>CM066570.1:23287500-23887500 GCA_033816785.1 Picus viridis | reverse complement strand
CATAATCAGCAACTGCAACCTGAGGTATGGAGAGTTTAGTTTCTGCTTGCTGGATCCACACAAGTACAGAGCTCATTGTCTCTTTGTAGCGTGCAGGAGGCAAACTGTCAAAAGCTGCATTCAATGGGAAATAAAAAGGAAAGAAAAGATAATTTTGTGCTTCAATATTTGGTTTGCTGACAGATGATGTTTGGTAAAGGACTAAGCCTTATTGAAGTCAATGGCTATATTGGAACAGATTGCAACAGGCCCAGTATATGAAAAGAGCATACAATTCTTCATCATCAATGTCAGTATCAGATTTTACCAAAAACTGTAGAAGCAGAACATTTTTGAAGAGTGTTGACACTAATTCCTTTGTTTATACCTCTGTCATCGTATCAGTCGCGTGCCATTTGACTCTCTCTGTATAGGTTACATGACAACTTATGTTGTCAAAGTCACCTGGTTCAAATGTGTTTAGAGATAAACAGACAAACAATTGTACTTAACCCTAAACCTAATTTCAGAAATACATTAAGAAACAGCATTACCTTTTATGGCCCATGTTTGTGTCTTTAGTTTTTCTGTTCAAGTAAAGTGTTCTATTTAAGACATCCATTAAAAGCTTCGAAAATTAATCTTCTGCATTAAAGCTGTGCTTAATGTGCTAACATTAGAGCTGCTGTAAATAGACAACATCTGGATAACACATGAGAAACCCATTAGCAGAGATTCTGCCTCTACTCTCAACAGCAGTTGCCTCTAAACTTACTGAGAGAATTACAGACAAATAGCGTGATTGGTACTAGTACCACACCATAATGAAGCATATAAAAGCTCAAAAAAAAGTTGCACCTATTTGTATCTCCTCTGTATCTAATCTCAGAAAGAATTGGACTGAAAAATGATGTAGCTCTCCAAGCAAAAAACAATTTTGAAAATCAACACAGCTGAAATTTTTAACTGCAAGCCTGCTAGAATTTCCATCCAACAATGCTTAGCAGAATGCACTGCAGACTTCAGCTTCACTTTTGAGTTGATCACAAGAATGTTGCTTGAATAAATAAATAAATTGTATTTTCTTCTAAGCATCATAACATACTAAAATCATGGCAATTTAAGATCTCTCTTGTGGAGCATGCACACTGTATGGCATATTTTCTTCATAAAAATCTTGACTAGTCTGATTCATTACATGCATCTGGGGATATACACAAGATCGGACTTGGTAACAGGGAAGGGGGGAATTTATTCCCCTACGACTCATTTTCTTTACACAGGAAACAAAAGTGATACATTCTTGGAAACACAGAAAACAAACATTTTCCATCCCATCAAACAGCACCTTAAATCTTTTTATGGGATTTGTATTTTCTTTAACTCATTTAATTTAAACAATTCCCACTTTAGAACAGAACATTCCAAATGAATGGAGATGCAATTTCAACAACTCAGATATGTCAAAGGAGCATACAACTCTTAATCTTCCGTTTCATTTAGAAATATGAAATAGAGTTCAGTATTCTGATGCAATGTTCTCCTTCAAATGAAGAACAAATTCAGGACTAAGGCATGACTCCAAACAGCTGCATAAAAGAGCAGCTATTTTCAGCACCAGAGAAAAGTAACTTAGAAGAGTTAAAAACACAAGATTTGCTGATACAGCAAAGTCCATCAGACTGCTTGAAACTCTTACCCTGAAAGTTTACCAGTACTAATTATTATAAACCCATCCAAACACTGCAAATATTTTGTCCCATTGTAATTAATTATCTTCTCTATAATTTGAAGGATGAAATAAGAGCTCAAGTAGGATCACAGATGTTGATTTAATCAAGCTAGTGAATTTCCAATTTGGTTATTAAAAATTCAATTTGAAAACAAATTTAAGTTCAGTGAAACAGCAGTTTTCCTATTTTACTTTTCCAGATAACTCATAGAGAAATACTACTTTTCAATGCCTTTTTGCCTAGCTAGAGGTTTGGGAGCTTGCTGGGTTTGGAGCTTTTTGTGTCTGTGCATATCTATGTTTGTTGGGTTTTTGTCTTTGATTTTTTTTTCTTGGTTGGTTTATTTTGGGGGCTTTGTTTTGTTTGAAGATAGACAATGTGTCAGTGTTTTCATCTATAAAGACGCATGTTTCCGTCTCCTTAAGAAGAGTCTATGTGACTCGTGATGGCAATGGTGAGAATTCAGTCAAACTCTGACAGTCAGCCCCATGTTACCTAATTTTAGCTGAATGATCTAACATTTATGGTCTCTCTGTGGGCAGTACATATCTCAATATTGTCCACGCTCATAACATGAATGCACATTTTTATCCTGGAATTTGCTTTGTGACACTAATATTTGTAGATCAAAATCCACATAATAAACACAATACATTAATATGGATCCTGAAATATCACACATTGAATTGATGGTCAAAAAGATACAGCATGTCCGCTACCCAAGCAACAGCCAACTAGGTCAATGACAGAGCTGTAACAGAACATATATCAGAGGGAAAATAAAATGTTATTGAAAAATATCAGCACGCAGTTCCCCTCTCGTAACAGGAAAATGTCCCTCTTGAGGGGAATGCATTTTGGTGTGACCAACATTGAGAACTGACAGGAAAGTACATTTACACTTGCATATTTTCTTAGATTAAGTGCTTCAATTTGGAAATAGGATGTACAGACAGATATTTGGTTATTTTCAAAGGCAGAAATATTGAACAGTGAAAATAGTCTTCCAATGTGTGTGTGGTTTTTTGTTTTGTTTTTTTTTGTTGGGGTTTTTTTGTGATAAGAGTATCCAGTCAAAAATCTTTTCCCAAGTTAGAAATTAAATGAGAATAGAATTATCCCAAAAACTAACAAATCACACTATATAGACTACAATGGGTATCTCATACAGTCAGGACAAATCCCACTCTTCAACACATCATTGTGAATGAAGAAAAAAGCCCAATAAATATATTCTATGGGATTATTTTAGTGAAGATTTACTCCTTGAAATGATGCAGATTGAACTGCATGTATTTCCCATAAAAATCTCCTCAATAGTAACTGCAGTTTAAAATGATGCCGATTTGTTTTATCTTGCAATAAAAACATTTGAAGCTATTCTTCAAAATCTTTATATTGATAACTCCATAAAAAAAACCCTGTTATTCCTTTCTCCCACATCTCTCACCAGAAACTCTTAAAGTGGAACCATATGGAATCTTGTATATATCATGTAATCAGTGTTCTGCAAATTCCTCTAACACTTCCAATCCTCTCATTTATTAAAATCTTAAGATAAATAAAAGAAAAACTCTTCCATTCTACAAGTTATAAATATATTTTGAAGACAGATTTTTTTCCCCCATTCCTATTAATTTTCTCTTGCAGTAGAAAAGAAGCATAAAGTGATCTTAAGAAACACAAAATTTACAGGGTAGTTGTCCAAAACTTTTCCTCTTTAAGTATGCAATGATTGATTATAATACTCTTTATAACAATTTCACTGTCACTTACAACCCATCTTCAACACACTTAGAGCAAGAAAGCAAGTTAGCAGACCAAATTCTAAGCAAAATCTGGCAAATGGCAGATGAAAACTCCAAGTGGTCATCATACTCTGTTGGTTACTGCAGTCTGATGTCTTACAAAATTATGCAGAGTTGCATGAAGTCTATGCATTACAACCCAGTTCAAGATACTCTGCTGGTGAAATGATGTACATGTGAAATAACTAGGTAAATATAAAGTCTACAGAATCTCAACAAGCTACAGAATGGAAAAAAATGTTTCTAAAGTCCTTCTCAAAATAAATAGAAGAAACATAATTTCAATGCAGATGAATAATTCATCATTAATAACAACCACGATTGTGACTTCACCTTTGGGAATTACTGATCCTGCAAAGACAGAACTGGATTTGAAAGGAATGCACAATGCATGACTTGATGAAGCAGAGAGGAATGCAAATAAATATGTCTTTGCCTTTGTGACCTCTTTCTTGATAGTCTCAATTTCACCTGAAGAACAGTCTTGCAGTCTTGACAAATTAAGAACATGTATCTCACTGAATACCACAGCCACGTAAGAGCTTGTCACAGCAAGACTAAAAGTGGAATTCAAAGTTTGGTTTGGTCACAGAGCAACAGGAATGCTGGAATGAATCAGCTGTCACCTGGGAGGTAGCTTGTCACATACCTGACATTGACAGCTGTCACCAAACTGAAGGAGAATGAGAGGCTGACCGGGCCACATTCTAGAAATCTTTCTGACACAGCAGTAGTTAATTTCAGAACAAGCAAATATAAAGTTCAATCCCTCGTTCTTCACCATAGAAATTATAATACTAAGAATTTCCTTGGGAAACCACATTATTCATATCTGAATGACTGCCATGATTGTACATTTCGCTCCCTTGTCTACATTACTAAATAGGTCAAAGCACTGTCTGAACACTCTTATTTTTTCTATATACCAGTATTCTAGATATTACTCTAAATGTGTATGGGGAGGAAGGAGAGCTGGAATGATGGATACATAATCTTCAAAAGGATCAAGTACCTATGGGCATACAGACATTCTATAAAGTGAGAAACATGAGGTCATATGTCTGTTTTATGAGGTTGTGCTTCTTTCGCAAACAACATTGCAAAATATTGGGGGAAAAAAATCAACAAGCACCCCAAAATTAGAGTTTAGAATGAGCACTCATTCTTTTATTTTTTTTTTAAATGGAAATACTAATCAAATCATGGAAAAAAATACTTGAGAAAAGTTGACTTAATTTTTAGCAATATTTTATTAAGAAGTCTACTGTGTAGCAAGGAGAAACTACTAAACACTCTTGAGTCCTAAACAAAACCATCACAACCCCCAGAAAACCCACCAAAATCCAACCAAATGAAAAACATTTGAGGGAGAGAATCTCACACAAGTAGAAAAAGGTGGGGGGACTTGGGGGGAATATTCCCTTGTAAATGGAACAGAATAGAGTCATCCATCAGAAAAGTTAATGGAGCAAAAGAACCTAAGAAAAACAAACACCACAAAACCACACAATGAAACCACACCAGAAAATATGCAGAACACCATTCATCTACAGAAAATTATTAATCTCAATTAATTTATGCAAATAAAAGATGGAAATAACCTAAAACATTCTAGCAAAATGCCAACATTTTCTACTAAGGCTAAAATAAAGACATGGTCTCTTCTCCATCTGTTGAACAAAAGAAAAGTAGTAATTGAAGAAGGCAGAAGAAACTCAGACTTAAAGAGTCAAAGTTTCCACACTTCAGCTTTGGAGTTAGTTTTCGTATTTTTTTGTTTCATAAGACTTTTCTGAAATGAGATTAGACCTAATGCAGCATCCCAAGCATGATTGATCACACCTAGAGCAGAACTGTGAAAGGAAGCTAGCACTTTGGATAAAAGTGTGTATAAAATATCTAAAGATAAGATATGACTGACATAAAAAATCTCATTTAAAATATCACTACAGGTATGTACTGTATGGGATAAAACAATCTCATCCTGACAGATGAACTGGTTGAGATAAAGCACCTGTGATGCAGAGCAGCCACATAAAATAATAACCACGGCTCCATAAAACATTGATTCAGGGAATTCTGTTCTCTGGCAGTTTAGGAGATTCTCCCTAGCCTGTTCGATGCTGCCAACTCAGAACAGATGCTTCTGTGAGTGGCCAGGGCACTGGAGGAGCATAATGCAGCAGTATGGAGAGGGAATGAGCAGCTACAGTTTCAGAGAACTTTACCAAAGGCCCCACTTGATGGCATTACAATTCAGGAAGTGAACACCACTCATCTCGTAAGACTAACCAGCTGGTTTCTTTATGAGGTCTCACTAGAGTAAAATTAGGTGAGGCAAACCCAGCAACTAAGAAATCACAGTGAATCTAACATTTATCATATTCTCCTGTTGACAGAATTGTAATGATTTCAACATACACAAGAGTGTGGTATTAGCAGTTTAAAAATAATATCTATTTTATATTTAGATTTCAGAGTCATAAATAAACTTTACCTTCCTTAATACTAAATTTCTACAGCTTATTCTGCCATGCTCCTGTTCATAATCTCTTCTTTAGTTTGAATGTGCGTGGATGTGTGAAATAAGCACATCAGTGCAACGATACAGTGTGGTTAAAAAAAATAGCCAAGTTTCTCCATAAAAGAATTTAGAAGAAATGCTAGAAGGATCCACTAGAAGGAGCTAGCGCTATGTCTGATTTCAAAACACTACAATCATTTAGATGTATCAATGGTTTAAGGGGCAAATAATCTCTTGTTGTTTAAAACAAACAAATGAACAACGCCTCCCCCCCCAAAAAAAAAAAAAAAAAACACACACACTAAACCAACAAACTTTTATTTTTCAGATCCTTTAACTTCCTAAATAAATACAAAAAGTGTACAGTGGTCACTGACATACTACAAACTTAAACAAGAAACAAAGACAGCTTTCTATTTCCCCCTTCTGAAAAATGATTGTTATTATAAATATATTGTAAATATTCTTATAACTAGCAGTCATATAGTATGAAAAACTAGATGCTACAAAGTAAGGACTCTCTTTGATGAGCTTTATGGAATTAAATTTCTGTTTTATAAAAATCTAGAGTGGATTCACTCCTGCAACCAAACTCTCTCTTGTCTCTACTGACAGAGGAAGACAGCCCTGTCTTAAACCCCAAATGAACAAAGAGAGTTTTATGCTGCCAAAAATAAAACAAACAAACAAACAAACAAAAAATCACTGAATCTGTCCATAAACACACTAATAAGAAGAGATTTTATGATAGAACTACATTGAATGTAACCTTTTCTTCTAAATTGTGTGCCTACTCATGTCTTCCTATAAATAATAAATACTCTTCACCATGAGGGTGGTGAGACACTGGAAAAGGTTGCTCAGGGAGGTGGTGGAAGCCTCATCACTGGAGGATTTTAAGGCCAGGCTGGATGTGACTCTGAGCAACCTGCTCTAGTGTGAGGTGTTCCTGCCCATGGCAGGGGAGGTGGAACTACATGATCCCTGAGGTCCCTTCCAACCCTAACAATTCTATGATATAACACACCTATAATTTCTGAAAGACTAATTAATCTGGGGGAAAAGAAAATAAAAAAGTAAATTTTACTACCAGTTTTGCATGACAAAAGCAAATGAGTAGTAGGAAAGCAAAATTCTATCTGTTTGCTTGGCATGTTAGTCAGGTAAATTGTCTTTCGGTCATGGAGACTTACTGGTCTGTAGCTGCTTTTCTCTGGCACGCATGTCAGCAAGAATTTGTTTGAAATGGCTGGTAAAAGCAGCAAGGTCAGCATCCAGAAACACTGGCCCTTGCTCTTTCTCTTTGAGTGCTTGACTTTGAGCCTTTAGCCGTTCAATCTGAGGCTGAAGGGTTGACATTCGAATGATTTCGTCCTGCATGTTTGAACAAAAAGAACCATCAAGACAAAGCTGTTCAACAAACTGAATCAATAGTGGCAATTTCAATGCACATTACACAACTTTTTTCTTCCAGCTACATTAGTCACACTAAGAACAGATTCAACATTTTTAACCTTGTCCCAAATTTCTATAACAACGCAGCACACAAATGAAAACATTTAATGATAAGTGAATTGGTATGGTCATTTTTGTACAACTACTGCAATTTTTTCATGTGATGGCAGAAAATTTTTCCTCCATTTGACTACACAATCCACCCTCCATCAAAATGCAGGGTATGTAACAAGTGGTCTGCAATGGTAGAATTTTAAACTTGACCATGAAGACAATTTTCTGGCCCACATCCTTAAGACAGTAACAGCTTCTTAATGAAGAACCAAAGATAGATTTTTACAGAATGTAAATAAATATATATAGCAAACAAAAGCAAACAAAAAATTTGAAAAATAAAAAGGAAAAAGAAAAAAAGGAAAATACTTTAGGGGCATAGTTCTCTAGAATTTAATATCTAAGTATCATCATAATAATAATATATTCAGGACAGAGATTTACATCCATATGCTAGGTTCTATTACCTCATAATTTCTTTACCAGTCTTTCTTCCTCCCAAATAAATGTTTTCATTAACTAGACCAGAAAGACAAGTTCATTTTCCACTTTGATATTGAAATCAGGTATGTTGTAATCTGGCCTACTGTTGGAACACCTATGAAGTACAGTATCATAGAAAACTTGGAAAAGACTCTAACCTTGCATTTTTCCAACTGAGCTTTAACTACAGAAGGATCTGTTGCTGATGTGGGTTGTGCTTTCAGCCAGTTTTCTGCAGTAATCACTGTCTGCTCCAGTTGCTGCAGCTGGGAGTAGAAGTCAATGATGTTATTTTGGTACTCCAGCCATGCCAGTCTTTCACTCAGCAACTGACAGAACTCAATCCAGCGGCTCTTCAGCTGCTCCGAGGCTTGTCTAATGCTGTCAGCATTCAGACCCTCTAGAAAGAAAACAAGAGAAGACAGCACTTAAATGTCACAAAGAAAAGGAAAAGAAGTAAGGAAAAAAAGAAAAGACAAAATAATACAAGAATTTAATTTCTGTATTGGAGAGCTCATAAATCCAGTTAATTATTTATCATCAAGTAACAGTCCTTGTGATGGGTTATGCCCATCCTGAAAGCGGGGTGGGGGGATAGGGGTTGTAAGAGCC
This sequence comes from Picus viridis, assembly GCA_033816785.1. Classification (NCBI taxonomy): domain Eukaryota; kingdom Metazoa; phylum Chordata; class Aves; order Piciformes; family Picidae; genus Picus; species Picus viridis. The sequence goes on along the minus strand of CM066570.1, from coordinate 23,878,852 downwards.
TTGCTCTCCCCGGAGGGGGTTTTTGCCCTGGGAAACTGAGTTAGTCTGTTCCATTCCCCCTCCTTGTCCAGCAAGTATATAAAAAGGAAGACACTGCAGCCATTTGCTCTCTTTTACTTCTGCCTTGCCAGGACGAAAGGACTAAGAGAGTCAGTGCTGGCTTCCTAGTTCTCTGCCACATGGTCAGGCCTGGCCTTTCTCCCTGCTGCATCTTCAAAGGACTATTGGTTTTGTATATATATTCTACCTATCTATCCTTGTTCCTTACCCTTGTGAACCCTTCCTGTTAACGTGAGATATATATATATATATATATATATATATTTTATTGTTTAAAGAAAATTTTACCTCTCTACTTCCAAACCAACTCCAAATTATTTCTTGGTAGATTTACCTCCTCTTTTTTCTCCTTATCCCCCTTTCTTTCCTTCTTTTTTTTTTAGAGGGAGGGTGGGGGGAAGCCAGGGAGGGATTCTCAGTCTTGCCTGCCTATCTGAACTCTTAAATCCCACTTAAGGCTCAAACCACCACGGTCCTCAACATACAGATGTTACACATTAGTGAAGAAAGCATTTAAAAAATATTTTAAGTTCCTGCTAGGGTACATTTCTTGCTATGGGAATGAATTATAAAACGTGTTAAAAAGCAAGAATGGGAATGAGAAAGTGGAGATACAATACATAAAGCTAATTAAAACTGCTGTAAGGAATAAGAAAATGCCTGACAGTTGGATTTTGAAAACTGTCTGGATTGTAATTAGATTTTGATGTGCAAGATTGTTTTTTATACAGTGAGGCAGATTTAAATGAATGGGAACTGTATTCCACAGTTATTTTGATGCTCCAATAATCCAACTCTTAAATTCACAGAATCACAGAAACATTCAGGGTGGAAAAGACCCTTGGGATCATCAAGTCCAACCAATAACTCTACTTTACAAAGTTCACCCCTAAACCATACCTAAACAACCTTTACACTCATCCAGGATTGGTGACTCAACCCTGGGTACCCTGGTACTCAACCCTGGGTAGCCTGACCACTCTTTCTGTGATGTTTTTGCTCCCTAATGTCCAGTCTAAACCTACCCAGTCACAGCTTGAGGCTGTTCTCTCTTGTTCTGTCACTAATTACCTGTGAGAAGAGACCAGCACCACCCTCTCCACAATGTCCTTTCAGGTAGCTGTAGACAGCAATGAGGTCTCCCCTCAGCCTCCTCTTTTTCAAATTAAACAGCCCCAGCTCCTTCATAACTCTTCATAAGATTTATTCTCCAGGCCCTTCTGCAGCTTCCTTGCCCTCCTCTTCACTCACTCCAGCACCTCAATATTTCTCTTATATTAAGGTGCCCAAAAATGAACACAATACTCAGAGTGTGGCCTCAGTAACGCCAAATACAAGGGGACAATCACCTCCCTATTCCAGTTCTGCATTACATATTATTTTAGAAATATCATAAGCACTAAGAAATAAACATGTGATCAGATCAAAACTTGATAAGCCAGTCCCATGTGTTCAGCAAAGTCTGAGAGCCAGGAAACCAGAGGGACACTTTTCTATGATTATATTCACACAAGGTTTTTTCTTCCCTGATACTGTTTGTCTTTTTCCATCTTCAGTAGTAATGCTTGAGTTAAAGCTTATGAAAGAAAAAAAAATTAGAACTACTTAAAGGTAAAAGAGCTCCATGTACTCTGTGAAGGAAGTAAGGCAATGCATATCACAGATAAGTAAAGGGGTCTTACAATAAGATTTATAATTATCCCAAAATTAAATTAAGCTTCTCATTTATTTTTCAGTGAAAGTTTAACTAGAATCCTTAATCTCTTACTGGCATGATATGCAATGATACACATATCAGCAGGATAAATATTGGCTTTAAAATTAATAAACTTCTTAATACATTGAGTAATGTTGTACATTCAAGGATATTTTTAGCAACATTGCCACTTAGTCATATACTAATTAACCAGTAAAGCAGCAGTCATGTTTTTATCAAAAATAACCAAATATAGTTATCTTTTTTTTTTTTATTTCTTAAAAACAAATATAAAAGCAAAGGAGATAAAAAGCCTTCAGTGTTATACCTCTGTGAGTTTTTATATGCTGTCAATATGGTTTATCTTGTTTGCAAACTATACTCCCAATGTGTAGGAAAACTTCCTTATCAAGCAGAAAAAGTATCAAAGTTCATGTGCAATTTAATTAAATCCTAATTACAGTCAAATAAAAAAAAAAAAGGAGATCTATTATAATAAAATTTTCTAAGGAATTATTATAATGCATGCTATATGGCAAACCATACTAAACACTAACCTAGGATCACGTCTGTTGCAAGCCACCAGAGTTCTCTGGCAAATCCTATTCTGGATTCAGCTCAGGGCTTCTCTGTTCAGAGTCACTCGGAAACAGACTGTGCAGTACCTGATAGTGGTTCCCTGGACATTTTGTGTCTCTGGAATGTTGCCCTAGCCAAGCAAATTGTACATGATATCATAAAGTACAAGCAAAAAATGTAGAAAAATAGGAAGCCTGGTCCTACCAGGAGATAATGTTAAGGGTGGAGGCTGCAGTGGCTATACATATACATTATATTCCAGTAACTGCATAGCACAGTTTAAAAGCTGAACAAGGGTATAAAATGAAGTTTAAAGCATAAAGAGGTAACCAGTGTTTTGACACATCTTAACAAAATTCACCAGTGATCTGGGTCTTTTGTGTGCATGTGTTTGCAGCCTGCATGCATAACCACGTTTTCTTAAAGTGCAATGTCTAATGGACAGAGGGTGACACTTGAAGAGGTGACATAAAACTGAATGGCATAGCATGTCTAAATAACATTATTCAAAGATGACCAGGCACATTGATACTGAATCTTTCTGACAGCAAGAACACACACAAAAATAGAAGAGAGGCCTTTAACTGTGCTATATTTCACCACCTGCTTCTGTCTAGTTGTGGCTTCAGTTATAAAAATGCTGTATACTCATGGCAGAGAGCAGGTATCTTTGCTGTTGTGTCTGTCTCTGATTACCTCTGAACCTGGAAGATTCTGCCTATGAGTTTGTCAGAGTAGCTATAAAGATAAAATTACCCCCCCATGTACTTTTATGTATGCTTCCTTTCCTTTCTTTTCAACTGCCACACTCTCCAAAGTACCCCTAGGCAAAATAATGATTACCAGGGTAAGTGGTGTCAGATTCCTTTTACATAATAATGCTTTTCACTGCATATTTTCTCCAAGGATTCAGATGAAAATCTAGATTTACCAGATCCTCTTTTCTTCTTTACACTGATATATCCCTCAACACAACATTAAATGTGAAAATATCTAATATTACTCTATTTTCTTCAAGCCTTTTCTTTAATATCTAAATTTTGAGTCTAAATGCAGTTCCACAAGTGCAGAGATGAACAAAGAAATGGTTTTGCTCTTCATATAATGGAAGTGGACAGTACAAGATTGAAGCGTGTGGAGCCATAATTGGTAAGAGATTTCAGAGCTACACCTCTATTAGGCAACACAATATCTTACTGGAAAAACACACCCATCTGAAAATCTCCACAGAATGCATTTTTAAATGTCTCTTAATTCACAGTTTGTTCAGGTAACTCAAAGTTCCCTATCAGATGTCAGCATGTCACATCCAGAAGGATGTAAGAACACGGCCATTACCTGCAGTTGAAATCATTTGGTCAAATTAGTTGGAATTTTGTCTTATTTCAGAGAGAGGTAGTCCTTCATCTTATAAAAAATGACAAATTAATAACTATTTGAGTCATTGATAAAACAAGGGCACAATTGCAATGTTTTTATTTGTTCACTAAAGTGGTGTAAATAAAAAATGTGAAACTTTCTTCCATGATAATTATTGATTTCTTCATTATGTTTAGCAACTTCAGCAACCAGTAACTTACATTCACGATATTCACATCAATGCCCTTACTCTGCTTCACTCATGGCTGTAAGGCATACCAAAATTTGACAAGCCAGTGAAGAAAAAAATAGAAGTCCCATTCTCTGGTGAAATAATATTATTTTAGGAATTGTATCTAGTAATCTTTTTATGTTTCATATTCTAAAATTTCTGCTATAATCAGTGAATAAGTATTCTCTACCCAAAGGAAAAAGATTATCTGAAGTGCATCCATTAATTTTATTACCTTGCATACTGTGCATAACAAATTATGTCTGAATATTTGTAATGTTGCAGCACCTTACTTGCAAGTACTTTGAAACTGCCACCTAATATGTGTGTGAAATAGTAACTCACGAGATAATATCTTTTCTTCCACCAAGCAGTGGCACTTAACATTTGCATGGTTTATCACAGCTAATTCATTTGTATTTGCTTCAATGCTGCCTATCAAAGTTCCCTAAGTACTCATTTTGATGTTCTCTCTCTTTTATTCTACACTAATGTAATAGTCAGGTGTCTACTAGAAGTGCTAAACTGCTTCACTCAACAGATTTATTATTCCATTTTAGAACAAAATTCAGTGAATAAAAGCAGAATAGAAATTTTTCCTAGGAGCACTGGTAAAGAGAAGATATAAGTTTTCATTGATTATAATTTTCATTGATTATAGTCAATGAAACGTCTTTAAAAGCAGGGGCAAGAAGAGGCAGAGCACAGCCCATGGAGAAGATCGGTGGGTAAAGAATCCTTCACCAGGACTATCAACAATTTCCCATGTGACAGGAAAAGTCTTTCACATGGCAATGTCCAGACATGCTGCTTACAAACCTAAGAACAGTTACTCTGTGGGAGATGGCAGCTCTTCCTAATGCAAAATATTTTGTTGACAACTTGTTCATAATTTTGTTTGCTCTTTCAACATGAGGAAGAACTTCTTTACTGTAAGGGCCACAGAGAACTGGAACAGGCTCCCCAGAAGAGTTGTGGAATCTCCTTCTCTGGAGACTTTCAAGACCCATCTGGATGTGTTCCTATGTGACCTGCACTAGATTCTATGGTCCTGCTCTGGCAGGGGGGTTGGACACTAAGATCTCCAGAGGTCCTTTCCAACCCCTAACATTCTGTGATCCTGGGACCATGGCTGAAAGCACTTACATAAGGCAGCAATAATGCCCTATAGAAGTACATTTCCTCAAAATATAGTTCTCCATGCTAAAGAATCAAATAAAGGAAACCCTAAATAAACCAATCCAAGCTTTTCCAGAATTTAAATCCTATTTTTTACTTATTCCCCTATCATACCACAGTAAAAATAAAAGCAAGAACATAAATATAAATGGTACAACAATTACATTCACCACCATTCTGAACTCTGTTTTATAATCCATCAGAGGCCTTCACATTTTTTATGCTCTTCATCTGTCACATTCAGAATCATGGTTGCGAGCACCTCTTTTGTAGAAGTAAAGACAAGAATTCACTAATGGCATAGCTGGAATCTTAAGAATAAAATCATAATTTGTCCAGATACAATTGATACACAGTGAGTAAAAATTGGTAATTCAGTTATTATCATTATTTGACATTATAACTGATATATGCCTTAAATCTGTTTGCTTTGCTCAGTCTTTTAACTACAGATTACACTGCAAATGAACAACAGTCTGACTGGTTTCCCTAAAAAGGTACCATACAGTATACCACAGAGAATATAAATCACCGTTTGTAATTTGTAAATTCTGATAGTTAAAAAGGTTTTTCATCCAAGATAACATAGTACATCTTCCCTCCACTACATGCTAAACTGCATGCCTCCCACAAATCCATAAAGGCACATAAATTCCAGTTCCTTCCATGTTATGGAAAGGTGTTTCAGTATTAGAAGAGGAAGGTACATAAGCATTCTCAGCCTGTGCTATTGAGTATTATTAAAACCTTTTATATGTTATTTCTTTGCCTCTTGTCCTTGGTGAATCCAGCAAACAAAACAAAGAAAAAAACATAGCCCCAAACCACAGAGGCAAAGACTGTATGTCCCAAATTAATTTCCACAATCCACACAAAAAATGAGGAAACTTAGCTGAATTAATATGGAAAGAATAAAGCTACATTACTTTATTACAGTTTGCAGGTTTCAATTTATTGGTGTTTTATACACAGCTTTTAGTTCAATATCAATTTAGATATTATCCCATGAATTGTAATTGCATTAGATCATGATTTGGAAGAAAAGATAAACAGAAAAATTCTTGTATTTAAAAGTTAAAAGATTGACCATAGCAGTTAAATTCTTCTTCATTCAAGGTATTATGAACACCTAGCTAAAATCCTCTTACAGTTCCCCTTGTGTTATTTACTTAATTCTACTGTCTACCGCTCCCACCTGGTGGTGATTATCTAATTACTTAACGATTACATATGCTACTCATAGAATGGACTGGGCTGGAAGGGACTTCCAATGGTCATCTAGTCCAACCCTCTCTGCAGTCAGCAGGGACAACCTCAACTAGATCAGGTTGCCCAAGGCCTTGTCAAACTTCACCTTGAATATCTCCAGGAATGGGGCCTCAACTACCTCCTGAGGCAAACCATTGCAGTGTTCCAATACCTTTTTTGGTAAAGAACTTTTCTTAACATTTAATCTAAATCTACTCTTCTCTATTTTGAAGCCGTTGACCCTCGTCCTATCATTACAGCCCTTTAGAAACAGTGTCTCTCTGTCTTTCTTATAGGCTCCCTTCAGTTACTGAAAGGTCATTATTAGGTCTCCCCAGAGCCTTCTCTTCTCCAGGCCTAACACCCCCTATTCCACAAATTGGTTGTGCAGCAGTGAACTGGCTGAAAATCCTGCAAACATTTTAGGCTACAAGCCCAGAGGAAGTGTTTATCTTCTCAAAGGAATTGTTTCTTCCTTAAAATCCTCAGAAAAAAGACTCTCCATTCTCATCTTTGTTAGAACAGTATTGCTACCAAGGCTACCGCTATATGTGACATGATACGGAGGTCAGAGCAGTTGATAGGAAACAGATAAAGAGATTCTGGCTTAGCTAGTCTATGCTGTGCTTGCATTCCAATTGCAGGACAACCCCATGTGATTTAGGCAAAATTGGACATATTTCTATGCTCATCTAGCCACAGTCAAGAACATGTCATCTATAAATCATGAATAAGCATGGACCCTTAAACTGAAGAAGAAAAAAGAACTTTGAAAATCATAGAACAGAATCATAGAATCAACCAGGTTGAAAAAGACCTCAGAGATCATCAAGTCCAACATATTACCTAATACCTAACACCTCACCACTAATTAAACCATGGCTTCAAGTGCCATGTCCAATCCTTTTTTTGAACAGAAAAGAAGAAACACATGAGAATATTTAAGAGAGAATGTTAATCTGCTTGCTACTAGACACGGAAGAACAGTACTGGAAAAGTAATATATAACATGCTAGTGAGTTCTGCAACTAAAACTGAAATTATTTACCAGAAAGTACTATATTCACTAAAGAAAATGAGGCTGTAACTCTGGATGTGCAACTCTGCATTTGCCCCGAAAAAAGAGTGGGGCATTGCTAAATGTGCCCTCAAGATATTCCACTCAAAATAACAGCCACAAATTCCCAATACTGCCTTAGAAGTCATGTACAACCAGTTTGCCCAAGCAGGAAATGTGTCCAAAAAATTTGACAGATTACTCAATATGATCAGCCTTGAAAAACTGCCAAAATGATTTCAAAGAGGGTGCAGATGTTACCAGATTCCCTTCAGCCTGAGAAGGGGACCTTTGCAACAGCTGTTGTGGTAATGATAATTAAATATATCCCACACATTAAATATGGTCAGCTTTAAAATACTGCATTTTCACACTTAAGCAAGATAATCTTAAGGTTCCATGAAATAAGCTTAGCTTGGCCAGTCAAACTCAATGCTTTTTATTTTTAGCAATTACATGCTTGGTTCTTCATTATAACAATTTAATAGAAAAATATATCTTATGAAGCTTAGTATATTCCATATCTGTATTCCTGGTATATTAGTATGAGAGACATTGGCCTGTGTTTAATATTTTATTGCAGAGTCAGACATTCTTTAATAGCAAGGACAATGGAATAACTCACAATTCTACTTCCATCTACCTTTCTTTGGTTTTCATTTTTCTCCTAAAGATATGCCAAAGTTTAAAAGAATGACTTAACAGATTATTAAAAAAAAAAACAACAACAACAAAAAAAAAAAAAAAAAAAAAAAAAACACACCAAAAAAACCCAACCACCAGTAATGTGTTGTATAAATTTTCACATTTGTTATATTTGAAAAGCCAAATGCAATCCTCTTCCAAAAACCCAGAAATGGTTTGTATTTCTTATGACCCAGGACATTACAGCAATATGTGTGGTACAAAACATAGATTTTATAATGAATCAGAAAGCACATTTTTCACTGTTCAGAGCAATGCTTTTTTAGAACTTTCTAACTCAGATGAGTTAATGTACCTTTAAAAGCTTAGCATACTCAGAAAATAAGATTACAACTGAAGTCTGCACGCACAGGCTGTTAACATACAGTTCATTACCGTGAACAAGTTTCACATATATTTCTTTTCACGGTACTAAGCGGCAAGGCTTTTTTTTCTCTTTTCTAATTAACTGATTTAACAATCAAATAATAAAAAAATATAAGGCAATATTATTTTACTGTTCAGTTTTGACAGCATTTGTTAATATAATTCTCATGATAAACATGAACCTGTGCATTTTTCAAATCCCTAAGAAGATTATCTAAATCAACTCCCATGTAATTACCATTCACCATCTGTTCCACCAGGGCCTCAGCTGATCTGCTGGCATCTTGCAGTTTTCTGTACTTCTCAGGCTTTTCTCGTTGGATGGCCTGCAGCATGACAGGAAAGGTGAGTATTTCAACAGAGGGATTTTGAAGAAAAATGATAATTAATCTCAGGGATATCTTCTGATTTCTTGAGATCATTTAACCTGTCACATTGCCCTGCCAGCCTCTTGATTTGCAATGAAAGCTGTAAATAACACGTACCGTCAGGAAGACGGTCACGAAGGCAAATACATAAACTGAGCATCAGAACACAACAGAGCTGACAAACGACACATGTCAGTATTTTACAGCCAAATAAAAGACAAACAAATTAAGAGCAATTCAAAGCCCAATGTTTCAGAATAAAAAAAATATTTGTTCAACAGAAATTCCTTGTGGAAGAATTAGATTTGCTTATTTCTTTCTTATTATAGCAGCAAGAATTGAGTGTGCTAACAGTATCACAGGGTTTTGTATCATACTACAGTATTGAGCACATATACCACTTGATTGCAAAACAAAACCCCAAACCCAACCCCTAAAACTTGCAAGATACATATTAAATTAGCTATCTAACAAACATATGAACATACATAGCAGACAACTGTATATGAGCTATGAATGCAGAATTAACACAGGATTCTAGATACATATTCTATCTCATACTCTCAATTCACTTTACCATACTCAAAAATTTCTCATCCTTGTTCAGGCTAGCACTCAGGCTGGCTGCTAAAGGCTAGGAAAGGGTAGCTTTTAAAGTTTCAGGATACAGTAGGAATCTGTTTCTAATTGCATTTTCAGTTGGTAGTAATACCGATGGAAAGTAAAATAATTTTAGATCTTACAGTCTCTCGATGCTGTCTCTCAATGAACTTCATGAAGTCACCCTGTTGATTTTAAACTAATAGTTGTATAATTTAGTTGCAGATTAGAAGCTCTAAATCAGAAGCTCAAAGAAGCAGCATGGGGCTAAAGCTAAGTTTGTTACCAGAAGTAAAACAGGCTATACACCTCCTAGAGTTTCTGACCAACACAGCCTCCCATAAATCAGTCCCTGAATTTACTGCAGCAGATGCACACATATGAAATGATATCATAGAATAATCAGCAGTGGAAAAGACCTTTAAGGTCCTCAAGTCCAGCTGTAACCCAATGTCCATGACCACTAAACAATATCCTGAAGTGCCACATACACATGCTTCTTGAATACTTCCAGGGATGGTGACTCCACCACCTCCCTGGGCAGCCTGTTTCAATGCCTCCCCAGTCGGTTAGTAAAGAAGTTTTTCCTAATACCAAATCTAAATCTCCCTGGCACAACTAAAGCCCATTTCCTGTCATCCTATCACTAGTTACCTGAGAGAAGAGACCAACACAGGCTCACTAAAACCTCCTTTTCAAGTAGCTGTAGAGAGCACTGATAACTCCCCTTAGCCTTCCCTTCACACTAAACCACTTTAGTTCCCTCAGCTGGTCCTCTTACCACATGCCCTCCAAATGCCTCACCAGCTTTTTTTCTTCTCTGGACACCTTCCAGAACCTCAATGTCTTTTTTATACTGTGGTTCCTAGAACTGAACACAGGTATGCCACATGGTATATATTAAAAAGACAAGATAAAACCCTTGCTATGGCTTCTTAAACTGATTGATCCTACCAGGCTTCCAGATCACTTTTGTTGTTTCCACACTCAAGGTATATTCAGTGTGACTTCGCTTTTCAGGCTAAAAGGTTCCTTGCAATTGGAAAGAAACCTCAAGCTGATGTTTAGGAAAGTATTTGGTAAAATAATCTTATACACTTATGTTTGAAAATGCTATTTTTCAAATGGATTGCTATCCTTAAGAGGAATTAGTATAAATACCTTGAATAAACTCTTCTAAAGTAATTTTTCAAGAGTGATGCTTAAAGCATCTCCAATTTAATAAGAAGCAGGTCCCTGGAAAACTTCCCTCCATGAGGGGAAGCTTTTAAGTTACATTCACACATTTCCACAGCCTAATTGTAACCACCATATCTTTGTTCAAATGGAAATGATTAAACAGGAAGCTTTCTAACAATAAGCCAAAGCTTCTATCACACACTTTCAATAATACAATTTTGCATAAATAAAGTACATAGAGGATATTCAGAGAAGAATTAAGGATGCAATATTTTGAATTCTTAAACATAGCTTTAATATATACAAAGGGGGTGTATATATACTCAGGAGTACAAGATTACTGTATTAATTATTCATAGTTTTTCTAAGTAAATAAAATCTTCTACCATTCCACTGTACAATTTAAATATTTTCCAAATTAAAAAACAAAAAGAAAGAAAAAAAAAGGATCCACTAATTCTCTGCAGAGTTCCAAAACTTACACATTCTTAACTAATACTGCTCTATCTATAATGCCATGTATAATTAGCATGAACCTAAACAGAAAGAACTCAACAGAATCATTAAAACCCTAAAATACATTTAAAATAATTTTACTCCATCTGTAATGCCAGATGTGTAATTATCATGAATGCAACTGTACTGAGCACAAATGAATCATAAAACAACCCTAAAAATATACTGAAGATTAGCTGCTTTGAAATATAAAAATTATATGACATTGAAGCCTGTGGCAGTGAACTCTTCAGTGTCTGGTAATATATTGTGTGTAGAAAAATGTGTCAAAATGTCCACCCCTCTCCTGAAAGGTTAAAGTTTCCAGGTTCTGACAAAAAATAGAAACACTCTATGTGAGCACTTTAAAAATACAAAAATTTGGTGCACATTAATCTTTCTGCCAATTACTTTTCCCCACTCATTTTTATGTAATTGACGCATGCCATAAAAATGAAGGTCTAACTCCAGTTACAGAAAGACATATGCTTAACACAGAGAAAGCACAATGCTAGTCAAAGGAGAAAAAACTCTCTTTTTTCAAACAAAGACAGATTATCTGATCTATAGAGAAAGGAAGAAATTCAGCCTAGTTACTTACAGCACATGTAGTCCTGCTATTGCTCTGCACATACTGCATTGGATTTTTAAGCTCCTCTGAAGGTTTTCTATAAGCATGTGTAAAATCCATAGAAGTGAATCACAGAAGTCACAGAACCATTCAGGCTGGAAAAGACCCTCAGGAACACCAAGTCCAACCGATAACCCTACTCTGCAAGGTTCACCCCTAAACCATATTCCCAAGCACCAAATCCAAACAACCTTTAAACACATCCAGGGTTGGTGACTTAACCACTTCCCTAGGCAGCAAATTCTAATGCCTGACCACTCTTGCTGTGGAAAAAAAAAATCCCTAAGGTCCAGTCTAAACCTACCCAGTCACATCTTGAGGCTGTTCCCTCTTGTTCTGTCAGTAATTACCTGTGAGAAGAGATGAGCATCAACCTCTCTACAATGTCCTTTCAGGTAGTTGTAGACAGCAATGAGGTCTCCCCTCAGCCACCTCTTTTCCAGACTAAAAAGCCCCAGCTCCTTTAGTTGCTCTTCATAAGATTTATTCTCCAGGCCCTTCCCCAGATTCATTGCCCTCCTATGTGAAGGGAATAGGAGTCCTGGAAACACCTCTCATTTATTTCTTTGGCCTTCTTTTGTTCCTTTTTAAATTTACTGAAAGGAACCATACTCTTGATTAATAGTTAACGTGTGCTCACATACAAGTTCATTTGTGATGCAAGTAGGCTGCGATAAGTTTGAAGAGGTTTGTTAAGTTTTGAAACTCAGATTCCATACACTGTAATCAACATTCCTTTTGATGAAAAGCTGTGGTAAATACAAAGACATTTCAAAATATTTCCAAATATAGGTTGCTTTTTTTTTTTTTAATATTTTGGGTTTTGTAAAAGATTAAAAATAAAAGTACATGCACCAATATATGGAGGGGAAGAAAAAGAGAAAAAGAAAAAGTTACCTTTCCAGGCTTCTGACCAATCAGGAATTAATTTTCTTTTGAGAAGCTTTGTAACTGGCAATACAAATTTATAATGACCTATTTTTAACTGATTGAATAATACTAACAAATCATCTAAATACAAGCCAAAGGTGAAGAGCTATTTTCACAAGGCTAAGCATTTTGACTTTGAGATTGTAGTTGTTGGTTAATGACTTCATAATCTAGAAAACACTGACAGACTGAGGAATTCAGATGTTAATCATAGCATAAACAACATCCTACTTTGAGAGATCTGTGGAAGGATGCATGGAAGTAGCACTCCCTGACCTCCTCTGATTCTGACCAACTGCCCCCAAGGGCAGGAGATGGCAACATTACCATCACTGGCTCTGACAATGATGCAGCTTTCAAATATCCAAACACAACAAAGTGTCTCTGAAAAAGGTCACTGAAACAAAATAAACAAACAAGTATGGGACTTCTGAGAATGCTAGGGGAATCAATTAAATTGTCTAGGATATATGACATTTTCTCTTACATCTGTTCCTTATAGGCTTACCTTTGAGTCTGAATTTCTAGGTGCTTATTCCTGGCTAACCAAAATTCCTTTCAAGGAGTTTTATTCCCAGTTTATGGATATATAGTATCAAATTTCAGTTATTATTAAGCAGGGTGTTCTAGCGATCCTTTTTTTTTTTTTTTTCACCTAAACCTTCATGTATTTGAACTTACAATACTGAAAGCTTATTGTGGCCGTCTAAACATGAGCCAGCAGTGTGCCCAGGTGGCCAAGAGGGCCAAGGGCATCCTCACCTGCATTAGGAATGATGTGGCCAGCAGGAGCAGGGAGGTCATTGTGCCCCTGTACTCTGCATTGGTTAGGCCACACCTTGAGTACTGTGTCCAGTTCTGGGCCCTTCAGTTTAGGAAGGACATCGAGACACTTGAACGTGTCCAGAGAAGGGCAACAAGGCTGGGGAGAGGCCTTGAGCACAAGCCCTGTGAGGAGAGGCTGAGGGAGCTGGGGCTGTTTAGCCTGGAGAAGAGGAGGCTCAGGGGTGACCTCATTGCTCTCTACAACTACCTGAAGGGTGGTTGTAGCCAGGAAGGGGTTGGTCTCTTCTCTCTAGCAACCAGCACCAGGGGACACAGTCTCAAGCTGCGCCAGGGGAAGTTTAGGCTCAAGGTGAGGAGAAAGTTCTTCACTGAGAGAGTCGTTTATCATTGAAATGGGCTGCCCAGGGAGGTGGTGGAGTCACCATCCCTGGAGGTGTTTAAGAGGGGATTAGACGTGGCACTTGGTGCCATGGTCTAGTCATGAGGTCTGTGGTGACAGGTTGGACTCGATAATCTTTGAGGTCTCTTCCAACCTCAGTGATACTGTGAAAAAGAAAAACAAACTTAAAAGGCCCAAATCATTGTTAGGTCTGGTTTTAGTACAATACACATCCTAACTGGAGAATCCTGACAGTGTGAGGAATCATGATGAAGTTTACACCTTACTATTGGAAGTCTGCACTATTTTAAGGTGGTATGGTTGCCTCAAAACAAAACTTTTGTACTTACACCATCCAGTCTCTCTGCCCAAGTAAGGCAAATATCTTTCTAGTGTAGGAGGAAAGGGCTGTACATATTTTTTTACTTCTTCCCAGGTAGGAATACACTTTTTCTCCATGTGCAGTATATTCTAATTAGTTATTATGTCTGCTCAAGGCTTTTTTCCTACCAGTATCTGAAAAGTAGCAGTCAGTGTATTTAACCTACTCTTGGCTCCACCTCCCCCAGACCTTCTCTTAGAGGGGATGTGAGTAGGCTTTTGAACTTGATGAGTCATCGATGATGACAAAAGAGCTTTCCTTGTGGCTGTCACTTCTGAAGTCTGCATCCCTCCATCAAAGAGCAGATGCAGTTCCATTACACCATATGGAAGTGACCCCTCATCCAAGAAAAATTATGATTAGGAGCAAGATGCCACAGCAAGAAAATTTAAAAAATCACCCAATTAATAACCTGTCCTCAAAACAACAGAAGGAAAGAAAGTCATTAGGAAAAGGCCCTAGAAGTTAGCACCTAGCATGATGGAATGCAAATGGTAGGGTGATATAAAGCACAGGTGTTCTGTGCTATACCAATGCATAGATTATTATATGGGAAGAAAGCTACATGACAGCCAGGAAAGGCAAGATGGAACTTCTGCATGCATGTGTACATGTTCTCAAGCCTGCATGTATAAGTTCAACACCAGGGTATGACTATCTATGTCAGTACAACACAATCTTTTTCAGTTATCACTAATGTTTTCCTTTTTAGCATTTCTTCTTTAAAAATCTTCTACAACTTCAGTAAAGATTGTAAGAGATTAAAACTTGCATTGTTTTGAGGCTCATTTTGTGGGCATTAGAAACAAAAGTGCAAAGAAGCAACAACGAAACTGCTCAAATCAACTGGAGAGCAGGTTCCGGCTTTGGCTACTAGTTTTATGAATGGAGGCAGAGACCAGACCAGGAAAAGTAAGGTCAGGACATGCTTCAAAACCTGGCATTTTAAAAACCTGAGTTTTTGTTTTGTTTTAACAACATGTACAAAGATCTCCATTACCTAAAAACTTTAATACAGAATCCAAGTGCCATCTTTCAGAGCTCTATCAATAAAATGTTCAATTCAAAAGCAGTGTTATTCTGTGAAATCAAAACCAGTCTTGTTCTTCAGAAAAAAATGTCAATGTTAATGAAATTTCTCATATTTCTACTTAGAGATACTGGTTTGTCTCAGACCCTGGTTGATACAACATAGATCCTTTTTCTGCACTACTTTTCAGTAAAGAAGCTGAAAACTGGTTTCTTAACCATTCAGTTATTCAAATTTCCAAAGAGGCCAAAGAAACATGTGAAATATCTCCTACTATCTGCAATGTCTTTAATCCAAATTTACAATGTCCATACACAGTGGGTCAGGGGCCACCCCTCTTTTGCCTCCTTCTCTCTTCCTCCAGTATTATATCTGATTTCATCAACCTAGATGAGATCTGAACAAGTGTGATGGGTAGCAGCCTCCAGACCCAATGTACTTCCTCATGACCAACAAAGGAAAGACAAGAGCTGCTGGGAACTCCAATTGAGACCAAAGGAGAGTCTGTAGGCCACCTACTTCCAGTCCATTATATGCAGCTACCACTACATCCTAGTAAGCAAAATAAGTAAAGAAGGAGGAAGGTGAGCCATGGCTCCATTAATGCTTTTATAAAGTTTTAGAAACTGACACAAGGTGGGACTTTGGATTGGCTAGGGAAACCTGAGAGTGCAAGTATTAGATCTATTAGATGAAACCCACAACACATTGAATCTTTCTGTATGTGTATATATAGATATATATAGAATATATATGTTTATATCCTTATATATATTTGTATTTATGCATATTTCACACAAGGTGAAATGGCATCATGAACTAAATTGAGGATATTCCATTCTAATGGGTACTTCCTAGCAGTGATATCATAAGGATAATAATTATATTAAAATAATTGCAAGGAAAAGATGATTTAAGCCCAAATTTTTCTTGCTCCCCCTCTTGGCTTGGCTGCATGTATACTCAGCCACAAAATTCAGTGTTCTTCAATTAGATCATTTATGTCAGATAAGCAGAGAATGAGAAAAAACACCAGCAAAACTAACTTTAATACAGTGACATTCTTCTATTTCCGTTCTAGGTGTGTCACCATATATTTTAATAAAATTCATGATATGCTATGATAGTACAAGAGAGTTATAAAAAGAACTCCCTTTTACTCAGAAAAGTGGCATTTTTTTGCATTCATCTACAAAAAATTAAATATGGAAGAAAACTTAAAATAGTTGAGTATTCAAGGGCTAAATTCAGAGTGTGTGAAACATATAGCCCAACACAGCAACTTCTTAAGCAGGGCAGAATCGTTCATTTTACCAAAAGCAGAAAAAATGTGGAGGCTGGTGATCTGAAGACACATTTTATAGTGCAGTTACAAGAATTAGATATATATTTTCTTCTAGCATACACTAAAAGATGACACTTTTCCTATCCTTCAATTCAAGCATGTATAAGTATAATGTCAAATTAAGCTGTTAGTATAGAATGATGATGCATATTTCAGAAGTAATAGATGGCTTTGATTAGACTTCACCAAAGGCTTTCATGAAGCTACAATACCATAATTAAATATGAGTATGAATGAATAAAAAAATAATCTCTGTATTAAGACAGCTTGTGCAGCAATTTTGGTCACAAAACCTGCAATTCACAGAAATAGTGAGCACTTGCAAATGTCTCTAGGACCTATGAAAAATTAATGCTTGTCAGTCTACATTTAAACTTGGACTTTGAAGGCACTTTGACAAGTCGATACAAGCTAACAGACATATATGCAAGTATTTTCTCCTACTTTGATTCTTTCTCTGAGATCTGAGAGATTGCCTTCTTTTCGAAACATTGCAAACTCGGGACTCTGAAGCACTGCTTCTGAACGGGTCATCCAGCTATGGAGTTCTGTGGTATCCGCATCAAACCTAAGAGACAGAGAAGCACAACAAATCATTTCATTTCCACATAGTTTCTGACAACAAGATTGACAATAAACATGACTAAATGGTTGTTTAAACAAGAGAATAAGCAGCAAATTCTCTCAGCCAAAGACAGTTTTAAGTCCCCCATATTTCATAAGAAAGTTCATATAAAACTCTTCACTCTGAAATTTGTAAGCATAGAAATATTTTATCATTTTTAAGACCCTAATTTGACAGCTGAGCAGATGCAACAATTTTCACAATAAGGATTTTAATTGTACAAGCTGATGTTTTCAGAAGACAGGTCCTGTTAACTCAGCTGAGCTTGTGAGCTATATCTGGCTGATTAAATAAAGCCTTCATACCTGCAAGACTTCTGTCCCAGCTTATGAGGATGATATTATGAAGGATATTCAAGCAAGAAATTTGACTATTAAAAATTAGTCTCTTCTGATTAACTCAAATTGTTGTAGAAAGCAATTACTGCTCAAAAATAAATTGTATTTTTCCTACCCTTGAAACTTTACAAGCTGTCAAATTAAGATCCCAAATTCTGTGTATATACTTTTAAGCTAGTTTTTACTGTACAGTCCTTTCAATTCCAGTCTATATTCTTTTATAAACAGCCTTAAAACTTATCTTAATTTTTGTTACCTATTCAGAAGGCAGCAACCCAAAGTTAAGGTTACAATATGCAGACATTTAAATTACTGATGTGTAAAATGTGATTTGCGATTAACTGTGGCTGTTAAAACAAGAAACTATATATTTTTTCTCTCTCATCTTTGAGGTCTCTTCCAGCCTTGGTGATACTGTGATACTGTGATCTGTGCCACACTGTATTCTTTATTGCACTATATGTTTCAGTATTTATTTCTAGACTGCACCTGATTTTACATTTACAATGATACGATGAAAGCATTCGAACAAAGACCTAGGAAAAAAACAAGCTGTATCTTTTGGTTCCCTTTATAAACATATATCATTTACATACAACTGGAAAAATCTACTAAAACCAAGAACTTGGAGGAATCAATTCTTTTATAAAAATATAGTCCATCCACACAAGAACTAAAATACAAGGATGTAAAGTAAAAATCCAATGCTACAGAAAGCTACATATACTTGGTGACATGGTCTAGTCATGAGGTCTGTGGTGACAGGTTGGACCTGATGATCTTTGAGGTCTCTTCCAACCTTGGTGATGCTGTGATATACGGAAATGCAAACTGAATACATGTTCCCTGTTTGATCTAATATTTATGCTATTTAGGCCTCTTTTTTTTCCCCACTTTGATCTTTGTGACTCCATTTAGGAACACAGTGTGAAAAGCTGAGTAACAAATAATGAAAGCAGAAGAACGAAGAGTCACACAGTGACAATCCTGCTCCAACATCCTATATTCAAATTATAAACTTGAAGCCATGGTTTAGTAGTCATGAGGTGTTGGGTGACAGGTTGGACTTGATGATCTTTGACGTCTTTTCCAACATTATTGATTCTATAATTCTATGATATGAAGAATTTTGATAAAGCAATTAATAATAAAATTATTATATAAATATATACACACACATACATATATATACTGTGAAGTAATGGAAGGTGCAGAAATCTTCATCTATTAAAGAATTACAAGTTCAGAGGTGGAAGACAGTAGAAAAATCCCAGGTGGTTTATAATATCTTTGTTGTGGGACCAGATTCTAATCCCTGAAATTGAACTGCACTGCCCATTAAGACCTTCCTACCTCAGATTCTATTTATTATCTCCAATCCTGCATAAATCAAGTATTGAATTATGTTGTCCCCTGTTATGCATATAACAACTGCATAAAATAATCACAGAACATCAGACATCTGATAACAAAAAGATGAGTTTACCAATCCATCAGTACTAAACTCCCTCGGCTGCAGACACTACTTGTGGTGCTTGCTCCATTCTCAAGCTGAAAGTAAGTATGACCAGTGAGACCAGCTTCCTGGAAAATACTCTGGTATTAGCAGGGTATAGGATGGAAACTGACAGTGCAAAATATTTACTAGCCATCATTTCTTCATTTAATGAAAAGCCTCTATAGAATCCTCCCTGGAACAGCAATGGGAGACTGTGGGACAGTTCTGATACTACAACAAAATAATCAAGAATAGATCTCATGTCCCAGAGATTCATCAGATGGTGGTAACCATTAGCCACAGCAGACAGCTTCTTGACAGAGCTGATCTCAGATAACAGATTGCTCTGTCACAGTTTCTTCTGGAGAAAAATATAACACCAGAAACAGAGCATTCTTCCCCCAAAAGGGCTATACAGAGGAGGAAGAAAAGGATTGAAAGACAGAGAAGTTAATTCTAAATAGCTATTTGTAGCACATAAATATCCTTGACATTAAAACATTTTTAAATTATCTTAGAAAGAGAAAATTCTTCCTTTTATGTTCAGCTCACATAAAACCAGAAAATACAGGTAGAATATGGCATTTAAACTTTCTGCTGTGAAGATTTCCTTTCTAAGCACAGCTGCAGTTGCAAACTATATTAACTCTAAATTGATATTCAAAGGATTGATACAGTCTTTAAATCTTCTAAGCACAACAATACTTTTGACATAAAAACTAATGTAATATTATATCTCTGAGCCAATAAAGTCGAGTGTATGTAGAATTTGTTAAGATAAATCCATGGAAGTCACTAAAATCAAATAACTTGATACAATTTATCTATATAATTACATTACTTTAACAGGAGTGTTAGCTTGCCCCCCACCTTAAAGTTCAATCTGCAGCAAAGGATTTGTTACTTCCGCAGCGCTCATGACTTAGTTTTTCATTTAGTCTTTCCTTCAGTCTCTCCTTCTGCTATTCCACAAGAGAAACTGTGTTTTACTGCCCTCACTGTCCTCTCTCTAGAGGCTAGCACATATCAGCTAAGTTCAAATATAGTCTCTCTGCTCCCGAGCCTGCTTGAAAAACTATCTTCACGTTTTCACTCCACGTGATTCAAAAGTTCATAGAAGTCCCTCACAAATTGATTCTCTGGATCGTACTAAGCCATATGCCCACTAGAGATCACCTTTCAAAACTCTCTTGCCAAGATTGCCATGTGTACTTGTTGAAAAATCATTCCTTGTTCTACCTTTCCCTTCCTTTTGCGCATTAAATATACAATGAAACTCACATTTAAGGCATTTCACAACTTAGGTACATTTTGTTTTCTCTTTCTGAGCATGGAATTTATAACTGAAATTCCTATCAGAGTCTGATACTCAAGTCCCACTACAAGCTCCCTACCTAATCAAGTGTCTTTCAGAAACCACTAAGCAAAAGCAAGTGCTAATTTGTTTCTGACTAATATAATTGATTGGACAGAAATATTTAAAACAGTAACTATGAAAAAAGTCACTTTGAATAAGTAAATTATTTTCCTTTGATGTATTTTTTTATTTTCTAGGAAAAATCAAACTATTCTAAGTAATGAAGCATTAGAACACGAAATATAATCATTTTCAAAGAAATGAAGGGTAGTGTCTTTTAAACAAAAAATAACACTTACTGAATGAACAAAAAACCCACTAGATGGAGCAACTATACTATTTTAACACGCCTTTCTCTTCAAAGGGCATAAAGTCTCCTTCAAATCTGAAGATTTAACATGATATCTACAGTAATGTTATGTTCCTTGGAAACATTAGGAAGCGTGTACAAATTTAGTAAGTGACAAACAAAGTTATCTTTGGATATTATTTAAGAACATTGGTACTAAAATTATGTTTAAATGAAATGTCATGCATTTCTAACCTGTTTAGAAATTATGAATGGAGAAATTTTCTATTTTCAGATTTTCCTATGCTACAGAACTGACCTGTTGTTCCCAGGTTATGTGCATACCATGAAACTGAAGATGTTACCTTGCAATTCTTTCTCAAACTTGCAGAACTTTTTTTTTTTTTTTCAGTCCTAGAACTTCAGCTATGTTGCATTTATCTCTAGTCCTAATGCATACTTCCAAGACATTATACAGCTCCAAGCATTTTTTTTCTTTTCTCAGGTTTCAAATTAATTCCTCTGGGAAAAGGATCTTTCTTATGACCAGCAACAGAACTTAGCACATGTCTGAATTATTCTGACATTTTTAAGAGGTAATTTTGAGTTAGTTTTCTTACTAAGGGGATGGGTTGGCATGAAGGGAGAGAAAAAAAAATTAATCTGCTTCATATTTCTGCTTTCCACAGTTATGGTAAAAATTTGCTTTAGGAGGAAAGAAAAATCAGCATCATCTTTCCCATTCATTTATACCTCAGTGATTTGAGGCAACGAAAATATCCCCACACTCTAGTTCATTTAAAGAATCAAAAGCCATGCAGTGTCTTTTTTTGCAGTAACTATACAGGCTTTGTCTTTGAGTATAGGTGCAAATGAATAAGCACAAGAAACCCCTGAAAGATCTTGCAAGCATCAAAGGACTGATTGTATGGGAAAACAACCATGAGGCTCTCCCAATAAATAAAAAAGCATTGATGGAATATGTGTCTAGCCACCAACACAGACAGGCATTTTAGCTGAGCACCCAAATTTAAAGATGGCTTTTCTTCTCCCATAGTTGTCCTGATATTCAGTACAAACTTATTATGCTGGAGAAAGACAATAACATACTGTCAAATATATTAGTTTGCAAGACTGTATATTTATGTTTTAATAAAAGCAGGAACAATAATCATTATTTTAAGCTGAAACTCCATCCCTGAAGTTTCCTCTCAAAGTGTTCCTCTGAAGCCATTTATTTACTCATCCTCCCACTCTGAAACACCCACTTGGACTTTCTAGAGAGGAAATGTCTTTTTTGGATGTACAGGTAAAAATGCCAAAAAACCCCTCAAAAAACCCAATCCAGATGGAAAATATTGCCTTCAGGTAAAGTAACCATCACTCATCCTGTTGCACAGCTGTGGACATTTCTAACATTGTTGATTTTGTATTCAGTGAACAGTCATGCTGAACTTGTTCTATGATGGTATGATTCCATTATTGTGACAAATTTAGTAACTCCTGCACACAAAACAATATTCCAGATAGTTAGAACATACTAAAGCGTAGTAAACAATTAACTCCTTTCTTCCTGCTAGAATTCATCTTTCTTTCCTACCAGATGAAAAAAAAATAATCTAACGTGTACAGCAATGAAAAGGACTCTGATTTTAGGTACACATAAGAAAGCAGAACTTATTCAATTATCTGAAGTCATCCTAGACAAAGACTGAGAACGACAGATTGCTCCAAGGTTCATACCTTGACTCTTACCTGAAAGTTAAGCAAAACTTATATAGTGAATGAATATCTTTAAGATAGCATAAAACATAAACTAAAACTTAGTATGCAATGGTAAAAACATGATCACACTGCAAATTCAGTAGCAGATCTGCCAATAACATAGCTGCAAGTAATCATAGTCTCAAATTTGATAATATATCCTATTTTCTGTAGAAGGATCTATATGTAAGCTTGCAACACTTCAGACTGACAAAAGCTGAAACACTGAATTTATAATGCTTAGTTTGCATAAAATGAGGTATTTCTGAACATAAACAATTTCGATAATCCTATTAATTCCTTCCCTCCAGTAGTTCCCTCATCTGTTTCAGTAACCTGCACTCTTCCAATTTTACTTTCAGTATTAAGGCAGATCAAAAGAACACAGGCAAGAAATAAAATATAGACCAATATCACGTACTTAGTAGCTGAGAAAGGAACTTCTGCTGCAAATTAGTCTTGAATTTTATAGCAATGCAGAGCTATTTATAGTAACAACTTTATTAAAGAATCATAGAACATAGGTATATAAAAAAAAATAATCCCACACTTCATTTAGTTTTAACTAATACAGTGCTTTTCTTTACAATAGCAGACTTGTATTTTACTTCCTTATATTTATGTCAAGTTTTAAAATACCAACTGTCAAAACACTTTCAAATTTCAGGGTAATTTTCCTTCTTAATTTTTCAATTTCCAAATTAAGAATACAAATAGTTTCAAAGTAAGGATCATGCCTCAATACAGATTTAGTCTTGCATTTAAGACAACAGGGCCTGGATCCTGTATGAGATCTTTGCACATTTCTACTGAAACATTAAGAAGACTACTAATGCTTATAATGTCTGCTAAGCAAAAACACTGCCATCTAAGAAATGCTTAAACTCAAGAACTCTTAGTCTGCTCTTAGCCATCACTGTGCATTATCTTGAGTGCATGGAAATTTATTAGCAAAATACAATGCTCATTATTATTTAATGATAAACTAGGATGCATGAAAAAAATAAATAAAACAACAACAAACAGATTCCAAATCAAGACTTTGGAGATTGGATTCAATTCATTTAAATTTATACAACAAAGTCACTTATTCAGTCTAAGCACTTTCTGTAGGAAGAATAGTTATCCAATTTAGCAAAAAGGGAGTGAATCAGTCGTCTTACACCAAAAATACACCATTCTTAAGTAACGATGCTAAAGTAGAAACCTCACTTGTAGAATGCTCAAAGAAAGGGAAGATAAATCCCTCTTCAGATACCTATGCAAAGAAAAAGTGTCTCTAAGTATCTTGTTTTTTTATCCCAATTAGATGCTCCTTTTATTACAAAAAGATTTCTCTTGCTCTTGATATATGTTATTCTTCTTTACCAGTTAAATAGTGTTTGACAAGAAAATAACATTAAAAATACAATGAATTAGCAAAAAAAATTTTAAACTGAATCTTTAAATCTCTTATCTTGAAATTCATATGCTTATCTGAATATCAGAAAATATTCCCAAAGTAAACATAACAATGAGTACTTGAAGTGCAGCTTCTTAGCATCTCTTTCAGAAATTTAGTACTTGACCTAATTCTATTTGAACTCACAAATTAATCTTGGAACTTAAACAAGCATTCAGCATTTGCCTAAAATCCCTTGTCACTTGTACATTTGTCCTGTTACACAGGAAAAAAATCTGAAAATAATGATACTGGATGCTTCACAAAAATTTAACTATGCTCTGCAGAACTGTTGCTTCTATTGTTGACCCACAAGCCAGAAAGAGAGATGCTGGAAGGAAACTCTAGAGATCACCGAGTCCAACACCCTTGCCAAAGCAAGATCACCTAAGGCAAGCAGGTCACCACAGGAACACATCCAGATGGTCTTGAAAGTTGTACAGAGAAGGAGACTCCACAACCTCTTTGGATGGCTTGTTCCAGTGCTCCATCAGCTTTAAAGAAATTTCTCCTCATGTTGAGGTAGAAACTCCTGTGTTCAAGTTTGTATCCATTGCCCCTTGTCCTATCACAGGACACCACTGAAATGAGACTTACACCTTCTTCTTGACAACCACCCTTCAGATATTTATATACATTAATAAGATCTCCCATCAATCTTCTCTCTTTCAGACTAAACAGCCCCAGGTGTCTCAGCCTTTCCTCAGAAGACAGATGCTCTAGTCCCTTAATCACCCTTGCTGCACTTTCCCAGATACTCCCTAGTATGCCCCTTCTCTCTTGAACTGGGGAGCCCAGAACTGCACACTATACTCCAGATGTGGTCCCATTAGGGCAGGGTAGAGGAGAAGGAGGACCTCCCTTGACCTGCTGGCCACACTTCTTAATGCACCCCAGGATACTATTGCCGTTCTCAGCCAAAAGGGCACATTGTCGTCCCATGGATAACTAAGAGAATAGTTCTTGTCTTTCAAGTTTCAAGACTATAGTCAAGTGAAACTCCCACAAAAGCATAAATAAGGACTTTTACTGACAATAGTTATCCTTACAATGCTATTGATGTAATGATTCATATACTATACTGCAAAATAGCTGGACTAGAAGCACAAAAAAACCCCACCCCACATAACTCATGCTGCATAAAGAAAGATAATAATCAATTGGTACGTTAGGGAATGGAAATCGAATTTTAACCTCAAAATGTATACAGCAAACTATTGCTGTCAAATTACCATTCTTGCATTCTCATCCAAACTCTGTCAGTATTCTCCCTCTGTCTCCTAGTAACTCTCACCTCTTCCTAATTTCTGAATCCACAAGGAGTTGCCTTTTTTTGTGAGGTGGAGGTGGTGGGAGTTCCTCTTTAGCATGCTTAACCAGGATTTGTTCTCTTGTGGTTACCATAGTTACAGTTTCCATTACAGTTGTCTGTGTTAGTGATGTCTGAGTGGTAGTGACAGCCTGTGAAATCTGTGAGAAATATAAAAAACAGAGGTCACACATTGTTTGAAAGACTTCAGTAAAGACTGTTTGGACTAGCAATAGAAAATAATGAGAAATTGCTCCCATCTTATTATAGGCCGATCTTCAGAAACAAACAAACAAAAATCCACCCCCCCAACTCTGCCACTCAAACCCAGTTGTTCTGATTCATGCGACATGAATACAATATCTGCAGAAGTCAATATCAAAATCAGAAAGGATCTTAAAGAGAATGAACTTAGGTCTCCTTGTAAGTCATGCTGAAGGAAGAAAAGAAATGAACAGTCAATTTTATGAGGAAATTGAATGATAGCAAATATATAAAATATTACTATTACTCTTGCTATATGTTCCTCTGCCTTCATTCTGAAAATGTATTCCTTGAGAAGTGATAAGGGCATTGCAATGGCACTAAATTACCAATTCTTATTTTTACTATTCATAACAACTTTCAGACTAGAATATAATTCATCACAATCTACTTGCACAAAAGGGCAGATAGCTTTCTGTCAGGAAATCTCAAATTAGAAAACATGCACTAGAAGGCAAATTGATTTGCATCAATTTTATTCCATACTTAAAAGCTAATGTTAAGGGGGGCCAGCAGATACTAATACACATAATATGTAACATTGCAAACACTATCAATCTAATGCATTTAGCTTTGTCCAGTAGTATGAAAATAAATCCTTCATATGGTTTAGCTGCATAAAAAACAACAGAAAAAAGATATTTTCTACTCCTTTGTTTGAAAGATTCTGGTTGTACATGAACTGCCCATTTATATCTGTTTCTGTATAATAGAAAATCACAAATTTTTCACGTAAATGTGGGCAGCTGTTCTTAAATCTTTTTACTTACAAGAAATGGGTCACTTCTTTTTTGGTTCTGACACATGAGGGCTCAATTTATCAAAATGCTCTTGTTACAGCTTCAATGGCCAGCTCACAGGTTAGGGGCAGTGAAATGGAAAAGAAAAGGAAAAAGCTATACTGGGATCAGGAAAGGCTGTGCACTGCAAAAGCTCTGCTTCATTGTATATTGCCAATGAGCAAGAATCAGAAAGACTGTCCAATTCAATGACAACAACGCCAGTAACTAAAATTCCACAAAACCATATATACACACACATAAATTATCTATTAGTTCCTGGAACAGGAACTCTGTTAGAAAATTCAGGTACCTTAGATATTAAGACATTACTGTTTCTATAAACAATGGAGAAGAGGCACACTAGGTAATTATAATACCTTTCCCCAAATAATCCTCTCTCATATGGAGGCGGGGGGAAGGGAAAAAAAATTACAAGGAAAGGGGAATAATGCTAGCAAGCAGCCTCTTCTCTGCAGACAACATCAGTAAAGCTAAACAAGCTAAACAAATTCCTGTCAGTGTTGCCAAATCTTTCATCTAGTCTTACAAACAAAAAAGTCCTCCCCATTCTTTGTCCAGTATGCCAGTGGAAGTGACGAGTTGGGAAGTCCATTACCACTGCAGTTTTGGCAGTCTTTCTTACCTAGAACATTCAGCTCAATGCTGTATTCCGTCCCCTAGAAATGAGCTGCCTAGGTTTTAGAACAGAACCTGGAATCCTCAGAAAACTGCACATTTAAGATTCAGAGCAAAGTTTCAGGTTTCTGTTTCTTTGGCTCAGGTTTTTTGTTTGTTTAGCTTGGATTTTTTTTGTTTGTTTGGGTTTTTTTGGGTTGTTTTGGGGAGGGGAGGGGCTTTTTTTTCCCCCCTTTTTCTTTTTCAAATTTCTGATTTAACAATGCCAGTTGGAGTAAGCTGCTTGTGAACTGCAGGGAGTTAGCCAATGTTTGAACTACATAAATTCTTTGGCAAAGAATAAAAGGGAGGCTTCTTAATTCCTACAATATTATCTATAAGACCCTTTAGTTCCCTCAGCAAGATGTATTGACTTGAGTATTTTCATCTACAGAAATTATGACACTATGAAGTAAGCATTTCCATACAGCTTTACTAAAACTTTATACATTATTTTAAATGTTATCTTTAATTAATGTTGGGGCGAGGTAGGGGTACAGGGAGAAGGGAGCAGAAAGGAAAATATTAAAGGCTTTGAAATACAGAATTTTATGAAATTTTAGGAGAACACCTAATGTCATCTTTCCCTGAGTTGGTTCTGAAGCTATGAACACTCCAAATAATTGCTTGCTCCTCGTATGCAGCTTTAGGTCCAGACTCCTCTTTCTTGCTACACTTGGTTTTATCCAAAAATCAATGCTAGGATGATGTTTCTGACACCTGAGGCCATATCCTGTCATGTTTCCATTTTCCAATCAATACTAGGGTACGTGTTACAGTGACGGTGGTGTAAAACAGAATAAACCACAGCTAGGGCACTGTAGAAATCATCTACAGCATACTACCAATTACAGAGGAGCAGCATTTTCAGATGGTGATTGGATACTGTGCTTCAAAAGTAGACAGCGCAATCACCATATGCTCAGTATAGTCAAGCCTTGATGATTTACATGTTGAAACAGTAAAGAAGCATTTTTCATGCTCAATCAATAGAGTGGAGGTTAAATACTGTGTACTTCAAGAGGAGAATGGAGATGTGGTTTTAAGTTCATAATCATACTAATTAGAGCCTGGGTAAGGCTAAAGGTACTGAAAATTACACTGCAGTGTCACACTGCAAAATGAAGTTGGTTCACATTTGAAGAATGCACACACTTCGGCGGCAAAGGACAAGAAAGGAAATAACTTTTGCTAGCTTCCCTGGCAAAAAAACCCACCAACCCATCTCTTAAATATAGTCACTGAAGGTGGTGTGCTTCATGTATTATTCAAGGGTGGTCCTTTGAATAACAGTATAGATTCCCCATTCCTCTCAGTTCCTGACAAGTAAATATGAATTTGAGAAGGGGTAATACAGACTAGAACTTAAACCAACTAGAAAATCATATGGAAAGTGCTAAGGTGACTCACAAGCCTGCACTTTAAAAGGCTTTCAAAATACAGTGCTGGCCTGCAGTTTCCATCAGCATGCTCATCTTAGAAATATGTTAAAAATCATCTCTTTTCAGAATGGACAAATTTTAATCACCCTTTTCATCCTCTACAGGCAAATGTATGTACAATGTGTATATAGCACTTCAGTAGTTTTATGTCATTTTATTTCTCTTTTATACGGCAGACTACCTTTAATGCCATCATTTATTACTGCCTTTAGAAGTGCCCTCCATCCTGATAAACTCATAATTTTCCTTAACACTCACTTTTGGAGCTGTCATCTGTTCTTTGATGAACTGTATGTATGTGAGTGGGTAAGTTGAGATGAGGAATGTTGTTTTCTTTGTTTGGGAAGGTTTTCAGTACAATTTAGTGAAGCATAATGAACTCATCAAAGGTAGACTTAAGAGTTTCAAAAAGCTATACATCTAGTCTAAGCAAGTTGCCCTTGTCCTTGATTTCACTGTGTGGTCAATGAAGGAAAGCTGACATTTTTATGATGAGGACAAACTGCTTTTTAGAGGTGTCTCTCTCTCTCTAAGCCTTGCCATCCACTCATTATCAGAAGAAGCTTTAGCAGATGCTTAAATTCATCAGCATTAATTCAGCTAACTGTAGGAGGACTCTCATCCTACTTTCTGAACTTCTATTTAGAATGTATAACTGCTTCCTATGTCTAGCTTGAGAATCAAATTTGAACTGAGGCTGAGGTTGTCTCTTTCATTTAATATCTTATTTTGTTAATAGGTTAATCAATTAGTGACACTTTAGAAGAGAGGGAGGGGAAATAACTAATTACAAAATGTAGTCAAGAAGGTACCATGAGAACTATTAATTAATGGAATAAACTTCGTTTGAAAGTCAGTCTAAGTCTGATGAATAAAATGTGCTTTTTCTGACAGATTTTAATGGTATTTGCCATACACTTCCAACTCTCCTCCTCCTCAGTTCATGGAATAGAACTGAGAGAATAGATCTTTTAGAAGCATTTTTAATTGACTTCTAAATCCATAAGTGAGCTCTGCAATGAGCACATATATAAAACCAAATAACATTATTTGCCCTGCCTAGATAGAAACGCATGGCAAAAAGTATACTATCAGTATTCCAGAGAAGACATATCTGAACTCTATAGCAGTGCCCTAGGAAGTGGTCCTTTAGTTAGCACTGAATGTGCACTATCTCCAGAACATGAAGCAATGTATCCCTGACAACATATCAACTCTGTGCTAGCTTCTCCTTGGAGGAAAAGCTTATCAACTGAAATGTGCTGGTATGATAAGGCTGTTACACTGTTCTGGGAATCCAAACCATCTTCCACCTGTGCTGCTTTATGATGTATGTTTGTACACCTTCAAGATTGCTCCTTTCACGAGAAGGCTATCTTATCTGTTTCATTTTCAAAACTAGTATCTGCTTTTAGGAGCGATTAACAATCTGAATAACTCTTGAACACTTTGGAGTGGCTTACTGGCATCTTCAAATCATGCCACCCCAGCCATCCCAATTTCAAAAGTGCATCTCTGGATTTTCCTCTGTATTGAAAGAAAAGGTTTTCTACAGCAAATATGCGTATTTGTTATAAATGCTATGTAGCATGAACTGGTTTTGCCTTCTGTTATTAAGTGAAATTGTACCCTTCTCCCATTTTGCTCTCTTCTGTTCTCCCAAATTGACTTTTCCCACTTCAGCCATACAAGTAACTGCATCACAGTGCAAACTGAAATATTAAGGTATAAGTTGGAAGCAAGGTTACTGAGAAGTATTCAGATCACTACAGGAACTATAGCAGCTTCCATTTAAGTACCCAAACACAAGCTGGTAGAAGAATCAGTATATAGCAACAATGAGAAGCCCTCCAGGGACAGGACCAAGGTGCATACAGTAACAATCTACTGTTTTATCACTGAAAATTCTTCATGTCCATTTCTATTTCACCAGACATATAAGGACAGCACAAAAACAGCTCAGTACTAACGAAATGATGAAATGGGGGAAAAAAAGTGAGTCAATATGGGTTTAACTCCAACAAGAAAGAGATGCTAACAGATGGCTAAGAAAAATAAATGGATGTGTTTTCGGATGCTACACCAAAGATGTGATTTTTGTTATCTATTTCTTAAAGTGTGAAAATTTTACAACTCTAATAATTTTTCAATGTATTAGGTTAACATAAAAGAACTGGGTAACATGTTCCTTTTTCATTAGCATTTTGGCTACAGGTAAGGATTGATTTATTTATTTTTCCAAGGAACTCTTTCTAAGGACTCTCTTTTTAATCCGTAAGTCAGCATAACGTAAGCAGAAGCAAAAGAATAATCTATGACAAAAGTTCACCTTTGCAAATAAATTAATTTATCCTTAACTATCAAACAGTTCTTATACTAATTTCAAACTAAGAGCCATTCTACAGGGACAGACATAAAACCAGTGCATTTGAAGTGACCAACAACTATAGGTTAAAAATAAATTAACTGGAAAGAGTATTTCACTGCGGACTGCATCATCCCTGAGAACATAGTTAGCAACCCAGTAAAGTAATAAATTTTCTAAAGAGCAATCAAAAACTAAAGAGAGTATTAAAATTCTGTCAATTTCCATTTGTATTATGCTACCCTACAAATAAATGTCCTCAGGGAAAAACAAAACAAAACAAAACAACCCCAAAACAATGTGACAAACAGCACCAGAACTACTTCAAGCATTTGACTGGCAAATGATTTCACTCTCACCCATTGACAAAATTGTGAATTTTACATACCTGTTGAGAATTTCTCTCCACCTTTTGCATGAGACTATCCCAGCGCTGGGCAAAATTTTCAAGACGACTTTTCAGCTTTTGAGCCACTGCTTCATTTTTCACAGCTATAAGGAGGTCTTGGACAAGCAAGTTCAGCCTACCCATCGTTTGCCTTTTCATTTCCAGCTCTCCTTTTAGAATCTGTTAAAGTAACAGCAGAAAGAACAGTACTTATGCCTTATGCCCCCACACACTCATTTGACCAAACAAATAACAGTTCTGTTTAAATAAAAGATTGCCTGTGAAATTCCTATTAATAGCAATAATAATTTGCCTGTTATAACAAAAGCATGGAAATCAATGCTTTCTTTCTTCTAAATGCATAATCAGTCACTGCTATATATAAAAATAGCACATACTGTGCTATTTTCTTCACAAAGATCCTAGTGCCATAAATGCACTTGCTGTGACAAGTTTTCCACCTTTAAAGGCAGGGCATCATTCTAGGCTGATCAGCCCTACACTCTCTCCATGAAGATGATGCATAGTAGAGTATTTTCTGAAGAGTGAGGTAGAGCACATGTTGAAAAGGGTACATTTTATATAAAAAACTCTACAGGTAGAGTTATAAATGAATACTAATATCAGAATTACACAACTTTTGAGGCCCTAGCTTTTTCAAGTTCAAGGAATGTATAACAGGTTTTGCTCTATGGTATGTTCTTACTCATACATATGTCTTTGCATATAGATATATTGTTTCACATATGATACATATACATCAATAGTATCAACAAATAAACTTTAAACATAAAATATCCTTATTTTTCAAGACATCCTAATGTTATTTCAGTTCAGTATTTACTGACTGAAGAGACAATCAAGGAAAACATCTCTGTACCAATTGGTTTCTTTATTTGCAAGGACATGAACCAATGTATTCTATCTATCTGAAACAACGTCTATTCCCAAATTATAAAACAGTTATTTTGTTAAACCACATTGTGTGAGAGTGGCATGAAGCCATATGCATTTAGGCTTCTGAATAAGCAACTAGAACAGAATACAGAATTACCAAGGTTGGAAAAGACCAACCTATCATCCAATGCCATCTAATCAACTAAACCATGGCACCAAGTGCCTCATCCAGCCTCATTTTAAACACTTCCAGTGAGAGTGACACCCCCGCCCCGCCCCCCACCCGCCTTGGGCAGCCCATTCCAATGGTCAATCACTCTTTCTGTGAAGAACTTTTTCCTAACATCCAGCCTAAACCTCCCCTGGAGCAGCTTGAGACTGTGTCCTCTTGTTCTGTCACAGGTTGCCTGGGAGAAGAGACCGACCCTCACCTGGCTACAACCACCCTTCAGGTAGTTGTAGACAGCAATAAGGTCTCCCCTGAGCCTCCTCTTCTCCAGGCTAAACACCCCAGCTCCCTCAGCTTCTCCTTGTAGGTCTTGTGCTTCAGGCCCCTCACCAGATTTGTTGCTCTTCTCTGGACACCTTCAAGCAACTCAAGATCTTTCTTAAAATGAGGGGCCCAGAACTGGACACAGTACTCAAGGTTAATATACTCAAGGTCAACATAAACTAGGAGAATGAAAAATACATACAGCTAATTTACGTAGACTGTCCAGCATTTCATTTTGGTCTTTAAAGCCACTTGCATGAATTTTGTTCAAAGCGTCTTCTTTCTCAGTAAGCCACTCATCAAAAAGGCACTAAAAGAAAATTGGAGAATGAGAAGGCTTCAGTCAGGCCTTTCCTAGCACCACTTCAAAAAGAAATTTCCCATTTATAACTGCTAAAACTACTCACCTGTTCTTCTGCAAAGTGCTGCCACTTACGAAGTATATCTTGCAGAAGGAACCATCGGTCTTCTGTCCATCTGCAGATGGCTGCCCACCGTTTTCCAAAGTGCTAGAAAGAAACACACAACAGAGGTTTGTTTTGGTTTTTTTTGTTTTATTTTGGTGGGTTTTTTTTCCAATCTGATTTCCCTATGGTCTCAAAAATGTTTGTGAAAACACTTTCTTAATGCACTTATCACAGCTGTAAGTCCTGAAAATACTTTGCATGTTCACCCTGAATATGGATCTTACCACTATTTGATATGAAACCAAAATAGAATAGGATAAGCAGTAGAGCCAAATCCAGAGAATTTTGATACTAATCTAATTTCAAAACTTTACAATGCCCAAAACATAACTACTTGAACCACAAGTTCAAAAATATGACTAAAGAAAAAAATATCTGGTTCTTAACTTGCACCATCAGTGGAGTTGATCTAACTTCTTGCTTCTAAAATATTGCAGTGGTAACCCCACACACACCTTGTAAACTAATACATGAGCACAAATGCCCCTGAGGTTTTCCAGATAGCAGTGGCATATGCTAGTGCATACATTTTAAAATTACACAAAATCCTACCTTATTCTCTCCCCCTTATCTTAGTTGAAATTATTTTCTTTTTTTCACTAGCCTTTACTGAAAAATGCCTAAGACAGAGGATAAGACCTGATACTGCTGTGATGGTACAACATGCTATAAAACTTTTCTTGTTGCAACAATTTATGGCTCTTTAAATACCCCTGAGCTCATATGCAAATTATTCAGCTGCTTCCAAACAAAAACCTTTTAAAATCTGTAAGATATTCTGTACTAATCTGTTCTTTTATTTCATCTACTTCAAAAGCACATCTTAAAAAAAAACCCTAAACTTCTTGACACTCATCCCTCAGATACTTATAAACATTTATTAAATCCTCTCTCAGTCCTCTCTTCTCCAGACTAAAAAGCCTCAGCCTGTCCCTGCTGAACTGGGGAGCGCAGAACTGGAGGCAATATTCCAGGTGTGGCTCACCAGTGCAAAGTAGAGGGGGAGGAGAACCTCCCTCCATCTGCTGGACACATTCCTCTTAATGCACCCCAGGATACCATTGGCCCACTTGGCCACAAGGGCACATTGCTGTCAATGCTGCAAGTCTGTCAGTGTTTAAGAGGAATTTGGACAATGCCTTTGACAACATGTTTTACCTTGGGCAGGCCAGAATTGGTCAGGCAGTTAGATTAGATGGTCATTGAAGGTCCCATTCAACTCAATTTGTCCTATCCTATTTATGAACGTTCCTCACTTATTTTGACATGTTATTTTTTTTTTACAAGAACTACCCATATATCACCTTAAAATCAAAAGATAATATCCTGAATGATATGAATATATAATAGCCAGCGTAAATTATACTCTCAACTACTTTCCCTCAGCAGGGGAAAAAGCCATTGAGAAGCATTTGATAAATTTAATGCAGATCTCCTTCTACCACAGACCTCCACCCCTGAAGCCTGGGGAGTGCTCTAATTTGAGCTAGCTCACAAGAGTCCTTAAGGGACCTATTGTCTGCAGGGTATAATTAGAGAAAAAGCTACCTGCGTTCCTGGATTCTGTGTGCTATCCAGACATTTCTCTGAGCTGAAGGCAATTTTGCATATTTTTGTTGAGAAATTAGTCAGACTACAGCAACAGATTTGCTCCTACGGCCCTTTAATTTTGCTTCACTAAATACAGATTTGAGCCTTACTCAACAGCTGCCTCTTGGTAAATCTCTGGATTGAGTTAATGGGAATCTAGGAGTCATAAATCTAAAAAGTCAGTTTTCATCAGGAGCACGAACAGAGGGCTCCACAACATGCCACACACAAATATGTCAAGTAATCAATGTAATGTAAAGGAGGTTTTAAAATTCACACTCACCTAGGCTAGCTGCAATCTCTAAGACTACCCTGGGGCAACAGCTGTTTGTAAGAGATGCACAGTAATTGTGTTTACTTTCATTTTTCCAAGCAAGGTTAAGTCTTCTATGGGTAATTTATTTCAGGGCCACTTTTGACTTCTATGCCATTAACTGCCTCTTAAATATCTTATCTGTGGGGTTTATTTTTTTTTTCATAGACAATAAATCTTCAGAGCTTCTATAATGTTCACATGAAGCCAGTGTAGATTCTTGTCATCCTGTTGAGACCTAAAACCTGTAAATTATCTTCTTATGGGTTGTTTTGTTGTTGTTTCTAAAATGTTTTATGTAGCTGCATGCATAAATATATGCATTATATACATATATAAATGAAAATATTTCAGGAACAACCATCTCAAAAAGGTCTTAAAAAACAAAGGCATAACTGAATTGTACCTGGTTGGAAAATACAGCCTTGACTATTACATAGCAGCAAATTTCTACTCTCTTCCAAATGTGATCCTGACCAGTATCTCACACAGGCAGTCTTATTAAGCTCTTCTGTTTGACAGAGTATGCTCTTGTTGTGTTCTGCTTTTAAAAGTCAGACTGGCAGATACATAATCAAGCTTGGAACTTTGCTCCATTCTGCTTTTTGTCAAGGACTCTAAGGGTTGTGCCTGCCAAAACATTGTTTCTCCTGTGCTAATAAGAAGTTTTCAGGTGAAGGGAAAAAAAAACCAAAAATAAATCAAACCAATCCCTCTGTACACTCAATAAAGGTGATGTAACATTTTGCTAGCAGTAGGTGGACTATGGTAGCTCAGTTCTGGGCATAAAAGTACAAAAGCTTGTACAACTCAATATCCTACAGCTTTACATCTGTTGTTTGTGGTTTGTTTGTTTGTTTGTTTTCTCTTTGGGGTTTGCTTGCTTGTTTGTTTTTATTATCTGTAATATTACTACATAGTCTGTGACTTCCAGAGCAATGGGATTATTGAAGTTTTCTTTCAGATTCTTCTCTAAGGCAGTGCAATTTAAGGAAGGAACTGAACAGCAGCTGCACTATTCCACATTACCTCAGCTCTGCTCAGAGCATTCCTGAGTTGCCCAGTACAGTGCTTCAGGAACTGCCATTCAAGGCAGCATACTTTCAAGAAATATATTTTCTAAATGATAGTAATAATTTGGCATACTTTATCCCAATAACAGGTGCCTTCTCTACTAACACACTTATAAATGGTGTATTTCTATTGTGTTCCATTCCCAGTCACCTTTGTTTGTTATTGTTGTTTCTTTAATAGGGTAAAAGTATTGCAGTAATGTCTAAGTTCTTTTTCAGCTTGGATTCCAGTATGTGCTAGCCACAGAAGTTGTATGGGATGTAAATGCTGTCTTTGCAACCAGTGCAATAAAAGGGGATGCAGCTGTATCACCTGATGTTCTCCTAATAGTGCAAACACCTTTCTGAAGATATGATGTTGCCTGATAAGGCACCAAGCTTTCATTTTTTTCTGATGCTATTTAAAAATCTTAGTTGTGCATCTTATAATTCATGAAGTACAATAAATAACAAATTTAACTAATAATTTCCCCCTTTTTTGTCATGTTTTACCACAGGCCTCTCTGAAGAACCTATTGTTTGCCAGCATAGAATAGTGTCCTGGCTGCACCTGTTCCCATTCTTTCTTTCTTTTTTTTTAATTTAATTTTTCTTCCTCTTCCACTCCAGTTATTTTCCTAGTTTAGTTTAGCTTCTGGAACCATATGCTTGCAAGGGATCTGGAAGAGAATACAAGGAGCTGGCAAGAAATTCTGGAAGGTTAAGACTGTCTTGAGCAGGTATATCACAATTATAACACTTAAGATGAATTTAAAAGGAAGTAATAATCAGTAGATCAGTAGAGGCTGCACTGTTACCTTGGCTGACTTGTGCTCCCTGGGTGACTAAGCAGTTGCAATAAAGAAAACTGAGGCTTGGTTTTGAAGTGGCAGTGCTCAGCATCTTAGGCAAATGTACTATATATTAATTAATATTAGTATCAAAATCAGCTAGACTCAAGATAGCACACAAATATCTGTTTGTGCTACATCTATACATTTGAGTTGAATGCACTTATATCTTCTCTAGAGAAATCTCAGACTTTAATGATTCAAAAATGAGAAATAATTTTATTTTCTTCAGTAATGATGAAAAAAAGAGTAGTTTCTGCTTTCCAAACAAAAAAAGAGAGAAGGAATCTTGCTTTCAATTTCAAAATACTTTCATTTATCCATCTACACAAAACCAACACCCTATGGAAATATTGAAGATCTTCCTCAGAAATATCTCCTTGGGTATACCCAATGCTCCTCTTCAACTTTGCTAACATTTAGTGCCACCAACGGCTTTTTCTCCAAGAGGCAGAAGTCTAGTAGTTACCTGAAGTTGCTCTTCCAGTGCAGCAGTAGCTCTGTCTCCACTGTTTTCATCCACCACCACTACCATATGGGTCAGAGAATTCACCTTGACTTGTTCTTGTTCCAAATCATCTTGAAATGCCTAAAATTAAAGCATATGACAAGAAAACAGCTATCACTACAGTATCAATAGCCTGCAAATTTTAAATAGCCAACAGATTAGATTTTGTACTTCGTATGAACATATTTTAGTGTTTCAAAAGTTGTAAAAAAAAATCTATATAAAATTACAGATTTTCATTAAAAAACTGCACACCATCTCGAGCTTGGCACTGCTACAACATCAACAACAATGCTCAGGAGATTAACTCAAGATTAGGAAATCCAGTCAGAACTCTTGTTTGTTTTATTGCAGAAATCAGGAAACAAAGGGAGATGAGCCCTTTATAATTTCTAAATGCCTGAGAAAACACTTTCTTACTCATTTAACTTTGGTACTCATTTCCAGCCACAAGATGCAAAAAAACAGGACAATTTTTTTGCTGAGAAATAGTAAACTGCTAAAAGTGAAGGAACTTTGCTGAAATCTGCACAAATTGATATTTGAATCGATAAATGAATTTGTCAAATTTCTACAACTCTTCACATCTCTCTGACCCTCCACAATTCCCCAGGCTTCATATAATAGATCAAATCAATTGTTCTCTCCTTCCTTACAGTGCACAGAAAAGTGCAATGGGAAATTTAGACATATTCACTCTTCAGGTGCTGGCTTACAGCATATGCACTGGATATTTTAACTACATGTTTTTAAACTGCATGAAAGATGGCATTTCTGCTTTGCTATCGTTTGTTAGAAAAGCCAAAATCAGCTCAGCTTCTGCCAGGTGCTAGGGAACTGAGTCAGATGTATTTATGTATTTGCTCCTTCCTTTGCTGAGATACAGCAAGAGGACGGGCAACAAAGACAGAAAGAGGATGCTGAAGAAGTTTGGTACTGAGAAGGCAAGGCATAGAGAAGGCAATATTCAATTTCTTTTCTGTCATGGGCTCAGCTGAATCTGCAATTGAACATTCACTACCATGCTGCTGTCATGTCAGCTTCAAAATGAAAGTGCTGCATAGAGTGAAATACGGGGCTTGAAATTCAGATCATAGCATGAGAGACTTCCTGTTCCAAGTGCTGCTTCCAACTTCTGGATTCAGGGTGCTGGTCTCTGCTGAGCTGGCTACTGTGTGCATGGGTCAAGGGAAATGTTTTGTCACTGGTTACTGCTTCTGCTTTTTTGCTGTGCTTTTTTGCAAATAGGCTGAGGTAATTGTACATTTTATCATTTCCAGTAAACTTTTTCTCTCAATCCAGAGTCTTTTTTGTCCATTTAATTGTTGTTGGTTTTGTTGGTGTTTGTTTCTTGTTTTGTTTGTGTGGTTGTATTTTTCCTGTTACTTTCCCTCCCATCTCTGTGGGGAGAGAGGGGGCTTGTGACATCAGGCTTTGTTAACCCCAGACAGTCGTGTAACTTTTGCTACTTGTCTCCATCTTTTAACTTAGTGTATAAACAACTAAATATATATTTTTAACTCACAATAATTAACCATTGGTTTAGATTACTGAGTTTTGTATTGTGTTCCTTCAATAAAACTTGAAAGAACAAATCCTTCACCCTGTTCCCCTGAAAAAAATTCAAGGTGTCCAAGATCATATCCTGCCTCAAGAACTTTTTAGGTTTCTATAACTAACTTCAAGCCCATGGAAGAATGTCAGAAACCAAAGTCCTGGATTGTGTCTTGAACAGTTCAGCAGAATGTACTCTAGTGATTGGCCTTTTTGAGTAATTCCCCTTGGTATGATGAATAAGCCCTTGCTGAAGGTTAGGTCATACATTTTAAACCTCTTACTTTTCTCTGAAAACTTTGAAATGAAACGTGATGGGGCTACAAGCAATAGAAGAAGAATTCACAGATTAGCTTATTTTAAAGGCATAAATTCCTTACTCTAACATATTTCAGAGTTTTAATTCCTTCATAAGCATAACCTTTGAGCCAACATATGTATAAGAATGCTCCTTTTACTGACATTCATGCCTGTGATTACCATTTGATTCAGAGAATTAAACTATAAAGCAATTTTTGAGGACAGTGACATATGCCAACATGTTAGAGCAATGCCCAGAATTCAGACTTCTCAACATTTTATGACCAAATACTTGATCAAGGAAGAGGAGGCAGAGCTCTCATGAATCAGACCATAAGACACAGCTTGTTTCCCCCAGGTTTAATTCCCCTTTTCAGCCATACAACAATAAATACAGTGTTCTGTACGCCTACAGCCAATGAGAAGGTGACTTATTTCCTGATTCATGGGTGTCTCAGAGATAGCATGCCAGAACAAAACCAGATTTAGTAATGCTCTGCAAGTGCAGGAGTGGAGGGCACTTTGGAAGTGGGAGTCCAGCAAATAGTAGGAAAGACTTGAGAATTCAGGGAACTGATGAAAGCAAAAAGCCTTTCTGATTTTCTGATCATCACACAGATTCAATTTGCCTTGAGCTAAAAGGCTGTTCCTTGTACCTGACGTGTCTATTTTTATCATGAATTCACTGTTGTCACAATTGTTTGTGTGCAGAAGCTTGCTGAAACAGGGATTTACTGAGGGCAGTCTTAAGTAGGCTTTGTTCAGATGATTTACGCTGAAGTTTCTAACAAGTTCACCTGAGCTCATAGGGAAAGCAAATTTTGAGTGACTTAAAATGTAACATGGACATAGATGTTAAATCATGGGGATAGCAACAGCAGAAACTAATATATGTATACAGTTCCTTTAATTCCTATTCATCTATATCCACATATGTGACTCTGACATAATCTATTTCAAAATACCTACTGAGGACAATCAAGTAGCCAAAGACAAATCCACTCCTGATATTTGAGCAGTTAAGAAGTGTCTCACTTTACCTTTGCAATTAATTTGAAGTACTGAACAATGCTAAAAAAATTTTCCACAGTTTCCAGTAAAAAATACAATTACCTAAGTGGCTTAGATGTTTGGAGTTTTTTTTATCAAGATAATGAAACTATGAAATCAGCTAACTGCAAATTGTATAATAATAATGTGGAATAATAAAGTCAGCTCAATTAAAAGTACCTTTTTGCTGAATTATAAAATTTCTAACATAGTATTCTGCTTAGACAGCTCAGTAATCCTTAGATGTTTGCTGAAAAGCAGCTTTCTCCCTTGAAAAAATTATAAACAACAGATACTTGCAAGAGCAGGCAAAATGCATAAAATACTGGTGCAAAGACCAATAGTTCTTTACTGGAACGTTTGACTATTACCCTAAAATATGTTGAGTATGCCAGATTTCTTATCAGAACTGTCTGCCTTATCAATGACATAAAAAACATTTAAATCTTTATTTCAGTCTACTCAGAAGTGGTTTTGCACTCTCAAGGCACTGACCTCATTTAATAGTGAACTAAGCAGCATTCTGGGAAGAATGTATTGTGCTTTGTTTAGTCTCAGTCATGGGTACCATTGGCAATACACATTGTGGAATGATTTCATTTTCTTGTTATATGACCCAGCAGAAAAAAAACACCCTAAAGTGTTATTTTGATACATTATTAGAGAAAAATGTAGAATTAAAGAGATCAGATACATGGAAATTATAAGCCAAAGGGGGATAAATAGGTGGGAAAATTGTTACTAATGAACTGTCAAAGAGGGAAAGTAAAAATGATAAAGGGAGAGGGAGATGGGATGATAACAAACCACATCTATTATCTTTGCTGAAGTCTTTAAATTATCATTGCACTCTATACCTTCTAGCTTCTGGTTCCTCCTATTAATGTATACAACATTGTTTCTCAGCCCCCCAGAGAGAATACAAAAAGTTATGAGGATCATGTTGTGTTTTGTTTTGCTGTAATTTTTGTTTCCTTATTTAATAATGACAAAATAACTATGCTATTAAAATTACATTGGTATAGCTCTTGCTATAGACGGCAGTTTTGCTGCATACAATCACTGAACTGTCAGGGTTGGAAGAGACCTCAAAGATCATCCAGCTCCAACCCCTCTGTCATGGGCAGGGACACCTTACACTAGATCAGATTGTTCAGAGCTTCATACAGTCTGGCCTTAAAAACTTCCAGGGATGGGGCTTGTACCACTTCCCTGGGCAAACAGTTCCAGATATACAATAAAATCACCTGAAACTTTCATGCAATACTCAAAAGAATGTAAAACATGTTGTTCTTTGACTTATTCATAAGACAAACTATACATGCATAGAATTTTAACTGAAGTTAAAACCAAAACCTTTTCTTTTGACTTTATTAGCTAAATAATTTCTTATACAGAAAACAGATCTGAAAAATGACACAAATAATGTTGAGTAACTCATGAAAGAATGAAGTAGTATGTGGAAGAGAAAGATTTCTGTGTGTCTTCACCTAGAATATTCAAACACAAGCTAAACACCATTTTACTCAATATTAGAAACAGCATAAAGAGATTGCCTAAATAAAAGGGCTGTATTTTACATTGGTATTCAAAACCAAAATGCATAGAAATAAGAACAAAGCTATTCAAGGTTTATTCTTCATGTAATCAAAATTTTTCAGGTTGTTTGGGGTTTTTTTTGTTTGGTTGTTTTTTTTTCTCTAGTTACCATTTCACAATTACCTGCTCTTTTAAAAAAGAATAACATTTAATGTTATAATATGTTCTTAGCTAGCAAACCCACAAGCTGAAATGCATTGTCTCATCATAGGGTAAGAACAGTTAGTACAAACAGTAGGCACAGAATTTGTATTCTTTAACAGAACTCCTTAATCAGAATACAGAAAAAGAATCATCTAACACAGAAGTCTACCATACAGTCTTTTGCAGCTTTTGACTTATCTTAAAAACAACCCCAAACCCAACAAACACCAAAAAACCCCAAAACAACAAACAACTGTAAAGGCTGGTTTCAGTTTGAATTGGTGTTTGAGATGATCTGCTCTCCAGAGATTAAACTGACACTGCCTCAAAATAGGATATTATCTGTCAAATCCTGAACTCAAGATACTATGGAACTGAACTGCTTTGAATAACCAATGTAGAAACATTAGCAAGTTATCACACAGTAAATCTCCATGAACCTCACAAATTATTGTTTTCCAATACTTTTCTGGGTCACCTTATCATCATCATCACCATGTGTCAAGGATACATATACATTTTAAAAGTTTAGTTCATATGAAGGTAGACAACTCAATCCAGTAAATTAAACACAGCTTTCACAAATTATACAGTGTCTCTCTTTTTAATTCTTAAATGTTCCAACTAAAGAATTACCCTCATGGAATGTGGAAAACATTTAGCCTAATTCTCTCAAACATTCATAGAATCATAGAATCAATAAGGTTGGAAAAGACCTCAAAGATCATCAAGTCCAACCTGTCACCCAAGACCTTATGACTACTAAACGATGGCACCAAGTGCCACGTCCAATCCCCTCTTGAACACCTCCAGGGATGGTGACTCCACCATATCCCTGGGCAGCCCATTCCAATGATGAATGACTCTCTCGGTGAAGAACTTTCTCCTCACCTCAAGCCTAAACTTCCCCTGGTGCAGCTTGATACTGTGTCCTCTTGCTCTGGTGCTGGTTGCCTGAGAGAAGAGACCAACCCCCTCCTAGCTACAACCACCCTTCAGGTAGTTGTAGAGAGCAATAAGGTCTCCCCTGAGTCTTT
Source organism: Picus viridis (assembly GCA_033816785.1). Classification (NCBI taxonomy): domain Eukaryota; kingdom Metazoa; phylum Chordata; class Aves; order Piciformes; family Picidae; genus Picus; species Picus viridis. The sequence goes on along the minus strand of CM066570.1, from coordinate 23,835,854 downwards.
CCTTCTCCAGGCTAAACAACCCCAGCTCCCTCAGCCTCTCCTCACAGGACCTGTGTTCAAGGCCTCTCACCAGCCTCATTGCCCTTCTCTGGACACGTTTAAGTCCTTCTTAAATTGAGGGGCCCAGGACCTGTCAAGGTCCCTCTGGAGAGTCCTTCTACCCTCTAACACATCAACACCTGCTCCCGACTTGCTGTCATCTGCAAATTTACTGATAACTGACTCAATCCCCTCATCCAGATCATCAATAAAGGTATTGAACAGGATTGGGCCCAGAATTGATCCCTGGGGGATACCACTAGCGACTGACTACCAGCTGGATGTGGCACGATTCACCACCACTCTCTGGGCATGGCCCTCCAGACAGTTCCTAACCCAGTGCAGAGTGCTGCTGTCCAAGCCACAGGCTGACAGTTTGTTATTTTCCATTAATTAAATTAAAAATACATTATTAAAAAGTACTTTTCACAGCTAGAAACTAGAAGCTATTTTGTCGTGCTGTTCAATTACATATGCAGAGTCACAGTAGATTATGAAGTCTAATTAGCACTACTGTACCACAGCTACTAGAGAAAGAAAGGGGGAAAAGGCAAGGTGACATGCAAAAAGAAAACAAAGGTCTTAAAAGAATCTGATATATTCTTGCACTGTGTAATGAATGGAGGTTACAGTTACCTTGAATATTCTAGTATGTTGTTTATCTTATAAAAAATTAAATTATGTCCTTTTAAATCAGGATAGATGTCATAGTTGTCATAATATAACTCTACAAAAGCCCAGTAACTGTACAAAACAATACTAACCCAAAATTTCATACCACTGTGCTATGTTCTAATGACAGGATCGGAGTGTTCACAATGACAAAAACTTGGTTTGGTTTTTATGCCTTTCTAAGCATACCTTATGCTCTTCTACTTGACGCTTTAGGTCCTCCAGATCTGGACCTAAGGGGTCCAAATCGATTTTTTTTGTCCTTTCTTCTGTTTTTGTCAGCCAGTCAGCTAACTGGGCTAGCTGTTGATTCTGAAGATCCATTAGGATTTTATGTAAGCTGTAAAACAAAGGAATAATAATTTCAATTTATACATGAAAGAAAACAACAGGCAGAAATATCTCTCCTGTATGCTTGTATATGATTTTGATGAAACTATATCTCAACACAGAATAAAAACCTTCAACAGGTAATTGAAAATTTGATGGAACATTTTTTACTTGAGCATACTGGTTTGAAACTCTTAAAATCTGAGCACTTGATACCACTTGCATATATCAGCTGAGGACTACTAACAGTAGTAGTACCAACTATAGGAAGATGGCCCAAATCAGGGTTTCTCAAAAGAGACGTGATAATGGCAAGAAGACGTGAAAGGCAGTCTGTGAAATGAAACAAGAGTGCAAGCAGTGATCAAAGATATATCCTAAGAAGGATGTAGACATGAAGATAATCTGATGAAGAGCAGTGGATACAGACAAAGGGAGAAACTGTAGGCAAACCCTCAGGTGAGCCAACTTTATAGAAATCCAGACTTTCAAGTAAATTACAAAAACAACATAAAAGGTTTTTTTGAAATAAGGTTTTAGCTACACCTGTTTCTGAAATGGTACCTCAGTGGCCCCAGATGGTACTGAGAGAGTATTGGATGTTATGCCTAGAGTTCTGTGATGCTATGTTACTTTCTAGAAGCAATAATAATTCCTAAAGACTCCAGCAAGCAGCTCTTGGAAGTAAAGGACCAAAGAAAACAAGTCACAGGATCCTGAGAGTCTTTTCCAAACCTGAATGTTTCTGTGATTCTGTAAACAACTATATGCAGTAACTGAAACTTCATCAGAACTAGAGGCACTGAAGAAAGAAAATGGTTCTAAGAAATGGGAAAGACTCTGTTAGTTCCAGTCTCTAAATAGTAGATACCAAACAGTAATATTTTCCTGTATTATCTGTCTCAAGATTTTATTTCTAGGAAGAGAATGTTACAGATCTTCATCATGTGTTATGATTTCAGGTGTGGGTTTTCAGTGTGTGGTGGGGTTGTTGTTGTTGGTGGTGTTTTAAACTGGAAAACATGCATTAATTATTGATCAAAATGACCAGAAGATACATGTAGAATCCACTCTAATCTCTCACTTTCTTTATGGACAGAGGAAGATGATACTCTATTACAATCCATGGTTTACAAGGGATTAGCAATTTCAGCTCTAACTCAGTCCTTCTCATTCAAGTGTATATTTTACTGTCTTATGTGGTATTCTAAGATAAATTATTGCAAATATTAGATACAATGCTTCATTCTAGAGGTATATTTTTAGCAATAAATGAAATCAATGATACAGAAAACATGCTAAGAATTTAATAAAGTCAAGATACAAATAATTATTATATTGAATACAATATACGAGATACAAATAATTATTATACTGAATATTGATGTTATTCTGTAGAAACTTCAAAAAGAAATAATTACAAAAGATCATTTAGCTGCAGTTGATTCTTAAGCAAAAGAAAGTTGTTTTTTTTATTTCTTCCCATTCTCCAGGTGCTACCTGATTTTCAAATGACTTCTAAAAATGTCTGATAGAGGGTTTAGCACTTACTTATATATCCCTCAGGAGATTATCATGAGCATTGTTTATAGTATGGCACTCGTAAGTTTCAAATACAATTGAATTGAATGGGTTTTATTAGTTGTGGAATTCTCCATAAAGTGCTAAATTGCATTAAGGTTTCCCCTCCAGTGGTATATTTATCATTCTGAGATGCTTTACTATAGAGAATCCCATTTGAGAAAGCACAGAAGAGAGAAATGAAAAAGAAAAACCAAAACAGGCCTTTTTCCTTCAGCATGCTAATGCATTGCTTGCTAGAAGAGTCAAATACTTTCAACATATAGTGAATACAAGGGAAATCCAATTTGGGCTGCCTTTATACAAAGGCAGTGCTGTGTTCCAAACTTACTCTAATGGTCAGACCTCCTAAATCATCCTTTCACTTACATAATATCTTTTATCAGCATATCTTTCTCCTCTGTTGATCACTTGGTTTAGTCTCTCCGTGCTGTAAACAGTACAAAGTTTTGTTACCTTCCCTATTACCATTACAACAAAGGGCAGGAAGCCTTGCTGTTCTCGTCTTCACAAAACCCATCTCTACTTAGATAAACATGTCATTGTTGCCTGAAAGGCTAGATTACAGCAATGTGCTCAAAGATTTTGCTTTAAGCTGAAGCTTAAAGATCCTGAGAGTTTTAACTGTATAGAATAACCCAGAAATAAATTACACTGTGGCATGGAAGCTGTTCATAATCTAAAGTTAACTGAATGCAACACACTTTTATAAGAACTTAAATAGTAACACAGTATTTTCTGTGAAGACCTCATCATTTTATGTCTTTTGCTGATTTTGTACTACCCAAATATGACATGCTTCAGAAAATACTAGACCATTTGGTTCCCCAAGCAATGACCTATATATAGCTGCATCTGGGAGATAAGGTTAACAATTGGTGTGAAAGGACATTTTAGAAGATGAAGTACCACTCATAGGGGTGATTTCATGTGTTGATTCAAATGAAAATAAACATGGCAACAAAACCTACCTACAGTAAAGCACCACCAAGTTTTCTCAGCAAGAAAATATTAAAGTTGTAGGAAGTTAAGCTGAAAGACCTGAAACCCATTGAAGATTTTATAGAATGCAGAGATTTAAAAAAAAAAAAAAAATCAGTATTTGGTAGCAAGTTGAAAAGAAAAACATTTGCAACTGTCAAGAATACACTGGGGGAAAATAAGAGCAATGCTATGCAACTGCTAAAAGTCACAGCTTACTCTTTAATACTGTAGGCAGTTCTGGTCCCACTCAAATCCAAAAAGATAAGGTAGACCTGGAAAGTGCTCTAAGAGCAAACCAAGTCACCAAATATAAGTATTTATGGAGGGACTAAAGAAGATATACAGGGTGGATTATCACTTCTAACAAAGTAACTGGAGGGAATCACTTAGGAGGTGGGGAGATTCAGGCTAGATGTGAGGAGGAAGTTCTTTACCATGCGAGTGGTGAAGCCATGGAATGGGTTATCCAGGGAGGTGGTTGAGGCCCCATCCCTGGAGGTGTTTAAGACCAGGCTGGATGAGGCTCTGGCTGGCCTGATCGAGTGTGGGGTGTCCCTGCCCATGGCAGGGGTTGGAACTAGATGATCTTTGTGGTCCCTTCCAACCCTGACTGATTCTATGATTCTATATCAATCCTCAAAAATGCAGCATTCATACTAGACAGAAGGCTTGTGAAATTCACTGCTAAAGGATGACATAGACACTATCAAGGGGATAGTAAATAAATAGAGGGAAGAAAAGCAAAAAGAAAAAAAAGAGAGAGATCAACAGCTGGTTAGCAAATAGCAAAACTGAAAGTTACCTCAGGAGAGTTCTATGGGGAACTTTATAACATAAGACAAGAAGTATTAGATCAGAATAATGACTCACAGAACCCAGTATTTGGTTTTCAGAGCAATGGGCCCATGTAGCCTAATACTTGATCATTATTAATGACAAGATGACTGGGAGATCATGTATCTTTCCTACAGCTTATATTTTCCTGTTCTATGACTGTAAGCATGCTGGTCTAGACCATTGGTCTTACTAATGGAGAAATTCAGCTTTATTAAAATCACATTGGAGTTACCCTCCAATGTACTAAAGGAACAGAGGAGTTTCTCACTTAGTATGCATTTTACAGATTTGCAGATTGCATGGGGTTGGAAGGACCTTCAAAGGTCTTGTCCAACCCCTGCAGTCAGCAGGGACACCTTCAAGTAGATCAGGCTGCCCAGGGCCACATCAAAACTAATCTTGAACATCTCCAGGGATGGGGCCACACCTCTGGACAAACTATTCCTGTATTTCACCTCATTATAAAGAAGTTCTTCCTTATATTCATCCTAAATCAACCCTGCTGCAGTTTAAAACCATGACCCTCATCCTATTGCTACAAGCCCTTGTATACAGCCTTTGCCCACCCTTTCTGTAGGTCCCCTTCAGATACTGAAATAGAGCTTTATGGCCTTCCTGGAGCTTTCTCTTGTCTAGGCTGAACAGTCACTATTCTTTCAGCCTGTTCATTGGTATTTATTATAAGAGTAAAGTAAAGACTTCATCAGAATGAGGACCTAGTTCAAATGTCCCAAAAAGTCACCAGGGATCTCAGATTCAGGAAGTTTCTTTCCCTGTCCATAGCAGAGAGGATGGAACTAAATGATTTTCAAGGTTCTTGCAATCCAAACTGTTCTATGATTCTATGAGTTTTCAGTAATCAGTACTGCTTGTCCATAATGCAGCTCCTACTGACATTCAATAAATGTTAAAATTTCCTTTGGATTTGACAGTGTGATAGTTGGCAACCACCAACAATGGTCTCCTTTATGGAAAGCCCAATAGGTGTACTAAACGCTTAATGACAAAGTAAAGCCCAGTCACATGAGATTGAAACAGGTATTACATCAAGCAGGGATTAGAAGTATCCACATGAAAAAAAAAAAAAGAAGATATGATGAGAAAAAGAATCGTGACAGATCACATAACAGACATTTTCTTAACATAAGGCAGGCAACTCACACAAAAAACACCTTCCAAAACTGTCCTGGTTTAACCACTCTTTATGCTGCAAAATAAAAAACTTCACTATGGCACAGTCACAAGCTCCTACCTTTATGAAGTTTCTTCTACTAGTATGTCAAAATTTCAAAGTAAGATATAGAAATATGACTAATAAAAAATATCATTGTTCTAATTTTACATTGTATTTCTACTTTAAGCTATAGGATTTGCCCTTTGAATAGTGTAATTTGTCCTCAGCTAGAGGCATGGCATTATTTTCTGGAAAGTTGAGCTCCCACTTACTATGTTCAGGGGATTATCTTTTACGCTTCCTAAAGATTTAATCTCTCTTCCTTCTGTGTCTTTGTAAAGATTCTTTCCTTTGTAGAGAAATATTGTGTGATAGTTGTTGAAACAATCAGAAAAACAAGTATAAGGTAGGTTATATAAATTTTGGCTAAGGTGTTATTAGTTTCCAAGTTGTTTACACCTGCTGGTTTGTGCAGCTTCCACTCACAAAACAGTATGCAAGCTTGAAAGTTACTGCACAGCAAATTTTGGGTTAAAAAAGATCTGACATTTTTGTGCAGCAAAAATAAAAAAATCCCAACTCTTACTTATGTCCAGAATTGTTTCAGTAAAACTCTCTAGATTATTTTACCTGAAATATTACTTACTTGCTTTGCTTTTCCATACTTGCTACCCTGAGACTTTCCCATCGAGAATTAAGCAGATTCATTTGTTCTTGGATTTCATTTTCTTCATCTTCTGAAAGTTTTCCAGATGCTAGAAGTTGACTTCCAACTTGCAAAACATTGCCAACACGTCCTTGGTGAGCTGTTAACTCCATCATGAAACCCTGACAATACAAATAAAATCTAGTTTTACGTTTGATTCTTCAGCATTAAATAGACTTGGAGAAATATCTTCAATCCCACCACTTTCAAAACATGAAATTCAACTTCACTTTTTATTTTTTTCAACCCCCTTCCCAAACCTGGTAAAACAACCAGAAATAAACATTTTTACTTTTTTCACAGGGCAAAAAGTTGCATAATCTAGTGAAGAAATGGCTGAGGGGAGATGTTCTTGCTCTCTGCAAATAACTGAAAGGAAGCTGTAGCAAGGAAGAAATGATATAAGCAAAAGGTAATGTCCTCCAGCTGCACCAGGATCATTTAGATTAAATACTAGGAAAAAAATATACTGGGAAAAATGTCTTCAGCAATGGGTTATCAAGCATTGGAACAACCTCCACAGGGAAGCTGTAGAATCACCATCCCTGCAGGTATTTAAAACACATGTAGATACAGTGCTAAGGGACAAGGTTTAATGGTGAAGGTAACAGTATTAGGTATAAATTTTTCCAATCAAACTGAAAAAAAAAACACAACACAAAAACACAACCAAAAACCAAAAACCAACCAACACCAACCAAGCCAAGCCAAGCCAAAAAAACCAGCAGAAAACCAAACCAAACAAAACCAGGAATATACACTTGAAATATCTATGTTTTGCATTTTTGACCTTGTTATGGGATCAAAGAAGATAAATGAGAACTGGAGGATTATTATAAACATGTACCTCATGGGTGTGAAACTGTTCTTTAACCACTTCTACATCATTGGATATATCTCCTTGTGCTTGTAATGAATCTTCAGCAGTGAGAAGCCACGTGAGCACTTCCTCTAAAGCAGTTTGGTAGCTTTCAAGATCCATTTCAGACCTCATCCGGATGGTGCTAAATGTCTTTTCTTCAACAGCTTCTAAAAACTGATCAAAACCAAAATTTTAAGAGTAATGCAAACAGCATCTGCTCAGACAATTCTAAATAGAGTGGCACTCTCTGGCCTAAACCCTAGCTTTAAAACAAACAAACAAAAAAATATCAGGTAGCTAATGTGTGAAAACACTTCTTAGCATAAAAAGAGTTAATTGACTGAGATCAGTAAAAATTGAGGGAAAGAAACAAATCTCTTACTAGATTAGATATTAAAAATATATATATTCATAATTATTACCACTTATGAATATTTATGATATTTTAAAAATTAATAAATACTCTGATTTTTTATTTCTAATTTACTGTTTCTTATTTGATTGTTTTCCCTTTGAAGTGACAGGGACATTAATTTCTTACAGCAGCTAGTAAAATTAGATCATCGAGAAGGCAGTAAGTTGCATGCTGGCATTGCAGGGAATCTATGGAAAACACAGTATGAAAAAGAAAACCAGCCCTTTACACAACATGCAATGCAAGGCTTGAGCAATCCAAAGTCACTCATTTTGTGAAATTCCTTCTAGAAAGCTCAAAAAGCTCCGAAACCTCATGCAAAGTAATTTATTTTTTTTTTCCTTAAAACCGAATTGCATCACTGGTGATTTCTCTTTCCTGAAAACCCAGCCTTATATTCATTCTTTAGAAGCAGGTTGAGTTTTACAAACATGGAATTCACACTTCTAGTGTCTTAAGGCAAGAGAAATCAACCAGATGTATTCACTGATTAGCATAACAGAAGATAAGGACGGAAGATAAGCAAGATATGCAGGTTTGCTACAGAGCAAGGTCTGAAGAAGCTTAGCTAATTTGCTAGCAAATTAACATGAAAAAAACCCCTCCTACATAAAATAGACTAATTTTTAATAAAAAATTATACCAAGCCACTTAATGTTTTGACAGTTCACAGAAACTGTCTCATCTGACATACTTGTGCCAAGAGAATACTCAATGCAGATTCTAAAACCTTTCTTTGTAGTTTAGGACAGAAAGCCAAAGTTTATATATAGAAATGAACACAGGAAGTGTGAAGTATGTAATGTAATCATGTAAAATGAAAATGTCAATTTTCATCCTCAAAACAACAAATAAAGTCTGAATTGTATAGATCTAATAATCACAACTTATACAAATCCCTTTGTTATACGTGTGTTAGGCAAGCTGAAGTATCAGTTGGAACTGTCACCTCTTACATGTTTAAAATAAGTTGAAATGCTTAAAATAAGACTGGATGAGGCACTTAGTGTCATGGTTTAGATGATTAGATGGTGTCGGGTGATAGGTTGGACTTGATGATCTCAAAGGTTCTTTTCCAACCTCCTTAATTCTGTATTCTGTGTGGAAAGAAATGTTCAGTAACCAAATTCTCACCAGTAAAGTAGACCTGGAAATCCAATAGTTGGGGTTTTTGATTTAAAGAAAGTACTATATTACAGGAGTATAAACAATGAGGCATATAAAATGTCCAACATATGCTCCTGCTTCACTATTTATTATTTGAATTGGGTGCAACTCCCCATTTCAAATGGTATGCAATGCAGTAAGAAATTGAATGCCACCACATATTTCTGCAGCAAGACAGTAATGGTAAACTAGATTGCTATCTCCCACCACTATGCAGTCTTTCAGAGTTGGTAAAATGGATATTAAGTACATTATATGTAAAATATATATTATATATATATAATATGTGCATTGTATACCTAAAATATATATAATATGTATATAAATACATACATAATATCATGTTATATCCAGTGTTATACTCTATCTTGACTACTGTCAGTGCTATTAGCTCTCTGAAAAATAACTGTACATCCTTGCTCCTCCTGTGTACAGAGTGAAAAAACCCAACATGCTCAAATCAGAGGAATTCAGACTGTTGACTCACCGGTAAAAAGAATATCAAACACTAGGTTAAATATTCACATTTGGAAGTGGACAACTACTAGCCTCATGCCTGTGATACAAATTTTATACTTAAAAAACCCAAACCAAACCAAAACAAAAAGTGTCTCAAAGTAATATTCACCTACATAAAATTTATTCATCCCTTAATACAACCAAAATTTGAGTATGTAGATCCTGTAGCACCAAGAATAATCCACAATAAAATAATCCACAATAAAATAATCCACAATAAAATAATCCACATAACACAACAATTAAACCTCTGAAATGTATAAATCATGATGGTAGTCGAATCCTTAAAAACAATCAAACAAACAAACCACAAAAAAGCAAACACCACAAACTGAAACCCTCCTGTGAGTGTCCTCATTTCTGAATTTATATTTAAAAAAATAATAAAATCAGGAAAAGTATAAAGTATTGCATATACTGCTCTGAGCACAGAGACATTAATAGAGACATCCGTGATGGCTGTTTCTAGTCATAATCTTCAACACAATGAAAAACAATTAGGACACTCTGAAGTTAAATTCTTAAAGCTACATATTGCTAGGGAGGCTGTATTTTGGGAAACAAAATCTGCTTAATAGGGATGCAGTTTCATTCTTGAAGCAAAAACTATTCTTAATAAAGTGTTTAATGACTATGTAAAACAAAGTTGATTGGGTGCAGTCAAAGCTATCTACAGAATAACAATGCGTGCGTGATGACACAAATGTTAAGGGGAAAAACAACAGGGAAAACGCAGATGTTTGATGAAGCTAGCTAGGAATCAGTCAGACACTCATTCCACAGACTGTTTTGAAAAATAGCCTGCTGGTTTTGCATGGGAAATAGTCCTGGTTGTTATTACAGACTCATGTATAAGGAAAAAAATTCTCTGGACCTATACGTTGTCCTCTCAGACACCTTTTTTCCCCCTTTGCTGCCTCATATAGAAAAGTCTAGATAAAAGGATGAGGGCTTGCTTTTTACACATTTCACCATCTTCTGCTGTGCTGTGGGGGCTGGAAGACCCTGAGGGCACTTAAGTTTTAATTTAAAGTAGGGGAAGAAATAAAAAGCCTTTGACCTTCAGAAGCCTGAAGAAATGAAGTATGTCTGGCAGCTGTATTAATTAATTCAGACTTTAAACCGTGAGCTTGCAGCTGCTTCAGGGAATGAAAGCAAGAGGAAGAAGTGTTCCTCACCTACTATTGTATTATGTTCTTAAAGGGATGAAAAGAATTGGGCAGGTGGTAGTAAATTCTCCAAGAATGTTTCCATTAGTTCATAAAGACTGCTTCTGAGTTCTAGAAATTTGTTGGACAGTTTGAGAAAAGAGTTCTGCAGTAGAGATAGTAAAGGCAAAATTAAGTCCATAGTAGTTTTCTTATTTTGAAAGCTTTCTTTGCAGAACTACAGTAGCACGTTGTATTCACCCTCTAACACTGCCTCTTACCAGGTAAATTTGATACCACCTGCTTATTCTTTCAGTTCCTCTAAGGTTCTCATTATAAAATAATATTTGATGTGTCTTTATATTTGCCAAATTATAACTATGAAAACGTGAAATGCTAAAATGTTCTTTGCAATAATCAAGATTCTTTTCATTATCAGATACCATCAGACAGAATGATTCAGTCATTTCAACTGGATACATTGTTCGGACTGCTTGTTATGATATTGTTAACTATTCCTCTGTTCTAAACCTGGCTGGTATTTTCATTTTATTGAGGATTTCAAAAACTGCTTTTGGGAAGGAAAAATTACCTGGGAAGATGCCTCTCTTTTTTTGGCTATTCATATGAAAATGAACCCAGGTTTGCTCTTATCATAAATCTGAAGAATTGAAGGTTTTGATCCATTGAGACGACTTAAATTTTTAGCTCTAGATTTTCCTAGTGTGGGATTGTTGTTTTTTTTAAATATATACTTCAAATGTTTCCACCAGGGTGAACTGGCCTGTGATAGCAGCTTCTGAGATGCAGCAGGTTATTAGTTCATTAAAAATCAGTAAGAGCTAGGCAATGTGCACATTGAGAGGAAAAATCCAGAGCCAGGGCATATGAATGAAAGTACATTACAGGGGAAAGAAAATGCTGCATCTCTACTGACAGAAAAAGGGTAAAAATAATTAATCTCTTCAACTATTCCATTAGGTAGAGTTGGTACAAACTATGATTGAAAGAGATAAATTATTTACTGACATTTAAAAAAAAATTGCATCTTGGGATCCCAAGTGTAGATGTTGGCTTAAGTCCATTGGAAGCAGGTAAAAACTGTGGAAACATCTGGGTTGGGAAAAAGCTTAAGACTGAAAGTTGTGAGGATGGGTAAGCTAATATTAAAGAGTTAAGAGACAGAATACAGAATCAACCAGGTTGGAAAAGACCTTCGAGATCATCGAGTCCAACCTATCACCCAAACAAATCTTCCTGCAACCTCAAATGATTACATGATTCCTTTGACACATATAGTCAAGTAAGTCAGTGGTTCCCAAAAAGGTCTTCTAGTTAGGTTCCTTCCTTTAACACACCGATGCTTGGAAAAAGTATCTGTGCAGGTTTTTTGTTAGTAGTTGCTTGACCCATTTTCAGACAAAGTGTACCAGACATACTGGTTTTATTAACTCTCTAGGGAATTTTTTTAGCCTGTGTTTATTTCAAACTTTTAATTATATTGAGAGTTTTGTTCCAACTATAAAATATACTTCTGATTGAAGTATTACTGATGACGAGACACAAATTACTTGCCACTCTAACAAGGGCATTTCTTATTGAAGCAATTAAGGAACATTGTTCAAAACAGCAATGTAACTTGATGTGGCTGTGTAACTCATCTAACTGTGACTAAACAGAACTAGTTCTACTGAAAAATTACAAGAAAATTATGATTTCTCCCTCATGGAAAGCCTACTCTACCCATAATTTTTCAATACTTCCCTTTTCCGAACCAAGAACAAGGCACATTCTAAGGGGACATAAATTCCATGTGCTGTTGTGTCACACAGTAGACTCTGAGGTCATTTGATCTCTACATAATACATAAATAGGAGGATTCTTCACAGAAAGAAAGGTGAAATTTTCACAATAGGATAAATTTCCAATGATAAGTAATAACTTCACAGAACTCCCCATCAGTAAATGGTAACAGGGTGCTGAAAGTATACCACAGATGAAGAAGCCTGAGATCTGTTCCCAGTGCTGCTACCAACAAGGTGAGTAACTCCAGATTAGCAAATTCAGATCCCTTGGTGAATGTCTACTGTTCGTACTGTCACATATATATATATAAAAAGGAAAAAGCAATTTTATCCATTGATGATGATCCGTCCACCTTAGAGTCTGAATTGTGACCACAGTATCATGCAGGAGCATGAAAAATATTCAAGATGGAATAGGCAACAGCAGCATGTATTTAATTTTTAAAAATGTGAATTCAAATGCAATAAGGACTTGGGTAACAGCAACTTTAAAGAGGACTGTTTGAGGTCTCTTCCAACCTCGGTAATTCTGTGATTCTGTGTTCTGACAAAGACCTTTTAAATGTTCTATGCTTTTAATTAAATTGTATTTTAAGACCATGAGAAAAGCCATTAAATGTCCAAACCAAAAAAAGGCAGAGATAGGTTAATGATGTCTTAGCCAAGCTAAATACAAGTTGATTACCCAAGAAAGTAGCTAATTATTTCCTTAGCGTGTTATACAGGAGACTGAAAAACAAACACAGAGCTTTTTCCTTTTCTTTGTGGCAACAGAGAGAGAAACAAATGAAGAATCAGCTATGAAAAGCTATTTTGCCAGAATACAACTAGATATGTCAAGATTAAAACTACAGGAGTGTAAGTCAAGAATAAAAAAAGTTAAGCTAGAAATAAAACCCTGTTTTTGATGTTCAATTTGTTAAAATATATCTTAGTATACTCTTCATTGTGAATTCTACAGTTTTATGGTTCAAAAAGCTACTCACATTTCAGGCTTCATCATTCCAGAAGGAAAAGTAGCCCTCTCTTTGCAACATTCTGTTTAGTTGTTGCTTTTTTTTCCTATTCTCTGTCTTCTACTACTGTGATCAGTAAGATCAGTGTTATCCCATGGCATCTCTGATTATGTCAGTCATCTGACTGACCACCACATTCTCTCTTTTCACTGGCTTTATAAGAAACTGTTTCTCCCACTTGTACCGAAAAGAAGAATTACTGACAGTTCCCAGCAGTTGTGCATGAATGTATTTGTTCCTCCTTTCCATATAACAATCACTAAACTTCAAATTTTCCTTGGTATTGCAGGTATTCAGATATTTTAGTCACTTTTGTTACTTATGCTACCAAGGTGACATTTTTTTTTTACTGCTATCACTCTACCTGAGGAGCAATATTTTACTGCTATCACTCTACTCTGCCAGAGCAATATATCATATTTTTTTCTCCATTTTTTCTTGCTTGTTTGCAAATTATTTCTCAGGCCTGTCCCCATACTGTTTAAAAAGTCATTCAGTGTGAGTGCTTTAAAAAAATCTTTATTCTCTCACTCCACGCTCAAATAGCTAGAAAACAGCTTCTCTCATTCCAAATCATGCTCAATAGCTACCACGCTCATCTCTACAGTCCACACCATAACAGAAAAGGTACTGCAAGCTCTTTGCATAGGCAATCCTTGCTACACAATGAATTGTGTAGAATATGTTGCTACACAAAGAATTCAAAGTGCACTTGCATAGTCAGGACCAGGCAGCTATGGGCATTCTCTCTTCACATAAGAGAGGCATACCACCATCAGTCTGACCCTATGTGACAGATATTGGCTGCAATCTTTTTCAATTATTCTATGACGCTGCACTATGGAGACTGGCTGGGCTATGTGGAATTCCCTTGGGTGAAGGGACATCACTTCTCCCTAATGAGCCACTTGGCCTGCTCACAGGCAGAAAATTCTCTAGACAGCTCAGTGCATCATGTTCTAGAGTAACAGTAAAGACCTTGGAGCCAGATGAGCCAAGTCTCAGAGATAAGCAAAAGAAAAACCGCCCAGAAACAAAAGAATAATTTTGTTCTGCTTAGTGAAACGCAGAAAGCCACAGAACTGACTGAAATAAAGGGCAGAAGTAAGAAGCAGCCTGCACAGCAACACAGCCAGACAGTGATATATTTGAAGTGGTGCATGGAAGAGGCAGAAATGTACAAATCAAGGCTGATTTTTTTTTTTTCCCCATTTCCATTCATCACTGTGAGGGACTCTGTTTTGCCATAACTTACAGATAAGAAGGGACAAACAACTGGGTTCCCCAGAGGGCCTACCAGTGGGTACTATACTGATTTTAACTAGTTCTGTTGGGAATATAATACAAATTATGGAAACACAATCTCAAAGGATATGTCGGGTTATTGCTTTAACATATTTTGTTTTACAGTTACAGCAGACACTGGTATGTGAAAATGGAAGCTGCATCCAACTGCATGAGCTTAAAAACTGAAGTAAGAAAATCAAGTACCCAAAGAACAATTGAATAGTATTAAACTTTCCATGTTGCATATTCTTTCAGTACTTTATTTTTAGGCACACTAAGTGTATTTCCAGTTGAGTTTACACACACACACACACACACACACACTGGACCTGGGGGCCACGTATGTAATGGATACAGGAATTGTTAGTTATGGGCCAAAGTTGGCTATGAAAGCCTGATGTGCCTTACAGCCTCATTTTCAAAGTAGCATTAACTTCTATGAAATTTGCAGGTGATTATAGAATCAGAGAATCATAGAATTGTTAGCATTGGAGCTCAAGCATCATCTAGTTTCAACCTCTCTGCCACGGGCAGGGACACCTCACACTGGATCAGGTTGCTCACAGCCACATTCATCCTGGTCTTAAAACCTCTAGGGATAGGGCTTTTACCACCTCCCTGGACAACCTGTTCCAGTGTCTCACCAGCCTCATAACAAAGAATTTCTTCCTAACATCCAATCTGAATCTACCCATTTCTATTACTTTTTCCATTCCCCCTAGTCCTATCACTACCTGACACCCTAAGAAGTCCCTCAACAGATTCCTTGTAGCCCCCTTAAGATACTGGAAGGCCACAATAAGGTCTCCTCAGAGCCTTCTCTTCTCCAGACTGATTAGCTCTTAAAAAGGTGAAGGTACTTTGGGCAATCTTAGATAACAAATCTGATCAACTGGAATGCTGTTGCTGAAGTTCACAAAATAGAAATTTAGTGCAGAAGTCACACTGAAATAAACTAACTGGTTTAGGGTACATGTATGTGATGAATCTAGAGACCTCTGAAAACGCATAGATTTTTATTCCAGAATACTACTTTCCTTTAATGTCTGCTCCCTCAGACCAAAATCCAAATTACCAAGCATATTGACACAGAGGTACATCAGGAGCAAAAAGTCCTACAGTATAAAGACCAGAACTTAAAATATCTGTCAACTACACAAGTTTATCATGCTTTCTTTGCAGAATTATAACCATATAAATCTTAACTTAGTTGACCTGTATTTAGCATTGCATTTGGTTTTATTTTCTGTGAGTTTTAACCAGCAAAAGCAACTAATTAAGAAGCATCTTTTAGCCCTAATCTATACTGTTTTCTAATGTGAGAAAACGAAGTTAATTTTTCAGCTAATTTTAATCACTACAGTCAGTTACCAGTCCTGTTATCATTTCTACTAAGCCTTGATAATTCTTTCCAAGATCTTCATTACAGACCATCTAGTCTTCACAATAAGAATATTTAACTCCAAACCTCTTTTTATATATTCACACAGTACAATATCAAAATGCCTTCAAAAGCATCAATAGCAAGAGCAATTAACTATAAAGCGATACATCTATAATATGACTCTCTTTTCTTTTGAGAAATAAAGTCTCTGGGATAAGAGCCAATTAGTGGACATATTAATTAGTTTCTGTGAAGCTGAGGTTGAGGTCCTGGAGATGTCAGAGTATTGCACATTACATGCTATTATAGCTGGAAGGCATGATTTAAAAAGGTGGTTTTGCAAAGTCATCTCTAAATCTTAAATAGTCAGATTTGCTTGAATAGGCTGAATACCCCATTCATGGCCCTTATGTGGTTTATCCTTATTACATTTAAACTTTCCTTAAATGTATTTCAGCTTCTATTAAAGAGGCTCTCTTCCAAGAAAAGGCACTTCAAAGAATATATTTTAAATTTCAAATTAAAAGCTAACAAAAAAGGCTGCTGCAGAAGTGGTTCAAGTGATTTAATGTTGTGGGTTTTTTCTTTTCCAAATTCTGTAGCCTGACCACCTTGCTTGTAGCTACATGCTCTGAATAATAAATAAAAAGCTGGAAATGAGATAAAATGATAGCAAATCATCTCACAATAGGGTTTTTTCCTCCTCTTCTGAATGCAGAGCCTTAGGTTTATAAACTAGGTAATAATACAGAAAATATTACAAGGGTTTTCAATAGATGATAATCACAGAAACTACCAAGAAGTGTTTCTGGAAAATTGTAGAATAAACTTCTCTAATTATGTACAAAGAAAAGCAACAGGCTTGGAAAACAAAAAACAACAAAAGAAGAAAACCAAACCAAACCAAACCCAAAACCAAACCAAAAGAGGACAAAAATCCACTAAGAATCTGTAGGTATAAAGACACCAAATCTAGCTCAGGGAATATATGAACTATGAATCAGTGGAGCATAAGCAAGAATTACACAGATGTTTCAATACTTTGAATGAGTCAGGTGTAGGTCAAACTTTTTTTGCAGCTATATGTGTTAGCATATGTTATTTTGAAATATTTGGCATGAAAAATTCGTCTGACCTAGAATTAAAACCTGTGATTATTATTTCAGGGATAATATGTTTGGAGTTCTTATATATGTAGCATATGACATTATTCATTATCGTTATGTAGCAATTGACATTATTTCTTCTCTTGCAGATATAAATTGCGCACCTTTGTTATTTTGGCATGACAAAAACCAAAGGCAACTGGAAATAGCTACACACAAATGCATTCTAAACACCTTCATGCTCTCATACATTTATATTTGCAGTTCATATTAAACAACAACTGTTAACTGAGGCATAATTGCTATAACGTAAAACATGTTTATTAAAAAAACTGTAACTGCAGTGAGGTCATTTGAGGTGATGTGATCCAAATTCACTCTTGGGTTCTGCCAAGGGGGAATTTGCATAATTAAAATAATGACTAGGATATTACCACTAATGAGGTAGGTGTGAAAGCATAGTTCAAGAACAGTGAGTTACAGGCTATTTTCATTAATTTTTTGTTCACTGCACAGACAATGTGCAACTGATGAGTGGTTGAATAGTTGTTAAATTCTTTAACAGACACTAACAATACAAAAATCTTGACCTCAGAAAAGGCATTATGAGTGCACTATTTTGAAATTATGTGCTTCTTTACCTTTACTCTTTCTTCCTTTACACTTCTGTTTTAATCTTTCATTTTCCCCTTTCCAGTTGAGATTTAGCAAAGAGCAATTTCTTAATTGTGGAACTGCAGACTTGTTTAGTTTTTTTTATATATATATATATATATATTTATAGTTCTCTCCTAGAACTAAATTAACTATTTTAGTTCTTCAAATGACTGCCAGAATGTTGAAACAGAATCTTTACACAGTTTAAGCAAATAATTTTGCCCTCATGTGGCAGAAAAGAACTGCAGATGCTTCATAGGAGTAATTTTACCCAGCAATGTTATACCTCCCTATAACATACAAAAATACATTCATATTTAATAAAATGTCCTAACACATGAGTATTACCTGTAGGTATTAAATCAAATATCCACTGCAGTAGCCATTGTACTCATTTACAGAATGAGAACAAAGCCAGAAACAAGGTTGAAGGGTGGAAAGAGAAGTTAAACTTTGGAAAATTAGGAGGCTGAACATGAATGAATTGCTAAAACTCAGTTTAAAAGCCAACAATGCAGCGAAGAATTACTTTGAGGCTGAATTTAAAAGTGACAGAAAAAGACTAAAGCAGCAAAACATGGCTCAGCATAATAGAGAAAGCATTTACATGGTGACACAGGAAAGATAGAAGAGCATTGTGATTAGGAACGTGAGTAGGAATAAATAAGGTCAGAGAAATAATGAAGCTCATTTTTAAGACCACAGATACTGGAAGCCAACTGTGTTCTGGAAAGGAAAAGACAATTATAAGCAGATTAGAGAGTGTTTTTTTAAAGGTAATCATACTGAAAATTGCATAATGACATAAAGAGTCAGAAGTAAGATACAACCTATATTGTGCTGTGGAATAAATTTATTATTCCTCACAATATTTGCAAATCTAACGCAGATAAGAAAACCTCTGCAATCATGTAGACATTGTTTTCACACTGCAATACCAATTAGTATGAATACAGTGTTGTAGAATCTCTATTTCTTGATCCTACTGTCAAATTCAAACTCATCAAGTTACTCCTAGCAAACTGTTACCGAGTACAGGAACACTGCATTTCTCCTATTGGTTTCTACAAACAGCAAACATTTCTGCTAGCTTATTTTCTGTGCACATAATTAATAGCAGCCTCTTTTGCTGGTTTTTTGGTTTTTTTGGGTTTTTTGTTTGTTTGTTTGTTTAATGAAATGATTGTACTGGAAAATACATAAAACTGAAGAATTGCTTTTATCTAATACCAAAATGAACTGTTCATAACTACTGGTTTATATTGGATTGGATTTCCTTTTCTTAAAGCCTAAGGCTTTAAAATTCACAAACTGCAATATCAACTGACAAAAAAAAAGTTTATGAAATTGTTGTATGTAAATATATATATTGTTACATATATTATATATAGTTATATATATTATTATATATAAATCTAGCTGGCAGCTGGTCAGAAGTGGTGCTCCTCGGGGCTCAGTGTTGGGACCACTTCTGTTTCACATCTTTATTGATGACCTTGATGAAGGCTTAGAGTGTGTCACAGATGAGACCAAGTTAGGTGGGAGTGTTGATCTGCACAAGAGTAGGGAAGCTCTGCAGGGGGACTTGGATAGATTGGATTGATGGGCCAATGTTAATAGGATGAACTTTAAAAAGGCCAAATGCCAGGTCCTGCATCTGAGTCTAAGAACCTCAAGCAATGCTACAGGCTTGGGGAAGTATGGTTGGAAAGCTGTCTGGCAGAAAGGGACCTGGGGGTTCTAACTGACAATCAACTGAATACGAGCAAGCAGAGTGCCCAGGCAGGTGCCAATGGCTTTTATTACAAAATTCTGTTCTATTACTGCTTTTTAACTTTTATAGCAGTGAAACAAGAAAATACTTTAAGTTGAATTAGAAAGATCAAAACAAAACGAAAAAATCAAACCTAAACAAAAATCAAACAAAAAATCAAAACAAAACAAAAACCACAAAAAAACCCACAAAACAAAACAAAAATCAAAACAAAAAAAAATCAAAGCAAAACAAAATCCCCCTCTTACTTCAGATAATCAAAACTAAATAGTTCATGTTGATATGATGTACCATTGCCAAAAGATCTTTAAACTTTTTCCCAGGAAACTAAGCTGCATACAGTAACATCCCCCAAAAAAGTCTTCAAATATTTCAGTCAGCAGCACTGTTTTATCCAGCTAATCATGGCAGATGGACCGCTAGTCCCACATGAACACACCCAAACCTCTTCTAGCACATTAGTTCATTAGTTCTCTCTTACACGCTAACAGCAGTAGGTCACCAATGCAATGTCATTGGAGGTGAAGGACAGAAATGGAAAGGATACATTAAAGGTAACAAAAACACAAAGCCTGCAAAGCCCTTAAAATGCAGCCCTTACACATAAGAATCTCTGGACTGCATCTCTGCTCTGAAATTGCTAAAGGTGTTTCATCATTCAGTTCACTGGGACTACTTGAGACAAATTCCAACGCATATTACACAATCAAAGCTCTTTTCTTCCTTAAAACAAACAAACAGCAAAAAAACAACCAACCAAAGAGGTATTATCTTTCAAAGCTATGCTGTTTAAAAGGTATTACTTCCTACTTCTCCCTTTAGCTCACTGATAACCTCAGGCTAACACAACCATACTAATGAAATAGCCTGGGATACTTTTAAACCTCAGAAAACTAGAAAGCTAAATTCTTTAATACCACAGGGTACATAGAAATGCCTCTGCTGTTTGGAATCAACATGGAAAATCTTCGGCTATCTTGCATTTTACACAAATACTTGAAGTCTGTACAAGCACACTAAGCCCACAAAGTACATAATGCAGTATCTTACAGAAAAAGCCTTCTACACAGGCATTACAATGCATAGTTTCTACTGCTTCAAAATCACTGTGGGGAAGAAAGAAGCCAGCACACTTTAATGATCAGTAGAGATAAGCAATCTGGCCTTTTCAAAGGTCACTGCTTCAGGTAAACATGCAGACCTGCCTGC
Source organism: Picus viridis (assembly GCA_033816785.1). NCBI lineage: Eukaryota > Metazoa > Chordata > Aves > Piciformes > Picidae > Picus > Picus viridis. Next base: position 23,815,182 of record CM066570.1, on the reverse strand, counting down.
GGTACAAATGTGAACTAACAAATACAAGGCATTGCCTACAGATCCTCTAAGGATACAGTTGTTATAAATAGAAGGAAAAAAATAAATGAAAATGTATATCCAATTTCTCAAAGTGCAATGATTTGGGGAATAGGACAAAAGAAGCTTCCATTGATTCTTTAATGGAGTGGGCATTTTGTCCATTCACTTCTCAAAATCCAACATTTGCATTTAAAACAGATAATTGTTTGCCATGCACCAAAAATATCACCAGTTTTGCCATGGAGAGTGCACCTGAGGGCACAAAGTTTTATCCACATAAATCCTAATTATTCTAACAGAGTAAAACATGAAGCTAATTCCATGAAGTAAGAGCTTACATTTCAAAAGCACAATTCATATCCTCTGCTCATTTTTTAAAGCTATCTAATCTCAAAACATTCCTCAGTTTTACATTGGCTAAATAAAAATCATACAAGGGCTGATGTAACATGGGATGAAAAGTTTGGTTAAATTATACAAAAAGTGATGCAATTAACACTCACCAGAAGTAATACTAATTAGAAAGTGGAATACTTAGTGTTTGCATCATGGTCATAGACATTTAGCCAAGACTTCAGGTAATTCCCTGAAAGCTATTATATGTTAAAACAAGCGTTTCCTCCGACATTCTGCAGAAAATCAGGCAAAGAAAGCCAAGATGAACCTACTGGGGAAACTAATGTTTTCTTGGTGCTGAGGGCCAGAAAAAATCATTAAGAAAAAGGAAAGTTGGAGCAAACTTTCTCCCCTGTTCTTGAGCAAGTGAGCAAAACATTCTGCTGCTGCATCAGCACTGCAGTATTCCTTTGGGTTAGGTTTTTTGGTGCTTTGTTGTGAGATTTTGTTTGTTTGATTTGGGGTCTTTTGTTTGTCTCAGGGTTTGGGGGCAGTGGGTTAGGTTTTGTTTGTTTCTGGGGTGAGTTTTCATTTGGTTTGGTCTTTTTTTCTGGGGGGGGCTAATGATAATTTTCAGATGGTGAGGGAAAAGTATGATTAAATTGGCATATGAAGTTATCGCTGCTCTCTTATTTTACTAATGTCAACTGTAGACATACTAATCACTAAGACAAAGAGAGAAAAAGATAAATTTTCAAATAAAGTAATGTTATCTAAAATTATGAACAAAAACTTCATCATAGTATTGAGAAGCTCACATGAGACTGTAAATAATAATAATAAAACTGTTTGGAATAATGTTATAATTTTATCCCCAGACAAACACTTTCAATTGCTTTTGTGTGGTAAACTCTTCTGTTGATTTGAGAGGTTTTCCAAGAGATACGAGTTCAGGTCTTCATTTTCTTTTTGCATTTGAAAGGTTTAGTTATGTGCAAGGAAAGAATGCAAAGCAAGAATCCATCTTTCTAATCAGATCAAATATCAAAGGTGATACTCAAGGAAATTAGTAAAATAAGTTTCATATATAGAGAGGAAATCCAAGGTCAGTGCACCTTTCAAAATCACTGAATGCATAAACTAAGTATTAAAATGTTCAACAGTCTCCATGTTATTTGACTGTTTGCATTTAAAGAGAATCCATCATTCCCACTAATATCAAGCTAAGAGGAAACAACAGTATCATCTGTGACAACAGCCTTAAAATTTTGAAATGTCCACTTGGGAGGAATATAGAAATTTTGGCCAAAATTTGTGCAAGCAAATATCAGGGCTTTCAGGTATACTTCTAAGTGATAGAGTAAGAATTCAGACAGGAAGGGTGAATTTAAAGACACATAGATTGTGAAGGCCAGTGAAGGTGGTAAAGGATCTAGCGAACATGCCTTATGAGGAGTGGCTGAGGGAATTAGGGCTGTTTAGCCTGGAGAAGAGGAGGCTGAGGGGGCACCTTATTGCTCTTCACAACTATACGAAAGGAGGTTGTTGTGAGGTGAGTGTTGGTCTCTTCTTCCTAGTATCAACTGATGGAATGAGAAGAAATGGCCTGTCATTTGTACCAGGAGAGATTTAGACTGGATATTAGGAAAAATTTCTTTACTGGAGAGGTCAGGTGTTGGAATAGGCTGCTCAGGGAGGTGGTGGAGTCATCATCTCTGGGGATGTTAAAAAAATAAGTACACATGGTAGTTTGGGACACAGTTTAATGGACATGGTGATGCTAAGTTGATGGCTGGACTTGATCTTAGAGGTCTTTTACAACCAAAATGATTCTATGATTAGGAAGTGTGAAGATGGGGAAACTGAAGTGTGGCACAGAAGAACAGAAAAGCATAGAAAATAAAAGGAAAGGACATTGACAGATGAAGCTGTAAGAGGAAATATTACTCTTTCTTGCCAATATGGAATGTGGAGAATTTTAGCTCATTTAATTTTTACAACTTCTGACAACCAATATCTGATATCTTGGTCAAATTTGCAGGATAACTTTCAAAATCTTTGGAAAGAGGTGTATATATACATACATATATATATATATACACACACACATTTATATATTTGTTTAAATTTATTTTTATTCTGAGTTCCAGATGACTCATATTTGGACTACAAATTCTATTGGACTATTGTTCCAAATGCAGAACTTCAAAAATATCACCCAGTCATACACTATGACGTTTAAGATCCGCCTTAGCAGCTATAACCTCTAGGAAGAAGCAGGTAAAAGGCTGTTGATAGTTGCTATGTATCTTCTTTGATATTGGTGGTGAAATGATAATATTCAAAATTAAAGTTTGCAGACATCTGAGAAGAAAAACCTGGCTCATATGTTCAACAAGAAGACCAAGACACTTAGTGAAAATCTTGCTTCTTAGTGACAGCACCTAAGATACTGTTGAAACTGGCAGAGCAAGGCAAATGAAATCTACTCAAATTTTTCTTTGATAACTAGATGGAAATGATGGAAAGTTTCCTAAACTAAACTAAATCCTAGGGAAAAAGAAAACAAAAAAATCTTGATTTCTTTAATGCAGTCCCTTAGAGAAATTAGATTTACTGAAAATCCTACAGACAATACTAATAATAGTATCCAAAAATCATAATATAGCTGGCAGAAAATTAGAAGGCTACTAAGAACTGAAAAGGAAATAATACTTGTCTTAGTTAGATAGGATTATTAAGGTACATCAGCTTCAAATATATAGACAAAAAATTATCTCTAATTTACCAGGATTATCCATTTGTTTTAATATTTAGACGACATCTGTTCTTCGAGAAATACATGGATGGATCACAAAATAAATAAATAAATCATTAATACTGATTAAGAATTGCAAATATTGAATTGGCATATTAATGGATACTATTTGCAATTCAATCTTGATTATAATGAGAGTGCCTGGCCATTATAATTTATGATTTTTAAGTGGAAGCATTTTATTTATTAAAAATAATATGCTAATATTTTATTGTAGTTCTAGCATAACACAGCTCAGTTCCAGGTAAGCCTTGAAATTCTACCAAATTGGCAGAACTATAGTATTATAATCATAGGTACTGCATCAGTGCACTAGACAAAGGTTCCATGTCAGGAAGACTAGACCTGAAAACTGAAAAGCAAGACTAAATCATAGTATTATATTTTCTTAGTACATTTTAAGAACTATATAAATTACTTAAATTATATCATCCTGTACATTATGCTTCATGCTAGGGGTACTGGCAAAGTCCACAACCGATCACAACAAATGCAGCTCAAGGGAAAAAAACAACTATGTCATAGAATCATAGAATCAATAAGGTTGGAAAAGACCTCAAAGATCATCAAGTCCAACCTGCCACCCAACACCTCATAACTACTAAACCATGGCACCAAGTGCCACATCCAATCCCCTCTTGAACACCTCCAGGGATGGTGACTCCCTGGGCAGCAAATTCCAATGGCTAACAACTCTCTCTGGGAAGAACTTTCTCCTCAGCTCAAGCCTAAACCACCCCTGGCCAAGCTTGAGACTGTGCCCTCTTCTTCTGGTGCTGATTGCCTGGGAGAAGAGACCAACCCCCATCTGGCTACAACCTCCCTTCAGGTAGTTGTAGGCAGCAATGATGTTCCATGTATTTTAGAATCCATACCAACACCTGCACGGTTATCAGAGAGAGCCACTGACTATTTCAGGGAGCAAGCACCAAGTACCCTGGCCAGCCTGTACTCCACTGCCTGGAACCCCTAATGGCACAGCACTGCTTTCTTCTCAATTACCAGTAAAGGATCTAAGTAGCACAAACCAATTATACTAGTTTTAAACACCTTGTTTAAAAGTGCTATTAATCATCACTGCAACACATTTAATGTTAGTATAATGTAACAGGGCCCACATTTATGTGCACAGCATTTCTTTCCTGGAGTATTTAAGGGTAGTCATTATTCAGTAAACTACCCATCACTTGAAGAGCAAATTTGGAAACATGGTGTTAAATTGAAATGTAATTTTGCAATAAATCTCTAGAGATTAGATGGAATTAAGTCTCCATGAGTTAACTCATACTGTACCGACAAATACATACAGATCTCTTTTCCCCAAAGTAAAGAAAGGAAAGTACATTGCCTTATGCAATGTGACCTTTGGCTCTCGCACTTGTCAAAAATAATAAAACTTCTGGCTACTGAAATGTTCATTATAAGGTTTGCTTGAAACAACTTTTATTAAACTACCACAGGTATTTAAAAGCCAACCAAATACAAAATCCTAATCTGAATGTTGGCATGGTGCCTTTTGGGGAAAAAAAAAAAAAATCACCAGCTGTTCCAATCTAATAATCCAGGTCATACTAAGAATACTACATTTAATGTTTCCTCTTCTTTCTAACTACAGTAACCTTCTCAGAAATGCCATCACTTACTCTTTTCTTTAAGAGATATGAAAGTTAGGAAATGAAAGAGAAAAATAATAGTTCTTCTTTTGCTGTAATCAGACCTGAGACAAAAATATCATAGATGCCAAATGCATAATACATGTACTCTTCAAAAATAAGGAATCAGTTTATAATTCTAAACCAGCAGGTTTTGGAGACTGTTCATTCCTAATAATCAAGCACAAAACAAATTAATATTTAAAAAAAAAAATCAACCACACAAAAGATGCTAAAAAATAACCTGGAAAAAGTAGGTCAGCAAGATCGGGTATAAGCAGAAGGTGCAAAGTTTTTCACTCCAAGCACAAGCTTAGTAAAGCAGCTTTGAAACCAAACAACAATACTGACAGACCTGTGGAGGAACCTGCCTCCTTTTTTGGTCAGGGGTTGTGACATACACAGGCCGTGTATATGCATAACTTTTGAATCGTTGTTTAGGAGAAGGTGAAGGTCCCTGGGGAACACTGACTGTGATCTAGAAAGAAGAAATTAGAGGCAGAAAGAAGAGACATATGGATAGGAGCATGGATTCTAGGAGTAATGTTTTTGAAAGTGAAGAAAAAGAAGTAGGAAGGTCATCATCAGTAATATTTTTTGAGGACTTTGTGATGGTATTAAGGAAAGCTCTCATTTAATCTGACACCCTTTGCAAAAACAATAAACTATCAGGGTTCAATACTAGTAGAATACCAATGCAAACTGACAGTTCTTTATAATTTACAAACAAAGGCTCAAAAACCAAGTGATCATCCTGAATAAACAGAACCAATGTGCAGAACCAATACTTTTAAAAGAGACTGAGCATCCCAAATGAAAGCTACAGATTAAATTCAGACAAGTACACTAAAATCCACTAAATGCTTCAGCAGAGACTGTCTGATAATTTCAGTGAAAAACATACATTAGGTAGTAAGCATAGATTAATTCTAAATATTACATGAGTTTCTTGAAAGACCAACTGTGAGCTGCAAACAAATGATCTTAATGTAAACAAAATGCTATTAAAGACAAATCACAAATATGGAGAAATATCAACTGCTACTCTTTAAGAAAGCTAAACCTGTTTCCATCTGTCTATTTAAATGTAAAATCTCCCACAGTATCTCTGCCATTCCTTTGTGGTGCCCTTCCACAATTAAAGCACCCAGTGCTATAGGAAAATGGCAAAACATTTACTTGCTGAATAGTTACTTTTAAAATAGCCCAGTGCAAGGTGAAAAGCAGTATGAAAGTACAGTCCATGCAGACAAGTACATCTGACCTGCCTATGATGAAGCAACTTTGTCCATTCTGACTGATTTTTTTTTTTGCCTTCCACTGGCCATCAAATATGAAACTTATGAGGTAGGTAAGGGAAACAACCACTTTAGAGCAGCAAGATGAAAGCAGTAAAGTGAAAAGTGAAACAACTCACTTCTTGTGAAAAATGCTCTTGATGATGTACTTGTATATGCTCTTCTTTAGTGACCCTTGAGTGTCGTGGCAACATCTCCACCTCCCTGATGGCTTCCATGGTGACTTGCTGCGGTAGAACTTGGAAGAGAGAGGTCACGTACATTAAGATGGACTTCTTATCTGGACAGGCAGTGGCAACATCTGGAAGGCAAATAAACATGCATCACTTTGGTTTTCACATTAGACACAAGCCAGACAGCTTCATGGAAAGCTGATAGACTAATGAGCATTGTTTTGTCCACTTGAGTTCTCTAGAGACTAATTAAAACCTTAAAATCAGTTCCAGAATTAGAGACTAAACTTGCATACCAATGAGAAGGAGCCAAAGTTTACAAAGGCAACATGAACATTCTGTCTATATTTCTTTAGTCAAAATGCACACAGTATACAGTGTGACACTGTGATCCTCAGTAAGCAGGACTAGTCATAGGAAAAGGTCTATTTTCTTGTGCTGTATGAATACTGCAGTTAAAAGTATATAAGGACAAGCTCATTTTCACAGTCATGCCTTGTGGTGCTTGTCCTGGTTTAAGTCTACTGAGCTCCAATAAAGCAACCATGCAGACACTTGCCACTTGGTGGGCTGAGGAGGAGAAAACATAAAAAAAAAACCTCAAAGGAGTTGAGACAAAACACAAAGAAGGCTTGCTCACCAGTTATGGTCACAAGCAAAAGACAGACTCAGATGAAACAATTGATTTAATTTAACCACCACAGTGACCATTATTTACCAACTGAATCCAAGTAGGGCAGTAGAACCAGATCTTAAACACACTTGTCCCCTAACCCTCCCTTCTTCTCAGGCTCAGCTATGCTTTGGATTTCTCTACCTCCTCCCCCACCAGTGGGGCAGAAGAGCAGGGAATAGGAATTGCAGTCTGCCCATCACATCTTCATTTTGCCACTCCTTCCTCTTCAGGTGGAAAATACCTCACACTTCTGCTGCAATTTGACATTCCTCCCATGGGAGACAGTCCCCCATAACCTTCTCCAAATAAGCGTAAATTCTTCACAGCTTGGGATCCTCCCTATGACATATCACTCCAGCAGAGTCTTGCATCAGAGTCACAACCTTGTTCAGAAGCAGCCACATGCTCCAATGTGGGGTCCTCCATTAGCCACAGACAGGGTTCTGCCCCACTGCTGATCTTTAAGTGCTGCAAGGGCTCAGCCAGTCATCTCACCAGAGGCCAAATGGGAATCTCTGCTCCGGTATGCCACCCTCCCTCCTTCTTTACTGACTTTGGTGTTAGCATGGTTGCTTCTACTGCCCAACTCCTCTTCAAAGTAAAAGAATCTCCAAAACCAAAGGAACACACTCAACAGGTTTTGCCTCTCAAATATCACAGAGGTGTTGATTGCCTTGGGCTTGACCAGAACTGGGTCCAGTTTGGAGCCAAGGTAGCTTCTCAAAGCTTCTCATAGAAGCCAGAACAGTAGCCCCCTCCTCTGATACCAAATCTACACCAGACACAAATTCAACACACCTCAACATATTATTTAATCATTGCAAGCAACACTTATGTAATAAAAATAATAATAAAACAAACAAAAATATTTACAGGTGTTCCTAGCAAATAGGTGTGAGAGACTAAAGCTTGTCTCTCCTGGTGTGACTCAACAAAGAAAATCACTTGCTGCTTGCCCAGACAATAGCTGATGTGCACTGGGCAGAGCCACTGAGGACTCTTGGAAGGTGCAAAGATAACATTGCTCACTGGACTGCAGCTGGCCTACAACAATGGCCCAAGGACCCAGCCATCACGCCTTCAGGACAAGATCATTTCCAACCATCAGATAGCCCAGGAAGGGAGGATGATGAGACAATGGACTCACCACCTGTTTCCTGATGTGTAATGAGTGTGTGGGTAAGTAGATGGAGAAGGAGGAGGTGGAGGCCTCCCCCTCCATCCAGTCGGCTGCCCAAACTCACCTGAGTACACAGAAAGATTTCCTGGGGAACGATACCTGGACACTTACCTAAAGATGATTTCCCAGAACAACATCCTGGGGAACAACACCTGGACACTTGCCTAAGGGCTAAAATACTGTATAAAAGACTGGAGCAGCTACTGGCTTAGAAGAAGAAAATTGGAGAAGAAAAATGCAGAAGAAAAAAGACAGCACCACACGCTGGAAACATCACCACAGGGCAACACAACGGATCTTGGACTCTGAAAAACCTCTCTCCGTGCCCTAAGTTCCACCTGCTGCAACTGATGGAGCTGAAGAAGCTGCTCAGAGGACCTCATCCCTTCTACAGCCAAAGTCTCAGCACCCTTCCTCTACAGACCCAACATCTCCTGCAGCACCTTTCCTCCACAGAGGAAAGAGGACCGAGACAAATCTCCAGACTGAGACAATAGGTTCATACAAAACAACCACTAAAGCTGAGCTCTACCATAGCTACATAGCTTTATTATTCTACTTACTCCTATATTCTTCATGAATTTTGTGTTCACAGATGTTAAAATACATAAGAGAAAAGCTAAACAAAAACCCAAAACCCAGCTTATAAAATTTCGGCAGATATTAGTATCAAGTACAAGAAACTCTGTGTGAACACTAAAAATATTTCAGGCCATGATATACATCAGCAGGAAAAATGGTTTACCTGACTCAACATTTCAAGCCAGTAGCAATTTGTAAAAATGTAAGGCATGTGGCAGCTCTTTGAAGTATTTACTTTGTTATTTGCTACTGACATTTACCTCCTACACTCAATCCAGTGAATCAAGAAGTAAAGACTGTTGTACAAGAAATTAATCATTAATTCCATAACTGTTTTAACATGAGAGCTGGCCTAAAGCCAAGAGCTCTGAGGTTTTATTCAGACTCAGTAATGCTACAAGGTGGCCCCTCATTCTCTCTTGCTAGAATGCAGAATGCATGAGGGAGGGCACCTTATTTTAAATGCTTCACATGTATTTGCAAATCAAGAAAAACAATCCTATCAATATTTTTTTAATTTGTCTTTCTGATTATCTCATGATCTTTCCTTGATAAATTAAGAAAGACACGAAGGTTTGGTTCTACTTACACAGAATATGTGCATTAAAAAACACAAACAAACAAAAAGAACAAGACAATCAACAAAGAAAAACCATGACCTTTCCAAATCAAGTCATGCTAGAGTCCTCAGTTACCACAGGCTTCAATTCTGTGATAAAATTCAGCCCCAAAAGTATTTTGCTATCCCTATCTTCTTGTCTTCTCATTACTGTTTTAACAGCATTTTGTCAATACTCCATGTCCCCTTGCTTTATACAGGGAAGAGTACACAATGGAAGAACAGACATCAGCATCAGCTGTGATTTTACCATTTGTTGTTCATTAGTTTCCTTTTCAAAATGTTCTGACAATTAAAAAGGTAAATACTTTATCACTTATCTATACAAATACATCACATGAAAAACAAAATAAGCACCTTGCAAACAATATGCATGCCAAAAGCTGTCCACCCATTCTATCTGACAAATGAAAAGTACATACGCAGCTGTCAGAATTCACTGACAAATAAGGCAAGATTTAATTATTTAACTACAAAAACTAAATAGCACTAATTACACAATGACAGCTAAACAACCATTGTTGCAAAGCCTGGAATCTCAATCTGCCTCTCAAAAGTTTTAATTATTTTTTTTTTTTCCCCTTCAGGCTCTTGAATTATCAGAATAGAAATGACTTTTGCTACCCTGTCCTATACTCTTGTCTTCACAATTTAAAATGATTTTTAAAAATATATTAAATATATTTCTTATATAATGTCTTCACCCCTGTTAAGACTGGTGCATTTTTTTAAGTCCTATTAATTAGGCAGTGAATAAAACCTGTGTGGAAGTTCACTAGTTCCTTTGAAATATGCCTGCTTTAATTTCTGGGGACAAAATGCCTGTCAAGCCAACCCTTCAAAAACTGATCTCCAAATCTTGGAGAATATGTCAGTGTGGCAGGTTAGACTGGGCGCCTCCTGCTACTGCCACATAAGTTACACCTCTGGGGTCCTGAGTGTCCAACTCAGTAAGGTGGACACAGGAAACAGAGTATTTCTACCCATAAATCCTGTGCCCTATAAATCCATCTGCAAAGGCATTCTCTTCCTCTTTCTTCTCTCTTTGCTCCCATGGGAGATATTCCCTATCGGGTAACTGTGGGGGAGTATCTCAAGGCCTCTTAGGTCTGGCTAGGCCTAATGCCAGGGGCAGCAGGGGGAAGCAGTCTGAGACCTGGCCAGCCTGAGACTAGCCTAGCAGTGGGAGGGGCTGGGGGTGGGGGAAGAAAGAGCCTTGGGGTTTTTGGCTAGACCCTCAGGTGGGGAGAAGGGAAGTGTTGGGGGCCTTTGGATGTGCTGTATGGGACTCTGTACACTTTGGGATATCTTTGCCATTATACTTTTGCAATTTTTGCAAACCACTAATTGCCTTTCTGTTTAAACTTTCCATCACTTTCCAATCAATTTTGTGTGAGTGTCATTTCTTTGTCCCTCTTGGGCCAATAGAGGATCTGTCTGGCTCTAAACCAGGACAGTCAGATATTTAAGAAAATGAAGTCTACATATGTCGACTACATGTGAAGGCAACATACACAGAAAACATAAGCAGACATCAGATACAGGTTTTGAGAGAAGAAGTAAAAAACAACAAAAAAAGAAATTATCCACAGTCTCATAGTATCACCAAGGTTGGAAGAGACCTCAAAGATCATCGAGTCCAACCTGTCACCACAGACCTCATGACTAGACCATGGCACCAAGTGCCACGTCCAATCCCCTCTTGAACACCTCCAGGGATGGTGACTCCACCACCTCCCTGGGCAGCACATTCCAATGACGAACGACTCTCTCCATGAAGAACTTTCTCCTCACCTTGAGCCTAAACTTCTCCTGACACAGCTTGAGATAGGAATATTTTTCAAAACCAACGAGTCATCTTCAAATTCAGTTCAGAAACAACACCTTCTGAATGTTTTCATCTCAGTTCTTGACAACAACCACCCAGGATAAGATTGAAAAGAAGAAAAAACAAACTAGACTACAAGCCAAAAGACTGTTTTAAATGGGAACCATTATAATGTTAAGACATATTAGTAGTATAATTTGTACATCAATTGAGAACATGAAAGACTTTAGGAGAGCTCTGGAAACCATTCCAGCTCTTTAAACAGGAGAGTTATGCAAAAGTTCCTTCTGCTGTAGAAAACTTCATTCTGGCAGATTAATATTTTTTTGAAAACAAAAAAAAAAAAAGGTGACATTCTTGCACTCAGGCTGAAAAGTGTCACACATTGTTCATGGAATTAGTTTTTGACACATTATGTGATTCATAGACTCGCTTGCCTAGAATGTGGTTTCTTTAAGCATCTTTTATAGTGAAAGAAAAAAAAACCTCCTTTGTAGGAAACAGGACAGGATCCTGACTTTACACACTGACCGTTTAGAAGGATTAGTCTCTCCAAGGGAGGTCTCAAGAGCTTTACACTTGACAAAGTAAAGAGAAACAAACAAATACCCTTTTAATACACAGGCTGAAAAGCCTGTCTGATACTAAGTGGACATTGTAACAGCTAGAATTCAACCATGAATTTTAATGTACAATAACAGGACCTGACTACTGGGCAACAAGTCCCAAAAGAGCAGGAACAATCTGGTATCACCGCAGAACTTAAAAATGATGAAAAAAACATGAATTCATCCCTGTTATTAGAGGCTTCACTTGTGAAGCAATTTGACTGGTAAAAAATCACTACAGCTTGATTTTTGCTAACAAATAGTCTTCATTTTCTGATGACCATAACTACCAGTTTGACTGGTTGTTGAAGATGAGTGACTATAACAAACCTGACATATCCTGAAATAAATTCTTTTCTATAGGATGCAATGCCAAAAGAGTAAACAAATAAAGAAATAAAGTAAACATCTTTGAAAAGTCATCTAACAGGACATTTTTTATAAGCTTTGCAGTTCATATCTGGTTTATTCTTGAATTTGCATTGTCTATCAACAAGCAATTTCCTGCCAATATTCCCACTTCTAGTGGAAAGAAGCATTTTTACGAGATGAATGAAAGTGAGAAAGATATAAAACACCTACATAAACTCCGTATTAAAAAGTACTGTAGAGATCTACCAAAAAGAACAAAATGCAGCATTTTGTTAGTCAGTCAGGGCCACACACAAATTACAAGCATTTTTGAAAACATTGCTTCCAATATTCAAATCCAAGGCTGCTTCCAATATTCAAATCCAAGGCTGCTTATAGCTTTTCCTCTTTATTAATATTATTTATTAATATTTTGTTTTCTCAAAGCTTTCAGTAAATAATAGTTCTGAAACTATTTGTGCTGATTCCACTCACTCTTTGTATCAAACTAGTAGTAAATTAACTAACATCTGCCTGACAAGTCTCACAAAAGCAGTTTTTATGGAAGTTCATTCAAAATAAATCACACATTTTGATCAGGTTTTCACAGAATCACAGAATATTAGGGGTTGGAAGGGATCTTGAAAGACCATGCAGTCCAATCCCCCTGCCGGATCAGGACCACCTAGACCAGATCACACAGGAACACATCCAGGTGGGTTTTGAATATTTCCAGAGAAGGAAACTCCACAACAACCCTGGGCAGCCTGTTCCAGTGTTCTGTCATCCTCACAATGAAAATGTTTCCTCATGTTTCTATGCAACTTCCTATGCTTCAACTTCCACCCTAGATCTGCACTCAAAACTTTGTGAGTGTGTGAGAAAACATAACTGTTTGATTTTAAATGGCAAGAAAAAACAAGATTTCATTCTCACATGGGTGCATTATAGTCATAGTACCACAGCATGGGTGAAGAGACCTTCGAAACATTACCTGCTAAATCAGGAGGAGAAAAAAAACAAAAACTGCAAATTGGATAATTTGTGTGCCAAATGTATATTTATGCCCACTAACTAAAAAATCTATTTGCAGACATTAAGATACAACAGAGTCCTATCTTACTTTTGCTGTTAATTTCCTAATTGTGAAAGCATTAGCCTAAATATAGTTTGCTCTTATTTGAACATCAACAAACAACCAAGACTTCCAGGTGAAGAAGCTATTTTCCTAAAATGTGTGAAAGCCTTTCCTCAGCTAGGAGCTTGTCTAAAATATTCTATTTTTCTACAATCTATGTTTAGATTAAGACTATACTAATGGTGATGATAACAGCAGGAACACAAGAAGTGATAATGGTTTCCTCTACTGCCAGCAAGACCCTGAAGCAGTAAAAAACCGCTGTGTAGTCTCTCAAAGGTAAGTCAGTAGCTTCAGTGTCTGCTTTACAGTTATTGACCTTTCTTTGCTTGTCTCTTTTTTTTTTTTTTTTTTTAACTTGTAATTATTTTTGCCCTAATTTTGTGTTCTGTTAGTAGATTTCATGTTAAATTCAAAATGACTGAAATCTTTACAAGGAATAGTGGTGGACTTGTAATCAGAGAAAATATTATAGGATTAACAGTAAAATCTAAAGAGGAAGGCTGCTCCACGCAATTCAGCATATTCCATTCCTCACTGGCACTGAGGGTGAATTAAAGTCATCTTAGTAAAGAGGCAAATAACTCATATTTTTCTGTCACCTTACATGAGTTTAAAAGAGGAAAAGAAAAAAAAGAAAGAATAGAAAAAATGAAAACTGAGTGGCTCATGACATAAGAAGCATTCAAAATATTATTTGGAGCAGGACTGAGCAGATGCCAAATTTTTGGGAGATGTTTTACAGTGGCTTACATGAATAAGCCTAGTGATCACAGTCTTGGTTTGCGAAATGAACTGCTAGCAAAAGGTATGAAATACATACAGAGAATTGAAAAGAGTGGAAACCTGGAAGACCAATGGAGACCTATATATAGACAGTGGCACTGCTCTTTTTCCTCTTTTCTGTAGATATAAATACCCATTCACCTAAAACTAGCATGAAACTCCCAGAAGAAAACACCATTAATTTTTCAACAGACTTTTCCTTAAGAAAGTAAATAATTTAAACCTTATGACTAAGACCTACAGAATACAAAATGCTGATAGCAACCATCCTTTTGCAGGCTCTGTTGAATGAGTAGTGTGAGAAAAATCTCTTCAGAAGATTAACACACTTCTGTTTGTCTTTTAGAATTATGAAGACATCTCAGAATTTGTGAGATTAAAGTGTTGTGGGATTCAAGTATTAAAAAATTCAGTGGCAGTGAATATCTTAAATCTGTCTAAATGTCTGTTCTGATTTGCTCCATGAGTGTGAAGAAGCCTTGGACTAATGTGCAAGCCCTGTCCTGGTTCAGTGAATTTGACACAACATCTGGTTTTGAAATCTGAAAAACCAGACTAAACCAGACTTAACTCCTATGCTGAAGAGTAAAGGTAAAACTTATTTTTCTTCAGTTTCTTTCTTTACAATGTTTGTGGGTTTTTTTTCTTTTTTTTTGTTTTGGTTTTGTAATAACACCACAAACTTTGCACCATAAGATTCATCTAGGATAAGCATCTTTTTAGCGGCAAAAATAGAGAAAGAAATTAAGTAAAAATGGCAATGGAATAAAACACTGGTTTGAAATAATGGGGGTGTGTATGCTAAAATGTTTATCACATATGTTGTATATTAATCATTTTGTCAATGACTAGGAATGGAATTCTCAAATTTTCTGGGATAATAAAAGGCAATATTTAATTTTACCATACACCTGTACACAAGGCTGAAAGCTCAGTTCAGTTATTCAGAACCCTCAAATGCAAATGCAATGAGGGGCAAGGTAGGGGAGCAGAGAAAAGAGTAGTTAAATACATTCCTACCTGGATCCTACTGAAGAGTATTGCAGATAAAAAGACAGATCAAGAAAATTATGCTAACTGCTGACTGTCTAGAGTCAGGAATGTTCTACAGAAATGGTAACATTAGCAGACACCTGAACAGTAATTTTGATAAGAATATTTCAGATATCAACAAATGGGCCAATAACTAAGAGAGTAAATGGGCCACTATGTCAAAATATTGTACTTTTTCCATTTTACTTTTACAAATATTTAGCCTAAAATATTTTTACTTGTGTATTTCTCTGTTGTCAGTCCCTGTTTAAGGTATATCTCATTCAGCATGGAAGCTACGTCGACAAAAGTCAAAGACGGAAGAAGTATTTCTGCCACAAATTTTTACCAAATGCCCTACAGGTTTTCTCCAAAACCTAGGCAGTATCGAGTCTACCTGAATCTGTATTATCACTTGCTGCAGTATCAAGAAGATTTTGCCTTTTGGGTTACTGGCTATACACACAGAGAAAGTTTAGCTCCAGTCATGACTTTGTTTTACCTGCTGCAAAGTTACGTGCACCAAACAAGCTTTGCTGATTCTGTGCTTGTAAGAACTGTGGAAAATAAATAAATAAATGAATGGAAGAATAACTAATAGCTCAGTCAGTATTACCCTTTTCCAAACACCAGCATAATCAGTGAGTAAAAACACAGCATCAACGCCAATGAATGAAAATAAATTGGACAACTCAAATGTATGAATTAACATTCAGCTTTGCTAATTACATCTATTATACGTTCTTATCAAACTGATTAAGAGAATTAATTTAGAATGTAAGATATTTCATAGCAAATATTTCTGTCAGGCAACTAAGAAAAAAAATAATAATTAGAAACTGAACTCCAGTAATTAAAGATTTTGTAGGTTCTTATGGAAATACATTAATTACTTGCATTTCATTGTTAAATCTATCATTAAAAAACAATAGGATGTAAGATAAAAAGGGCAATAGACATCTAAACAGACAATTTTGAATAGACAATAGAGAAAGCATTATGCTTACTGGATGGCTGATACAGCACTGAATAAGACAAAATAATAGTTGTTCAAGTAAAGTCAAAAGCCACTTGAAAGCACTTTTCTGTGATATTAGGTGTAAGATGAGGGAGAATTGTAAGCCTTTAATCTTTTACTAACATGTTTTCCTAAAATGAAATAATACATCACAGCTAGGATTAAAAGATGAAATTGAGATCATAGTCTTAAAGTTATAGACACTCAACAGTCTGTACTCAGTTTCAAGGTATTTTTGTATTTTGGGAAGAAATTATAATGGCATGCATTACAGTACTTGTTTTAGCAGTATATGAATAAAATAAAGAAGGTTTTGAAACTTCTGTCTAAGATCTGAGGAGAATATTGTTTTCCAGCACTGATATATTTATTTAGTAAAAGATGGGATTTCATTCTATAAACCCTATATTATTCATACAGAAACAAAACACAGTGATTGTAAAGGAAAATATTAATGCTGTCAGGACAGAAGAAATTTAACTCTATCTAAATGTATCTAAGAGAAGCACTCCAGAACCTTCACTGTTGTCTGCAGAGTTCAGGTATTCTGCTTCTGTACTACACCTTCCATTTAT
Source organism: Picus viridis (assembly GCA_033816785.1). NCBI lineage: Eukaryota > Metazoa > Chordata > Aves > Piciformes > Picidae > Picus > Picus viridis. The sequence continues at coordinate 23,798,491 of CM066570.1, read as the reverse complement.
TCACATCTAAAAGGTCATATTTCTGATATCAGGGCAAAGTAATGATCACCTGAGGTTAATCTTTTCCAAAACTGATGCAGCAAAATGGTACAAATTACCGCATGCAGCTTGTTCTCTGTAAGAGCCCTACTTTCCATAGTCTCAAAAAATGCATGCATAGCCAAGGCAGTGGTTTTTGATGGCCCTTGATGGCTCTCAGCAATTTCCTTTCTCAAGCTATTGGTCAGAACTGTTCCTGGAAGATGGTTTAACAATGGAAAGAGGTAAATTGTGCAGACTTGCATTTCCCTTTTTCCTTGTGCTAAACATACTGCAACTGCTGCAGGGAAAGGCCTGTGATAGGCATTACACTTCAGGAGCATCCTGCAAACCAGCATGGTCTCCGCTCCCTGGGGAGGCCACCCCCGTGCCCAAAGGATATAAAAGGACCGCAACCTCTCAGGCCCACGTTGTTACATCTACCACAGAATTTTCCTTATGTTCACTTGGAACCTCCTATGCTCCAGCTTGCACCCATGGCCCCTTGTCCTGTCATTGGACATCACTGAGAAGAGCCTGGCTCCATCCTTCTGACACTCACCCTTCATATATTTGTAATTTAAGAAGAAAAAACTTAACTGCAATTACCTGAGTAAAGAGAATTTTTGTTGCTGGACAGTCCGAATATATAATCATAGAATGGTTTGGGTTGGAGAGGACCTCCAAAGATCATCTAGCCCAACCCCCTCTGCAGTAAGCAGGGACATCCTCAACTAGATCAAGTTGCCCAGAGCCCTGCTGAGCCTCACCTTGAATATCTCCAGGGATGGGGGCCCAACCACCTCTCTGGGCAACCTGTTCTAGTGTTCCACTGCCCTCATGGTAGAGAACTTATTCCTAACATCCAATCAAAATCTACTCTTCTCTAGTTTGAAGCCATTGCCCTTCATCTTATCCCTCTGTAAACAGTCTCTCTCCATCCTTCCCATAGGTCCCCTTCAGGTACTGGAAGGCCACTACTAGGTCTCTTCGGAGCCTTCTCCAGGCTGAATAACTCCAGCTCCCTCAGCCTGTCCTCATAGCAGAGGTGTTCCAAAACCCTAATCATTTTCGTGGCCCTCCTGTAGACCCACTCAACCAGATCCATGTCCTTCCTGTATTGAGGGCTCCAGAGTTGGATGCAGTACTCCAGGTGAAGTCCCACCAGTGCAAAGTGGCAGAATCACTTCACTCAATCTGCTGGCCATGCATCTTTTGATGTGGCCCAGGATGAAACTGACCTTCTCAATCCCATATTTTAAGGAATCTACCTCCTTTTTTTTTTTTGCTGAAAAGCCTAAAAGTAAGCTTCTATTTGCATTTCTGGTGTGCTGCCATCAAGATAGTCTGGAAAAATACATTTTGCAAATGTAAATTTTTTCAGCAGCAGGTTTTGAATTAAAGCCACGCTGAGCCTATTAGACCACATACTGGGATGCCATTCTGCTTGGGGCACAGTAGACTGCTCTTCTATCCTCCCTTCATGATCAAGTTGTTAAATACATTCAGGAGAGATATTTGTGAATATAACTCCTAGCAACATTTTCTGTGGCATGGCAATACATTTTGAGGCAATAATCTGCCTTGAGGTGAACTGCTACTTGCTCTCCATTTAATTATTTTCTAAGTGAAACAAGCAAACCGAACAAAACCATTACTATATTTCTACAATATATTTCCACCTTTGTGTACTGTACCATGTGTTTTCTGTCTTTAAGATATTTTGGAAAAAATAAAATAATAATTAATTGTTACAAATAGTCTCTGGCAAACTGTTTAGCAAACTGAACATCTGTCATCTGGAGAAGGTGGTATAGGAAGAAAAAAATAGAGCTATAATTGCCTCAGCAGAATCTCTAAAGGTTCAGAATGAAGAGTCCTCTTTGACTGTATGCCAATGAACCATATGCAATGTGTCAAGAGCATTTCAGGATGTGAATGAATACTGGAGTGACAATATGAATAAATATGAGAGCTTGCTTTGAGAAACCCAGAATAAATGCAATTTTATATATGGCTAGTGTTGAAGAAATAGTGAAATAAATCCAGGATAAAGTAAGGTATCTTGTAAACAATACATACTTTAGAGACCGAGAAACCAACAGTTTAGTGACCCCTATTTAAATAGGCAGCAGCAGGTGTCTTCCCTATTCTAGGCAATGGCAGCTTCAGCTTCACTGATTAAACACAAGTTTATGGGACACCAACAAGCATGGAGAAGCATGTGAGATTCCAAAGAGAGATGAAAATCATACAGCTCAATGCAGTCAAGCCGAGTTTGAGGACATCATATCTACAATATCTACTTAAAGAAAGTTTATGTATCCCTTGATGAGAGGAAAGCAAATTCCAAAGGAAAAGCCTACATGGGATTCCCAAAATCAGTTCTGCAGTACTGGCTTGTATATTATTCTGTGTCTGACATCACTGTTAACAGGCTTTCCCACATCTTTCTCAGTTCAGAAGTATTAATATTCTCCATGGTCTTCTCTACCAGACAAAAGGATAATATGATTTCAGCATGCAGGCAGCTGATTCCAGGAATGCTTTATGACAATAGTAGCATAGGAGCAACTGAGAAAGAATGACATTTTTTTTTTTTTTTAATGGTCTTATTAAATAATACTAATAGACTACCTACAGATGTTGCAGAAACCATAGGAGAGACCACCTGGGCAGCTTTTTTCTGCTAGCCTTTGGCTGTTTTCACCCCTAAACTGAAAAGACAAATATGAACTAGAAGAAGCTCCCTCAAAGTTGTGGTTCCTCCTCCTTTCTCCAATTAAAAAGTTTAAAACAAAGTGGAATAACAACCCAGTTTGCCATGTGATGGGAATGCTTGCAACAAAAAGATGTTTGTGCTATCTCTGGGGGTACATATTCACCAATCTGACACGCTGAATGGCTGAAGGATAACACTTGTGAATATAAAATAGTTCTGTTTTGGCTAAAACTACTTTTGCAAGGCTAAGACAACAGAAACAAACACCTTGGACAAAGATCTTGAAGCTATAGCACCTGAGCAAAGGCCTTGGCAGAGAATTATCTGCAAAATAAATGTTGAAGTGTACATCCTGGAACATGATAGTGAACCAGAGGAAGTACATGCTAAACATACATGACTATGTTAGTCAACTCTCCACCCAAATCACACTAGACATCATGTAGAATGCAGGGCAAGATCGGATTAGAACATTAAAAAATACCAACCAAATAAGGGGACTATCTCTCTGCACGGAGAAGAGACTGAAAATCCAGCAGAGAAAGTCAATGGAGTATACTCCTTTTATTCCACCCAAGACAGGAACAACTTCTTGGTAAGAACCATACCTTCAACATACAGCTGTCGTGGCTTCAGTTCAGTCTGCTGAAAAGTATACAATACCATATGTAACAAAAGTGCTGGCTGGAGGCAAGTATCATAGGGCTTGCAGTTTGGACTGTAATTTGAACGGCTTCCCCTTTACCAGAGGCTGCTTCTGGTTTCCCATTTTGAGGTGTTATGGCTGGTTTGCTTCTTCTGCAGCTATTGCTTCCATGCCATATATGGTATTCATACACTGTATTACTTTCATTTAACTCTCCTTATCTCAACCCACAGGGCTTTTTGTGTGTTTCACTTGCTCTCAATAGTGGGAAGTGAGTCTCATTAGATCAGACTGTCTTAAACCAGGACAACAGCTTAACTTTTGCTAGCATTTGTATTTCATATTAATGGTACTGCAAATACTTGCATTTCCAACTTTGTTGGATGCTACCTCAGAGTTGTTAACTTGAGTTAGATTTTTGAGGTTAGTGTATTTATCAAGGGCAGTTCTGAATTTATTCTGTCACTTTAACTCATTAAACCTATGTATTTTTAGCTTTCTGAAACTTTGTCAGTGAAAGTCCTTATTTGGCCTCAAAAAGTGACCAAACCCAGGATTGGCTAAAGTTTCAGTAAAAGTCTCGGGGCTGTAAGACACACAAATGTCGAGATGTTACCTATAACACCACTTGTCATAATCACTTCAAGAAATAATAGATGCATGCAAATAAGTGGGAAGAAATTATAAACAATGGCTCAAGACTCAGTAACAGCACAGAATCCACACTTCTCAACTCAGTTGTCTACATGCTCTTCCTGACTGCTTAAATTAAATAAATTTAAGTTAAACAAAATTAATCCTATCCCTAATCATCTCCCAACTTCACAAAGACTTAATCACAGTTTTTATTAAACAAACAAAACCCACACACCAAAACAACACAAAAAAACTAGCTGTTCATAATACTGGGAAAAAGAGAGTTTTAAGAGGTAAAAGCACATCTTTTTTGGGATAAGATGGGAAGAGGATAAAGAATTTTACCTCAATAGCACAGGTAAACAAAGCCACTACATCTGTGATAAAATGCATTCATTTCAACTGGGAAACCTCCATTTAGCATTGCCTCCCTCAAAAGACCGCTAAACGTTTCAATGTTTAAATACACCATCCTCTAGTCCATCACAATACATTTGTGAGCTAAATAAGCATTGCAGTGGTTTGTGAAAGGCAGGTTGTTGAGTCTGCCTGTACTCAACAACGAAAGACTAAGAAATGGCAATTTATTCTTTTCAAGAGTAAATTTAAAGACTTTGATGTTCCAAGCTGATAAAAACAATCTACAGCTATTTTAAATAAGAAAAATAGAAGAAAGTTATATTATTTGATTGGACAATAACTTTAAAACACAAAGATGATGTAGTCAAAGAATGCAAATCCTGACCCAAAGAATTATAATTTTGGAAGTAATACAAATTTGGAAGTCATTGGAAGTAATACAGATACCCTAAAGCTAACCCCTTCAAGATCACATGGGAATACCGGTCAAAATAAAGCACACTTTCTTTTAAAAGCCCAAGGGGTGCATGCCTGGCTACATCCAGCAAATGCAGCAGAGATCACATGTAGGCAAAACTGAGGCCTGTATGTCATGCATGTTGTAATACTCTCAAAATTATTATAATCAAACTTCATAAATTAGCCACAACTGCAGTAAACATATATGGCATTCTGTACAGCCAGAGCATTCAAGGAGTCAGAGAAATCTGTCTTATAATGCAAGACTTTCCCCCCTTCATATATCAATTTCAAACAGAATTCTTTTTCAAGAAAGACATTATTGATTTTAATTCAGAAAGCATTAAGAAGATATTCTCTCTAATTCTATGTCCTGATCACGCTTGTTTAAGAATGATAAACCAGAAGTGGAACAGAAAAGAGTTGTGAATGTTAAGTAGGAGACAAGATAGCGAAAAATGAAAACCTGTAGAGAGTCTAGTCAAACTAAGGCTGAGAACAGGCATGAATGTTCTTTATAAATATACCATGGAGTAAAAACAAGCAAGGCAAAAAGCACCAACCTCAAGGACAAAGGTAGCAAAAGAACAAAACCGAACAAAATTAACCTGGAGTAATGCATTTCCAAATGCAGTCACACCTGCACTAAAATGTTTGTCACCTTCAGCAAACGAGGTTCTGAGAGAGGCAGAGGAATAGAAGCAAATCTTGCAACTGAGGAAATTAATGAAAGCAATGAGAAATTTGCCTGAAATCCCAGATAATAGGACTCAATGCATCAGATTCCTCATTGTTCTGTTATTTTTCCTTCATCTACATTGTACTTAATGCGAATTATTTTTTGGCTATACATTTTTCATACAAGTTACTTCTATAGTTCCATATTTTTCTTCCTAGGAACTCTAGCGCCTTGATTTTTTTTCCTAATTATTCCGTATAAGTGAAAATATGTGAATACACTATCCCAGCAAAAATAACAATAAATATAACGAGTCATGTCTGACTACTTGTAGAACTTTTGACAAAATATTACTCTAAAGATGCAACAGAGCTTTTGCATATCTAGAGTATACATCCATATTTATCAACTAATTGCACATCAAAAGAGCACATGAAAGAAAGTTGCAGATTAATTAGTGTAAATGTAAATAAAAATGTATTAGAACAATCATCAATTTTATTACATATTTATCACGTGCTATGCTAATTAAGAACATGTGTGCAACCCTGAGAATGGAGTCAGACAGGACTATGAAGCAAAACAGTAAAGATTACCCAGGTTAAATCTAAATTTTGGTTGTAAAATACTTTAACAGGAAGAAGAATTTGGGAATAAGGACTAACAAAAATATGACATGCAGATTTTAATAAAATATACACCCCTGGAAAGTGGTGGTAGAACTGCTAGCTCCACAACTCATATACTATCCCTTGCTCTTCAGCTTAACAGTGTTAATTGTCATTTCTTGAACTCTGTTTAAAATGGATGAAATTACAAAATGCTTGGATTGACCAACTGAATAAGTATATATAGTTGTCAACCTAACATCTACTTAAATCACTTTTTCATAGATAACTGCTACTTTTTCACTGGAACCTGTCAACTCAGTAACAGGATTTTATCAGAGCAAACTGATATTCCTCCTTTCTCCTGTCACTTTCCCACTACCCATCCCACCAGTCTCACCTCCACTTGGCTCTTGCAATTCAGATTTGAGGGAGTGATAAACCCTTGTTTCCTTTCTATCCCTAAAGTCTTTAAAGATTTGCTTCTATCAGATGATTGGACTCATTGCAGATAATTTTCCCTGAAGTTAAATCTATCCAGTAGTTTTTCTGGTATTTTGCCTTTTGAAGCAGTCTTACTTATTTTCACAAGTTAATTGTTAATAATTGAAGATATTATGTCATATCAGGCCTTAATTTATGCTCTTTAACACAGAAAAGTTGTTAGAGGATGTCCTAGAAAATTCCTGAGTGTTTGGTTTTAGAATTGACTTCTCTAGGAAGAACAATTAAACAAGCAATGCTACCAGCACAGGGCTCAAACAGTGCCACATGAGAATAAGCAACACTTTTGATTACAGTAAATGGGAGAAGAATCTAGGATTATACATGAGAGCAGCAAAGGCCAACATTTATTTTTTAAAGTCTTTCTTTAATTACTCAGCACTAGTGAGCCTCATTTTTGTTCAAACACAAAGAAAGGATTCAGTGGTTATTGACATCTAATAAATACCTAAATACATAGAACCATAGAATTGTTAGGGTTGGAAGTGACCTCAAAGATCATCTAGTTCCAAGCCCCCTGACATGTACAGCGACACCTCACACTAGAGCAGGTTGCTCAGAGCCACATCCAGTCTGGCCTTAAAAACCTCCAGAGATGAGGCTTCTACCACCTCCCTGGGCAACCTGTGCCATTGTCTCACCACCCTCATGGTGAAAAACTTCTTCCTGTTCCAATCTGAATCTACCCATTTCTATTTTTGTTCCATTTCCCTTAGTCCTATCAGTACCTGACACCCTAAAAAGTCCCTCCCCAGCTTTCTTTAGCCCCCCTTAAGATACTGGAAGGCCACAATTAGGTGTCCTTGGAGCCTTCTCTTCTCCAGACTGAACAACCCCAACTTTCTCAGTCTGTCCTCACAGGAGAAGTGTTCCAGCCCTCTAATCATCAAATACATGCCCAGTCCTACTGGAAGACTTCTGTTCCTTAAGTAGAGGCCATCCTGTAATCAATTCCAAACAAAGGTTATCTGTGTCTTCTCTTACTGATCACTTTCCATTGATTAATAAAACCCCACAAACCACAACTGAAAACTCCTCCAGATCCCATTAACTGCTCTAGGAAGCATTGGTATAATTAGTGAGCAAGAGCACAATAAATAGAGGCAGATAAAAGCATCACAGAGGTTTCCAGATGTCTTCAGAAGAACATAAAAGTAATAACAAAAATAATTAGGGAATGCTAAATTCCTTCTTACTTGAATAATCAGAATGTACATTCATGAATACTGTTAAACATTTCCTGAATGGATAATGTGTGCTCAAGAGATTTAGACAAAAGAGAGAATGCTCCCTCCAAATAAATTAAAAAAAAATCATTCATAACTTGGATGGCATTTGGCTTAATCCTGAATGATGCTCTGACAAAATGAAGCATTACATAACATCACAGCAGCTTCTATAAAACAGAGTAATCCATAGCTACTTAGAGTAAGTTCATCATCCAGAGGAGCTTTCTAGCAAACTTCCAAAGGAATCTATGCTTAAGCAGGCGACAGGTGTATGTCTCCTAAAACCCAAACCACAGGTTCAGTCGAAGTTAGGCTTAACGGAGGAGATGAGTAAATAATGTTCTTTTAGGTGTACTATGTGTGAAGATATCTCAGCATGGCCACACAATCTACAATTCCACAAAAGAGCTGAAGTGATACAAACCCAAAAATTCAGCATTTTGCCAACATGCATAAAGCATTACAAACAACAAAAATAGCAAAGCATTTCCATTATTATTGCATGCATTATATATTGACATAATGGTCAATAATGCTAACTATATTCAAACACACTTCTGATACATTAAACTTAAAAGGAAAAAGAAAAGTTGACAGGGCACTGTTTTGTCACAGACAGTTTGCCCCTATGACGCAAGGGAGAACAGGAAACAAATTCTGCATTGAATTCAAAGTGGATACTAGTGGGTACTTATACCTTCTGCAGCAGGAAGGCTATGTAAGAAAAGTTTTTATCTCTTAACCTTGAGATATGGTTTTGACTAACAAAACTTACATACAATTATTTGTCAGAAGTAATCTGACAAGATGATAATTTTTAAACCCAGCATGTAGCTTTGTAACAGTTTTAACCTTAAACCTTAGCTGAAAGAATGAAGCCAGGATGGTTTTCATAATTCCTATCTTTTAAATGTTGCACTAGCCTTACTCTTTCCTTTGAGAAGGCATTGACATCTATCTCAGGTCATAAAGAGCAGATTCAGAAGATAAATTATAATAAAACCAATTCAAAATAAAAACAAAACGCCCACCTAAAATGAATATTTATCAACCAGATTATCTCTCTGAACCGTTTCACCTTGGTATAATAGGGAGGAACAAGTGCAGGAGAAAGGAAGAGATGATTACCAAGCAGTTAGGCTTAAATGCTGTGGAACCTTCCTTATGGATGCACCATCACTTCACAGTTTCTGACTAAAATAAGGTTAGCAGGATTAAAAGCTTAAAATTATATACATATGATTCCACATCTGCAATAACAAATTACAAGAAATGCAGATATTAAAACCATCTACCCTTAAGTACAGAAGCAGAAATTTTAAAAAGCGAATTTCCTAAGCAATAAGAATTTCATAAAAATTAGTGATAACTAATTAAAGACTTCTTAGCTCATGTTGTCCACAAAACCAAACCAAACCCAACCCAAACCATCACAGAAATGCTGAAACAGGCTGCAGTTATCAGACAGGAGCATACTGTCACTTTTTAGATATCAGACAAGGATTTTATTCCTACTTTCAGCTTCAGAATTTTACTTCCCCCCACACACACCCCACCAGTTTAATTTTGCATTATTTCTATTTCAGTTTTGTGGAAATAGTTGTGAATGTCTTTGTGTTCTGAGTTCAACTATTTAAACACTATGTAATGCTAAAATTACTGTAACATACTTGTGGAGGCAGATGCTGATATTTTAAAATGGCACCTGGTGGACCTGTTTCTTGATTATTCATAATGAGCAGAAATGTAGCAGAATTGTTCTGAAGGGACTTCAGTGCTGCGGTTTTCCTGATGCTCTATGAAAAGTGGTTGTAATCAATGAATTACCATGCAAAGTTGTTCTTATTTTTCCACCCCTGCCTTGTGATAAGGAGCATACACACTCCGAGGATTTATGTGCTAAGGCTAATTTGCTGAGTTAAACAGCAGTCAAAATTGGCACTATTCTAAGCCTAATAACCTGCTACAGACTTATAAAGCATTTAAAAAAAATACTAGTGACTGCTGAAGTAATGCTCTCTTTTAATTTTGCAGTACAGCAAATTAAAAGAAGGTATCTGAAAGAAAGTCAAACAGCCTTCTGGAAAAGGGAAGAAATAAACCATTACACTCTGCAGTATATTAACTGCTCTATTAGAGCAAGTAGTTTAATTTTGCTTCATTTCCTTGTAATGAACAAGTCTGTCTCAGGGTAAATAAATAAATAAAGTGATAGTGGATATGCTTGGCACTGCATGTGCTTGGCTATCATTCCAATCCATCACAAACCTCTAGTACTCTCTGCTTTCTTGAGTCCCAACTTCCCACTGTGCATTAGAAACATTTTCCTCTATCCAGAACTATGGTATAAGAAAGCCTTAAGAAATCTTTCACATTCACATACTTTGTAACTACTATCAAAATTTATTTACTATAAAATACATAAAAATAAACATAGGACTGTAATGTTAGGTCAACAAGGAATTTAGTTTTATCAATGGCAAAAATGCTGCAGCTGTACCTCACTTAATATAGAATCATAGAATTGATGAGGTTAGAAGAGACCTTTGAGATCATCACCTCCAACCACTTGCAATCCCACAACTATTGCTAAACCACTAGCACTAAACCATGTCCCTAAGCACCACATCCACTCATCTTTTAAATATCTCCAGGGATGGTGACTCCAGCACCTCCCTGGGCAGCCCATTCCACTCCTTGATAACCCTTTTTGTGAAGAATTTTATTGCCTAGTATCCAACCTGAACGTCCCCTGTCAAGGCTTTAGTAGTAACTTAATACATGGCCATGACCTGAGTTTTCGGAAAACATTTTTCAAGGCACAACAGTTCCTGATCTAAAATGTCCATATTCTTTATGTCAAGTTTAGCAGAAAGTGTGTGCATTACTTGTTTAGAAATACAGTTTGGGTACATATAATATTGCCACGTATTGCTATGCATAATGCATAGAATGTATACTATGTAATGTACTACAGTGTACTACAGTATGTGCCTACCAAAAGAAGGTGTAAACACTCTCCAAAGAGAACTGTGTGTTCATATTGTTCTGGTGGAATCAGCCTGGCTGAAGTGGAATGTACTAGAGAGAGGGAGAGGTGTTTTTTTCCTTCTTTAAAAGTAGCTGAGGATGTCACTAAATGTTTCTGGAGTGCATGGTGGACCCAGAAAAGCAAGCAGTGAGCTTGTATCAGAAATGAACACAATGTAAGACTTAGAAATGCTGAAAAGAGATCAAGGAAGCACAGCAAAGAGTTCACTGCAGCCCAGAGTGGCACTGAAAAATGCTGGTCAGAGAGCAAGTGAGAAGTAAAAAAATGTGTTGGACAAAGACCCAGTGTTTCCATTTCTTCCCACCCATCAATACCTCTGTTTCTATTTAACAAGTTAACTAGTTGTGTCTTCTGGTTTTGCATGGTACTACAAAGACGAGGTGCAAAGAGATGGACATCAAAAACCTGGTGCTTATGGTCTTATTATGTAGCCTTTCTTCACCAATTATTTCCATAATTAGTTTGTAGATTTCAGCATGCACACATACACCAAAATAGACATCTGTCCTATCAAAGACATCTTCCCTGAGTGCCAAAACACATTGAGTACAAAGAAATCCCATGGACACAACAGTACAGTGTGGTTGCAATCAAAAATCTTCCAAGGTGCAAGAAATTAACATATTTTTCTAAAAAAAAAAATTCAAAATAAATTCCTCCACCAAACAGTTCTTATACTATAACATTGTTTATCCTTTCATTAATTAATTCTTTAGCCACCATACCCTGGATTCACAAAGCCATGTCACAAAAGGTGCAGGTTTCATGTAGAGTAGAAGCCTTTGTTTGAAAAAAAAAAAAAAAAAAAAAAAAAGAAAAGAAATCAACACCATGTCTTGAGCATCTCTTTTGCTGTTGTTTAATATGTAAAATGCCTATTTGTATTCAGTAAACTGGGGGTTCTTAGCATAAGAACCCATTATAGATGTTATGGCCCTCTAGGCACAAAGTACTCCATGACCTTAAAGAAAGGAATCTCGTTTAATATTTTAGCTTTAATACAAAGATCTGTCACATATCATGGAGCTGTATAAGATGCTAATAAAATGTCACAATTTAAGCCTTTATTTCACTTCAAATGTAGACTTACGTCAGCTGCAACAGCCACCAACAAAAGCAACTGTGAAGTAACACACAACTGCATACATTACTATGTCACCAAAAAACCACCCCAAAGATATAATTTAATTATGAAATGCTTTAATTAAAACAATTCTGCTTAGGATGCAAATGAAGGTAAAATAAGGTTTAAAAACAAACCTACAAAACCTGAAGTTTTAACAGTGGCAGAAAAAATCACCTTTTTATTTGTTTGTTGGGGTTTTGTGGTTTTTTTGTTTGTTTCTTTGTTTTTTCTTTTCAATCAAGTCATGAATAAAAGAGGTTATCATTTGGGAAGAAGGGGGTGGTTTTTCTTTTGTCCTTCTTTTATTGGGGTTTTGGGTTTATTTGGTTTTGGGGTTCGGTTGGTTTGGTTCTTTTTTTGGGAGGTGGTTGGTTGGTTTGGTTTATTTGTTTAGGTTTGGTTTTCCCTCTAAAAGGCCCAGAAAAGAATCATAGAATGGTCTGGGTTGGAAGGAACCCCCAGAGGTCATCTAGTCCAACCCCCTCTGCAGTAAGCAGGGACATCCTCAATGAGACCAGGCTGCCCAGAGCCCTGTTGAACCTCATTTTGAATATCTCCAAGACGGGGGCCTCAACTCCTTCCCTGGGCAACCTGTTTCAGTGTTCCACCACCGTCATAGTAAAGAACCTGTTTCTAACATTAAATGTAAATCTGCTCTTTTCGAGTTCGAAGCCATTGCCACTTGTCCTATCCCCACAGGCTTTTGTAAACAGCCTCTCTCCATCCTTCCTGTAGGCCCCCTTCAAGTACTGAAGGCTAATATTAGGTCTCCCTGGAGCTGCCTCTTCTACAGGCTGAATAGCCCCAGCTCCCTCAGCCTGTCCTTGTAGCAGAGGTGTTCCAACCTCCTGATCATTTTTGCGGCCCTCCTCTGTATCCACTCCATCAGCTCCATATTGCTGTATTGAGGGCCCTAGAGCTGGACACAGTACTCCAAGTGAGGTCTCACCAGAGCAGAGCAAAGTGGCAGAATCACCTTTCTGGATCTGCTGGACATGTATCTTTTGATGCAGCCCAGGATGTGATTTGCCTTCTGGGCTGAAAGGTCACACTGCCTGCTCATGTCCAGCTTTTCATCCATCAGCACACCCAAATCCTTTTCCACAGGGCTAATTTGTATTGATAGAGAGGATTGTTCCAGCCCAGGTGCAGAAACTATGAAAGAATCTCCCAGAGCTGTAGAATAAATAGGTAGTGAATTTTATGTGTTCTGACAACTTCTGCTAGGGAAGCGTTCTATAAGACTGTCTTATGTTTGAGTCTTATATGTTCCACAAATTATGTAAGCAAGCTATATGCAGGTAATGGTTGGCATTTTCCCAAACTCATCATGCAATGAATTATGCTTACACAATCAGCTAAGCTTTTTACTGGAAAAAAAAATTTAAATGATTAAAAAAATAACACACACACACCCCCAAAAAAAAACCAAAACAACACAAACAACCAAAAAACCCCATGCCAATGCAAAGAAACACAAAAAGAAGAAACAAACAAAAAAAAAAACCCAAACAAAAGTTAACAAAGACCAACTCTAAACCAACAAACACTGCAAAACAGAAAAAATCCACACAAAGAACAACAAAAGGCAAATAAATAAAACTAAATACACCTCCCACCAACTTAGTTTACTTAGTTTAGTCCAGCGTGCTTTTAGGCTCAAAGCAAAACAGATAGATTGTTAAAACCTTCTCTCAGCATTAGTACTGAGTTGCAGGGAATCTGGTTATGCCTTTGTTGTTCCTGCTGCTTTTAAACACACAAGCTAATACAAAGACACCTTGTCAAGAATCATATCTGTGAGTAGATGTTGACTTGAAATTGAATGATTAAAACCAATTTCCATCACAAGCTGTGGGCCAGAAGAACATGTCATATGGTATTTCAGCCTTTGAAGCCAACTGTTTGCTTTGGCTACACAAATGTGAAGATGAATTCTGGCATTTGCCAGCCAATAACAAGACATCAGCAGACTAATATTTGTCATTGGAGCAATAACTGATTATACAGTAAAAAGGTACTCAAAAAAGGATGAACATTCTGTGAAAGAGAGATTTTAAAGTCACACCAGTGACTGCAATTTGTTATTTTAATTTATCACGGTAAACTATCCAATGCCAGTGTCATCCAGCATTTCCCAGTGGAATACCTGAAATACAAAACGACAGGAAAAGCAAATGTCTATAAACTTTGATGTATCTAGCACCAGATTAAGTACAGTAATCTTGATACTACTCTCAGCCCATATTTAACAGGATGGATGCTCTTCCATACTACACTCCCAGTCTGTAAAGTGAGAATGAATGCCTTCAGGGAGCAGCCTGTACTCATTGATTTCCCACTTCTAACTGACACTTCACAGCAACCTAGAGTCTCTCTTTCACAAAGGACCACCTTTTCAGAATACTGAATGATCATCTCCCCTTTGAGAAGAGCCTACATGAGTGCTTGGTTTTCTTATGTTCTACACTGTAGAAGAAATGGAATACATGATCTAGCAATACATTAGAAGTGCACATCTAAGCAGAGGTATGTGGTGAAGGCACATTCTGCCCAGATACTAGATCTCATCCCAGCACGTGGACAGGTTTCCCCTCATTCAGGAGGAAGACAAAAGCCAAGGCATTAGCCAGGTCAGCACGCACTCAGCACATGCAGTGCTTGTGCAAATACCAAGTATGGGCATAATCCTAGCTTCATGCTTTCTATAGGCTGAAGCCAGTTGTCTATGAGAGTGCCCATTGGTCAAACCCAGCCTCGAGGAATCTATAAGTATCACCCTCTGTTGGTAAACAAGTTGCCCCCTCTTTTACTTTGTCTCTGTATTTGCTCGAGAGAACAACTCTCGAGCTATAGCCTCTGCCATTGAGCTTGTTGTTGTTACCTTCTATCACCCATGCACGCATACTGAAGCCTCTGCATCGTGAGAAGCACTCTGATCGTGAGGATCACCCCAGAGAGAGGACCTTCGCTGAGCCCGAGAAGACAGCGTTGTTACAGCCAGTTTGTATCAACTGGGAGAGCCCACCGTGCTACTGGAGGACTGGACCAGCCCCCGAGGGTAAGATCTGCCCAGCTGTCGGGGAGAAGGGACTTGATAGAGACTGAGTCCGCATATGCCTAGCCCCGCCAGAGTGGGAGAGGAGCCGTCACGTGTGCCGCTATGAGCCCTGTAAACCTCAAGGAAGACTAAAGCATTGTTCGTGCCTGTACTGCACCAAACCTGGGACCATTCCAAGCGTCCTGCTGTTCCTTTAAGCTCAGTAACCGAGAAGCTGTCCAACTCGACTAGGAACCTGTCCGGTGACAGTAGTGGGCCAGACCCCCACATTGCTACAAACAACAGCTACAGAGTATCTTCCACGTGCTTTCCATCCACTGGCACTCAGTTCAAAGTATCCGCGTGTAGCAGAGTAATCGCTGATGCACAGAAAAATTGTAATATTGCTGTATATAGTCAGAAGCCGCCCGCGTCCCGCCGAGTCGCCATCTGGTGGCCAAGCGGCGGAACTGCACCCTTCATTATATAAAATATAGAAATAGTCTGTAGATACTTTAATTAAGTTCTAATCATAATACTAAGCCATTTATGGAATGTATTTCACGAACGTGCACTAGAACATGTATGTAAGTTGTTGATTCATTGGTTATTAATAATTTTATAATTAATACAAATAATATTTTCATAATTCTTATTTTGTATTAATAATTTTAATAACCTCTTCACAACAAGGTAACAGAGAGAGATTCCACCCTTCTTGTGGTGACTTCCAGAATAGGAATGGAATGAAAGAAGCAGACCTGATATGCTCAGCAATGCAGCTAAAGTTGCTCTTATTCCACAGGACTCAGACCTAAAGGACTCAAACTGTGGGAATGAATGTAAGTATCTTGGTTCTTAGCAATGCTGATGATATGAAAAGCTCTAGTTATTAAAGGCTTTTCCACAAAAGTTACAGAGCAGCCTAACTTCGGTACTAATTATCATTAGCTACATTTAGCACTGACAGAAGACATTCAGTAGTTTAAAGTACTAGGTCTTAAAAAGTTTTAAAGAGTTTCTGAATGAGAGCTTCAGAACAAGAACTATATGACCATGTACTGAAAAGCCTTAATTGGTTTATCATATTTGCCACTGCCACAGAGAATAAGATGAATCTTTATGAACGTATCACTGTTCAGTATGTACATAGAATCAGATACAATGTGAATCAATCTCCAAATTCAATTTCTCTTCACATTTAAGAAATATTCTGAAGACTAATTCAAATCAAAGTATATATAGCTTGATCACACGTTAGCTAGCAACTTTCACGTATGGGAATTGCATCATTCAAAACTAATTCTCAAATTATTTAAACTTCCATAAAGAATGAATATTAAAGGGTGCCTTTTATTTTTAAATGCTAAAAAATGTCCAACCTCTGATAAGGTCACGCAATTTTAAGCTAAAATTTTAATTCAAAGGATGATTGACTGGGTTGAAAGCTACTGTTTTATTAGACCGTGTATCGAGGAGTTTAGATCATTGCTCAACAACAGCCTACATTCAGCAAACTAACAATTGGATTGCAACTAGCTCGTCCATGACCAATATTAAACTCCTCTGAAGTTTAAAATAAATCATCTTGAATGCAGAGCAGCGCATTACGCAAATCTGAAACAAAGTTTGAGTTATGGAGATATAAATGCCTATTAAAATCTAGAATGTTTTTTTCCACTTCACAGCTATCTCAGTATTGATAGGTTTTTAGCTGTAAAAACAAATTGGCAGAACTGGATGGGCTTCTGGAAAACAGAAGCTTTCTCCAGCGCTTGTGGAGAAATGTTAACTGCATTTACCATCTGTGTAAGGATGATAATGCCTGTGTACAGCATTCACAGGGATTTTGGCAAGGATTGACTAATATTTTTTAATGTGCTTTGAAGATTAACCATTCAGGAAGAGCACAGTTCATTATTCATTTACTTTTCCTAAAGTAAACTTACAACAAAACCAAGAAACAATACTTGTTTTCTATGTAACAGTTGAATTGTAGGTTTTCATAAAAATCTCACTGTTCTCCCCATTCTAAAAATTCTAAACCAACTTCCAGTACTCTGCAGGTTTTGAAGCACCTTTCTTTAAGTTCCAGGCATATTTTGTACCCTGGAATTCATACCTAGTCATGGATATTTCCCAAAGGAGTGAATTCTCACTTAACTTCCTACTCAACAGAGTAAATCAGCCTTCCTGGCAGAAAATGTTCTTGACTTCATGGCAACAATACTGCCTTAATTCCATTTGTTCCAGAAAAGCACTTATTGAGAAGGCAGGATCAGAAAGAATGATACTTGCAAACAGAAATTTCATACAGCCACATGGTATAAGACAGTTGTCACAAGACTTCTAGAGCTCTTTCCAGTCAAATCTATGAAGTGCCTACCTCATAACAAAGACCTTAGTGGATGAACAGGAAAGTTTCAAAGAAAGGATTTGTGCATTCAGCATGGAGACAACATATGTCAGTTATTGAATAATTTCTCAAACAGAAATACCAAGCTGATGTCATGCCAGATTCAAAATTAAAGTGCTGGCTGGAGCAAAGTATCTACAGGCTTGCTGTTCAGATTGTAACATAAGAGGCATCCTGTTTCAGCTGCTTACAGTTTCTGGGTGTTTTGGGGTGTTCGTCTTTTCTCCTGTGCAGGCTGCAGATCAGAGCATGGGGTATTGCTGGCTTCTGCTGCTGCTTCTGCATTTTGCTGCACTTTTCTGCAAACAGGCTAAGGTAACTGTATGTTGGAGCATTTTCAGTAAATTCCTTATCTCAACCCAGAGGTTTTTTTGTGTTACTTTCCCTCCCGTCTATGTGGGGGACAGGGATGCTTGTGAGAGCAGGCTGCATTAACCCAGGACAGAAGGATGTTTCCATAAATTGAAAAATGGTGTCACACAAACAAGTACTACTATTAACTGCATCCCTTACATGAGAAAGAAAAGGATACTATCATAAGAAGCAAAGAAATAATAGCTAAGAAATGTAGCTAAAAATATTGAGTATTTCTCAAAGTTTCTTCATGAGGAAGAAATTAATTGCTTCTTAAAGAAAATTAAAATAAATTATTGGTAGCTACAAAGTTTATATATTTTTCAGTGCACTGGGAGAAAAAAGAAAGAAACACACACACTACATCTGCAGAGATTTCTAAAGATAAGAGAGGTGAAGAGAGGACGAGAAGGAACAAAACCAAAAAATTATCAATCTATCCTTACCCGTCTCCCATTGTTCTTGTAGAATTTACTTCACAAAGTTTGAGAAACAAAAACAATTTCTCTGTTTTAACTCTTAGACTCCTTTAAGAATACTTGGGCTAGTGAGCACCAGAGAGGCAAGAAAATATTTTCATTGAGAGAAAGAAAAAATACTGAAAATACTGTAGAATATTCAGTACCTGGGACTATAAACAACAACTTCTGAAGAAACAAAGAAAGTGAAATGTCTGCTTCCAGATTGTAACTCCTCTCAAGCAGGCAGCACAGTATCCATTTATCACTTGCAAGAGTGAGACTCAAGAGAAGAATCCAAAAGGAGATCAAGGTTTAATCACAAAGGAGCAGGCAGCAAAGGAACACTTCAGAAAACAGAAATGAAAGGAAGCAGTGAAGATTCAAATAAAAACAAGCTATCAGGACTGAAGAGCAGTTACTAGAAGAAGCATCATTCAAGAAGTCAGTATCATGTCTAAATGGAGACAATAGAAAGGATCATAAATTCGAAAAGACTCAGTGTAAGAAAGACAAACAAACAAACAAAACCCACAAAACAAAATGAGGAAGACTATGGAAGACGAATATCAAAATACATGGAAACCAGTAATAAAACCTCCCTCAAATACATTGTGGCAGTTTAGGCTGGGTGCCTCCTGTTACTGCCACATAAGTTACACCTCTGGTGTCCCAAGTGTCCAACCCATTAAGGTAGACACAGGACCCATAAATCCTGGATCCTATATAATTCCACCTGCAAAGTCATTCTCTTCCTCTTTATTCCCTCTCTGCTCCCGTGGGAGATGCTCCCTATCGGGTAGTGGTGGGGGAGTATCTCTAGGCCTAATGCCAGGAGGAGAAGGGGAGTACAGTCTCAGACCTGGCCAGCCTGAGGCTAGCCTACCAGGGCGGGGGAAATAAAGAGCCCTGGGGGTTTTGGGTAAACCCTCAGGTGGGGAGAAGGGAAGTGTTGGGAGGCCTTTGTGTGTGCTGTAAGGGCTCTGCATGCTTTGGAATATCTTTGCCACTATGCTTTGCAATTTCTGTGAAACACTAATTGCTTTTCCACTTAAACTTTCCAACACTTTCCAATCCATCTGTGTGGGTGTCATTCTTTTGTCCCTTTCAGGGGCAACAGAGGATCTGTCCAGGCTCAAACCAGGACATACATCCAGAGCAGGATCCTTCCTGGAGATTTTGTAGAATGAAAGGATCAGCACAACAGGAGCATATAAAGACAAAAAGAAAATAGCTGACACTCTCAATGACTTATTTGAATTTGCATGCAGCGCAGTTTCCCATGCTGAAGTAGTCTGGGAGACCATGGAGTGTGACTAGCTAGAGGAACAGTCTCAAACTGAAGTATGTATAGAACAGATTGTGTATCTAATTGAAAAAGGAACAACAGCTCATGAGAAGCAAACGTCATTTATCCAGGAATTACTAAATGAACTCAAGGGAGAACAAGTGAACTACAAACTGCAATATGTAACATCTGCTCTAAAACTGCCTCAGAATATGAGGCCTGGGTGGTGGTAGATGCAATGATAACTTCTATAAAGACTCCTGTATTTACTGCTCTAATGATAATAAATAATAGAAGTGGCAGACACATAAACATATTATACACAACAGATCAGCCAACAGTTCTGCTCAGAAGGGACCTCTTTAGACCACCTCATCACAATCAGACTTCAAAACCAGCTTATTTCTGTCAAGTCACTCAGTGGCTTTTCCAGTGACCTCTGAATGTTTCCAAGGATGAAGTTTCCATAAACACTCTAGGGTGCTCAGTGTTTGACCATTCTTAAAGTGTGTGTGTGTGTGTGTGTGGGGAAGTAATAAAAAACCATTTTGTTCTTTACTTTGAATTTTAATTTCCCTTCTTGCAACCTGTGTGAAGACTCTGAGAATAGTTGCTTTGCCTTCCCAGCTCTCTCCATTTAGCTAGTTGTAGACAGCAGTGTTGAGGATGCTGGTCAATATCATTGTGAGGATACTCTTTAACATCTTCAGACTGCCTTCCCAAGCCTCCTTTTCTGCTTAAGACTAAATAAACCCAGTTCATTTGGCCTTTTCTTGTATCTTATGTGCTGAAATCCCCTGAACTTCAGGCCCTCAATTGGTCTTGTTTCAGTGTATCAATGTTTTGGTGTCATACTGGGGAGCTCCAAACTGGGCACAGTATCTTAGAAACAGTCTCAAGTGCCAGAGAGCAGGAAATCACCTCACTCACCCTGGTGGCCGTGCTTTTAACTAATACAGCTAAGTACACATCTGGACTTCATCACAGCGAGTACAAAAGTACAAACCACTGACTCATATTCAGCCAGGAATTATCTGCAGTATTGCTGAAGTGTACTTCCTCCCATTACTCTGGTCATTAATGAAAACATTAAAATATTACCATCTCCTCTATTCACCCCGGAGGACTGCTAGCCACCTTGTGGGGTTTGTACCATTGGTCACAAACCGTTGAGACTAGAGTCCAGTCAGTTTTGTACTCACATCTCTCCAGTTCAGCTACAAGGATACTACAGAAGGTCTTGCTAGAAACAAGGTAAACACATTCATTGATTTCCTCATATCCACACCATTAGCCATATGATTAGAGGACAGCCAGGCACATTGTGCCCTATCTAAAACAAGTGGGCTGCTTCCCTCACTTTAATATTCTTTATGCATCTGGACAGAGTTTCTGGAAGAACTGGCATCATGATCTTGCTAGTGACAGAATGAAGGTAAAGCAGACTGTAGTTCTTTGTGTCCCGTTCCTTATCCTTCATGAAGACAGAAGTGACATTTACATTTTTTTCCATTTATCAGAAACTTTTCTCAAGTTCCATGACCTTTGGAAGATGTCAAAGAGTGGCTTTGCAATAACACCAGAATCATTTCACCTAGTCCAATGGATCTCTACATGTTCAATCAGTTTATACAGTCACTGACTTGATCTTCTACTACTGCATGTAACAATTTGAGCAAGCCTGGAGAAGAGGAGGCTCAGGGCAGACCTTCTTGCTCTCTACAACTACCTGAAGGGAGGTTGTAGCCAGGTGGGGGCTGGTCTCTTCTCCCAGGCAACCAGCACCAGAACAAGAGGACACAGTCTCAAGCTGCACCAGGGCAGGTTTGGGCTGGATGGTTGCAAGAAATTCTACAGAGAGAGCATGATTGCCCATTGTAATGGGCTGCCCGGGAGGTGGTGGAGTCACCATCATTGGAGGTGTTTAGGAGGAGACTTGATAGGGTGCTTGGTTGCATGGTTTAGTTGATTAGGTGGGTTGGATGATAGGTTGGACACGATGATCTCGAAGGTCTCTTCCAACCTGGTTTATTCTATTGTATTCTAATTAACTCCTACAGACTCTATCACTAAGTCAGAGATGCTCGAGGACAAACCACACCAGTAAAATCTAAGGTCAAAGCAGCATTGTTTCTCACTCTTTCCTATATCCTTTGCTGTGAGGTCTTCTCCCTCATAGAGCATTGGAGTCACAGTTCCCCTGGTTTTCCTTTTGCTGCTGACACAGTGCAGTAGCATACCATAACTTCAAAGTGATAAGAGCAAACTGATCAATACTGTTTATTTGGATTTCCAAAGAGATTCTCCTTGAAGAACAACTCTCTTCTGCTGTGTAAATTTTGTGAGCAGACTCAGCTCAGAAAAGATCTGTTGCTAGAAAATAAACACTTCTGCATGTAATTCCATAAAGCTCTACTGAAATTATTCCTTCCTAACCATTCTTAAAACAAAACCAACAACAACAACAAAAAGTTTAACTTACCAATTTTATATGGAAAAGATTGCATCCAAAGAGTAATAAAAGATTCACACTTGCCAATTTAATTCTACCCCCATGTATTCCAATTAGCATTCAAGGCCATTCTGATCTTTAAGTATGAATTTCCTAGCTGTTGATACGTAAAGTGGAGTAGTACTTATTTACATTTACCCATATCATGTGCAAGAGAGAGATAAAAGAAGAATCAGGTGAAGAGCTCTGGCAGTGTTTTTTGCACTATTTGAAAGATTCATATTGCCTACAGTTAAAAGGTAAAGGTAAATTGTGCATTCCTAACACAGAAGAAATACTTGTCTCAGCTCACTAAACTAACGTGATTGTTTAACTGCTTCATCTATACAACTACACAGTTCACATAACACTGAAGGTCAAAAGAGATGAGATCCACCTGAATTTCAGAGGTCAAATATGCCAGATAGTTATTTTTAGCCTTTTTTTTTAAATTTTATTTTTATGTATTAATACCAAATACTAATATCAACCACATAAGAAGTGACAATAGCTGCAACATTTGGAATATTCTTTTTTTTTTTTTTTTATTCCTAACACTTCATTCCTACAAGCTGTTTTTAAGACAAGTGCTATGCTAAGCTTTGTAAAAAAATAATCAAAACACTATATATTAAGCACAGGAAAAGTATAACTCGTGTATTTATGCATACAGTGAAAAATATTTCTAAAACAAGCTACAAACAAACAAAAAATAGTGCTCTATGTAGCATATGCTACTGGGAATGGCATAATGGAGTTCTGCTGCGCCATCCCAGATATTTTCTATGGTGATAATAATTTATTGCTGAGTAGAATTTAATGCATATCACAGTATCACAGTATCACAGTATCACCAAGGTTGGAAGAGACCTCGAAGATCATCGAGTCCAACCTGTCACCACAGACCCCATGACTAGACCATGGCACCAAGTCCAATCCCCTCTTGAGGAGGGAGGACATTGCTGCCCAGAGAGAACTCTCCTGCCCACTGCAGGCTTGAACTCATGACCTTCCCAGTAAGAGTCTTACGTGCTACCAACTTAGCCACATGGTCAGTTATTAATAATCTAAGGCTATGTATTTCTTCTGTACACAATTTCTCCTAAGAAATGTCTCTTAAATTGCAGTTTTAGTTTCACAACTGAATCCTTTCTGGTAAATGTGCATAAATCCCTTGATTAATAAAATGTTGTCATTAGGAACACTAGGGGCAATCAATATGCAATTACTGCAGAGTCCATAAAGCAGCAATGCATCTGAGCTTTATACAGTCTTCCAGCTATCCTCACACTACAATCTGTGGAATTCCTTTAGCTTCTGTAATACCTTCTTGAAAAGTTTCTCTTGTGAACAATCACCTCTCACTCTTTACAAGCAGAAATATCTAACTTTAATGAAGCAGTTTATCAATATCAATCTTGAGATTTGTGGGTTTTGAGGATAACTATCTTCTTAGAGGCAATCTACTAGAGTTTGTAGGCACAGAGGGGAGCCACGGGAATGCAGAAGTTACAGAGACTCAATCAGGAGTGTAAATAAAGGTTTGTGCACACCCTTACCTCATCACAATCAGTTTAATTCACTTAAATAGATCTTCTATCCTGGCCTTGTATGTCTTATATGCATTCAGAAAGTAAGCTCACAGCAAATACCTTCCCAGTCATGCAAGACTGAGGTATAATCATATATCTGATTTTGATTCCAGGTGCAGCAATGTTGTTTGTTCCACGTGTTGCCATTAGGAGGCCATTATCAATCACAAACAAGCCAGGCACTGGCAGCCATCACACCTTTAAGACAACTTCATCATAGACAGAGGCAAGATAAGATTGTTGTCCCTTTTAGACCCCAAGGAATTCTTGGACTATTATCTGCACAGTGAAACTTCAGAAAAGAGTCCAGGACATTTACTTTTATTTGGATTACATTAATGTTTACTTCCATTTAATATATTTGGTTGTTGTAGGCTGGCCCCTTCCAGAAGCTCTCAAACTCCCCAGAGGACAGTGGAGAAAATAGGAAGAACAAGCATAAGAAAACTCACAGGTTAAAACAGAGGCAGGGAAATCACTCATCAATTATTTTTGTGAGCAAAGCAGACTCAGCTTAGGGGATTTAAGGTAATTCATCAACAATTAACAAAACGTACCTTTAAATACTGATTCAAGTAGGGAGAAACAACACATGACATTTACTTGGGGGAAGGGACAAAAAAAACCTTCCCTTCTCCTTTGTCTCACCCAAATTCACTTTCAGGCTCACTTAATTTCAAACACCTCACCTCACCTTCCCTGCTTCCTAGTCTCCACTTCATCATTCCAGACACTTCTCATCTGTTACCATAGCCACAAATCCCTTTAGCAAACCAAGGAGGATCCCATGATGTCAGGATAAGTGTTTAGTGATTTCTCTCTGTCACTCCTTTTTTGCCCTTTCTTCTGGTATTCCATCCTCCATGGGCTAAGGTCCTTCCAGAGGTGAACCTGCTCTGCCATGGAGCAGCTACTTTGTCTCTGACCTTATCGTTCCCTCCTTTCTCCTGTTTCTCCCCTCGCAATGTTTTCTGCCCCTTCTTAACTGTTTTCACATAGGTGCCACCAATTTGTCTGATGTGTATCCTGTGGTGGGTCTGTTATGGAACAGACTGCATCCAGCACTTGGCAGCCCCATGTCTCTTCTCACCAAAGCCACCGCTGCAGTCTTCCCTCCCTACCTTGGCCATGCAAACGTTGACAACTACACTCAGTACATTTGGTGAGGTCAAATTCAACCCATGAAAAATGATTCTGTGGTTGGATCAAATTAATTGAGATGACAGCTAGATTTCAGCAGGAAATATAAGGTGCTCCTTGTCTATCTTTTATTTTTTTGTTTTTAACTTTGGATTGTTGTCCACAAGTTTTGAAACTGACAGCTACATAAAAGTGAGAATTAAGCTAGCAGCAAATATGATTTCAGTTTTATCATACAGAACCTCTACTAGAAGGAATGTATTAGTCCTGAAAAATATCCCTTCTGCATGTATGTAGTCAAAATTGTCAGCTTCACTTTTCTGAAGCACTTAAGTAATTCCCAGTTAGTAAGTTTTGTTGCTTTAACAAAATACAACTTCCATGCTTTACTTTGCAGATATGTTCCTTCTAATTAGAAGGACACCTTTCTGTACAGCAACAACTTTAAACATCATTGTTTTAAGACAGAGAGATGTGTCTCATCTGTGTTCACTGCAGACACACACTGGTTGCTGCTAGGTGGTCAGTTTGCCTGTTTTCTTTCTCTTTTCCATGAGCATTTAGCATAATATTCACTCCATTTTCCAGCCCTGATTCACTGCTGTTTTCAAAATGTTAAGTCCACTGCCTGCTTTTCAGGGTCCAGGAACATACTCTGGCCATGTGGAAAGACTACATGTCACAGTAAATTACAGTCTCTAATAGCTTTAATTGTCTTATATTGAGCATGACCAATGCTGTACAACCATGGAGGAAGGCAGATCACTGACTGCTGTTAGTGCAATTGGTGCTCTGAAGACAGGGTCATGACTTGTGCAGTAGTCAGGGACTGTCACAGCAAAACAGCACTGTAGTAAAAATCTCAATTCTTCTAATTTAAATTGTGTACATATTTTAACAGTGATTAATGGAGAAACTTAGATACTTTTTTTAGGCATCATTAGACTGATTCCTGAATAAGTCATGCAGCAAATTCTCAGGAACAGAAGTGATTTTTCAAGTTCAGAGCAGGGTGGAGGCCTTGAAAGAAACCAAACCAATAACCAACCGACAAAAAAAAAAAACAACACAAACACAGACAAACAAGCAAACAAAACAAACAAAACACCTCACAAGAACTACTTTGTATGGCCTTCATATATTCAAATTAAACATGACTGATACACTTGATGATATTCTATTTTCTCTTTCAAAAACAAGCATTTTTGTTTAACCTAGTTTCTTAATTTAGTAACTTTGTTGCAAGGGACACCATTGGTTCCAATGCTGAGTTTTAATCATCAAGGTATTGGAGAAGAAACATTTAATATCTCTAACTTTTTAGAAAATCCTTGAAAGTTTCATGTTTAAGGAAAACTATCTGGTCATAATGCACATTTCCAGCACAGTTTTCATGAAGGGGATGAAACAGAGAACATTTTAGTGGGCAGTTATCCTTGCCCATTACCCATGCACACATCCTTTATTCCTTTGCTGCTTGGTGACTAAGTAGTTTCAGGAGTATCAGTCCATTTGCTTCAAAGTCCATTTATTTCAAGCACTACAACTGATTCACACTATTCTGTCTCTGCTTGTCACTTTGTAATATTAAAATGTGGGCTACCAGAAATAAAACCAAGCAACCAACACCAAAATACAAAACCCAAACACAAGCCCACAACATTTTCTTGTACTCATTAAGCCTGTCCTTACCACCCCCTCCAAATTCACATTCAGAGAATTGCTTTAGTTATGGCTCAGGTAGTTTCTCCTCATTTGAGGATGACTTTTTATGCAGCTACTTCAGCTGTTTTAGAGTAATCCTTAAAGTCACATCTCAAAAATTTTATCCACAGAGGGTTTATTTCACATCATTGATATAAATGACAGGGCACTGGAACAGGCTGCCCAGAGAAGTTATGGAGTCTCCTTCTCAAAACCTACCTGGACCTGTTCCTGTGCAGGCTACCCTAGGTGATTCTGCTTTGGCAAGGTGGAGTTGGGCTCCATAATCTCTGGAGGTCCATTCCAACCCCTAACATTCTGTGATTCTGTGATTTATAGCAACCTTTCTATCTCTAAATAATGTAACAGTGAAGGAGAAGATAACACTAGCAGAAGATAATCTATAGCCTACTACCTGCAAGTTGCTATACGAAAAAAAGCAAACAAAAAAAACCCAAACAAACCAAAACAAAACCTGTCCTGGTAAAGTGCAACAAGCCACAAGGAAATCAGAAAAAAACAAAAAAGTTTCAGAAAAATTTAATTAGAAGCAATTCCATGACCACTCTAACTACAATTACCACTCTAACAACAATTACCATTCTCTTGGTTGGATTCCAGCTGGACACTTTGACAGCAGCTATCACATATTCATGTTATCCATAAAGTGGTTACTTCCAGTATCTACCAAAAAGCAAATACATATTTTTCCTTTCAAGGTTTCCTTAGGTCATTAATTTGAGGCCATTTCTTTCCACCTGGTTTCCAGAAAGTAAATAACGTGAGAGCCACTCCTCATTAAGGCACAAGTTTAACAATTAACAAGTGGAAATGACAGTAAAAGATCAGAGGAAAATGGGGAAAATATGACCTCCTAAAACACTATTCCTTTAGGTTTTAATGTCTTTATCAAATTTCTTGCAAATTCCTCATTAGTGACTGCAATTTGCCACTCAAATGCCTCAGAACTTCACATACATCATATCTGAACTTTGATTACCATGACTGAATCAAGGTTTAAAAAAAATATACTGTTTAAATAAAGACACTAAAAATTACCCACAACAATAGACCAGAATTCGACAACCTTTTTAGAAACAAGTTTTGCCTAATTTGGAAGACAAATAATCCCCAGAAATATCACAAAAATCAACAAACCCACAGTCTTCTATGAAGATGGTGATATTATGACTTTTCCCGCTATTAACAGTGAATCTCAGAGCTGGAAAAATACAGTAAAGAAGTGAGGAAAAACTATGTTTCTCCTGTAGCCCTGCTTTCATCTTAATATATTAAGATTGCCAGAACTTTTGAGGATGGTGATTCTTTTCTTTCTCTCTCTCGATTCAATCATTACCCATGTGCTCTCTTTGGAATGTGTAGAAAATAATGTTCCTTGTATGGAAAAAAAAAGGAAATTTCTCTTTCAAGGTATATTATCTGATCAGATTTCTGTACAGGAAAGCCATTAGAGTGACTCAAAAGCCTTGTCTGCAGGATTAATGCAGATACACTGAGGTGCTAAAGAAATTAGAGCTTTAGGTCCACTGCCTTGTTATGGAAGAATGTCAACAAAGATAAAAATCGCTATAGGGGGAATTCAAACTGTTAGAATAGAATAAAATAATCAGGTTGGAAAAGACCTTCAAGATCAGCAAGTCCAACCAATCACCCAACACCATCTTATCAACTAAACCACAGCACCAGGTGCCTCATCCAGTTTTCTCCTAAACACCTCCAGTGACAGTGACTCCACCACCTCCTCGGGCAGCACATTCCAATGGCCAATCACTCTTTCTGTGAAGAATTTCTTCCTAACATCCAGCCTAAACCTCCCCGGCACAGCTTGAGCTTGTGTCCTCTTGTTCTGGTGCTGATTGCCTGGGAGAAGAGACCAACCCCCACATGGCTACAACTTCCTTTCAGGTAGTTGTAGACAGCAATAAGGTCTCCCCTGAACCTCCTCTTCTCCAGGCTAAACAACCCCAGCTCCCTCAGTCTCTCCTCATAAGGCTTGTGCTCCAAACCCCTCACCAGCTTTGCTGCCCTTAAATTAAGGGTCTTATTAGAAACTTAGGCTCCTATTAGAAACTTTTTTTTTCTCAAGAAAGCCATGTTTAAAAGTTGGGATACATCTCACAAAGTTAAATTTATGTACTAATTGAGAACATCCATGTTAGATGACTGAAAATCTTCTCTCACTACAAAGTCTAAGAAACCAGTTCAGATGTCAAATTCTGGTCTAGACATTAAAGGTTAATTACATTCATACTGCTCAAAAGATTCATTCCACTTCCCACCCCCAACTCCCTCATCCCCTGCTCCCCCACCCCAAGGATTTAACTCAAATTTGTTTATTCCACCACCTGGTGGATAAATGTGTTCCAGATGACCTTATAACAAATACCAGAATGAGAAAATCCAGAATTTCCATTTGGGGTGCAATGATTTAATAATATAACATAAAATAATTTCCTTCATTCACATGAGAACATTTTTTGGGTATGAAAATTATCATCATTTTTGTGACTAGAAAAAAACCAACAGGCATCTTGACTCTAAAAAGAAATTACTGTATTTCAGCGGAAATTATGATCATCCTTTTTGCCTGCCAATGAAAGAAAACCATTCTTCTTCCTTTCCAGTGGGACTTGCATGGCAAACAAACCAGATTACTAGCACAGCTGCACCCAGAAATACCTTCCATTGCAAGATGGCCTAGTCAAACAACAAATGCTTCTCTACAATAAACGAAGCCTGTGCAACCTCCCTCTCTTCATAGGATGTAAATGATAAATTTCTAACTGCAACAAAGACCTCCTTTCCCTATGTTCTAAAGCAAAACCACAAGAACCAGCATTTGTCTTTTATACTGAAACCCTGGAGGCCTTAGCTTACTGATTTTATGACCCTATTGCACATCTTTGGATGTCTTTATTTCACAGAGTAGGGAAGCTGTTGCAGACAGGAGCAACTTCTACAGTTTCAAATTCAAATATTCATTTTAAAGCACATCAAATGACCACTTTTCTCATGCATGCCTCACTCAAATTATTTTCCTGGCTGACAAATTCCACAAATCAGCTGCTCTATTAAAACCAGAAAAAATTTCCACAGCAAATGAACAATTGAAATTATCAGACCTAGCACATTATTTCATTACTTTGGAAAGAATTATTTTATTACTCCGAGAAAAGAAAGTTCTTTACGTATCCTAATATTAAGTGGATTTACTCTTATTGAAACTCTGAATAGCCAGACACTGTCCACATTTAAACAAAGTTTTGGTAATTTCTACTGTTTAACAGAACTACTGAACAGAAGTTCAAGCCCAAGAGGCACTCTACTTTTAATGTGATGCTTAACTTAAGAAGTTCTAATGACAAACCCATATTTACCAGGGTATTATTCAAACTGGAAGTCCTTGTGATTACAATACAATACAATACACCAGGTTGAAAGAGACCTTCAAGATCATCGCGTCCAACACATCAACCAATCCAACCCACCTAAACAACTAAACCACGGCACCAAGCACCCCATCAAGTCTCCTCCTGAACACCTCCAATGAAGGTGACTCCACCACCAACCCGGGCAGCCCATTCCAATAGGCAATCACTCTCTCCGTGTAGAACTTCTTCCTAACATCCAGCCTAAACCTCCCCTGGCACAGCCTGAGACTGTGTCCTCTTGTTCTGGTACTGGCTGCCTGGGAGAAGAGACCAACCTCTGCCTGTCTACAACCTCCCTTCAGGTAGTTGTAGAGAGCAATAAGGTCACGCCTGAGCCTCCTCTTCTCCAGGCTAAGCAACCTCATCTCCCTCAGCCTTTCCTCATAGGGCTTGTGCTCCAAACCCCTCACCAACTTCGTTGCCTTTCTCTGGACATGTTCCAGCAAGTCAATACTCATGTCCTAAGTAAATTTAAGAATGTTAAGTAAATATTTTTTTTTTCCCTTTGGATAATTTAAAATTCAAGACCACCTTTGCCATCTTTTCTGTAATTAAAGAGAGAAAAATATTTTTTTACTGGTTTTGCAAATAATAGGAATCTCAGATCTGGTTCACGGAAGTGCAATAGAACAGAGAAATTTATTCTATTACTATTCAGGAATATTTCATATTTTGCAAAATAAAAATTATTATTTGCTTTCTTTATCCTTAGCATGTTGAGATAGTCTGCAATCCAGAAAATAAGAACCATAATTTTAGCTGTATTGAAAGGTTTTCAGCTGAAGGGAGCCCTTAGAACCTGTGCACATTATCACTGACAGAACTTCTAAATAAACCGAAGTCTATTTTCACTACAGACAGTTTTGATTAAAAATTGAAGGAATTAGATGTTACTATTCATATTTTCTGGGTAACAAATTTTACCTAGAATCTTCTTGCTTATGAAGTAATTTTCAGCAATTCTCAGCATTTCTGTCTATCCTTCCCTAGCCATTTTGAAGTCTTATTTCTCACTGACGTACTCCACAGTTTATCATCAACCCATTCTTGTCCCCTTATCATTCTTTAGCCTGAGAAGTAGTATCCAAGAATATTTAAGGAATTGTCCAGCAAAAAGAGAAATCCTACAACTTAAAATCATACGTTTAAGAAGCAGGAGTAAAGCAATTTCTAGGCCACCATCTTAACTAACTTCTTAAAATGCATTATTTCCTTCAATGTGCAAAGTTGGGATTTCAGAATCACACAACTTGTACTCTGCCTTATGCAGCCTAATATATTACCCATATTCAGGCAGTTAAATTCCACGTGGGCAAGAAAGAAAAGTATACAAGTAGATCACCATGAAAACATCAGAGTTACTGGACAGAAATCAGTGATTCCACCTTGTAGTTTCACGGGAATTTTGGGAAAAAACCAACAACAAACAAACAGAACAAAACAAACTCTAAACAAACAAACAAAAAACGAAACCCAAAACTCCTGTATGTGCATCTTTGTACTATCACCATAAGCTTAAAGAACAGTAAAACTATGCCTCACTAGTAAAAAATATGCCTCACTTGTTTTTGTTTGGTCTGGTTTGTTTTTTTCTTAAACTTTTAAATTGCAGTAGCAAACTCAAAACACTCAGGAATTCCAGTCTCGATCTGGAAATATCTATCTTTTGGGGTTTTATTTTAGAGCTGATTTTATGTATCTGTCTCAAATACAATCTATAGACAAGGAAGTAAATAGTTAAGATGTGTGGATCACTGGAACATGTTGCCCAGGGAGGTAGTGAAGACCATCCCTGGTGACATTCAGGGTGAGGTGTGAGAGAACTCTGAGCAGCCTGATCTAGTCTAGATGTAGATGTTCTTGCTTATTGAAACGGGGTTGGACTAGATGACCTTTAAAGGTCCCTTCTAACCCAGTGCATTCTATGATTCGATCTGATACTCACCTTTAAGCAAAGTAGTCTGTGTACATGCTCATGATCTGTTCCTAGTGCTAGGCGCAGCATACAGGCTTCGTTGACCCAAATTCCTAACTACCAGACTTTAGGAAGTGTATAATCTTTCATTTATATTTTGTTGTGTGGTTGAAACTGTACTCTGTTGCATCTGGATGGTTAGTGGGAATAGTGTGCCTCAAAGGGAGTCTAATTCATTATTCTATTTCAAAGAGAAAGATTTTAATCATATCTGTCACCAGTTAACATTACTTTTTCCTAGCAAACATCTTAATCATTATACCATTTGTGAGCAAATTAAAATCCAGAAGTCTCAAGACACCTTTTTGAATTTTTCTCTTAAATGAGGTAATCTCTTTAGCAGCTTTTCAAATCAACATTAACAGACAGGCAGTTAGTGCTGTCTTTGCAGTGAAATATCCCAAGCTGTTTATGGGTTTTCTGAACAGAGGAAATTCCCTCAGTTGTCATAAAATTGAAGGATATGAAGGCATCCAATAGAGTTATTTTATTAATTTCAAGCAGAATTTCTCCTCTACATTTTTCTGGAGTGTATTAACCTCCAACAGTCATCTCTCATACTGTACAACTCTTTAGATGACTACTTTTATTGTCAGAGAGACCTGTTTTAATGATGCATATATTTGTACATGCATTACAAAGTACAGATTATAGAATATTATTGCAGGAACTAACAATCTAAGATCAAAGCAGAATATTTTCATCTGGGCCTATTCTTATGTGGTGGTTTGGGCTGGGTGCCCTCTGCTGCATGGCACACTTCCTGTGTCCAGGAGTCCAGCCCAGTGGGTGGACACAGGAAAACCGTGTATCTCCTACCACAACCCCCTGCACCGCTATAAGACCTTGCGTGGGGTCCGCCTCTCTCTTTTCTTCCCTCGCCGCCGCCCGGTAACTGGGGGAGACGTCTCGGCCTTGGGCCTGGCTAGGCCCAAGGCCAGGGGATGGGCGGTCTCAGGCCTGGCCAGCTGAGACTAGCCTAGCAGTGGGGGGGGAAGAACGAGCCCTGGGGGTCTTGGGCCCACCCTCAGGTGGGGATGGGGTTCATCCGGGTGTGTGTTGGGGTTACTTCTGTCACTGTTTCTGGTTTCTTTTGTGCACCTTCACTTCTTCTATTTAAACTTTTCCATCACTTTTGCAATCCGTTTGTTGGAGTCGTCATTTTGCCCGTGGTGGGGAGGGTGGCTATCTCAACCCACTACATTTTTGGCGCCCAACGTGGGGCTGGTTGGTGTGGCGACCTGCAGATCGGATTGCAAATGATGGATAGTTTAAATTTAGTTCTGGGCGTCGGTTTTCGGTTTGGGAAGGTCGGGGGGCTCAAGCTTTGCTGCCGGGGCGATCGTGTGGGTTCTTGTGGATTGCAGGGGGACACCTGGTGTCGGGGGTTACCGCTTAAGAACGCGGACCTGCCCCTCCCCCACCCTTTCCTCTCCGCGGGCGGTGGAAGCGGCGGGGGTGAGGCGGGGGAGGGGCAGCGGCGAGCAGGTCAGATGAGGTCCGTCTCGCTGCAAGGATGGAGCCAGCCGCAGCGGGCGGGCGGGCGAGATAGCCCCGAGACCCAGGAGGGACGAACGGGGACCCCAGCTGGAAAGCCGTTTTCAAAGGCTCTGAGAACGCGCTCGTGGCTTTCGCTGGGGAAGCTGTTGGAGTGCCCGAGGGGTGGAGGTGATTTTGATCCTGTACCGCGGCGGTAGAGGCGGCCGGGCTCTGCTGTGTGCTGAGTGGCCGCGGTAGCGGACGCCGGCCGGCGCTCGGGCTGCAGTGGGCTTGGCTCTAATCTCCCCCATGTTTTTCGGACAGTACCGAAAAATGGCGCCGAGCACCTGGCTTCGCCTCCCTGCCTCTCAGTTGGGCTGTGGCGCAGCCCTCCCTCTTCCGGGGGGGTGTGCAGCCGGACATTGCTACGCCTCGGTACGTGAACGCCCAGTGTGGGGGGCGAAGTACCCTGATAGGCGTTTGGGTAGCCTGGACCGCGGTCGGAGGCGGTCGGTTTGCGGCACCCTGGGGATCGGAAAAGCAGTCGTGCAGCCGGATTGTTCCGACTGGCTTGCCCCAGGGTGGAGATATGCCGCTGAGCAAAACGTGAGCAAGAAGAAGAGCTTGGCTGAGAGGTTGTGAGGCTTTTCCAGGTGGCCAGGATGTCCAACGGATCCATGGAGAACCTGCACTGCAGAAGAGTGAAATCTTCATCGCTGGGAGGTTCCACTGGATGAGAGAGGAAGAACTGGACTGGACTGATGCTTGAGCCTGAGAGAGACTGTTTGGACGCCCAGAAGAAGATATGGACCCTGCCGGACGCGTCATCAGGGATTTCTAATATGATGATGTGTTTGGGTGCAGGGGCTGTGGTATGAGATAAGGGGTGGCGTGTGGTGGTTTGGGCTGGGTGCCCTCTGCTGCATGGCACACTTCCTGTGTCCAGGAGTCCAGCCCAGTGGGTGGACACAGGAAAACCGTGTATCTCCTACCACAATCCCCTGCACCGCTATAAGACCTTGCGTGGGGTCCGCCTCTCTCTCTTTCTTCCCTCGCCGCCGCCCGGTAACCGGGAGACGTCTCCCGGCCTTGGGCCTGGCTAGGCCCAAGGCCAGGGGATGGGCGGTCTCAGGCCTGGCCAGCTGAGACTAGCCTAGCAGTGGGGGGAAGAACGAGCCCTGGGGGTCTTGGGCCCACCCTCAGGTGGGGATGGGGTTCATCCGGGTGTGTGTTGGGGTTACTTCTGTCACTGTTTCTGGTTTCTTTTGTGCACCTTCACTTCTTCTATTTAAACTTTTCCATCACTTTTGCAATCCGTTTGTTGGAGTCGTCATTTTGCCCGTGGTGGGGAGGGTGGCTATCTCAACCCACTACATCTTACTTGGGAGAACTACTCCTTAGTTACAAAAAGTAGATTAAAATCTCTTCTACCAGATAGATCTCCTTGCTTCAAATGAAATCAAATTGAAATCTGATACAGACTTCTTGTTGACTGAGGTTTCACACTAAGTTATCATGTGTTAGAATATCCAAAGATATATGCGTTGCTATTCACCATCAGAAACTGGTCAGACTATAAATTGAGCATTTACCTAAACAATCTCTCTTCTTCCTTTGCAATTTTGAGACTAGTATATATTTATGTCATTCTCTATCTTGATGTATCAGACAACAGAATTCTGCTATAACTAATCTCTTCTCAGTTGTCTTCTACTAGTGATTATTTTGAGCAATCAAGATCTATGTGGAGAATTCCAAAGGGATTCATTAAATTACGGAATTACAAAAAGCAGGCTATGAACAAACATAAATAATAGTTTAGAACATGGATTAGGGGCATAGAAAATCCCAGCAGAAGAAACAATATATAAGCAATTAAAACACATGACAATTTCAGGAGGGAAATAACACAAGATTGAATCTGGATGAATACATTAACATGTTTACAGAGATTATTTCCTTAGAAAAACAATGCTAAAAGTAATGATCACAGGAAAATTGCATATAATATGCAACCCCCATCCCTGGAGATATTCAAGGTGAGGCTCAACAGGGCTCTGGGCAACCTGTCCTAGTTGAGGATGCCACTGCTTACTGCAGAGGGGCTTGGACTAGATGACCTTTGGAGGTCTCTTCCAACCCAGACCATTCTGTGTTTCTGTGGCAAAGAAACCTAGGTGATTTTTTGTCAGAGTAGACTAATGATTACAATTTGACTGTTCTGAGGCACTGTGAATGCAAAGTATTAATATAGACCTAAATATTTTTGTCCTCGTTTGAGGCCAGACAGATCCTCTGTTGCCCCAAGAAGGGCAAAAGAATGACACTCACAAATGGATTGGAAAATGATGGAAAGTTTAAATAGAAAAGCAATTAATGTTTTAGAGAAATCTACAAAGCATAGTGACAATGAATCCCAAAGTGTAGAGAGTCCCTTACAGCACACTTAAAGCACCCAACCTCCAGTAGGGAGGGATATGGCCTACTTAAGCAGGACCAGAAGGCTCCCTTTAAAAGCAGCATTTAGAAGTCAAGAAAGGGAATATTTAGAATACTAATGGTTTTGATGTGTGTGCATGCTCAGGGGCACAAGATGAAAAAGTATGCTAAATCCCCAAAAACACCCAGACACATGGTGCAAACACCTGTGGGCTCTTTGGAGTATGCGTAACACTCAGCTTCACCAGCAGACTAACAGCATTGCCCACATCTCTCTCCCACCCCCATTCCTGATGCTTCTCAACAGCATCTGGAGAAAATGTTTCAATAAAAAGATGTGAGAAGTCTTTACAACATCTCATTCATGATGCTTTCAGCATCATCTGAAGAACAGTAACTGATGTTGATCACTGAAGCTTAACAATTTAAAGAGCAACGTTATTACAAGCTATGACATAGCTAGGCAGAAATGCATAGTGGTATGCCTGAATTATATCACCAAGCTGAATATGATGATCATCTATAAGTATGCAGATGCTCATTGTCTGTTCCTTATACTAATATTACCCCTAGTTTTATTCAAAAAGTTTAAAATATTCTATGGCTGTCACTGCTGTTAGATTCTGCATGTATTTTAATGCAGTTCTCATTTCTTTGGTCTTAATCATTTAGACTTCTCAAGACATTCATGGAAAAATACATTTTCTTCATATTTTTTGTGTTACTGTTAACTTATATATCATTAAGAGAAGAATAACACATGCATTTAGCATCCAAATTCCTTGTTATACTGTGAGTTTGCTTTCTTAATTTTTAGTTTATTCTTTAAGTAGCAGTACATGAGAATGGAATTTGAGCCAGTAAGTGAGCTTCAACAGGGGCCAAACTTAAATCATAGAATGTTTAGGGGCTGGAAGGGACCTCAAAAGATAATTTAGCCTAACCCCCCTGCCAGACCAGGATCACGTAGCGCAGATCACACTGGGATACATCCAGGTGGGTTTTGAATATCTCCAGAGAGGGAGACTCCACAACCCTCGCCAGGCAGCCTGTTCCAGTGTTCTGTCACTCTCACAGTGAAAAACCTTTTCCTCCTGTTTCTGCGGAACTTCCCATGCCTCAGCTACCACCCATTGCCCCTTGTGCTGTCATTGGGAATCTTCGAGAAGAGCCTGGCTCCCTACTTTTGGCAGTCACTCTTTATGGATTTATAAACATTAATGAAATCACCCCTTAGTCTCCTCTTCTCAAAGCTAAAGAGCCCCAGTTCCCTCACTCTCTCCTCATAAGGAAGATGTTCCACTCCCATTATCACTTTTGTGGCTCTGCACTGGACTCTTTCAGTTTCCTGAGGGAAAGACCAGCATAGTAGGGTATCATGAGATAAAGTCC
This sequence comes from Picus viridis, assembly GCA_033816785.1. Classification (NCBI taxonomy): domain Eukaryota; kingdom Metazoa; phylum Chordata; class Aves; order Piciformes; family Picidae; genus Picus; species Picus viridis. The sequence goes on along the minus strand of CM066570.1, from coordinate 23,761,232 downwards.
TAGAAGCGAGAGGGGCCCAAGAAATCTGGATAGTATTCAAGGATCACCTCATCTAAGCTCAGGAATAATGCAACCTGACAAAGAGAAAGGTGGGCAAAAATTCCAGGAAGTGTGCATGGATGAAAAGGCAGATCCTGGATACTGTTAGTTGTGAAAAAGGAAGCCTATAGAGGGTGGAAACAGGGACAGGTAACCTGGGAGGAAAACAAATAAGTTGTCTAAGCAGCCAGATAAGGGAAGCTAAGGCTGAGGTAGAATTAAATTTGGCTAGAGACATCAAGGGTGACAACAAAAGTTTTCATAAGTATGCAGTGACAAAAGGAAGAACAGGGAAAATCATTATGACCTAGAAGAAAGGTTTGTTAGATTGTCTTCCTTCTAATATTTTCACTTATGTTCATACAGTCTACAGGATCTCCAAAACTCCTGTGCATCCCCTCAGTCTTAGCTCTCCATAACTCCAACAGTCACAAAAGTCAGTGGTTGTTCCCATCCTAACAGAGAACAATATTTAGACCAAGGAAAGAGCAATTAATTTTTATTTTTTTTTCCCTTTTATTGTTATGCACAGAAGCAAACTTCCAGGTCAGGAGGTCCTAAGGAAAACAACTATTTCCCCATTTCTGTTTGATGCAAGAGAAACTATTTAATTATTGTGTTCTGAGATCTCCAGTACTGTAAAAATATATTTGCAGAGGAGAAAAAACTTCTAAGTTCTGGCTAACAAATTTTGTTTCCCTGTGCTTTCCTACCACATGGCTCTTTGCAACAGTTCTCACTTTCCTTGCTTTCAACAGAAAAACATTACTGGAAGTCCAAAAGGTGGCATATGTGCTTTTAATGACACATATGGTGAGGTCATAGATAAAACATTCTTACTGACAGAAAAAAAATCAAAGGAGAGCAACAGCAGGACATAGAGAAAAAAATCCCCAAACATTCTTAATGAGTCCTTGACCTATTTCAGCTGAGAAACTCTCTCAGCCAAGTACATTTCACAAAGTCAAGATTACTCAGTGGTGTACTGTCAGCACCAATGTGTTTTCCATTATTGTGTGATCTGGGCTTCATTAAAATGTGGAATTACTATTACCAAGGGCAAGGCAACAGAGGTCTGTGGCCCTTCAGAACAGAGCTCCTTACACTGCCAAAGCAAATAGAGATAGATGTGTATTCTTTTAGTCCTTATTCTTATTTCACACACATGACATTTTGACTGCTGTACAAAAAAACCCCAACCAACCAAACAAGAAACAACAGTGGACAGGCTGGGAAGTGTCCAGAGAATGGCCAAAAAAATGATCGGAGGACAGCCTGAAATAACTGGATTTGCTCAGTCCAGAGAAGAGAAGGCTTAGGGGAAACATAATCACCATGGATCAGTACATAAAGGGTGGCTATTAGTAGAATGGAGAATCCCTTTTTCCAAGGAGTCCCATGGGACAGGTGATGGAGACAAGTCCCATTGGACTCCAGAATAAAATTCTTCCCCATGAGAACAGTTGGACATTGGAATCATCTCCCAGGGGAAGAGGTTGATTTCCCTATATTAGGCATGTTTAACACTCAGATGGGCCAGGTTATTTCAACTCCACTATCACTTAGCAAGGTTGGACCAGATGATCCATGGGGTCATTTTCAACCTGGAATTCTGTGATCCTGTGCTCCACTACTTGATATTAGAAGTAAGGAATGTTCATAAGGTTAAACAATCAGTGGTGCCACCTGCTACCATATACAATTTATTGCCAAGTAACATACCAGAAAAGCTCTGAATTCACCTTTTACTGCATTGGTCTTCTGTGTTGGCTTTTTTCTCTTGCAGTGAAAGATAGTAGTCTTCATTATTGAAAGAAAATATGGCATAGTTTGAACAACATAGAATTACTTACTTTTACATCTTACCTACACTAATAGTACTGTGATGCTTATATCTATGTGTTCCAAAAAGAGAAGGAGTGACTCTGAGTCAGATCCATATTCTAAAAACTGAAGAAACCTGTACTGAGAAATATCACATAATCTTTTCCACAAGGAACAGAAAACTATTCAGGTTACATCAGTTTGAGCAGTAATAAAAAAAAGACTCTTCATTTCTAAGTATTTTTAGACCTTCCATATACTGATCCTTACCTCTGGACAGCTGCTGAACAACCTACAATAGGCAAGTGCTATGCAAAGTTACTACAGAGCTCTTTATAATTCAAGTCCAGTACTTCAAATGATATCACAATCTGCAAATTCATTGTGATAGAAAATCTTGTAATTTTTTTCTGTAACATGTATGTCCTGCTTCCAGTTCAATCCCAGTTATTTAAAGTTTCCAGTGAAGAGAGGAAGGGTCTTTGTGTTTGTTTGTTTGGGTTTTTTTGGTCTTAAAGTCTCTTAATGCAGTACTCTTCAAGTCATTTACTCTCATGAAAACCTGCAGATGCTCCTGACTGTCGAGCAGTCTCTTGATAATCAAATTGCTCACAGGCCAATAAGATAGAAATAAATCTATTCACAAATATGGAAGAGAAAGTGGGTTTAGATGAAGGCTAGTGAATTCTCTGTCTTTGCTAATTATTTGTATTTGCTTAAGACTGTAAAGAGGAGGGAGGGCCTTTCATCTTACTGGTAGGCAAATAAACAGTTTGATCTTGGGGGCAAGTATTTCTCAAGAGGAACTGTAAAGTGAAATATTACAACAGGAACATAGCTCAGACCATCAACCACTTAAAAAACCCTATGTGTACTACAAATTCACTCAGATAGAAGTTTATCTATTGTACCACATAGCAAATACATCGGATACTTCTATTTTTTGAAGGTATTTCCCTAGCCTTTGTCTTCCTCTGTGTATCAGAGCTGTGCTGTGAATTAAAAACAAAGCACATGACGTGGCTTGGTGATATGTTTAGCACTTGGGGCTGTGATTTGTACTGACAAACAGTAAAGCAATAGAGAGTTGTGCTTTTACAGTTGTGCTTTAATGCTGAAACAATGCTAATGCCAGTCCCCCTCTGCTGTATGTAGCTCCAGTAGAAGGAATGCTTAAAGATAAGCAGAACTAATATGCCGAAACTGAGAAGATTAATTCAACATATTTTTCCTGTACTTTTTAAAGGAGAACTTTAATACCCAAATAAAACAGCAGAAAGAGGATATGTGATTAGGAGTTTTTAATTTCATTTAAGGGACTTTTTCATGTTTTGGACAGTACTGTTATGAGCTAAAAACTGCTCATTGACCAGCTAGATACAGGACATAACTTTAGATGTCAGTGTCTGAACCAAAATCATTCATTAATGGTACATTCTGCAGAAACACCATAAAAGCACAGCTGCAGAATACCCCAATGGAAACTCAGGAGCAGAGCAGAATTTTTGTTGTGCATTACCTAGCTCATATTTACAGGTTCAGTTACTGACAGAATATTGACTATTCAGACCAACAGATACACAAAGACAGTTCTCAAACAGAATCTTCTGTTGTCACAAAAGATATGGCTAAAATAAGCAACATACCCAGCAATCTCACATCTTGATAAATCATTCAATTGCCAATAGGACTAAAGACTCCTGTATATCTGCATTTGTTTTCCTAAATAGCTTTGTATCAGACACAAGACAACATGACAGTTTTCCCAACAGAAAATGTACTGCTAGTACCAAACCTGAGCCTTCACTTCAAAAGACAGGTCCAGACCTAAATCTGTCCAAATATTTACGGGTAAAGTCCAATAACAAAATCCTGCAACAATTAACTACTTTATTATTATGATTCCTGTAGACTTTCCTCTTGTTTAACCAAAATTATTCCAGAATTTGAGAACCTGAAAGGAGCCTGAAGAAAACAATCTTTTTTCTTCCAATTTTTCTAACCATTACAGTGGTTTTGTGCAACTTCATCCAGCATTCTCCTTGACTATCGTCTGTTACACATATAACCAAACATAGCTCTTGTGGCTTGTCTTCACTGCCTTAAAAAAGACAAAACCCAAAACACAAACAACCCCCCCCCCCCAAAAAAACCCCAAGCCAACCAAAACACCAAATAAATACCAAAACAAACAACAAAAACCCCTCAAACCCCAAAACTACAGAAAACCATCACATAACTTCCCCCTTCACACCGAGACTGTACAAGGCAAAACTTTTCTAACCCTTAGGGAATGATTTAAAACAAATATCTTCTCATATTGTCTTGACAGCAGCCTTATCAGCAAGGGCAGCAAAATGAACTGAAAACCAGTAGTACCACTGTATACAGCCACTGGGTACAGAGGGTTAACAGCAAGGTTTGTTTGGGTGCCTTTTTTTTTCATTCCTCTGTGCTACAGGTACAGTAGAACCCATTACTGTGGGGATACAAAGTCAAGATCAAACAAAAAAAGCTATTAAATGAAAAGCTATCTAAGTCTCATTATCACTTAATAATGGTGCCAAAAACTCATGTCATCGGTGCAAATTAAGGCAAAATATGGAGAATGTGACTGAGATGGATTAAATGAGGATTTTTTTTAATTTTTTTTTTTTTTTTTAATCAGGCTACAGAGCTAAGTATAAGAAACTGGATAATTACTTCACCTAAAAAGGACAGCAGAAATGCCATTATATAACTTCACAGTCTATTTACTGTTGGGCTAGTACAAACAAGCACAAGACCCAGAAAAAAAATGACAGCAGGGACAAGTTCATTAAACCAAGAATCAGATGTTTATTGCTAGAAGGGAGCACACAAACACTTCATCTCCTGCTGCTCTCTTCCACCACATTCACACTATCCTGTTTTAAGGGGAAAAGGACTTAACTCAAACACATTCCCAAACTCAGTTTTCTGAGCAAGCATTCATTACTGTTCCTTAAAAGATACTTCTGCTCCTATATAGCACGTTTATTTTATTCCAAAGTAAAAAGTAAAATACAGTACACAGCCAATTACATGCAGCTACTACATGCTGCTGAGCATAATACAGCTGTTGCTGTTTGCTTATCCTATTCTTTGCTTGGTGAGATTTAAAAAGATGCTCAAAGAAGCAGACACAGAACAAGGAACATAGTAGCCTTCAGCATATTTTCTGGAGTTTGCATGTGAATGATGGAATCATGTTCCTCCACAACTGCAGTATAGATAAAGTGATCACAAAGAATCAGTGAAGGCATATTCCCTTTTTGTTCTAATAAAGTAGCACTTCACACCTTTTTTTTCTCAGGTTATCAGCTAGATAACAGTGCTGCTACTATGTTTTTATGAGATATTTGAGTATCCAATTAGGATGGGTGATAAATCTACAATGAAATATTACAGTAGTGTGTTGGACTCACAAATTCATAGGTTTTCAAATAAGTACAGAATTTTCTTTTCTTTTGGAAAAGTTTGCAAGATTATATTCATAGGAAAAAAAAAGTGGCAAGCATCATGATTTATAACACGGAATAGCAACTAATTACAGCAGACATTTGGAAAACCACCAGTGCTTAAGAACTTTTCGATTGTTGGCTAAACAGCTACAAGTATCTTTGCCAAAGCCAGAATAAAAAGCTTTATCAAAAGTGACTTTTGCATACAGAAAAAAACTTATTCACTAATCTATTTTCAGAAGAAAGTTCAGCCAATTAAAACAAAGTCTGAGACTGCAACTATTCAGTTCTGCAACCCAGACTTCAATTGCAAGCTCATTCAAATTTTATAAGCTGAATCTCATGATCTAACACACAAGAAGTCTGTTCCTCCTCCAGCGGTTCACATAAATTTATTTCTAGAGATGAAAGGTAGTGTCCTAGCAAACAACATTCTTCTGTCTTTACTGGGCATTTCTTCCATGAATTCCACTACAGACACGCCACACATTGCTCCTGCAAGATCTATTTGGCTGTACACAAGACACTCAGGAGGCACTCACAATGACTTCACCCTGTCATCTTTCAGTCAAAGCTTATTTGCTGCTCCAGTTGTGAACACCACTCAAGATGCTCCCCTTCTAATTCTTTATAGGGCAAAATATCACTGTTCTGACTAAAATAATCTCCTCTAACAGTTTTTCACTCTACAAAGCAGTAAGGTTACAGAGCAGGGAGCTTTGTGCTGTTCAAGTACAGCATAAACAGACAGGGGTTTTTTTGTATATTTGTCCTAGAGAAATATACAGGATACAAGGTTATTAGTTTAATTTTGAGACATGCCCTATTATGTTTAAGCATTAAGCCACCTAATGCTAAGATTTAGACTCATTTTAACATTCTGCTAAATTATGGCCCTTCCAATCAGAAACTGACCACAAGGTGAACCACTGAGTATAGCATAAACATATAGGAAACTGTGTTTGTTAGGGACTTACTAGAAAATTGCATGAAAATATAGCACATGGATGGTGGTGTGGAAAAAGTCAGCATGTCTATAAGTATACACAAAGGCATAAATGTAAAGGAAATGCAACAGTTGTTCAACATTGCCTTACAGTAAAGAAAGTTTTAGAAATGCTCTCTGAGGCAAAATTACTTTGGCTGTCAGCAATGCAAGAAAGAGAATATGCAGAAATGGACAACATTACAAAAGATCCCGTGACAAACAAAGAACCTGTCAAACACAACTGCATAACAAAGTATAAAAGAAAAAAATGCAATACTCAGATGTGTGAGTCAGATTTTAAAGGCATGGGTATGAGGAGTTTGAATACACATTTTGGATAAAAATTAAAAGGTTATTTCAAATCATGATCATTCCAGCAAGTATGAAAGTTACACGTGCTCTAAATCTCTGAAACATAAATCAGCTGCTTATTGAGGTACCTTTAATTCAGTGCATATACATTAAAACTCTGCCCCCAAAGGTGAAAAAAATTTGCTCTAAATCCTGGACATACAGGCAGGTTTTATGCTATTTCAAGAGAGCACAAAGTTAATGCTAAAACACACACAAACAAATTATTTGGCTTCAGTTTGGTTTACCTTGCAAAATGTGCAAAAGATCCAGATTAATTTTCCATTTGGAGAAAAGAATATTTATTTCTACTAACCTTCAGGATCAAGGAGTTTCTCTATGCCCAGGTGTTGCTTGGCTACGTTGAATGCATGGTCTAACCGTTGTACAGGTGAGTGCTGAGAAACAACAGCATTCCAATCAAAAAGGTCTGGTCTAAAACAAACAAAAAATAAGAGTAAATATTAAATATGTTTTCTCTTCATTAGCATTAGATTTAATTACATTTTCTATGGCTATCCATCAGCATCAGCTAGTAATTTTTATTTTCTTATGAAAGAACTTGTTCAATTAGTGCTGTAAATAACAGTTTGGTTTCTAATGGGTTTCCATCCTATACTCATGTATGCCACCATCACATTAACCATTTATTGTCCACTAAGTCCCAAAAGCCTTTAACAACATTCCTCCAAGCTGCCTGTTTTCACCCACAGCATTCTGTTCCTGTCACTGCCCAAAATGCTCACAGCAGGCTTGCTCTCCTCTTACAGTCCCAAAGAATTCTTTGGTGAGAAGGATCATGTCCTGTCGTTGTGCACACTGGGACTGGCTTGTGGCAGGACAGATAACTATTAAGGTCATTTTGCTGCCTTCTCTCTTCAACCACAAGTACTTCCCTTCACTTCTATTTTGAAGAAGGTAATTGCTTCTGGATAGAGTTAGATAATGGATGAATTCAGCAATCTTAGATGTCTTTTCAGCCAGAACGATTCTATGATTCTATTACCAGCTTGCTGCTATATCCCATTGAAACTGGTCAAGAGGTTCAAAAATTCATGACCCAGGAATGTACACAGCATAGATGCACATGCCAGCTTTCTTACCAAAACTTTTAGGAAAAAAAAAAAATTCAGATTATAAAATGAACATAAAACTGTAGTCAAATCAGAGGTTTTAGATGGTAGCAGCAAAAGCACTAGAACACAACCTTAATGCTCTTGCAGAAAAAGAATGACCAAAACTGAATTATAGCTCAGATACACAATCTGAGCACTTGTACCAGTTGCACTGTTTGCAAAATAAATAATGTTAACACACTGTGATCTTTGGTATTTCACCTCAGTGTTATTCATCAAGGCACTAGAATCTGTTATCAAACACTTTGGAAAATAATGTTTCATCAGGTCCTCTGTAATTAACATGCATATAGAATATGAAGAAAACCAGCTACATTATTTGTGGCTTTGATACAGCATTCTAAATCACAAAACTGTTAAACATATAATTTTACCTACAGATAAATCAAGTAAGTCGTTTAGACAAATTAAAATGTTGCAATTAGTTATGACAGATTTATTAACATTTTTATTAATTGAAAAATTCATTTTAAAGTCTCCTGTAGCTATAATAGATGGCAAAAATGTTCGCTACATCATACTGCAATAACGTCAAGAGAGTCAAGGAAAATGCCATTTCTCTAGTAGTAATTTCCCAGTTAATGTATCTCTGCTGTCCAATTTTCTTCTGAGAGTGCTTTACATAGTAACAATTAAGTTATTCTAAGGTATTTCGATTCTCTATGAAGAGGTTCTTCAACATTAATTAAAAATAGAGGTTTTTCCTGCCCAAATGCAGAACAACTTTGAAATATTCAGTTTGGCTGGGTAAAGGATAGGGAAGGCAGAGAAAAGTTTGGTGATACCATAAAATCATAGGGTTGGAAGGGGCCTCTAAAGGTCATCTAGTCTAAAGCCCTGGCAGCAAGCAGGGACATCCCCAACTAAATCAGGTTTCTCAAAGCCCCATCAAGTCTTGAATGTCTCCAGGGACTGGGCCTTCACCATCTCCCCAGGCAACCTATTCCAGTGTTCCACCACCCTCGTATTTAATGAGCTTCTTCCTAATGTCCAGTCTAAATGCACACCTATAATCTGTTTCTAGTCACGGATGCATTAAGCCTGTGATCTCACAGACTGATTTGTGTACTAAAACACAGGCATTTCCAACATGCAGGTTATGTCTGTGCTGGGTTAACACAGCCCTCTCTCACAAGCAAGTCCCCTGTCCCACACACACAAATGGGAGGGAATGTAACACAAAAAAAATCCTTCTGAGTTGAAATAAAGAGTTTACTGGAAATGATGGAATGCACAATTATCTTCATCTACTTGCAGAAAAGCTCAGCAAAAAGCAGAGGCAGAAGCCAGCAATCAAATGGTTCCTCTCACACAAGCACACAGAAATCAGCCCAGTGGAAAAGATCAACATCCCAAAAAACTGGAAACAAAGTACCAACCGAAACAGGAGGCCTCTCATATTACAAGCTGAACTTCAAGCCCCATGATACTTTGCTCCATCCAGGACTTTCATTTTGAAGCTGGCATGACAGCAGCATGGTATTGAATATTCATCTTCAGATTCAGCTGAGCCCACGACAGTGTGCAATTTTCTCCCCCATTATCGTCATACTAGGTATGACAGGGATGGAGTTAGCTCTAGTGCATATGTGTGAGCATCTCTCTTTTTTTGTGACACTTACTACAGATGGCAAAAATTTGTACCGTCCGAGACACAGCTATTAAGAAGTACTGAGCTTCAGTAAGTCACTGCCATGTCACTTGGTATTGTACATAGAGAAGATAGCACAGATTCCAAGTCAAATCAAAAGGTGTACAGTCAAGAAAAGTAAGAGAAACAGCATACAGTCCAGAAGTAGTATTCTGAGGGAAGCAAAACATTGTGAGGATACTTTAACACCATTGGTTGTATTATCTGCACTTCTCCAGAATCCCTGAAGTATTACAAGCCTTTAAACCAGCAAGCTTTAAAATATAGGTAAGATTTGGTAAAAAATAATTACACAAAAGTAATTATGAACAAAGAAACTGGTTTTAACAAACCATATTCTTAAGCTGTGTTAACATCTAGCTAAGGTTATGAAGTTATTAGAATTGGGCCATGATAGAGAATTACTGAAAGAGCAACTTACAGATCTAATTAATAAAAGTGTTCCATCAGTGAATATAGAAATAAGCCACACTTAGAACATAAAAGATAACATTTTCTTTCCACAAGAAATGTGGGTTTGTTATTGTCCTTGCTTTATTTATACAAGAAAATCTTGTATAGGTCTTTAGTATTCTTACAACTGAAACAAACCAGGAGCTGGTAACTACCATATAACCTATTGGGTTGTCACAATAAAAGATTTTCACACCTCTTCATAACATTGTTTTCATTTCTACTTAATTTACTGAAGGCAAACTTACATTTCTTCTAGCTATGACCTCTTCTTAACACCATTTTATTTCTTCCCTCCCAAATCTGCTACTCTGAAGCAGACACAGCTCCAGTAATGTGCTGATTTCTAAGGCAGACACCTGGCCTAAGTTCACACCTTTTAAAGAAGGAGGGATGTATTGGTTTAAGCTGACTGACCTGACATGAAGAAACAAAGGATGGAAGACTAGCCTTCCCTGCACTCCTGCAGTGCATTATTCTACACCATGCTAACATCATGTTCACTGCATGACAGGAAGGGGTTGACCAGGACTTATGGGACTTGAAGTATATTCCATAGCTTGTAAAGTTTCCTATTCAGGGTTTTTGGTGGTTTTGTCCCCGGCTTCCAGGCAGGAGTGTGCTCCTTTTTCCTATTCCTTTGGTTTTGTGGGCATGGGCAGTTTGTGTTTTTTTCTGTTCCGCTGCTTCTGCATATGTCAGTATTTCTGTTTTCTTTTGTGCAATCTGATATCCCTGCAATAGAGTAGTAAATTGTTCTTATCTCTACTAACATTGCTGCCTCCTGGGTCCTTTTCCTCCTTGCCCACCTGAAGGGGAGGGAAGGAGGGTGGAAAAGGGGAACGCCCTCTGTTGTGAGCAGATTGCCAGGGCTCAGCTGCTGGCTAAATTGAAACCAGGACAAGGGAGTAAGCTAATTAATGTCACTAGTTTCCACTTCAAAATCCTCATTAAAGGGCTAGGAAAGATTAAAAAAGTAATTTAAAAAGAAATGCCCCCACATAGAGGAAAGAGGTAAAGCTCTCTGATACTGATCTGGAGGAAAAGATTCCAAGTTAATGGGAAAAGCTCCTTGTGATCTGGAGGCTGAAGTAATGAAAGCTTCAGTTGTAGCAGGACTGACCTCTTTTCCTCATCAAAATATTTTAGTTTCTGTATATGCCTAGGGTGACGATAGCCACTCCACAGCTACTACCTTGTTTATTCTGTTAAATGCAGAACATACTGCTCAAGGAATCATATTCTAAGTCCATCTTTATACTGTGAAAATTCACACCCTGGGCTCACTGATGCACCTTTACATCTTTGCCAAGTAGCCTGTGCTCTACTGCTCCTCATGCTCAGTATTAAAAGAAATTGCTAAAGATCCTAAATGTACATAAAGAGATGGTGATTATACCAATGGGAATATCTACTCAAAGTAACCCCTTTGTAAAATGACAGAGAAAGGGTATTAGAAATATTTGATCAAAACAAAACTGTCAGCCATAAGCTGATGGGAATGGTGGGTTAGAAGACTGAAAGATAAAGCTTCCCACTGAGAGTACTGTTCCCACAGTGTATTATGTCTACGCAGTCAGTGCATCATGTTAGTTTCTTACTTTCTTTTAATCTTTTCTGGGAGATACTGAAAATACTCATCCAGATACAAAATTCCATGCTACTGTCTGAACCTCATAAAAACCAACAAAACAAACACATAGCAAAAAGCCACTTACACATCACTGAAAACTTACACAAGAGAAATTAAAATATCACCACTTAAAGCATAGAGACTGCTTTGATTTTGTTTTATTATTCAAGGCATACTGTTAAATCATTACTATAATCCATCAAAGTAAAAGGAACCTTAATAGGTCTTTCTGGTGAGTCTAATGGGTGATTGGCCAAGAGAAAATGGCCTGAAGGTGCACCAGGGGAGGTTTAGGTTGAATATTAAGAAAAAAAATTCTTCACTGGAAGGGTTGTGATGCCCTGGCGCAGGTTGCCCAGAGAAATGGTCAAGCCATCATCTCTGGAGGTATTTAATCATATATAGACCTGGTGCTGAGGGATGTGTTTTAGTGGTGGATTTGGCAGCACTAAGTTAACGGTCAGATTTGATCTTAAAGGTCTTATCCTACCAGAAGGATTCTATGATGGATGTAAAGCCAGTACACTTAGCTTAGTTATACCATTTAAGCTTTTCATGTCTCAGGAGTTTAAGGAGTTTCAGAGTTGGAATAATAGTGCGTGTGTACATATATTGTGGGAATTAAAAAAAAAAACCCAATGCCTTAACTCTTTTCTTCCTCCATTCTTGATCATTTTGCACCTGAACCATGAACAAAGATGGTTTAACACTATCAAGGGTATTTTGGGAGGCAGACAACTGAAATATAACAATGGCATAAACAGAAGACCAACAATCAACAACTTTCCAATGTGTTTATCCTTGACAATGAAGGCCTTGACTATCACTATGATATTTTCTATAATGCAGTGCCCATCCTCAAATGTTTCACATAATCACTGAGCCTGCAAACTTTATGATAAAACAGGTAAAGACTCTCTAGCAAACAAATTGAATAATATGCTCAGAAAAGGATGCCAACATGATGTAAGAGAGATTGAGAGGCTGGTTTTATTGTTCTTGGGGGTTTTGTTTTGTATTGTTTTCTCTGTGTGTTTTTGTTAGTTTCCTTTTTATTTAACATCTGTTTGACACATGGAATATATTGTTAGTAGCAGCTCCAGAGCATTAACATCAAAACTTTGAAAAGATGTAAGTCTTTTTTGAATTATTATTTACTCAATAGACTTCCTCCTACTCATTTTCTTTTTCTTTCCTCCCCACACATAAAAGGAGGTGCCCAGAAAGGTGGTGCAACAAAAATGCAAGAGGTGTAAATTGAGACTGAATATGAAAGCTGTTGATTAATAAATCAAAGACACAAAAAATACTGTAATAATAAGATAGAATAGAATAGAATAGAATAGAATAGAATAGAATAGAATAGAATAGAATAGAATAGAATAGAATAGAATAGAATAGGTCGGGTTGGAAAAGACCTTTGAGATCAGCAAGTCTAACCTATCACCCAACACCATCTAATCAACTAAACCATGGCACTAAGTGCCTCATCCACTCTCTTTTTAAACACTTCCAGGGATGGTGACTTCACCAGCTCCCTGGGCAGCCCATTCCAATGGGCAATCTCTCTCTCTGTGTAGAACTTCTTCCTAACATCCAGCCTAAACCTCCCCTAGCACAACCTGAGACTGTGTCCTCTTGTTCTGGTGCTGGTTGCCTGGGAGAAGAGACCAACCCCCACCTGGCTAAAGCCTCCCTTCAGGTAGTTGTAGAGAGCAATAAGGTCTCCCCTGAGCCTCCTCTTCTCCAGGCTAAGCAACCCCAGCTTCCTCAGCCCCTCCTCACAGGGTTTGTGCTCCAGACCCCTCACCAGCTTTGTTGCCCTTCTCTGGACACCTCCGATCAATTCAATATCTTTCTTAAAATCAGTGGCCCAGAAGTGGACACAGTACTCAAGGTGTATACTAGTCTTTATTCTAACAATAAAATGTATTTACTTCAAAATAATTTGCCATTATCTGATGTGAGCTGCAAAAAGTTGTTCACAGAAGAGTGAAATCACAGTAAAACAATGTTTATTACCCACTGTATGTAGTACAGTACTTGCTAAAAGTACAGTATTCTCCTACTTACTGTGTGTGGTACAGTACTTTCTGAAGATAGAATGTCAGATCTATTTCTAGTAAGTTACAGCTTACAAATTTGGGAGCTCAGACAACATTTCAGATGAGGCAATGCAGAGACTATAGTGTAGTGTATATTTTGATGCAGTTATGAAAAAAAAAGTTTAAATTATTTTAAAAACAACAATCTTAATGTAAAAATCCTACTGTGGTTTAAATACACAGTAGGACTAACCAAAAAATGTAGTTGCTGTTCTTAACTGGTTACAACTTTATGCCAGAATACCACTGTTATTAAACATGAGCCTGCAGTGTGCCCAGGCAGCCAAGAAGGCCAATGGCATCCTGACCTGCATTAGGAACAGTGTGGCCAGCAGGAGCAGGGAGGTTATTCTGCCCCTGTGCACTGCACTGGTAAGGCCACACCTCGAGTACTGTGTCCAGTTCTGGGCCCCTCAGTTTAGGAAGGATGTTGACTTGCTGGAATGTGTCCAGAGAAGGGCAACGAAGTTGGTGAGGGTTTTGGAACACAAGCCCTATGAGGAAAGGCTGAGGGAGCTGGGCTTGCTTATCCTGGAGCAGAGGAGACTCAAAGGTAACCTTATTGCTCTCTACAACTACCTGAAGGGAGGTTGTAGCCAGGCAGAGGTTGGTCTCTTCTCCCAGGCAGCCAGTGCCAGAACAAGAGGACACAGTCTCAGGTTGTGCTAGGGGAGGTTTAGGCTGGATGTTAGGGAGAAGTTCTATACAGAGACAGAGATTGCCCATTGGAATGGGCTGCCCGGGGAGGTGGTGGAGTCACCTTCATTGGAGGTGTTCAGGAGGAGACTTGATGGGGTGCTTGGTGCCGTGGTTTAGTTGTTTAGGTGGGTTGGATTGGTTGATGGGTTGGACACGATGATCTTGAAGGTCTTTTCCAACCTGGTTTATTGTATTATTGTAAACTATTAAAGTGTTATGAAGCACTGCTTTTAAAAGCAAGTTTTATAGGACTGAGGTTTAGAAAGGAAAATTTAATGTTTTCATGTTATGAGAGACTGATACTCACAGAGAGAGCTTATGTACCAAGTTAAAAAATAGCTAGCATTAGTCTTTCAGTGTTGCAGAGATTTTTGTTTGTTTTATTATTTTGTTTGGAGGGGAGTGAGTTGAGGGTGAGGGGGTGGTGTGGAGGTTCTGGGGTTTTTAGTTGGTTGGTTGGTTGATTTTTTGGTTTTGTTTTGTAGCCCAATCTAGTAATTGTGCTAAAACTGGCAAAAAAATTCCCACATGCCAGGCACCAGATTTACCATACTTCATAATCATACCTGATTTTCAAACTATGTGCAGTGTTTATCTGAATAATTCTGCTTCCATTCCTCCGAACATCTAAATTTGATTAAGACTGCACATAAATTTCAACCTGAGGATCAGTGCAGAAGGCTTATGGCTTACCTCTCAAATACACCTGAAGGAAAGATTAAACTTCAGTGTTCAAAGGAGAAGCTACTATTTGCAGTAAAGACTAGTTTTGACTATTAAATGTTAAGTTTCAGGAATCATGAACATATGTTTTAGGTATTTAATAATGAAATTTCCCATCATTGTATTTTATATATACATTTTTATATACTACATTAGCTCCTAAGTAACCATGAACACAATTGTATATGTTTTGATGATTAGAGCAACAAATCCGTGGTTTTCCTCAAAAGCCCATTTCATTATAAAAATTCTGGGAGTAAAAGAGGTACTGAAAGGTACTGTAGAAAGACACAGTAAGGAAGGAAGAAAAAGTCAATGGAAAAAAGTGAATTAATTAAATGCAGAGGAATAAACGCAGAGGAAGATGTGATAAAGAAGAGACCAAACCTCATGGAGAACAAGAAAATGACGGAACAGGAGAATCAGAAAATCAGACTGGGAAAACAGAAGAGCTCAATTTAAAAGTGGTTGTCTGCAGAAGTCCTGGAGCTTAGTTCAGTCAGATCTATTCAAGACTCCCAGGTATATGCAGGGTGAAAAAATGGACTCTCAGTAAGAGATACTTGGGATGGTAGTGCAAGACGAAACCACTGTAAATGTCTACCATCTTTAGTCTTTGGACCACAACAGCAGTAGATTCAATCAGATAGTTTCATTCAGAAGTAATTACTTGAGCCAATAAAACTTTTGGAAAGGAACAGCTGTCTAAATTGGAGGGCATATATTGTCTCAGACCATGTTTTCAGAAGTATTCTGCATGATTTTATTCTAAACTTCTAATGCAACCGCCCCCTCAAGGAGAGAGGTACAAAAGTAGGAGAAATGAGATCAGAAGGCTTACAACATTTGAAAGACAAGTACTGCTTTAAAACCAGTAGTGGCAAGAACTAAACCTTTAAGACACATTGGCTTGGATGTCTTCCATCAGCCAAGTACACAGAACTACAAAAGAATTCTGAATCTCTAAAGGTATATTTTTATATTGCATAGACTAAAACAAGACAACTTCAGACAGAAGGTGAAAACTCATATCAGCTGGGGGAACAATATGAAAGGTTCTGAAAATAAAGGCTGCCTTCTCCAGCTGTGTGCTGCTGAGGCAAATCCATACTTTTAATCCAGTAACTGTCAGAGGCTTTCAACAAATACCACATTTTCCTCCACTAAGTCCCCACAAGAAAATCTCCTTCTCCTTTTAGGACAATCTTAAAGGCTTAGTATTGGATCTATTCCTTGATCTTATAAGTTTACAAGTCTGTACTCACTGAGACTATCTATTTGGTATATACGCTGACATTCCAGAAAAAGAACTCAGCATATTCAGCCACTGTGAAACCCTCAGACCCTCTCCCTCCACCAGAGCATTCAGTCTGACACTAAACACAGCACCCAGATCAAAGCAAAGAGATGGCCATTAAAAAAAAAAAAAAAAAAAAAAAGTTGGAATGACCACACAAGAAGCAGCTAAAGCCCCCATATAACAGATACACAACCCCCAAGCTCTCTGTTACAAGCCATTTGTTGCATGCTTACAGAAATAATGAAGTTTTCCCACCTGTGACTGTGGAGGAGTGCATTGAAAGCCAATCCATCAGACCAGCTACTGGTGAAATTGATAACATTGACCTGTGGGTAATTACGAGTCGATTGGCGGACCCAGCTCAGTAGAATCTTTTCACTGTTTGTCTGCTGCAGTCCAGCCATGATGTTTTTCATTACATCTTTGACCTGCAATAGGAAAGATAATTTCATTAATGATTGAACTCATTAAAAGCTGACTACTTCTTTTTTTGACCCAAAGAAACTTCATTTGCTTAGATATAAACCATGAATAAAAAACTCCACAGTAATTACAGAACATACTTGTCACAGCCTAATGATAGCAGTCAAATCTGAATGATTAAAGATAACTGATTCCGACTTACTGGTCACAATTGTTGATGCATTCAGTACATTCATCCCTGTGACACATGATACATTACATGCATGAGCAGAGATGGAACATTTACTTGCATCACTTATGGGAACAGAGTTCATTCAGATTAAGCATTTCTCCTTTCCATTTTCTTTCTTTGAACTAGATCCTTAGTTAATTTGACACATCATAACAACATTTGATGCAACAATTAAAAACATTCTTCTCTCACTGGCAGAGCTGAAATAACTATCAAGGTAAAGCAAGTGTGCTCAGCACACAGAAGATAATATTTTTTACTTCAATGTTCAAACTCTATTTTGCACACATTCACTTGGAGGAAAAGTGATTTTCACTGCACACTTTAAAAGACTATTTTATGTGGGTTTTTTAATTTTCATGAATAGTTGATATTGCTCCTTCATTAAAGAAAGCTCTCTGACCTTATTGTTTTACAAAAACAACCAACCAACCCTATTTTGAGAGTTTCTATTAGCCTGGAATTTAACATCATTTAGCCAATTATATATTTCTTGGCTACTATATTACTAGTGAAAGAACACCCAAAACTCATATTAAGAAGTCTATAATTTATTTTCTCATAAAGAAACCCCTTTTAAATCGTTACTTCCTCCATATATACTGTAAAGAGTAACAACCCATTTAAAGTGCTCCCTAAGATATAATTTAATTATAAAGTTGCTTATTCTTGCTTATTCATTTATGGAGGATATAATTGCGCTGTAATTCTCCACTTGAATTGCTCTGCAATTCTGAGGGTTTTCAAAGATCAACATCCAGTACAGAAGCTACTTTTTGATAGTGGATGGACCACTTTGAAACTGTAAAAACCATAAGAAACCCCCATCCCTGGAGGTTTTTAAGGCTAGGCTGGATGTGGCTCTGAGCAACCTGGTCTAATGTGAGATGTCCCTGCTCATGATGGCACAGGGGTTGGAACTAGGTGATCCTTGAGGTCCCTTCCAACCCTAACTATTCTATGATTCTATGGCAACATGCAGAAGATGTAATCTCAAAGAATAATAAACCCCCCAAAGAATTAGCTTCTATGATTTTGTAGGGAAAAAAAATCCACATGTCATTTTATTATCCAGCCTAAGTTGTTTGCTAGTTTCACAGGAATTAATACAATAATTTGAATAAGTGAAGATATGCATTACAAAAAGGATGTCTTGTTTTGACATTGCAAATGCATACAACCCAAGAAGTATAAGTGCCTTCAATTTTCCTTTCAGACTCAGGTATAGGAAGTTGAATTTATTATTTATGTTACTAGTCTTGAGATGAGAGGAGAAACTGTTCTTGTAATTTCATGGGACACATTTCTGACTTTAAGATTGACATTTACATCAATGAAAACTAATACAAAATTCTGCCAGATAGGAATTGTAGCATCTTAGAGTTGCCTCCATTTCTACACCAGAAGACATAAAATAGAGAGCTAAGAAAATGAGGAAATCTACCCTTTACATTTGCTACATATGTCTGAATGGGTATCGAGCTTCTTGCTAATATTATTTGTGACTTAAGCACCGAGAACTGCCAAAGTAGATTCACATAATTCAGAAAGAAGCTAAGAGATTTGTCTCTTGTATTTCTATATAAAATCATTTTTCTGTTACAAAATAAATAAATAAATAAATAAATAAATTGTTTTTCATTAATCCAGATGCTAAAAGAAAGAAAAGTTTAGTCCACCAAATGTAAACAATATAAAAAACTAGAAATATGGGAATGGAGAACAGTCCAAGCCAGATTTTCATTATTCCTTTTGGATTTTGTATTGACAAATGCAGATTTTATCTGAATATTATATGCAAAGGAACATTTGAAAAATGAAACATGCCTTCATATAAAATGATAGCTAAAGGATATGGGAAATACACTATTGATAAATATGAAACCTCATAACATACAGAAAAGATCAAATGCTTCTTTTGACTTCAACATAAGAGAAAGGAGCAATAGGTATGAACAGAGGAAATTAGGAGAAAAAAATATCAACAGTGGGCCATCAAGAAGCTAATTGTTGAAAGAATGTGCTGAAAATTTAATAAAGATTTACTGCAATATTGCTGCATTTTGCTGTAGTGGACTGTTAAAGTTATGGGTTTTTTTGTTGTCTCCTAGGGAATGTCAGACCTTTAAAAATAATTAAGCAGAAAGGTCTGATCTCACCTTGAAAGATGAGGTCACTTCCTATTTAGTGAGAAATGCTGGAAAACTACATCCAGAACTGAAGCCAGCTTGTCTTCCCGAGCTCCCCAAGGGGTGTGCTGCTATCCCTCCCACCCCGCCCTGGCACCTTGGCAGTACCATGCAGCACCACACCACGCCGTGCCATGGCCCTTTGGGTGCAGCACACTGCTGCCTTAAGAACAGCTGGGTCCTGAAGCAAGATCAGCACCTGCTAGCTGAAACTGAAGTCAGCTTTTTGAAGGCTTCTCAGTTAAGATGTGCTGTTCAGAAACAGCAGTTTGTAGAGATGTGTTCATGTCAGTCTAAAGAGCTTTTGGATGGATAAACTCCTTCAAAATCCAGGCTCAAAAGCTACAGCTATTTCAGTATCTAGTAGACTCCCACTTGCTGTCAGGATGAGTTGACCTCTGATACTCATTTCTTTGTTACTTCTCCTTTCTAATGCAGTATATCCTGGCAGGAAACAAAGCCTTATGGCATAGGAAACTCCAGCTCTCAGAGAATGAAAATACTTGCTCTTCCTGGGGAATGGACCTGTACTATGACAATAAGAAGATTCAATTTTTAATAGAAAGCAGGAAAAAGATACCACCAAGATAACTTCCAGAAATGTCAAACTGCCAAATGAAAAGCTCTGAACAGAATGTGAGCACTGCTATTCACTTCACAATATTGAGAAGGGGTCAAAAGCAGTCCGCCCGGGCTGGGCTTATGGTGGCAGTGGATCTTGAGTCTCCCTGTTGCAGGACTGCATAGCTCTGTGTGTAAGGTGTCTAGTAACACAGCAAGTTCTCAGGTTTTTACTGTATCTGTTTCACCTAAAATCAGCACTCAGGCTCATAACATTGGATAAGACTACCATTTGGCTTCAGAATGTCAGACCCTAGAAGGGAGGGAAGGAAGAAGGAAAGAATCTAAAAAAAGTATTCTCAATCTTTAATTTTTCTCAATCAAATAGGAGCCACCTTGCAGCTCTCTGACAGAATGACAGTATTTTTCAATGGATATATTTCACAGAATCATAGAATTGGTTTGGTTCAAAAAGAACTCTAAGATCAACGAGTTCAACCAGCAATCTAACATCACCACAGCCATTAATCTATGTTCCAAAGTGCCACGTCCACATGTATCTTGAACACCTCTGGACTCCACCACTTCTCCAGGTAACTTATTCTAAAGCCTGACCACTCTTTCTGTAAAGAAACTTTTCTTAATATCCAATCTAAATTTCAGGACATTTCTTCTCATTATATCACCTGACACTAGAGAGAATAGACTGACACACCCCTCACTACAATCTCCTTTCAGGTAGCTGGAGAGAGCAATGAGGTCTCCCCTCAGCCTCCTCTTATCCAGACAAAACAATCCAGATTCCTCAGCAACTCTTTGTAAGATTTATTCTCTAGACCCTTCACCAGCTTCGCTGCCCTTCTCCAGACACACTCCAGCAACTCAATGTCTTTCTTCTTGCGAAGGCCCAAAACTGAACACAATGTTTGCGGTGTGGTCTCCACCAGTGATGAGTACAAGGGCATGATCACTTCCCTACTCCTGTTGGCCACATTATTCCTGATGCAGTCCAGGATTGGCCTTATTGGCCACCTGAGCATCTTGCTGGCACATGTTCAGAGAGTTATCAATCAGCACCCCCTGGTCCTTTCCTGTCAGGCAACTTTCTAGCCATACTTTTGCAGGGGGTTGTCGTGGGGTTATAGTGCAGGACCTGGCGCTTGGCTTTATTAGACCTCATAAAACTGACCTTGGCCCATTTTTCCAGCCTGTCCAGGTATTCTGATTTCTATTCCACTCCAGGTATTGATTCACATATACTATTCTATTTCAGGTATTCTGATTGCATAGATTACTTTATAACTAAAATCCACTAAACTCTTTCAAAGCACATTTTAAAGAACTCTCCTAAGAACATGTTCATAGATGTTCAAGACACCCATCAAAGAAAATTATATTCTTTGGTCATTGATTCAAGGTGGATTAACAGAACCATTCATACTTCATCTCTATCATTATAAATCAAAGTAAAATAAAATGCTAATTCTTATGAAAATAAAGAATCTGCAAAGAGCAGACAACAAGTCTGATGCTTTACATAAGTATCCAGATGAACCTGACTGTTGAAATGAAAATCTTTCTGAAATATTTGCCTTATGCACACCCACCCACCCTTTTTTTTTTTCCCTGAAGAAATTTAAGATGTTGGCTGTGACTCTCACCAAAGATTTTTCCTGGCTTTGTTTTGTTTTGTTGCTGTCTTTTGGGTTTTGGTTGGTTGGTTGGTTATTTTCCTGCTCTACAGGAAAATAAGTTTGCTCTTAAAATCAAACTGAAAAAAGGCTGCATAGTGTGATACAGACTTTTTCTACTCTGAAGAGTATATATATTGTCAAATATAACAGTTCAGAAATTAAGAGTTTTGTTTTGCATTTGCTTCAATTTTAATGTTGCAGTGAGGCTGGGATCACAGAACTGTGAGAAAGGGCAGCAGCTTCAAGGAAGTAGAAACTCTAATAAATTCAGTACTCTAAAGAACATTGGCAGCACATGCTTAACTCAAAAAGATGGTTCGATTTCAGTGAAATTTAATAATAATCTGAAAGACAGAAAGGAAAGGACACAATCATCACAGGGGATACAGAAAGCCACAGGATTTCTACTGAACTGGAATGAAAGTGGCAAGAATGAGTCAAATCTTGTCCACGGCAATGCCTCTGCCAATGGCTTTCTTGAGTGTGACTGCTGATGCCCACTCAGAGTGCTACTGCTTCATTATTCCTCTCGTGCACTTCTTTCTTTTTTTTTTTTTTTTTTTTTTAATTTATCTTTTTACTTTTTAGAGAACAACACTGAAATGTTGCCAAGAGACAGTATTGCTGCCACATATAAATGAAGTTCTGTGCTAACTTGGTCCTGGCTGCAGCGTTTGAAACTTGAAAAAGTTTCTTGCCCGTTTGTCTGTGACAAAATAACTGCACACAAAACTTTCTTTTTTTTTCCTTCCCTACAGTGAAACTTTCTCTAGGTGACTCTTCTCAGGTCTGCAAGTACATGGAATCAGAAAGTGATCAGAAAGTTTTCAAAAGCAGGATGGCACCATCATTCACAAACTGCACCAGCAGCCTGCACTAAATCACTCCTACAGATTATACATAAATACAACAGCCTTGAAAAGCTATTGCAGGTAACAAGATGTTTTATCTGACTGCAGATGACTGAGGTGCCCCCGAGTCCCCAATTTAGTCTTTAGCAACAGCTTGTCATGCTTCCAGTTGCTTAGTGCCCAGAACAATCTGTGAAAGTTAAAATGGTACCAACAGGAAGATGCATCCTTTCTTAAGAAAGTTACAGCCTTGTTTCACCAGAAATACTTCCAATATGTAAGACAGTGACAGCACATAAACAAGGCAGAGCAATCATGAACA
This sequence comes from Picus viridis, assembly GCA_033816785.1. Lineage (NCBI taxonomy): Eukaryota > Metazoa > Chordata > Aves > Piciformes > Picidae > Picus > Picus viridis. The sequence goes on along the minus strand of CM066570.1, from coordinate 23,738,576 downwards.
TATGCCAGATCATTCAAATCACCGAAATTTGAAAGAAAAATCTGAAAAAGAAAAAATATTTTCTCCACAGAGCTGTAAATAAGCAAATTCACTTTGAACTGCTCCAGTCCTTTGAGGGAAATAGGCAGTAAACCAACACCTCCTGAATTTTGTTTCAAAAGATAAAAGCCCAAGTACAAATCTAACTTTATATGATCCTTTACATATCTTCTATATGTATTTTTATTTATCTTTTATAAGATCCCTCACTATGACCCCTCACTATGACATAGCAACAGGGCTTCCTCCTGCTAACCAGGATTTACCTACTCTTTAGAAGAGAAACTGAAATTGAATTCTAGCCAGACTGGAAATCTGTTTACAAAATTTTGAATAAAAAGAGAAATCCACAACATGCAGGTCATTTCCTGAGTAGAAATAAACTGAAACACAAAACTCAAAGCATAGACTAAACATCACAACTACCACAGCAAGAAAGTGTCCTATCTTTAACCACTGCTTTGTAAATATTGACCGTAGACTTTTCAAACATGGGATATTTGCGTGAAATCACAGGTACAACTGCTGTCACAGTTATCCTTAGGCTCAGGATGAAGCCTGAGATCTATATAAGCAAGCAGTACCTTAATAGGACATGCTAGACTGTAACAGGGAATGTGTGTCTTCTGTGTGTCTACAAGCATGCATTAAGTAGAATGAAAGGAAAAGCTGAAAGAAAAATTAGCAAGTACACTGCTAATACTAAAGCACATCTTTAACATGTTGCTTCTGGATAAACCATGAACAAATCAAAGTATAAATTTGAACATGAATAGTCACCTCAGTCTATAACTCATATATATTGAAGCACAGTGATTCAAGGATTGTTGGTAGAAGTTACACAGCTAGGTGTCATATTCCATCTGCTCTTAATAAGTAATTTAGTACAATGTTCTGTCATTGCACTAGGATATTGGAATAGAAGACAAAGGAAGAAGTCATTTAATTATTTTCAGGTTTTCTGTGTTGTCTTCATTACATGTTCTGTAAAATCAGGGGGAAAAAGTTCATTTCAATGTGATTTTTGATCAGAGTGTTTAGTTTTTAGTGCAAGTCTTCTAGGCTTTGTTTTCCATCATCTTTGTTTGTAAAGCTAAGAAAAACTTATAGATTATTTCTTGGGAAACAGAGCCAACACAAATTAAATGACTCTTAGTCCAGATTCATAACAACACACAGACTCAGAGCATTAGATGCTAGTTCCTTTTTGACTTTTTACTTTACTTCAGTCTCAGAATTTTACTTAAATGTCCTTATCTACCACACTGGCTTTTATGAGATCTGTATCATAATGCTTTATTTCTCTCTAAAGTGACAGGAAGCTAAATGAGTCATATCCACTTTAATAAAATCTGTTAGAGTAGCATCTTTTTGGTGTTCTAAAAATAATTTTTGGCAGGATGGGTCAGCACTGAAAAGCAACAAATGTGATTATTTAATTAAAATATAAAAGTTACTCTAAGACACTAAAAAGAAATGTGATTATGAAAGCTATATAATTACATTGCCATTTCCTCTACAATAATTGTATTGCATGTTCTCTTGTAACAGCTGACTGTGAAATTAGAGTCCAAAGAGCTTCTGGTAATTCTCTAAAAACTATTTTATCTTCTTAAGATTCTTAGCATTGTAGATGGTATGCAAACAGACTGTCATAATACTTGCTGACTTAAGACATTGCTGGCAATGTCTGTGTTTACTTTGCAGGTTGTGGCTGGTTAGTAAAGGGGAAAAAGATCGGTAGAATAAAGGCACTTCATGGAAAGTAAGCAGTACTGCCACTCACCTGCCAGTGGAGGATTATATTCCAAATCAAACCAAGAGTTAGTTTATGATTTCCATCCACAATGTCTGAGCTCCCAATATTTACCAAATCAACCTATTAAAGAAAGAAAGAAACAAAAATATTTGTATAAAAAATAACAGCAAGCATAAGATGTGATTTTCATACATCTGGTGTTACATTTTCTTTGTGGGGAGGAATGGGCCAAGGTAAATATCTCATTTGGTATCTGTTGCTTAGTAAACACCTAAGGCACATTTTATAAATGGCACAATTAATGGGGTGGCAAAAAGCAAGCAGTGATCTAGAGTTCCAATTATTCCAGTTATAGCGTGTTGCAAAAATACACAGCTGAAAGTCACAGTTAATAATAACAACTCAAAAATCATTTAGATTAAGCCTCTACAATTATAAATCACAAAACTGATAGGTGACACAGAAAAAACACCACCTGTATTATACTCCATATTACCTTACATAATATTCCTTGCTGAAAGCTACACACACATCCAGACACTATAAGAACTTACAAACCCAAGATATTGTTTTACATATTTAGATTAAAAGAGAATTTATTTTGCCTTAATTCAATTCTCAATTCTACATTCTGTAAGGCAAGGCAGGATGTGTTCTGGAGTACAGAGAAATGAATTATTGTGATCTATGCCAGATTTTTCCACATTAGGTTGTCCAGTAAATGTGGTTTTCCATTATTATATTATGCATTTGCAACTTCATAATGCATCAGCACTTCCTACCCTGGATTATTCTGTCCTCCATATGTGAAATGATCCTTCACAATCCCCCACTTTGTATGATGTCTAAATAAGGAAGCCAAATGCAGGGATGTGAGTACAAAACAATAAAAGCTAAGACTTGCATGTTTGGATGGAAATGGACTCTAAAATTTGCATCCTTGATGTTTCATATATGCAGTTTTTCATGGTCAAAACTGATATTTATGTAGTGAAATAACCTCATTCCTTCACAAATTACAGTTGCCATACCTCTATTGCACTTCTGAAGCTATTTGAAGTTGCATCTGTACAATGAATAAAAGTTTTGAAAGCAAGCCTCTTTTAAAAAACATTGATTTCAATTCATCTATGCATAGGGAATTTTCATTAATCACATACAAAGTAGATACTTTGTCTAGAACTCTAAAACTCTCTTAACCCTTTTCTTCAAAAATTCACAGTTTTCTACTAAAAGCATATGAGATTGGCAATTCATTCTACCAATGTCTTGGAACATTTCCGAGGTTGAACTTAGATTTTATATCCTAAGTTAATTTTATATCCTAAGTTTCAAATGAACTTCATGCAGCAAGTGACTCACTACAAAGCTTATTATTAGGGTATCACCAACAAACGCTACAGGCCAAATCCTCCATTTGTTTTTGGAAATGGAAGCCTGAGTACACAGAGCCTATATCTGTTTTACTGAAACAGAGTAACACTTCCCAGTTTGCCTCAGCATTGCCTGAGTCTATACTGGGACAACCCTGACCCCAACAATATCATCTTTCCATAAGAAAAAAATACATCTGTAAATCAAATTGACTGGAAGCAATTTCCAGTCCTGTACCACCCAGATGACTGCAGAACCTCAGAGCAAGGATGGCACATGCCAAGAGAAAAATCAAGGTTAGACACAGGCTTTAAACAGATTTAGAACCATTGATTTTGTGTTCCTGAAGTCCTATAGAAATCACTCTAATGGTTGAAGAAACTATTTCAAAAGCATATCCTTTGGCTTTATGCTAATTTGATATAGCATATCTTGAGTACTGTGTCTAGTTCTGGGCCCCTCAGTTTAAGAAGGACATCGAGACACTTGAACGTGTCCAGAGAAGGGCAACAAGGCTGGGGAGAGGCCTTGAGCACAAGCCCTATGAGGAAAGCCTGAGGGAGCTGGGATTGTTTAGCCTGGAGAAGAGGAAGCTCAGGGGAGACCTCATTGTTGTCTACAACTACCTGAAGGGTGGTTGTAGCCAGGAAGGGGTTGGTCTCTTATCTTTATCAACAAGCACCAGAACAAGAGGACATGGTCTCAAGCTGTGCCAGGGGAAGTTTAGTCTTGAGGTGAGGAGAAAGTTCTTCACTGAGAGAATTGTTCGCCATTGGAATATGCTTCCCAGGGAGGTGGTGGAGTCACCATCCCTGGTGGTGTTCATGAGGGGATTGGACATGGCACTTGGTGCGATGGTCTAGTCATGAGGTCTGTGGTGACAGGTTGGACTCGATGATCTATGAGGTCTCTTCCAACCTTGGTGATACTGTGATATGCTAATTATTATGTTGTGTTTAGTTTATTAGGTTTTCACTACATGAATATAATGACACTGAATGATCACTTCACTTTCTAAAAAATTTCTTTTCTTCTATAGTGTTGAACTGAGCAACCGTTCTCTTCCTATATATGAAAGGGACTATTATTGTGTCCTGAAAACTGAATGGAGAGCACATGAACTGATTTAGCTGATATGTAGTTAATAAATACTTTAAAAGAATCTACTATGAAAATGTGCAACTACATTCCAGGTATTCAATAAAAACTTTATAGTATATTGTGAAATAACTTATTGCTGTTTGTTTCTTTTTTTTTTTTCCTTCTCTCTCAACAGTGTTAAGTATCACAGATATGAAGAACTGCAAAGTTTTTCTGCTATTTAAATGAAATTCCATTTATAGGAAGAAAACCCAAGTGGAAGTCTTTAAGCCAGTCTTATAAGGTCACTTTCATTTATACACAAATCTTCAGATGGATAAGCATTACCTTAGATTTATACAATCGATAACTTTATTCAGCAGCTGAACTCATGCATGTTTAGTGACCTACTGCAGCTATAAAGAAATCCAATATAACATGTGGCAGAGAATACATTAGCACTGTTCCATCACATCTTACTGTTAAGTTTAAGCAAACCTTATAACATATTTGAATTTATTCTCAAGAAGGAGATATGACATAATTATCTGGCCACTGAAAATGTCTTCTAGAGTTATGAGTCCTTTAGAATGCTTGCCCAAGGAAGATATTGTGAGAATATTTACTCAAAAGTGATGTACAGGATGCTGGTTAGAGAAGAAAATCTTGAGAAAACAGAATGGAAAATGGTTTCGTTCTGATTCGTTTCCTTAATGTTATGAACCATAAATAAGATACAGCAATAAATAGTCACCAAAAAAAGATTTGCTGTGTGAAAAGCCTTAGTTTTCCAGACTGCACAACTGTTAGAGATTGTGAGGAGATATTTTGATAGGCAGCACCTTCTAAACATCTGTGAATGACTTTTTGTAATTAACCTTTTAAAATGCATTTCAAATGCCATGCATCACCATGAAACTGTGCATGTTTGTCTTCAGATAGCACCCACTGTAAATATGAGATTCCAACATTTGCTGGCAGAAGATTTAAAACTCTCTGAACCTGAGCCAACAATGTGCTCAGGTAGCCAAAAAGGTCAACATTATCCTGGTATGTATCGGGAATAGTGTGGCCAGCAACAGTAGGGAAGTGATCACACCCCTGTACTTGGCACTGGTGAATCTGCCCCTCAAATGCTGTGTTCAGTTTTGGACCCTTCACTAGAAGAAAAAACACTAAGTTGCTGGAATGTGTCCAGAGAAGAGCAGTGAATTTGGAGGAGGGTCTGAAGAACAAGTTGAGGTGGGGTTGGTTAGTCTGGAGAACAAGAGGCTGAGGGGAGATCTCATTACTTTCTCCATCTACCTGAAAGAAGGTTGTAGTGAGATGGGCATCTCTCTCTTCTCTATATTATCAGGCAATAAGATGTGAGAAAAGGCCCTGAAATTGTACCAGGGGAGGTTTAGATTGGATATTAGGAAAAAATTCTTTATGGAAAGAGTCATTGACTGGGGATGTGTTGGAGCCACCATCCCTGGAGGTGTTAAAAAAAATATGGCACTTTGGGATGTGGTTTAACAGTTATGGTGGTGTTAGGTTGACTGTTGGACTTAGAATCATAGAATCAATAAGGTTGGAAAAGACCTCAAAGATCAATTCCAACCTGTCACCCAAGACCTCATGACCACTAAACCATGGCACCAAGTGCCACCTCCAATCCCCTCTTGAACACCTCCAGGGACGGTGGCTCAAACACCTCCCTGGGCAGCCCATTCCAACAGCTAACAACTCTCTCTGTGAAGAACTTTCTCCTCACTTTTAGCCTAAACTAAATGATCTTAGAGATTTTCTCCAGTCAAAACTTTTTTTTTTTTTTTTTTTTTTTTTTTTGTATGATTCTATGAAATATATTCCATACTGGTGCTGAAAAACAAAGTTCTTGTTTAGGAGACTGATTGGTGACATCCCCTGGGAGGTAGTCCCGAAAGACAATGGAGTCCAGGAGGGCTGGACATTCCTCAAGAGGAAAATCATCAAAGCAAAGAAACGAGCTGTCCCTGTGCATCATAAGACAAGCCAGCAGGACAGAAGACAATCCTATCCAGGCAGACAGCTTTGGGTAGAACTCAGGAAGAAAAGGAAAGTATAATGGTTATGGAAGAAGGGGCAAGCAAATCAGGATGAGTACAAGACTCTTGCAAAGGTATGTTGGGAGAAAATTAGGCCAAAGTTCAACTAGAACTCAATCTGGTCACTGTCATTAAAGATAATGAAAATTAACTCACATTAATAAAACTGCCTTGACTTTAGTAATTGCATACTATAGGCTGGAGTTCGATCCAAGACTTACAAAACATTAAATATACTGTCTACAGGATGTTTTGACCCTGTCTAGCTGATTACTTACGTTATTTCTCTGCAAGACCTGCAGTGCTTTGTTGACATTGTTCAGAGCATGAACTCTTGTGGAGCCTTTTTCTTTTGCCTGCAGAAACGAATAATAAAGCAACATGACTGCTGAAAATCAGAAACCAGAATACACTATATGTAACTCAAATCTTAAAAATGACACCTGTAATTTTCTATTTGTAAGTTTATGTCAACAGTGAAAATAACCTCATACACTGTGCATATGCAGCTGCCCAATATGAAATAACAGTCAATTGTGAAACAAGCCAGACACACAGTTGGAGGTTAATCTGGTACCATTCTCAGTGAATTAATCATTGACATGTATATAAAATCAGATAATTTCAGATTGTTTTTATTATGATTAGTTGTCTTCTCCATGGCACAACTGAGGAGCATTACTATGGCAACCAAACAGACAAGCACTGGTTTGCTTAATATTTATTTACAAATATATTCTCTCACATTTTGATTATCAAACTACTACCCTGCCTCACAACTCTTTTAGGAGAAAGTTTTAGACAAAAATTCCAAGCAACCAAAATCCATCAGGAACAAAAGAAAGGATATTTAAAAATACACGTGATGTGTCGCTTTAGAATTTCCAGGTAAGAAGAGCAATCTCTCTTTGCAAACATACAATTCCAATATGCAAACTGTATATTAAATTGATCAGCAAAATATTCTGTTTCTCCACATTAAATTATATTCCTTGTATTTGGCAAAAACATCTACTGCTAAATAACTCCTGAATTTCAGCTAAAATTTAAATATCTAAACCAACACCACTTCCGTCATTCTTCTCTTTCCCATACCTCCTTAATAAGTGCAAATAACAAACATTTGCATTTTAAATACAGAATCATAGAATAATCTGGGTTGCAAGGGACTTCCAAAGGCCATCTAGTCCAACTCCCACTGCAGTCAGTTGGGGCATCCTCAACTAGATCAGGTTGTCCAGAGCCTTTTCCAGCCTCACCTTGTTTATCTCCAGGGATGGGGTCTCAACTACCTCCCTGAGCATCCTGTTCCAGTATTCAACCACTGTCATGGTAAAGAGCTTGTTCCTAGCTTCCAGTCTAAATCTACTCTTCTCTAGTTTGAAGCCTAGCAAAGATTTACTACTTAATATAGCTCTCAGTCACCCTTTCCTCAGTTTCAAATGAAACTAGAAAAATATTCAGATTCTTAAAACCAGTTTCCAAAGGCCCTTATCGATGCCAGAAATTAATGAACAACACCAACTACAATTATCACCACATCAATATGCAATAAACGTTTTCACATACACATACAAGTTTTTGGCCTGTAAGGCATTCCAGAAGCTCCAGAAGTCTTCGTCCATCTCGAAAATCATTAAAAAGATCTTCAATGTAACGTCTTCCAAACTGAAATGGAACAGAGGCTTTAGTTAGTATGAACACCAAAAGGAAGGAAGAATTTTATTGTTAAAACAAGACTGGGAAGCCATAAAAAAACCCACCTATACATTGCAAAGTGGTGTATTCTGTACTAATATGCTGTACTAATTGAATTATAAACATGAAAGGAGTGATGCAAAGTGAAGAAGGAATATATTTTACAACCAAGCTGATAGGATTCTTTCACAGACCTCCATTTTTAATGGGATCCCATTGCATAAGAGAGATTGAGGCCTACCTTATTTCAAGTACTTCTTTTTTTATGCTAAGGAATGTACATCCTTTTTTCCTCTGAAAATTACACTATTGGTATAATTTATGGGAAACTGCTGTGGGAAACCAATAATTTATAATTTGTGCACATACAATTAATTCAAACAATTAAGCCAGAACAAAATACTAATAAAGCTAGAACACAAACAGGACTTGGCAATTAAGGTGCAATTTAGGAGAAAGGAAAAAACAAATTAAAAAAGAAGGAAAATATAATTAGCTTAAAAAAAAATAATCATAAATACAAAGCTCAACCAAAACCCCAAAAAATCCAGGAAGAAAGATCAATTTTAAATGCCTCGTAGGGTCTCTTTAATGCACAGAAATTATCTTGGAATTACACAGAGAGAGGTAGGTCTCAGGCTAATTCTAGTGAGAATCTAAAGAACATATCAATGCACGAGGGCTAACCTGCCTCCTCCCCCAACACAAAAGCGAGGGGAAAAGCAACACACAAAACTTAGAGTTGAGCTAAAGAGATAATAGTTTTATATAGAACATGATATATCATAATCTAATAATAGCTAACAGTCTAATTAATCTAATAATACAGTGAATGATTACCTTACCTTAGCCTATTTGCAGGAAAAGTAAAAAAACAAACAGCATAAAACAGAAAACCAAACCCAGCAGCTACCCAGCTCCCACTTGTTTCACCACTGTGCCTGCAGAAAAGAGCCGACATCCAAAAACCTGGAACCCAGAAGCAGCAAAGGGAACAGGAAGCCTCCCATGCTGCAATCTGAACTGCAAGGCCCACAACACTTTGCTCCAGTTAGCACTTTCATTTTTTGAAGGTGGCGTGACTGCACCATGGTGTGAATAACAGCAGCAGTTTCAACTCAGTCCATGGCACTCTGTTAATAGGATGTACTTGGAACTGCATTGAATCAATGCCTCATCACCAGAAGTGGCTAAAACACAATTCACATTCGTACAGAATACATCAGCAAAAGACAAAAGGAAATATTTGGGATTTTCCCATATGTGGCAATGGTAAAAGATTTATTATTTTTTTCCCTAAAACTCAAGCCATTCTCTGATCTTCTGTTTTGACTTATGCATTCAATTAAAAACACAGAAATGCAATTTCTTATAGTTTAGTCATTCTGCAACTTTTCTGTGCACCTATAAATTTTTACATATGTGGTAGTTTGAGGCTATGCTTTTAAATTTGTTTCACAGATCTTGAGCAAAAAGTAGTAAAATGTAAATAAATCACTATTGGATGTAAAAAGGAAAACAGAGATAATTCTACACACAATTTCATTAGAGAGATATCTACCATAAGATTAGTTGTACTAAAACAATACTTCTTGTCTCTTCTTGCTTTGTTGCTCTGGAGAGATACTAGCTTGCTTCTGCTTGACCTTGGCTCTATTGTTTTGGTTAAGTCTAACAGCAACTTTCTCTGCTCACTCTCTCTCCCTTCTTTGTTCAGGGGGTCTGGGTGGGCAGGGAGGGAGAAGCTGGTAGATTCTCCTGGTCCATTAACCAGGGGTGTCCTTGTGCTGTTTGTTAATTGTAAATATCTGTAAATATTGAAAATCCTGTGTATTTTGTACATATTCATTGCATTCCATTGTAGATTGCAGTTTTGCCTGTAAACACAGCTTTCAGTTGCTTCCATCTGAGCTGGTCTGGCAAAGTTAATGTTGGGGGGGATATTTCAACCCTCCACAACATAATTTTACACACGTGAGAGCTGTTAAGAACCACAAGTGAAAACAATGAATATTTTGGGCGGTGTCAAGTAGAATCACAAATGTTTTTTTTCTAATTTGTGAAGGTTCATAGATGCTTTGATTAATTTGAGAGGAAACATCTGTATTTTAATTTGCTAGAATCTGCACCATGCTGACCTACATTGCACATCATCTGCTTTCATCATGGAGTGAAATGGGGGATTTGGAACCGCATTACACAAAAAAACATTTGCCTTCCTGTCAGCAGTGTTGTTCTGGTACTCATTGAAACAGTCATTAGAGCTAGATGGAAATTTTTATTAAAAACTTCTTTTGTCAAAAATGATCAATTGCTTCAGAATGTTTCTTAAACCAAGGACAGAATTAAGGACATTTTTCAGTACTAGACTCACATTTCCCTCAATCAATAAACATGTATGTGTACAGTAGGAATTTTAGTTCTATTTGCCACTCTGGCATGATTCCCTCTTCAGTGTGTTGGGTTTGTTTGTTTGTTTCTTTGTCTGTTTGATTTGGGTTTTTGTGGCCAAGAAAGCCAAGAGTATCCCGGGGTGTATTAGAAGGGGTGTGGTTAACAGGTCAAGGGAGGTTCTCCCCCTGCTCTACTCTGCCCTGGTGAGGCCACATCTGTAATATTGCATCCATTGGGGATTGAGACAGTCATCAGCAAATTTGCAGATGACACCAAGTTGGGAGCAGATGTTGGTCAGTTAGAGGGTGGAAGGGCTCTGCAGAGGGACCTCGACCGGCTGGACAGATGGGCAGAGTCCAACGGGATGACATTCAACAAGTCCAAGTGCCAGGTGCTGCACTTTGGCCACAACAACCCCATGCAGAGCTACAGGCTGGGGTCAGAGTGGCTGGAGAGCTCCCAAACAGAGAGGGACCTGGGGGTGCTGATCGACAGCCGCCTGAACATGAGCCAGCAGTGTGCCCAGGTGGCCAAGAAGGCCAACCGCATCCTGGCCTGCATTAGGAATAGTGTGGCCAGCAGGAGCAGGGAGGTCATTGTGCCCCTGTACTCTGCTTTGGTTAGGCCACACCTTGAGTCCTGTGTCCAGTTCTGGGCCCCTCAGTTTAAGAAGGACATCGAGACTCCTGAACGTGTCCAGAGAAGGGCAACAAGGCTGGGGAGAGGCCTTGAGCACAAGCCCTACAAGGAGAGGCTGAGGGAGCTGGGGCTGTTTAGCCTGGAGAAGAGGAGGCTCAGGGGTGACCTCATTGCTCTCTATAACTACTGGAAGGGTGGTTGTAGCCAGGAAGGGGTTGGTCTCTTCTCTCTAGCAACCAGCACCAGAACAAGAGGACACAGTCTCAAGCTGCTCCAGGGGAAGTTTAGGCTCGAGGTGAGGAGCAAGTTCTTCACCAAGAGAGTCATTCGCCATTGGAATGGGCTGCCCAGGGAGGTGGTGGAGTCACTGTCCCTGGAGGTGTTCAAGAGGGGATTGGACGTGGCACTTGGCGCCATGGTCTAGTCATGGGGTCTGTGGTGACAGGTTGGACTCGATGATCTTTGAGGTCTCTTCCAACCTTGGTGATACTGTGATTTCTGGGCGCCTTAATTCAAGGACAGGGAACTGCTTGAAACATTCCAGCACAGAGCTGATGAAAGGAAATGAACAACTCCCTTATGAGGAAAGGGTGAGTGAGCTGGCACTCTAGCCTGGAAGAGACTGAGGGGTGACCTCATTCATGCTTATAAAGATGTGAAAGGCAAGGGTCAGAATGGAGCCAGACTCTTCTCAGTGATGTCCAGTGATAGGACAAGGCCTAAGGGGTTTAAGTTGGATCATGTCAGCCTGTCAGCCTGACCTCAGTGCCAGGCAAGATTATGGAACGGGTCATCTCGAGTGCGATCACACAGCACTTACAGGATGGCCAGGGGCTCAGGCCCAGCCAGCATGGATTTAGGAGGGGCAGGTCCTGCCTGACCAACCTGATCTCCTTCTATGATCAGGTGACCCGCCTGGTGGATGTGGGGAGGCCTGTGGATGTGGTCTACCTGGACCTCAGCAAGGCCTTTGACACCGTCCCCCACAGCAAACTCCTGGCCAAGCTGGCAGCCCGTGGCTTGGACAGGAGCACACTGCGTTGGGTTAGGAACTGGCTGGAGGGCCGAGCCCAGAGAGTGGTGGTGAATGGCACCACATCCAGCTGGCGGCCTGTCACTAGTGGTGTGCCCCAGGGATCAGTACTGGGCCCCATGCTCTTCAACATCTTTATTGATGATCTGGATGAGGGCATTGAGTCCATCATCAGTAAATTTGCAGATGACACCAAGCTGGGGGCAGCAGTTGATTTGCTGGAGGGCAGAGAGGCTTTGCAGAGGGACCTCGACAGGCTGGACAGATGGGCAGAGTCCAATGGCACGAGATTTAACACATCCAAGTGCCGGATTCTGCACATTGGCCACAACAACCCCAGGCAGTGCTACAGGCTGGGGTCAGAGTGGCTGGAGAGTGGCCAGGCAGAGAGGGACCTGGGGGTACTGGTTGATTGTAGGCTGAACATGAGCCTGCAGTGTGCCCAGGCAGCCAAGAAGGCCAATGGCATCCTGGCTTGCATCAGGAACAGTGTGGCCAGCAGGAGCAGGGAGGTCATTCTTCCCCTGTACACTGCACTGGTTAGGCCGCACCTTGAGTACTGTGTCCAGTTCTGGGCCCCTCAGTTTAGGAAGGATGTTGACTTGCTGGAACGTGTCCAGAGAAGGGCAACAAAGCTGGTGAGGGGTTTGGAACACAAGCCCTATGAGGAAAGGTTGAGGGAGCTGGGGTTGCTTAGCCTGGAGAAGAGGAGACTGAGGGGTGACCTTATTGCTCTCTACAACTACCTGAAGGGAGGTTGTAGCCAGGCAGAGGTTGGTCTCTTCTCCCAGGCATCCAGCACCAGAACAAGAGGACACAGTCTCAGGCTGCGCCAGGGCAGGTTTAGGCTGGATGTTAGGAAGAAGTTCTACACGGAGAGAGTGATTGCCCATTGGAATCGGCTACCCGTGGAGGTGGTGGAGTCACCTTCACAGGAGGTGTTCAGGAGAAGACTTGATGGGGTGCTTGGCTGTATGGTCTAGTTGTTGGGTGGGTTGGATTGTTTGATGGGTTGGACGCGATGATCTTGAAGGTCTCTTCCAACCTGGTGTATTGTATTGTATTGTATTGTATTGTATTGTATTGTATTGTATGTTCCATGTGAACATAAGTAAACTACTTTCTCATTGTGAAGGTGATAAAACTCTGAAACAGGCTGCCCAGAGAGGTTGTGCAGTCTCCTTTTCTGGAGACATTCAAAACCCACCTAGATGCATTCCTGTGTGACCTATTCTAGATGATCCTGCTCTCCTGCTCTAAGATTCTGTGATTTTGTGATTCTCTGCTCTTCTTATAGAAGAGCTCCTTTCAATCCCTCCATTTTTTGATAAGGGTTTGTTTCTATTTCACTGAAGAAGCATACCCAAAACATCAAATGTTTTCTACAGCATAGGAATCCTTGGGTTTTAGCCAGTTTTCACACACTGCACAAGATGTTCCAGCTAAGTTTATTTCTAGATTAACACACTTTCTGCCTAAAATACCTGAAAACCAGTACTGAATAGATTCATATATAGTTTAGTCAGTCTGCTCAATCTTGTGAATTATATCTGTTTAACTATTAGGAATCAGCAACTCTATTTTCTGTGAGAAATAGCTTTGATAAAATGTTTTAAAATGATGGCATGGACAACCCTGTGCCATTATGCAAGACAAGCCACACACGGTATTTGTGATGTTGTCGATTACTCTGTACATCACACATTCAAAATTAAAACTTATGACCATATCAGAGAGACTGTATTTTGTTCCCTAATCTTGCAGAACACAAGTAATTTTTGCAGAGGGGAAGTGCAAGACCTAAGCATTTGTAAGGAAACACTTGGAACATTCTTTAGAAAGTTGAAGTGATCAATAGACCCTTCTGTAACACTATGCTGTGCCCATAATGTTACTGAATCACTCTGGGAATATGAGCACAATGACATTTTGATAATAGAATATAATTATATTGCTTTGTATCATAAAGGGAAAATAGAACTAGCCTTCATAACTCCCTCTGTGTCTTTCTTCCTTTTTGCAGCATTTAAGCTATTAATAAAGTTTAAGTTGAAATCCTCTTAGGACAGCCAAAAGTTCTACTTGACAAACTAATATAGTGTTGTTTTGTTTTAGAAGCTTTCAGAAAGAAAATAAATACACAGCATAGGACTCTCCCCAGTAGAACATACTAGTTATACATGTATTGCAAGTGAACCTTAAAACAATAGTTACCATTGATTTTTTTTTTTTTATGGTCTTGGAATCATACCTTTAATAATCAACAATTAAAAATTCCTTAGGATATCCTGTACTACTGCCATACATATAATCCCTAACCTGAATAATTGTTGCAATTTTGCTGGCAAAAAAAAAAATTCAGTAAACTTTAAAACAAAAGTCACCACTGATTTTTTATGGTCTTGCAATCATACTTTTCTTTAATCAACAATTAAAAATCCCTTAAGATATACTGTACTACTGCCACACATACAATCCTTAGCCTGAAGAAGAGTCATATTTTTCTGGCAAAAGACTGAGTCTGCTTTTACAAACAGTGTGAATGTCTTCACTGGACAACATTGCTATAAGACTTCAGGAAAAAAGGGCTCAACATGCATCAAATATCACTGAATCACTTCAAGGATCATCTAGTTCCAACCCCACTGCCATGGGCAGGGACACCTCACACTAGAGCAGGTTGCTCAGAGCCCCATCCAGCCTGGCCTTAAAAACCTCCAGGGATGAGGCTTCCACCACCTCCCTGGGCAACCTGTTCCAGTGTCTCACCACCCTCATGGGGAAGAACTTCCTCCTGATTTCCCAACTGGTAGTAAGGCTGATAGCAATATGAAACTAGGGACAATTGTATGATCTTAATCTATCTATATATACACTATTTATAATATTATTCAAATCAATCAGCAAACTAATTATCATCTCTTTGTCCCTTACTTGCTTCTTTCAGGGTGACTGACAATTAACGAAGGGGTTTGTGAGACTGCAGGCAAGGATAAAAAAGACAAAGAAAAAAAAACACAAAAGAAAGAAACCAACAAAAACAGAATAAAGAAAAAAGTAAGTGCAAAACTGAAATTAATAAAACAAAATAAAAATAAGCAAATTTACTTTTTAGTCACAAGACTAACAAAAGAAAAATCTAAGATAGGAGTAAGTTAGATTCTTCATGACTAGAAACAGTTTGGAGAGTTAAGTATATGGCAGTTTTAAGTATTGTTTTAACTTACTGTCTTTATATTAGATAAAGGTCAAACAGCACAAGTTTAGCCATGGCTGTTCTCTGCAACAGTGCTGTTTACATAACATAAGGGGACCTGAAGGAAATCCAAGGGATTTATTGTGAAAGAAAATCACCAGAAAGGGTGATACAGAAGGGAAGATAAGATTCTTATTTTATCATGGATGAAATTAACTCTCCAATTTAGATAAGGACTGAGGGAAGGAATTCACAAAGTACATTCAAATTAAAACATAAAAAAAAACCAACAAAAAACCCCCAAAACAACAAAAACAACAAAAACAACCACAAACAACCAAGCAAACAAGCACCAAACAAACCAAAGATACCATGGCTATCACCACAAATTTTAGTCTTAGAATTATGAGGTAATGCACAATCAACATATTAGGAAACCATGGGAACTTGCAGAAGAATCCTCTCCCAGATATTACAAGGGAGTGAAGCATAATTACAGTACTCTATATACTAATTAAATGAGACACATTCTAGAATGTTTTGAATATGAATTAGACTGAAATAATGTCTAAAGTGGATTAATTATTTTCCAAACTCACACAGAACCAATCTTAAGCCAAAGAACATTACCTAAAATGATGGATAAGAAAGAAAAGAGAAAATGAGGGAAGAGACTGAAAATCAGTTTAGACAGGTAGATGTGGTTGCAATTTTTTCAGTGTGAGTATATTTTGAAATCTTAAAACATCAGTCTCTATCCCATTCACCTCACTACTGTCTACTTCCAATGCCATTCCTGTCATTCTATCCAAAGACTCCATATTAGATTTTATTATATATAAATATAAGAGATAAATCTTATCGACCAAGTAAGTTATTTAATCAGCTCATTCATCAGATATATTATGGAAGAAGTGAATATTGTGGAGAACTATTACATGAACAGCCAGTATTCCATAAAAAGACCTCTGTTCAGAGCTACATGAAAGCCAGTGATTGTGAAGGCAACACAGAGCAGAACATCAAATACTTGTCCAGAGATGGTACAAAGACATTCTTTCATGAACGTTGCCTCTCCTATTGCACAGTGCTCAAGAACTAGAATTCACACTCAAAATTAGTATAGGCAAATAGAACCAAAGGAAAGGATATAGGAAGAGGAACGTGATGGGAAGGGAGGGGAAAGGAAAGGAGGGAAAAGGATTAAAAATAAGTCATAGCAAATTTTCTCCCACAAGTGAAAAAGCACTTCCATTTCCTTATGTACTAGTGCAAATGGAAGTCCTTCGGACTCCTGGGACAGAAAAATAATGAGGCCTTAGCTTAGGACAAGGCCCGTGTCTCCAGGAAGGACAGGAAACTCAGGCTGCAGAGGCTAGAAGGGAACTGTATTGTGGTTCATCTGTACCCTCAGTATGTTGCACTGTGGAACAAAGAACCAGAGGTCTCCTGCAGTTTGGCTGGGACCTGAAGCTGATGACTGATTACTAAAAAACTAAAACATCTGATACAATCCACAAAGGCAGGAGGATACAAGCCATAAGTCTTCATATAACTTAAAAACAATTGTCTTGAGATCCTTTTGTGAATCTGTAAGTTTTGATGAATAGATAACAGTAAGAAAGAAATAAAAACTTGGTTGGCTTACAGATGTTACCCTTAATAAGACTTTAAATAATAAGGTGTTTCTTGCAGTCAAAATTTTTGATGCCTCACTCTGTGAAACAATAAAGAAAAGCCATTGAACTAATCTCAACAGATCTTTTGAGTCAGTTTTAATAAAAGAGGGATTATTGATACTTGCTCTTGCTCTCCTAAATATATTAAAAGTTGAATTCCTCTCACTGACATCCTTGTTTCTTGTTTGTTCAGCTCTGCTGGGAGGTTCCATGAAAGTGACTGACATTTTCTTTCATTGATTCTGGATTACTATTACAGCAGCAAAAGATATTGTCCCAGTCATAACAGGAGGAAAAATGTGCCAGGCGTATTTTAATTAGGTCACAGCCTTACTGACTCATGGGACGCACTGAGCAATAACTTGAACCAATCAAGCCATCCTTCCTCCCTTCATCCTTTTCACCTGTTGAAACACAGAGGCACCCATTCTGCTGCAAGTGAAACTCTATGCTGGCCATCTGGAAGTCAAACACAGCACAAGGGGTTTGCCTCTCTATTGCCAGAGCTCCATTCTCTCCCAGTTTTGGTGGTAGATACATTGTGATTTTTTTGCAGTTTAACTTCAGCTTGCAAGGAATTACATGGAGAAGTAACTGATGAATGGTGATATTTTAAAAATTGCTACTACTAACCAAGTGAGAGGCAGGTGTAAAACGCTTCCCTGAAGATATCACACTCTTCTCGCAAGCACTGAACCAAAAATTTCCATGCATTTCAACAGGGTAGCTACCTACAACATCTGCAGCTGTCTCAGAACACCCAATTCTACCCCTAAAGAAGGATCTCAGGGGAGGTCTTACCGATGTCTGAAGGCTATTCATGTTTAAGGGGCAGGACCCTCATGAACTTCTGCTCATTTGTGAAAGTGTATTTTCCCCTCAGCACAAGTAATCACACTGCTTTTCTAGTGTCACTACAGAGAAGGATACTCACACACTCCCACATTTCTGATGAGTAACTTGTTATTTCCATGTTAAAATAAATCAGAAAACTTCATACACCTCATATCAAGAACAGAAACACAGATGTATTAGTAGACACAATTAATGTAGCTGTCACTGGTTTTCTTAGCTCTCAGACAACTGTTTCTAAGTGAAATATAAATCAAAGATCGAGCAAATAAATTTGTCATGATAACTTATACCTCATCTTTGGTTTACTCTCACCTAGTTCTTACACAAGGACAGAGAGGTGCAGAATGTTCTGATATCAAAGAAATAGGTAATAAACACATGGAGAGGAGTCTCAGCATGTTCTCTAGCTGTTGTATAGGCTCTACAAAAAATCTGTATTATCTCCTCAGTACACTTTATTGTACTCTTTCTGAAGCCAGTACAAAAGGCCTTCCAAGATTCAATACAGAAAATTATTTTCTTTGCAGATTCTTCTAATTTACCTTTCATTTGTTGAATTCTCTCAGATTAATTATGTGATAATTAAAGTATTGGAAGTTTCATCATGCATAATATAACTTCCTAGAGTTCTGTAGAAATGCTCTCTATCCTTGGGATTACTGAAAGTGATTTATTCTTCTCTCCCCTCTGAATGCAAAGGGCAACTAATATTTATTAATTAGACACATGACAGTTTAAAATTAAAATCCAAAATATTTATCATCTATCCTATTTTCATATAAAATATCTTTATGAGCTTTATGCAATACAACTGGAATTTACTTTATTACATTTAGTACATTCTATTTTAGTTGTTAATGTCATGTAAAAATGAGATTTCGAAATAATCACGTCCCTAACCAGATTATTATTTGCAGTTTTGATATATTTTTCATAAGAATGAAACTAAATTAAGTGCAGATATTGACTGTAATACAATACAATACACCAGGTTGGAAGAGACCTTCAAGATCATCACGTAATGGCATGATACCATAAAAAAACCCCAAACCCTGAAGATATGTTTGGAGCAATGAAACAAAATGTACTGATACAGTCTCCAATAAGGGCAGAGAAAATGATTATTTCAACAGTATCTTTTTGATAGCGCTACAATACAAAATATTTCAAAATGGTATATAAACCATAATGCCAACTGCTAGAAGGAAAACATATAATTGCAGTAATTTGAATATTATTTTCCCAAATGAGAGTTAGTACAATATCTTACAAACCACTGATGTTTTCACTCTGTGCAGACCATAACCATAGAAATCAAATCACTAAAATTTTTTGTAGGGAAAGTTTGATGGGCCCATTTCTAAGCTGACAGAGACAGTAAAGCCATTAGCATATAGGATACCCATTCCTGAATGTGCCATGTTTTAATGTAATCAGATGTCTGTTAACAAAGAAGGAAACAACATATTATTATTTCATATATGATGTATACATTTCAGTATTGATGACCCTTTTAAAACCTGAAACAAATAATTTTTTACAGTATCAATGGAAAAATATTTTTTTAACTGGAAGTTGACCTCTACCACAATTCCATCACAGCTTTATCCAAGATGCAAATCAGGTGGGAAAAAAAAAAAAAGACCAAAGAGGCTCACAAATGATGGGAAAAAAAAGATTTAAGGATTATTCCACACTTCACTTGAACCATGAAACTGAACACTGACCACCCAGATAATTCACATTCTTTCTACTTAGCATGTTAAAGTTTTCTGTGTCAGACTTTCAGTTCTACTGCAAAACTGAAGAGGAATTAAAATTAGCAATATAATCATCAATAGGTTAACTTACGCATTCAAAAGTAATTCTCTTAAGTTTCCCATCTGCCAATAAAAAAAGCAAACCAACAAAACACATAAATCCCAGAAAAGCCCCAAATCTATCAACCAATCAAGGGGGTGGGGGAGTGGGGGAGGTGAAAGAACTATCAAGGATCAGAGGAAAAGCAGGATTAAACTGTTTAAATATTAAACATTAAAATTATGCTAAGTGCACCACCTATGCATTTATTACTCCAGCAATTATTACACAAAGGTTACATTTGGCAAGCAGTGGATGAACAGTGTTAATATTTACTACTTTTCTTTTCAACCATACAAAACTTAGAGGAATACACAAAACAAATCTGACAGTTACCTTTTTTCACCAGTTTAATCTAGCCAGCTAATGTCACGGAAGCATTTCATATTGTGCAGTATATTGCTATTCAAGGTCATTAAGGACTGCCTGACTGGCAACAGGATCAAAATAAACTTCCTGGGTGTGAGTATGAACATACACTCAGCAAGTCCCTATGAGGTTTGAAGGACGAGTCATGAATCTCGAGTAAGGGATAAGGATCGTGACAGGGCAGCGAGCTTCATGCAATCTAGTAACTGTCTGCAATGAGATGGTTTTTTTTGAAGGTATGCATATAATTATGCTTCCCACCTCTGCAAAAAAAAAAAACATATAGGGAAAAAAAATACTATAGACTAACAACTAGTTTTATTTATAGTGTTCTTTCAGCTGTGACTTGAAATAAAGATGGAATGTTAATTATCTTTGCATGTTTCAAAATACTGGGATTTTGTTTAATATATAGCATGTAGGTATTTTTGACTTCATAGTGATTAGAGTTTTGAAACAGCATTTTTAAACAGTGGGAGATGCAAAGATGAAAATTCAGGGGGGTTGAAAGGAAGTCAGCCCACTTTCCACTGGAGGAGCACAAACTGTATCTAGCAGATACCAAATAAAAAAAAATTGGCTAAAATTCATGTTCAAGGATGCATCAGTTCCATGGCAGACTGTTTCCATGAACATTTATTACTCAAGTAATTGATTTTTCTACTTGTTGTTATTAGAAAACAGAATAAAGGGAATGCTTTCAATCTTGATTAAAATCCCAAGCATCCAAGTCTAGTTGAGAGGCATTCCTGCCCATGGGAGGGAAGTTGGAGTAGTTGATCTCAGAGGTCATTTCCAACCTAAGCCATTCCTTGATTC
Organism: Picus viridis; assembly: GCA_033816785.1. NCBI lineage: Eukaryota > Metazoa > Chordata > Aves > Piciformes > Picidae > Picus > Picus viridis. Next base: position 23,717,713 of record CM066570.1, on the reverse strand, counting down.
TATGATTAGTGCAAAATCTCAGGCATCAGAGAAAGATTTTGAAATTTTTGTCTTGGCTTAACAGTGCTCTGAATGTTACAATTAAATATTTATACAATGCAGTACAGAATACTACATATATTGCATTTCCTCACATATGAAGACATTCTTTCAAAGTGAGTTTGGATTCTCCCTTTATTAAGGGATAGGTTTTAACAATACATTTTTCATCAGATTAGAACAAAGAAAATCTCAGGTGTACAGATGCTAAACCAGATTTCAAACATTACTTTGGAAGCCCTTCAGGTATGTGGTCTCATCTTTGAGACCAACCTCTACTACTAGCTTCACTTATAACAGTCATATAGTCAAACTCCTAAATAGTGCAGCTGTAACTGAACAATAGAGAACCACAGTAATTTTCATCAGTAAGAAATAAAAAAAGATCAAACTCCCTAATTATTAAGTGTTGCTATTACTCTTCTTGCAAATCTTATACAAACAATAAACAAGATCAGTTCTGGCTGACCAAGATGCAAAGGAAGCAGTTTGACTCTACACAAATGGCTCACGTATGTGACAGCTCCATGTCTGTGATTGCAAAGTAGTGGCACGGTACATTGCAGCTTCCCTGTATGTGTCAGCTTCCCTGAAGCATTGAAGAACAGGCTTCTTATGATGAGGAGTGGGGAATCTTTTACTTCACAGTGAAGTTAGGTCTCCTCTTATGGATACAAAACACCAGTGAAATGTTCAGCTGAGTTACCTGAAAATTGGCTTTGTCAGCATTGGCCACATGGGGAATTCCAACTATTAAAGCTAATGTTCCTACTTCTACAACCTAAACTTTCAGTTCTTGCTGCTTCAGGTAAGGAAAATGTCTACAGTTATCAGGATCAACACAGCAATTTGACATGTTTCAGAGTGCTCCTAAATTGGATCAACTGGGTAGACCTAAGTCATTCTAAGAACTCATCCAGTTTGCTTGATTAGGCTTTGTCTATGGAGGAAGAGCAAAAGGCAAATATTTTAGTATTTCTTGTCATGGTTCTAGTCCCACTAAGCCTTTTTTTTTTTTTTTTTTTAACTTTCATTAACACCTGACTACTATTTTACTTATTTTAATTTTAACACACGCACACACAAAAAAACCCCTCAAAACAAACAAAAAAACCCCCACCAATAACAAAATGAAACCAAACCAACCAAACCAACTAAACAAACAACAACAATAACAACAAAAAAACCCCAACCAACAAAAAAACCCCAACAAACAAAACAGAAGGAATGCTGAAAGGGAAGAGGGATATTTTACTGAAAAGAAGTAAGTAATGAAATGACGCATTCTGTTTTCACCAGCGAGCAATCATCCTCAAGAACACATACATTTTGGTAGCCAAATCCAAACCAAACCTTTAAGCCACCTGAGGTAGCATTGCTTTTAAACATTTTTTTTTTGTCCAAACAAATTTCCACTGACTCAGATGAACCTTTAATACTGCCATAAAAGTGGATGAATCATGCTCCTTTCTGAAGAGTCAGAAACATTTAATCAAAGTCAGTGCATTTTTCTGGTACATGCACATAGCCACCACCTGTTACCTTGCTATGTGGAATAGTTAAATCAAGTATGTAATTGCTTTCAACATTGGGATTTAAAGCTGTACCAGTGGCAAGACCATGTAACCACAACTGAACTGGTTGGTGATCCTTTTCACTTGGGACAAAGGAAAGGCCATTATTTATTTACTCAGAATGGAGGTTATTCCATTAACTTGAGTGCTCTTGCTGTCCTGTGAAAAAGCCAGATAAGGAGGAGGATTTACCACATGCATATAAAAACCAAGAACTGTTCTGAGAGTTCCCCTATACCTGCTACACTTAGTTCACCATTTCCCCATCTGGAGAAGCCAAGCATAACTTAATAGAGACTGAATAGTCATCTGTAGAAACTACATAGCTAACTAAAACAATAGCTTTCCAATACAGTCCATTGTTTAGCTTAAAAATTCTATACAAGATAGAGAAGTATTCTATGCAAGATATAGATAATAGCAGCCTGAAGACAGTAGAACAAACCAGCATCCAAGAGGAAACACACATCCCAGTTAACAGGGATAACTAGTAACAACTGAAGACATTCTAGAAGGAAAAAGTAAAAGCAGACTGCTTATTGGAGTTCCACAAATGCACTACAGATCTCACCATCTTCCACAACCAGCATCAGCTTCTGAAACCTAGTGAAGAGTATCCCCAAAGATATTCCTGAATGAATAAATCAAAAGAGCATAAGACATGGGACAATTCTATCTTTCAGCAAATCAGTCTGACAATTTACTGAAGGAACAGGAAGGAAATTGAAGAAACCTTGATGGGGGGAAACAACTACAACAACAACAACTGAATCTTTACTCTTTTTAGAACAATTCTGGGCAACAACAACTACTACAGATGGTGCTACTCTGCCGTTGCAGTCCGGCCACGCAAACACTAACCCCAGCATTGATACCCATGTTTTGAGTCATGGAAATCTTCAAACTTTAATTTCCCTGGGTACATGAAGGGGTACCTCTGTATCATGGGCACCCTCTTTGCCTAGCCTCAGTTGAACTTGAACAGTCTGCAGAGTCACACAACATTTACGTTAGTATTAATGAAAAAAGGGACATTAAGGGACATTTCAGCACATACTTTACAGAATTACTGGTTGAGGGGGAGGTTTCAGTAAAGCCCAGAAGGCCACAAATATTCCCCCACATAGCAGAGATAAGAGCCTTCTGTGGCCTTGGAAAAGCTAATTTTTAGCTATGCCAGGCAGCTTGGTGTTGGGGGAAAGGCAGAGGCAATGGGGGTGGTGCATTGGGGGTGCACTGGGGCATTGAGGCCAGGTTGGGGGGAAGTTTTGGTAAAGCCCAGAATGAAGGAAATTGGGCTGAAGTTGAAAATGAATTTGTGTATTGTGTATGTTTTCATACTGTGGTATATAATTGTGAATAGTACTTCCATTTAAATTTCCAATTCTTTCCAATCCTGTGTGAATTATTTTCTTTTGTTCCTTTGGGAAGAGGTAAAGATCATCTGTCCACTCCCTAAAACTGCAACAGTAATATTGAGAGAAAGCAAGGTGACACAATGGACAGATCTATACAGTTCATGAAGTTCAACCTCAACTGCTGCTATGCAGGATACCCAGATATTCAGTTCCCAATCCATATCCACACTAATTAGAAAGTGTTATTTTCTGTAGAGTGCAGGCTTGCTCAAGCAGCTGCCTGACATTAATTATTCTTTAAATGCTGTAATTTAAACAAAACAAACAAACAAACAAAACAGTAAAAACTGTATGAGCAATTCTGGGTTTGTTTAGTGTCACACAGTGTTAAATCAATGAGAATTATAATGAGCCTTTATTCAGAGTTCTCTACCAAGTAAACAACTCCTTTGCTGGAATTAATTCCTGCTTCCCAAACGTATAGCTACTTTTAAATGAAGGAAAAGTTTCATATGAGTTATGGGAATTTTAGCTAATTTACTCCTACTGAATGATTTAAGCCTGAAAGAACAATAGACATTGTGATCTGGTGACAAAACTATTCTTCAGAAGACATTTATGTTGGATATTAGGAAAAACTTTCTTTACAAAAAGAGTGGCTAGGCATTGGAACATGATGGTGGTGGAGTCACCATCCCTGGAGGTATTCAAAAAACATGTAGACTTGGCACTTTAGGACACTTTCTAGCAGCCAGGGTAGCGTCAGGTTGATGGTTGGACTCAATAATCTCGATGTCTTCTATGAAGGTTTGCTTTTGTTATCCTACCAAACTGACAAACGGGAGAACAGGGGACAAAGCTCACTGCATTTCTAACATCCTCACTTCACTGAACTTTCTTGTGCTCTAAATAACTTAAAACAGACTGCATGCTCTATAGTTTTCACTTCTACTCAAAATAATATACATTTGTGTAACAATAAATCAGAATTAATTCCTAGAGTTCATAAAAAGTATCTCAAATAAAATGAAGAGAATAATGTTCCTAGAATTCATAAAAAGTATCTCAAATAAAATGAAGAGAATAATGAGATTATATGAAGAATCTTTCTGTAGAGATATAACTTTTTCCTCTGTTAAAATAATATCTGTGTGCTTTGAATCAGCTAAAAGGCACGTGCAATACATTGAAAAGATGTCAGTAATCAAGCATGCATTTTAAAACCTAAGTGGTGACTAATTCTTTCAAACAGCTGCTCTCTACCCTACATTTCTTGGTTCACTGACATTTTAGAAGAACTGTGTCTTGAGAGGTGCAGTAAAAAGTGACTGATTATGTGTTGACTGCAAATCATTTGAAACACGTACATTTAAATGCAAGGGAACCAAACCTTTTGCAATAATCTACCTTTTGTTAATTAAGTCCTCCTTAAAAGGACTATAAAGTTTATGATCATAGCTCACAATTTTCAAATGTAACAGCCCATATGTGCTGCTTTAGCCAAAAAAAACCCCCATAAATAATAGTGAGTATACTTCTAGCTGGATTGCGATGAGAGTGTGTAGTGCTCCAGACTCTTAGAGTACCTTTCTCTGCAGGGCTTATTATAATTTCAAGACCTCTTTAGCATCCATGTAGCTTCACATTCACACAGAAAGAAAGCCAAGACTGATTTTACTGAAAGTGGAAAGTGAACAAGTTAGGACTGTAAAAGAATCAAACTACTCTTGTATAATAAAGTATATAAATCTCATGCCACAGGTTAAGACTGTCACTGCTTTTAAACTAGAGTCTTGGGGACTAAGGGACATGCCAGGAGCGTGAAAGTCAGATGCAGCTTCTGCAAAAACGACCATAAGGTCCTGAAGAAAGTGAACAGGACAAATAAAAGAACTACAGGGCTGGTCTTGAGAAATGTAAATTTAGTTTTGTTCACAAATTCCTGGAGGTATTCAAGGATTGAGTGGGTAAGGGACTAAGCATCTTGGTCTGACCCTGTATTGAACTCCAGAAGTCCCTTCTAACTACAACTCCTCCATGACTATGATCTTACCTCTTTTTGACAGAATGATTTGAAATTAGTGCTGCATGCTGCCTATAAAATCTTTCTGAACCCCACTTGGTAGGAAGCACATTTGTTGGAGCAAGAGAATGAATGCATTACGCAGCAAAGAATAAAAATATTTTATTTTAAAAATAAAAATTGTATCAAAGTTCCAGTTTCCCCTGAATAATTTTTGTAAGCCTGGGTCCTGGGGCTCAAATATTTCAGACTTATGGTGATAGAAGTAAGCTAAATGTCTTCTTACATGCTGAATGTTATTTTACAAATAGCCTGCATTATTGTACATGGATAAATAATAGATGTGGTTCTATTCAAGTAAGTTAGGAGAAGGAAACTCTTATTCTATGGTTGTTCTCAAATAAGTAATTAATAAACTGAGGCTAAGAAGTGGGAATAAACATGCCTGAGAACTAAGACAATTCTAAAGGTAGAGATGTATATATATTAAACCCTCTGATTTCACCTTCTATGTAAGTACTATTCCAACAAACTCAAATAGTTTTAGTATTATTCATCCTATATGTGTAGCATTATTCTGCCTCCAAGGTACAAACTAGTGATTTAAATTAATGAATAATTAAAATGGATTTCTGTGTTGATATAAATCAAATCACCCTTTTGTGAGCAGGTCACACTTTGCACAAAATTATCTCTAATAATAGTGAAATCACACATAGAAAAAAAGACAACTGTCAGAGACAGATGCCCAGATGACCCTACCAGATTAAGTCTGGAGAAGAGAAGGCTCCAAAGAGACCTCATTGTGGCCTTCCAGTATCTTAAGGGGGTCTACAGGAAAGCTGGGAAGAGACTTTTTAGGATGTCAGGTAGTGATAGGACTAGGGGGAATAGAAAAAACATAGAAATGGGTAGATTCAGACTGGGTATCAGGAGGAAGTTTTGCACCATGAAGGTGGTGAGACACTGGAACAGGTTGCCCAAGGAGGTGGTAGAAGTCTCATCCCTGGAGGTTTTTAAAGCCAGTCTGGATGTGGCACCGAGCAAACTGATCTAGTGTGAGGTGTCCCTGCCCATGGCAGGGGGTTGGAACTTCCAACCCTAACAATTCTATGATCCTATGATTATGGACTTCAAAGTGATATAAAAAAAATACTAAATCAGCAAAGTAAGAAGTTAGTATACCACTCTCCTACAAGAGAAAAGGTACATAGTTCAGGGGTGCAGTAATTTTAAAAGATCTATGCAGTTGTAAGTGATATCACAAATGTGTTTAATTACATATGACATCATCCACTAAAAGAAGCTGTGGCAACCTGGGATGAATGTAGCAAGTGGCAACTGCAGCACAGGCAGAAGGACATGTTTCTTCTCCCACTAGTTTACAAAGCTGTGGAACTATTTGTCAACATAAGGCTGCAGACGCTAAAGCTGAACAGTATTTGAGTTGCAAAGCAAGTTCACAGAAGAGAAATTCACTAAAGCATGTAAATCACCAAAAGACATTGGGGATTGGAAAGTCCTTGAAATGCATCTGTTTGAGACAGTAAAACCCAAATCTTTACATTCTGCTTTTGGACATGACTGGAGACAAAATACTAATCTCACTAAACTTTGGTTTTAACATGGGGCTTTTCTGTATTTGTAAACTAAACCTGCAGCTGTCTGTACTTTTCAGCAATGGGACCTGATCTGGATTTGGCATTACATACCTTACTTCCATGTCCTTCAAACCACATTCTAGGACTTCATATTTAGGGTCCACATGTAATTTATTCAATACATGGATTCCAGGGCCCCAGCAAAATCCACCTTGAATACTGTGTTCACTTCGACAAATATCTACCTTGTCAGAATTTCTAAGATGATTAGGGGCTTTCCTGTGAAGGCAGCTTGAGAGAGTTTGAGCCTGGAGAAGAGATGGCTCTAGGGAGATCTTACAGCACTTTCTGTATTTGAATGGGGCCTACAGGAGAGCTGGAGAAGGACTTTTACAAAAGCATGCAACGATAGGGTGAGGGGTAATGGCTTAAAACTGGAAGAAGGTAGATATAGACTAGAAATGATAAAGAAATTCTTCACCATGAGGGCAGTGAGGCACTGGAACAAGTTACCCAAATAAGTTGTGGAGGCTCCAACCTTAGAAGTTTTTAAAGCCAGATAGGATGGGATCTTGAGCTACCTGGTCTTATAGGAGATGTCCCTGAATACAGCAGAGGTATTGAACTAGATGATTTTCAAGATCATTTTCAACCCAAATCATGATACGATTACCAGACTTTTTTCACCCCTAATTCAACAACAGCTTGTACAAGTGAAAGAAGTTGAAAAAAATATTCTTATTTTGAGGTTTTCAAACAGTTAACCAACTAAAAATAAAGATTCATTGCTAAATCTCCAATAATGTACCATACAACCTCATTTTAACATTCTACAGTAATTTTGTTTAATAGAGACAAAAAAATCTAAATGTATCTGATTTAAGAACATCACCCTTTTAAAAACAGAAAAGCCATAAGTTTAGCTTATTAAATATGCAACTCTAACAAGAAAATGACATCTTGCAATCTGGGTATTTCAAAATCTGCAATAATAAACTCTCAGAAACCATGATATGCACATTTACATAGTAATTTGAGAATCTTTTACTATCCAGTAAACTGTGCCAACCTCCTTCTTGACAGCAGGATCTTAAAACTTGGGATACTGTGTAGCTGGAAGTTATGAACAGAGAAAACCCTAATTTGCCTAGGCAGTCTCTCCCATCCTGAAATTGCCTCAAACGTGGTATCTGAATGTCTGTTCTATTCACTAATCATTCAAAGATAAGGAGGCTATGAAAACGTTTGTTTCGTTCACTGTATGAGTCCTAACAAATTAGTATTACCTATTACGAGGCTTTGAAGAATATAATTATAAATTCCAACTGTTTGTGTCAATGCCTCTTGAAGGCAAACCTCCTCACAGCTACTAATTGGAAAAATCAAAGTGCTTCTGAAGAAAGTAAACTCACCACTTTTACACAAAAGCATTCTCATCCTGATGAAACTGCACACATTTCACTGTGCTTATCAGTCAGTGGAAAGAGAGATCTATAGCCTGCCAGCATTTTAACTTCTGTAAGAAAGAGCCTATCAATATGCAATAACCAAACAAATCCCAAGCATAACAAAACCAAACCAACCAACAACCAGAAAAAATAGGAACAAAAAAGGGAACCAAAGAAAGTTGTAATTGTTTGGAAATACAACAATCAAGGAAGATGTCCTGGGGGCAGTGTGATCCTTTACTGACAGATCAATCACTAGCTCTGTAGGGTGGGTTTACTTATAGGTATGATGCTGTAGCTTTACATTATAGGTGTTTAATCAGCCTTTATTAGTATTAGCAGTTGCTACTATTCCTTTGGGATCTAAAGATCCTGCTCTGGCAAGGGGTTGGACTTGATACTTTGAGTCCTTTCCAACCCTTAACATTCTGCAATTCTGTGATTCTTTGACTTCAGTCACACATTATATTTTACTATGCTCAGAACATGCACACGAGAAGTAAAGATTATTGCCCAGAGGAGCACGAAATCTAATTTCAAATGACATGCGAGTTTCCCCCTGGCTTGCTTTCTTTGATGAGAGCATATGCTCCTAAAGGCCAAGCTTTGGCTTTATGTTCCTGTCAGCAATGAGAGCTCTGTTTGCAACTAAGAAGCAAACTGTGATTATGATGATGATTGCAAGCCAGATGCATTAAGGATCCTATCTCAATAACTGCAGGAAATCAGGATGTTTTGTCTTGAATAGGAGCTCACTCCAGTTTAAAATCTCAAGTTTGTACAAAATATCTGTATATAAGTCAATCTGTAGCAATACCTTTACAAGGTTGCAGTCAGATCTGAAGAGAATAGAATCTCACTGGTGTTCCTCCCCTACTTTCTACAGAGAATCCCTTATGTAGTGTTACAAAAAGCTGTACCTGCCTTTAGAATCAGACACCCTACCAAATGTTAATTTCCTGCTTGATAGGCAAAATAGTATCAAGCTGATACTAGTTTCAGTAGTAAGGGTATATCATCATCTTCCACTCAGTCTTTGCATTACTTCTGTCTAAAGTCCTCTCATGTATTCCTCATTCCACAGCTACTTCATCACGCACTAATAATGTAATAGAAATTGTGTTCACTGCACACACATATTAGATGTGGTTCACTTTTCTCTTGGTTTTTGTTTCATCATGTTGTTTACGAGTCTTTTGCTTGGGTTTGCGTTTTGTTGTTGCTGTTGTTTGTGGTTTTTTTCTTTTTCTAGTTGGCTTAGGATTTTTGTATTCTGTTTTGTTTTCACTGAAAAGTGGGCCTACACTATTTCAGTGGGATACACATGACTAATAAGGAAGCAAACCGCAGCCCAAAATGTTATCTTTGGTCTGATTTTATGTTTACTTTTTAATTATGCCTTTTTTTTTTTTTTTTTTTTTTTTTTTTCCCAAAAAGGTTTGGTAACTTCTTGATTATACTATTAAGAGTGGAGAGTATTGTCCCATTCAGCAGTTTACTGAGAATAGATTTAAAAAGCAGTGATGGACTGAATAAAAATTCAAAATGCCCAAGAATACCACAGATGTTTCTTTACCTTAAATTCACATGTTTATAGTTAGACATTAAAATGCAGATAATACCTGTTTATGTCTTGTACTAAAGCATTAAGACCCACCAGGGTGTATATTGGCAGAACATAAATCCACACCCTAGATGCACTGAAAGCTTTCTTGGGTCATCAACATCTTCAGTATGCATTAAAAGACTACTAAAATACATCCCAGGCAGTCCTAATAGCATTAAAGTATATCTACTTACAGGGAAGGTAGGTTAAACACACATAAAACTACACTGCTCTAACTAGAGCCAATTCTCAAATAACTTTAAACTAGCACATTATCTTTTCAGGTCAAGTTTCATTTTATAAATGGAAAGTGAAACCCACCCCTCTCCCTCTGCAGCATTCTGCTGAAGATAACATACAGATCATTCACAATTTTTACCTTAAGAGTGTGGTGGCCATATAACCTTAATCTATAAATTATATAGATTAGTCTGTACATGGCTGGGCATCTTAATGTCATTTCTATGCACTTGATAGAGCTGTGAGTCTAAGAGGTGCATGTGTGGTTCCTCAGCAGAGGACAATGAGGATAAAATGGGAATGTAACTGAGTTGTAGAGTTCTCACCTGCTGGGGATTCAAATGATTCAAAAGCCTAACACTAATGTCCTTTTCCCCCTGACACCTGCCGTAGCTTGTCCCTGGAGCCAGACTTTAGCTGCCTAAGCACTTTGGCAGCTTAAACTCATAAGCTGGCAGCCCTCTGTAAGATAGCAAAATAGAGAGTGAGAAAAAATTTTAAACCCACAATAACTGTAGATTTGTAGGTAAAAAAACTTTTTCAGGGTTACCATAAAAAGTGGGAAGGGAAAGGTACATGTATAACATGCTGTAATATTTTAAAATCCTTGGAAACTGAGTATTACAAGGGCTTTAAAAATGAAAATCGTGTTTCTGGATCATTTCCTTCCAATATTTGTTGAAATTTTTGAGGAAAAAAAAAATTAATGTTCTGAATAGTGTTTCTTTCTCTGCTCTCATCCATGAGAGCAGTTTATGAAGCAAATATCCATTGCATGAATACTCTGGTTCCCACTAATTCCAAATGCTTTAAAAGTCCTTCTGTGCAAAATGTGGAAGTAACTAGAGCTTTACATTCAGGCCTTAAAACACTTAGCAAGCTAATACGACAAGTATTTCTGACCAGGTGAGGGGAAGGCATTTTCCCTATTGTCTGTCTGAACCAAATACTGCTTGTGATATCAGAATAGAATTTAGAATAGAATAGAATAAAAATATCTAGAATAGAATAGAATAGAATAGAATAGAATAGACCAGACCAGACCAGACTGGAAAAGACCTTCAAGATCATCGCGTCCAACCTATCTTCCAACACATTCTAATCAACTAAACCATGGCACTAAGCACCTCATTAAGTCTCCTCCTAAACACCTCCAATGATGGTGACTCCACCACCTCCCTGGGCAGCCCATTCCAATGGCCAATCACTCTTCCTATGAAGAATTTCTTCCTAACATCCAGCATAAACCACCCCTGGGGCGGCTTGAAACTGTGTCCTCTTGTTCTGGTGCTGGTTGCCTGGGAGAAGAGACCAGTCCCTGCCTGTCTACAATCTCCCTTCAGGTAGTTGTAGAGAGCAGTAAGGTCTCCCTGAGCCTCCTCTTCTCCAGACTAAGTAACCCCAGCTCCCTCAGCCTCTCATCACAGGGCTTGTATATCCCTCATCCCTCTATTATACTCTGCAGTTGTCATCAGATTGGTCTATTTCAGACATCTTAACCTAAAAAGCTAGCTGAACATTAAACATCTATGGAGACAGTTTGTAGACTTATCTTTTTAAAAAAGAGACATGAAATTATAGAAGTCAGTTGACCAAGAAATGATACAAAACACAATGACTTCCTCTTTGTAAGTACAAAGCCATACTGGTGGTGAAGATGAGCAGTGGAGGGCCTAGAGCAGTTATATGGTATTTCTGTCACTCTGAAGAATATACATATCTTTTTTGTTGTTGTTCTTAACTTGCACATTTTTCATCCCTTCCCCCACTAGAAAAGTTCTTTCTTTTTTTTTTTCAGAATGGAAATAAAACCATTTCTGGCTGTTTCTTCAGCACATCATGGTCTAGTGAATAAACCCAAGAAATGTAAGAAGAGATGGTTTCAGGAAACAGTCTGTTTGACATTTTTAGTTAAGCCCTTGAATATTTAATTGAAAATAGTATGGTCTGGTTTACATACATAAGTGCAAGGCAGCTTTATAAGTCTCTGGGTTTTCTGCCCCTGTACTCAGCACTGGTTAGGCCACACCTTGAGTACTGCATCCAGTTCTGGGCTCCTCAGTTTAAGAAAGATGTTGAGTTGCTGGAATGTGTCCAGAGAAGGGCAATGAGGCTGGTCAGGAGGGGTCTGGAGCACAGCCCTATAAAGAAAGGCTGAGGGAGCTGGGATTGCTTAGCCTGGAGAAGAGGAGGCTCAGGGGCGACCTTACTGCTTTCTACAACTACCTGAAGGGAGGTTGTAGCCAGGTGGGGGTTGGTCTCTTCTCCCAGGCAACCAGCACCAGAACAAGAGGACACAGTCTCAGGTTGTGCTAGGGGAGGTTTAGGCTGGATTGTAGGAAGAAATTCTTCACAGAAAGAGTGATTTGCCACTGGAATGTGCTGCCCAGGGAGGTGGTGGAGTCACCGTCACTAGAAGTGTTTAGAAGGAGACTAGATGAGACACATAGTGAGATGGTTTTAGTTGATTAGATGGCGTTAGGTGATAGGTCGGACTCAACGATCTCAAAGGTCTTTTACAACTTGGTTAATTATGTATTCTCTTTTTTTCTGGGTTTTTGTGGTTTTGGTTGATTGGATTTTTCCCATATATAATATTAGATCCACTCACTTGAAACCCACTGTGCCACTGTAAGACAAAATTCACATCTTTCAAAGGTACAGGTCATAGAGTATAATATAGCTTCAGAACAATCATCTCCTAACTCTGATGCAGTCCAGAGTGCAAAAAAATGAGCCAACATATGATGAAAACCTCTGTTTTTAAGTCTTTCATTTTATACTTTTAAATATGGCCTTCTGCATTTTTCTTTTTATAGGGAAGCCAGAAAAAGCTGCTTGAAGGATTTAAGCTTAGTCTTAATACAAACTCCTGTGCCTCTGAGGTATTCAGATTGGACTGTGTCACTACTTAATGTTTTAAAGGTCCTTAATGAAGCAAAGACTCTGGAAACTGCTTTTTGCAAAACTAAGTAGCCTGGACACAAAGATTCAGCTATGTTAATTCAAATGGTAAAAGTTCTTTCATATTTTAATGGGCAAACCTCAATGGAAATATTTCCAAAAGAATGGAGTCAAAAGGATGTATTTTAATAAGAGACGTGATTGGTATTGGTAGAGGTCGTAAATAATCAGCAAGCAAGCAAGCACATCATTGACACTGTTTCCAAGGATTGCAGTAATGACAGAGCTTTTGAGAAAAGCTGTGCTGGAAACACAGCAGAGCCTCAGGAAAAATCCTTATTGAAGGCATTGTGATACTGAATATGGGTTCAGGATAGAAAGAATTAGATGAAGACGTCTGGGATGCCATGGAAGATCTGTCATCAAAAGGGCAGGTCTCATAGTGCTCCAAGATACAGACTTGAAGGCCCCTCCCCTAAATGATCACTGGTGCTTTCATTTGACTATGCTGAAGTCCATGAAAAGAAAGAGCACATTTCAGCCATGTTTTTTTAAAAAGAATTTTCAGAAAGACTCACAAAAATGCAAAGGGGACTGGAAGCACAGTTAGCTGTCTGGTATCCCTGGAAGTTAGGCACAAGTGACGTGAGAGCTAACTGACATCTCAGAGCTACAGGAATGCTCCAGGCTGCTCTGAGTATGGATGAGTGTCGATATATAATGCTTGCCAAGAAACATTTTCTTTCTTCTCTTTTTAGTACACACAAACTATTTCAGCACATACTCAAATACTGTTAATTTAAATAATTTTAATAATTAAAATAATTAAAAATAATTAAAATAATTTAAATAATTACTGTTAGTCCCTGGAGGTGTTTAAGACCAGGCTGGACGAGGCTCTGGCCAGCGTGATCTAGTGTAGGGTGTCCCTGCCCATGGCAGGGGGTTGGAACTAGATGATCCTTGTGGTCCCTTCCAACCCTGACTGATTCTATGATTCTATGATTCTTCTAATTACTGAGGATGAAAACTAAACCAGCCACCTAGAAATCAGTAAAGTTCAGATTATTTTTTTCTAAGGATACTCTCTTTTTCACTAAAGAAAGGCTAGTTCTAAATACGCAGTTTAATGTTGCCATGATAGTGGCTGAATTCCTTACCCTTACATATGCACTCCAAATATAAACTGGACAAGCTCTTTGGTCTTAAGAAATTACATCTTACTAAGACAACAAATCCTCTTTCTCCCTCTGTAATGGACAGTTCACTAGTGGTTATTCCTTTAACCCAGACAACTAGATAAAAAAAATTACTTTTCTTGTAACTACCTTAGAGCACTGAAAGTCCCACAGTGTAGGAATTACAAATTAGTCTCAACTGGCTATTTGATTAACATGGGGAAATGAATCTTTTACTGTCTTTTCTGAAGGTTTAGAGAAAAGTCAGCTTTTAATGAACACCTTTACCCCATACAGAATCAAAAAGCTCCACTTCCTCACTACTTCACAACAGCTCCAGTTATGCAAAGTACGTACTAAGTACTGCCTCGTTGTTTTAATGATTCTTGAATAAAACAATATTCAAATATTTCAAATTAGATGAACTTCTTTTGTTTTCTATTATTACATTACAGGTACATGTGCTTATGATATATTATAAATTTTCTTTAATTTTACTGAGGGTGATGTAGCACTGAGAGAGGTTGTGGAGTCTCCTCTTCAAAACCTGACTGAATGCCTTCCTGAATGCCTGAGCTAGGTGTACTTGTGCTCGTAGTTGGACTAGATGATCTCCAGAAGTCCCTTGCAATCCCTACCATTCTATGATTACTAGTCAAGAGACCCCAGTCTCTCTGCTTTTTACTAACATTGTTCAGATCACTCAGGAAGAAGTTTTCTTACACCATCACAAACCAGACCTTTGCCAGAGAGGTGTCTGTATCAGAATATTAAAACCCCGGGTATGACCTCAGCAATTTTTGTGGCCATTAGCTAGAACAAGAAAAAATAAACCTTGAAACTTAGTATAGCCAAATTCTGTGTGAGTATATGACCACACAGATGTAATGAATCTGATATTTGAGTTGTACTTTGAGTTTAAAAAAAAAAAAAAAAAAATTAAGAAAATGCTTTAATAAGATATATTTGGGTTCTTTTTCTTTTTTCCCCCTCTTTTCTTTCCTTAATCTTTGACATTTCTTTGACATTTGAGAGAGATTCTATGTTGAAGTTCAATGAAGGTGAAAGAGGCTTGACTTTAAAGGAGTTAATTATTTCAGGCTAGATGCTGCTGTGCCTATTAGTTTTTTTTTCCCCGAGTGCAGTACTTCAGA
Source organism: Picus viridis (assembly GCA_033816785.1). Taxonomy (NCBI): domain Eukaryota; kingdom Metazoa; phylum Chordata; class Aves; order Piciformes; family Picidae; genus Picus; species Picus viridis. Next base: position 23,702,588 of record CM066570.1, on the reverse strand, counting down.
GCAGACTGCATTCAGGAGCAGAGACAGTGAATTTAACTTGGGCACGACAGGCAATAATGTACACAGGATAAGAGACTTACCTAAAACCTTTCATTTAAAATGTACAATACTGGAAAGAAAAGGCAAAATGCTTTGAAAGACATTTAAAGATATTAATATTTAATATTTCAAAGAAGAGGTATAAAGTGTTGCAGAAGTGACAACATACTGCAGAAGATGCCAGACTTCGGGCTTGTCAGATTATAAAATAACAAGCTTCTGGTTTGTATTTTCTGAAAAGGCAATTACTTGTGAAACTCTTTCACAAAAGAGCCTTGTGCCTCTGTCAGAGACTAATGAACAAAACAGTGACACAATACATTAATTGCGTACTTTCCAATAAGCAAGTACTGAACCATAAACTGCTTTCTGTGGTGACTTCTTTTCAATAAAACAGATACTGAAAGTATGCTCAAATGTCTCATCCACCACCCATAACTTGGACTTAGAGGTCTCATCACCTGGGGCACAGGTGTCTTTGATGGTACCCAGAGATGCACTTCCTGTATGCTCCACAACTAAATCTATTTTTAAATCCTTACATCACTCTTTGAACTCAACCAAGAAGCAGTAAAAGAGCATCATCAAGGAATTCTTAAAACCATACTGCTGACCATAAGCCAAACACTACTGAAGACATAAATACATCTGTTTGGAATCCTGTTGTGCAAATGCTCAATGAATTCAAGGAATTTAAGCAGAGATCCTTCTGGTAGAACTGTATTGCCTCTTCTACAACGATGTGTTTCCTTTCATTTACCAACTCAAGTTTTTGTTATAATTTCTTCCAAGTTTTAGAAGTTTTAAAAGCACTGTATGATTCATACCTGGAGCCATTAAAAAACAGCACAACATCCCATTTATGGTCCCATGGTCAATGTAAATAGTACATTGCAAAGTACACATAGCAGTCAGTAATTCAATATTTGAGTCCTTTTAGAATTTCATGGTGAACTCCAAGGATCTTGACAGAGAAGACTAGATGTAGCACTGATGATTTATTACTATTCATTTTAGCAATTGTGTCATAAAATGTCTTGGCATTTTCTTATTTGAGAAGTGCTCAGACCTGTACCTGGTAGAGAAATGCTCCCATGCTTTTCACAGAAAATTCAGAATAGTTCATTAAACTTACTCAGTTTTCAAGATTCAAACGCAAATGAACATAATCACTTTCTCATCCCCGTGCTGTATGCTTAGCTTCTCTCAGGCTTCCCTTCAGTGATTTCTAAAGCACTGAAGTTTATGAATACCCGATTTTCACTGACATGACTTCTATTTAGCAGAAAGACAAGCACAGAGATTCTACTCATATGAGAGATACCAGAAAACTGGTCCAAATTTTGCTGGATACAAAACCATATTTCCTTTATTACATAGTTGTTTAACAACATAGGAAGTCTTAATTTGTCGTACCATCAAAGATCATTGTTGCTATTTGCAAGCAAACCATATCTACTCAGAAGAACCGAGAGAATTAGAAATCTACTTAGAAACTGAAGCCACAAAATAACCAACTCTTGTGTTCAAACAATATTGTTAAGATCTGCAAAGGAAAAATATTAATTTATCACTGCTGCTCACAAAACATCAAATTTTCCTTGTTATTATGTGTTAGAAAGGAGCCTACTCCAGTTAATGACAACACTGAGTGTTGGTGAGTCACCATCTGAAGGAATGAAAAATCTGGCAGTTGATTAATAAGAATACTCATACACTCACATATGTATAGTGATTATGTAAGAGTCATGGGGGCTTGGGGGTGCCAGTCATATGGTGGAGAGAGGTCACAGCATCAAGCTTGTAAACTGTACACCTTCTCTCAGGTTTGCTTACACTCCTTTCCAAGGAGATAAACCCTATTGAAACTTAACACTAACATCACTCTTCCACACTTGAACCTCATGCAAGGCAGGCTCAGGAGCCCTGAAGAGATACCATATAGCTTCATTTTCTGAGAGAGAGCAACTCCAGAGCACAGGAGTTCACAGTGAGGGCCAGATGAGCACATCTAATGCACAATGTGGGAGACACAGGTATTCTGCCTTTCTCATATCAAAATTCATTTTTCATCTAGGTCTGATCCAGAGACCTCATAAAAGTTAATGAAACTAGCCAAGCTACAATAAAATATGCTTCTACATTTCACCTGGTTATGAATATTTCCACATGGTAGAAAAACACTTCTTGTTTTACTGCAAGTCATTTATATTAATAAACAAGATACTCCACCAATTCCAACATTACAACTAATTTATGTCTTGTCTCCTTGTTACGAACTTTAATCATTCTCTATTCCTCATCTTTTCATGCTTACTGCTTTAACTCATGTCATTACGCCACCGCACCACAGCTTGCTGACACCTCCCCACCTCCTTTCTGCCCCTTTTTGTGCTCAGTACTTTTTTGGGAGGTAATGTACAATGATATTCAAAGCCTTTAGTCAGGATGAAAGATCTCTCACCTTCATAAACATGTAATGAAAAGCAACCCTTTCCAGTTCAGGAAGTGCGGGTGGGGTGGGGTGGGGTGGAGGTCAGAAACAAACAACAAAACCCAAAAAGATACTGCAGCTACAAAGTGCAAGAACTATTACAAAGAAAAAGTACAAGCTTCATTACAAGTGAATCATAAAGATTTATAAATAGTTCAACCTATTATAGGAAATATAATAAAACCTTTATAAATTAGACTTATGTTACTGCTGATATACTTCAGAGTAATGTTGGCCTTGAGATCCCTTAATGTTTTCTAATAAAGCATACAAAATGACATAAGAAACAATTAAAAGTCCATTTAAATACACTTTAAAAGATTCCAATTTGCACATGTTAGAGGAGTAAATTACTGCTAATGTGTTAGTTCTGAGTTTTGGTATTTCTAAAATGATGCAATTAGCCTCCAAAGTCAAACTCAATGTTACATTATTACTATTTTTATCAAGTATAAAGATTAATTTACAACTAAAGTTAATTGCAGTTAATTTGGCCTTGAGATGCATCAGTATGAAAGCAATAATGATTTTTAATAAGGAATGGATAAACTACTGAGAGAAAAAATGAAACATCTATGGAGTCTAAGTGTGTCCAACTACATTTATTCATACTTATCATCAAATTACACTGTATAAAGATATTTCAGGTTAATGTATAAATTAAAGGTGAAGACAGAACAGACCTTTTCAAGCTCTTCAACTTTTCATCATGACTCTTCACTTACTTCAATCAGTAAAATAAGTGTCAAGGTAAAACAGTTATTAATAGTAAAAACCTTATTTGGTAACCAATGAGGTCAACCAGTCAATCATTATTCTCTATAAGTATATATGTCCCCAAAGTAACATAGCCAGTGCATGTAGCAAGTAGCTGGATAAGATAACCTACAAAGGTCTCTTCCAAGCTCAACCCCTCTGGTATATAAAGTGATAATTATACTTTCACCTTTTGTAAAGTTCACATCTCTTCTTGCTCCATTTCCAAGAATACAGAGCTGTATTTGTGAAAACTAAACAAAATCCTTAGAAGAAGGAATAAAGCACAGTCTTTCTATGGGCACAGAAAATAGCCAAGTTCCTTTACTTCCATTTATTACAATTTATGCAAATGATTTCATAAGCTACATATTTAAACAGGCATTCAAACAGCTCATCAGAGGAGCCTACGCAATCACCTTCACTCAATGTCCTCAAAATGATATTGACTATTCAAAAAAACCCAACAAAACCCAGCAAAGACTTTAAACAAGCTTTGGGACAAATCTCAGGCTAAAGCAGAATGTGACATTCCAGTCACCCTTTTAAAAAATTCTCTTCAAGAGCAATAGAAGGATAAGATGCCCATTTCTGTCATCAACATGTTCTCCACACAAGCACATTCAGGCCTCCTGTCATTTGGCTTCGTAAGCCCTCTGAATACAATAGGCTATTTTTATATTCTTCCCCAACCTCCCCATCCTATGCACATAAGTAAGTATTCTGGATGTGGGAAGCAGAGTGAGCTGGCTTTTGTTTTATTCTATTATTTCCTCCCCTGGATCACACCTCCTAGGTATGAGAGTTTAACCTCAGTTAGGACAGTACACCGGACAGTGAGGCATATATAATCATTCCCATCACCTGTTTTCTGTGTTTATTGGGGAAACAAGACTCTTACAGACTTGAAGGGCTGCTTAGTGCAATGTGGTAAATATATACAAATGCATCAAAACACTTACAAATGATTGTTGATTCCTAGCAGATTCTACAACACAAGTTAAGAATTTTAGAAGTAATGCACAATGGAGATCAAGGGTGGCAAAGCCAATACAGTACAGTGCAAAGGAAGGACATTAGAAAAGTAGCTAATTACAATATATTCTTGATAATAATAAAGTTATTGGATTAAATAATTATCTTTTGAGTTTATGTATTTTATGTGAGCAATCTGTGGTGCCTGTATAACGAAAAGTAACACAAGGCAGAGAAAAGGATAAGCAGATCACCCACATTAGCTAGTTCAGCAAGAAAAAATGCTTTTTCAAACCTTTCTCTAGATGCAATATATATATGAGAAATAAAACATTAATAATTTATTTTCAACAATATGAAAAGGCAAAAGTCAAAGCAAAGATAGATTTTTATGTAAAGATATGTTGAAAACTGTCTTTCTTTTCCATAGAAAACACTGATCCTTGGCAATCACTAGGTTTAAAATGTATATATCTGTATTAAAATGACAGACTACATCAACAGAACATTGTACAATCCACTGAATAAAAGATCCTGACAGAAAAGAAAGCTTTGTCATTTCCTGTAAATTTTGCCAGTGGCTTCCAGTTATATGTTCCACCACTGAGAGGTTTTTTTTTTTTTCCCCAGTATTCAGAATAATAATTTAATATTTAAGTTCTATTTTTGCTCGGCATAGAAATGCATATTCCTGCAAAGGTAACTTTATAATCGAATACTTTTTGACAGGAATGAGTTAACCCTCTGTTTTACCCTGCATGTGAGTAACCCAGTTGTAGAGTTTCCTGAAAAAAAAAAAAAAAAGAAAGAAGAAAATGGAAATTAAAGTAATTTTACCTGCAAGTGATTTCCATTGTAAAAATAAAATAAAATTAAATAATCTACTACTTTGCTATCACTTGCCAGAAGCTTAAAACTATGTACTTTACATGGTGGGTTTATATTCAGAGGCTCAGGGAGACCTTATTGCTCTCTACAACTACCTGAAAGGAGGTTGTAGACAGGTGGGGGTTGGTGTCTTCTCCCAGGCAACCCGTGGCAGTACAAGAGGACACAGACTCAAGCTGCACCAGGGGAAGTTTAGGTGAGGAGAAAGAGAAATTGGCCAGTGGAATGTGCTGCCCAGGGAGGTGGTGGAGTCACCATCCTTGAAGGTGTTCAAAAAAGGATTGGACGTGGCACTTGAAGCCATGGTTTAGTTAGTCAGGAGGTGTTAGGTATTAGGTAATAGCCTGGATTTGATGATGTCTGAGGTATTTTCCAACCTAGCTGATTCTACGATTCTATTTGAGAAAGAGTATTTTGGGGTGTATTTTTTTAGGTCTTGCTATTTTTTCCTATCTCTTTTGGATATTCACTGGGCAGCTGTGTAACAGACTGCTTTATGCCTCTTTTACTGCAGCACGTTCTGGTCTAGCTTCCATATAGAAAACTGGCAATATAAGTTCATACCCAATTTGAAAATTCCTCTAGGCTGAATTGGCTTTGTTATACATTTACATAAAGATGCTCTTAAGCCACTAGTTAAATACTTGACAGGGTGATTCATGTAGATCAGTATATAGCTTGGGGAAAAAATGAGTATCAAGTAATTGCACTTATTTATTGTCTTTCTTCCTTTATGTTTCTACTTCAGTATATTTTCATTAACAACATCTTAAATGATCTCATGTAATGAGGAGATAATTTCTGGTCATTTCTGTGCTAAAACATGGTGATGCATTCATTTATTCTTTATTTTGCCAACCACATGCACTACTGGAACTGAAAAGTTATCTACTCAGGTAAACTAGCTAATATTCAGCTGCTGCTTTGACTTTAGAATGACAAAATCCATTTTCAGGACAACAGATATTACTGTTTTCAAGAAGGTACAAAGAGATGGAAAAGGCATTTATATAAGGATGTTGTCTTGCTGGAGCGTGTCCAGAGGAGGGCAACAAAGCTAGTGAGGGGTTTGGAACACAAGCCCTATGAGGAAAGGCTGAGGGAGCTGGGGTTGCTTAGCCTGGAGAAGAGGAGACTGAGGGGTGACCTTATTGCTCTCTACAACTACCTGAAGGGAGGTTGTAGCCAGGCAGAGGTTGGTCTCTTCTCCCAGGCAGCCAGCACCAGAACAAGAGGACACAGTCTCAGGCTACACCAGGGGAGGTTTAGGCTGGATGTTAGGAAGAAGTTCTACACGGAGAGAGTGATTACCCATTGGAATCGGCTACCTGTGGAGGTGGTGGATTCACCTCCATTGGAGGTGTTCAGGAGAAGACTTGATGGGGTGATTGGCTGCATGGTTTAGTGGTTGGGTGGGTTGGATTGGTTGATGGGTTGGACGCGATGATCTTGAAGGTCTCTTCCAACCTGGTGTATTGTATTGTGTATAATCTGCACTCTCAGTAAATTTGCAGATGACACCAAGCTCGGTGGCTGCGTGGATCTGCTAGAGGGTAGGGAAGTTTTACAATGGGATCTGGACAGGTTAGACTGATGGGCCCAGGCTAACTGTATGGGGTGCCAGGTTCTGCACTTGGGTCACAACAACCCCATGGCAAGCTACAGACTTGGGGACGTGTGGCTGAAAAGCTGTGACTCAGAGAGGGACCTGGGGATACTGGTTGAGAGTCAATTAAATATGAGTCAGCAGTGTGCCCAGGTGGCTAAAAAAGCCAATGGCATCCTGGCTTGTATAAGAAACACAGTGGCCAGCAGGAACAGGGAGGTGATCATCCCCCTGTACTCAGCACTGGTGAGGCCACACTTAGAGTAATGTTTTCAGTTCTGGGGGCCTCACTGCAGGAAGGACATCAAGGTTCTAGAGCATGTCCAGAGAAGGGCAACAAGGCTCATGAAAGGCCTGGAGCACATGGGCTATGAGGAGTGTCTGAAGGAGCTGGGGTTGTTCAGTCTGGAGAAGAGGTGACTGAGGGGAGACCTCATCACTCTTTACAACTACCTGAAGGGACACTGGAGTGAGGAGGGGACAGCCTCTTCTTGCAATGGGACTAGAGGAAATGGTTACACGCTTCACCACGGGAGGTTTAGGCTGGATATTAGGAAATATTTCTTCATTGAAAGGGTTCACAAACATTGGAATGGTCTGCCCAGCACAGTGGTGGAGGCACTATCACTGGAAGTGTTTAAATGACATGTGGACCTGGCACTTAGGGACACGGTTTAGTGTTTACCCTTCAGTGCTGGGTCAAAGGTTGGACTGGATGTTCTTCAAGGTCTCTTCCAACTAGGTATATTCTGTGATTCTGTACATGTCCTAGCTATCCTCCCTCTAAGTTCACCCTCTCAAGCCACATCTGGCCTCCACAGCCTCTTTTACTACATAGTACTGCTTTTCACATGAACTATAAGGAAGAATTTCATTCCAGCCAATTAAATAGCAAACTCTAACAGTTTTAAGTAAAATCTACTCCCAAAACATAATTATTTATCATTTGATGAATAGCCCCCAATTTGAAGGGCCCAGGTCACAGGCACAATGTACTTAATTTGTTTTTTATGACATTAGACTGGTGGTTTATGGCCAATTAAAGTAAAATATATGCCCATTATAGTTCTCCAAGTCTTTATTCTGACATTAACACAGTTTAAGAAATTGTGAAAACAACTAATTACTGCTGGAAGAATGAATGTGTGGGTGGAAAGGAGATTCTAAACAAATAATTAGATGGTTTTAGACAGAATTTTGATGATTTTATGTCACTAACTTGGTCTTACACCTATAATTTGTGTTTTATTTCTGGAAAACTATTGGACCATAGTTTACTTCACTGTTGTTTTTTTAGTAGATTATTAAAGATTTTTGTTTTACATAACATATGGGGTAAATGCTGTCCACTGCAATAGGACTGAGACACAGCAAATACACAGACATTTTTTGTCCAGGTTATAGGCTCTAAACCTGGATTAGGTTTCCTTTAAGAAACAATTAATGACAAGAAAACTACCCACAAAATGTAAACCCAGTTCTTTTATCACCACCATCCACTTTTCCGTTGTCTTCTGGGCGTGCTAAGAAGACCCAAATTTGTCAGAGGCAGAATATCATGGCAGTGGTGGCTTTCCATCCTCAACTATAGCCAGTAGCAACACTGAGCACACATTCCTGATGAGCACAGAGGTGGGCACACTCATGCAAACACATACCCATGTGGGTGGCCACTCAGATCCAAACAGAGAGTAGAGTTTTTTCCAACACACAAACAATACTCATGCAAACATGAAGTACCAACAGTACAATCCTTTTCTTCCTCTCTGTCTGATCAAGTCTGAAGGCCACTAGTAAAGTATACACACAGTATAGGCTTTTCTGGTAGCTGGTCTTGGACCATTTTATACAGATCTACATTTAGCCTGTGTTTGGAGCTAAACTATAGCAGTTAATCAATCATCCAATGATCCCTCACCACCACAGAAGACGGATCAGGAGAAAATATGCATAGGTTGAAATGTAAACAGATTTGATGAAATAACCAAGTTCATACCAATGCCAAAAATAAAGTATGCAAAGCTATGCTCAGTCCAGTGAACATATGGCAGCCACAATAAATGGGAGAGCAGTCCATGGAAAGAGAATGGCAAGCAAGCTCCTCCAGAGACAGGAAGAAGCAGAAGAAAAAGGAAAAGAAAGATGAGAATCAGGAAGAGATCCTAACCTCAGAAAACTTCCCTCTATATAATGAGAATGACATTTATGGTATGGGATACACCTGTGAGCCAGTTTGGGTCAGATGCCTTGGCTTTTGTCTATCCTTTCTTAAGTTCCTAGCTGTCCTAAGATTCTATACCAGTGAAACCAGCACAAAACAATAACCAGTACTCAGGCCCCAGTCCCCACCAGTTTCTGGGCCCTGGAACTCTGAGTCCCTGAAGTTTGTGGTCACATTGCTGTCTGATATTCTATAATCCAGATTGCCAGGCTCAAATTTCACTACCCTTCACATATACACACAGAATAGAGAAGACACCCACACTAAAGATAGAAATTGCAGTTCATAAGACTATATGATAGACTGATGTGATCAAGCACAGAGCTCAGTCAAGTACAACAAGTTGTTTACACTCAGACACCCTCTCCTTCCCCTTTCTGTGATTCTCTCCTTGTCTTTGGTTCTTTCTCAAACCATCCCATAATAATTCTTCCCATAACCTCTCTACAAAGCCAATCACAATCTCAAAATTCTCCTCTCTCTCACCTGCAACCTAAAGCTGTACACCCCTTGAAACTACAAGCCTCCTTCAGTTTGCATGCCATCCTGGTGAAAGCTTCTTTTTGCCTCATGTCAGTGAGTTTTCCTGGGTCCAGAAACAATGTAATTTAAACAACTTTGCTATTTTGCCTTTTAATTGAAACTTTTGGTTAATGTAGCAAACATCCTACCTGATTTATCATGTTTGTAAGGATTCTCACATGCTTCTGGGCAAGACACCTTTCACAGTTTTGTAACTATGAACAACACTGGCATAATCATGGAGTCACGAGCTAGTTCTAGTCTGAGATGAAAGCACTGCCTCATTTTAACTTTTTTTGTGGTGCAGGTCTGAACTGACATTCATTTATTGAAAACTGTCTCCACTGCTGTACACACAAGGGCAAAGAAAAGATGAGGTAACATATATGAGTAAATATTGTCAAAATTCAAGTGGAGTGAGTCGAGCACTTTTATAACAATAATTCCAGGGGACATCCACACTGTGGGTTGTATCCTCCAGGACATATCTAACGAATAATGGACACATCTAATGAATAATGGACACTCACACTGTAGGAGCAGTTGCATCCTATGGATTGCTTATATGCTTCACCAGGAAGGTCTAAGATTGTCTGACTAAAACAGTGGCAAAAATCAGCAAGCTGACCCTTAAATATTCTCAAAACAAAATTGCCCCTTTTTTTTTCCTTTTCCTAAAGGCATCGTCTTAAATACATTATGATTCTCTGTTTATCAATAAGCCTCCTAGAGAATTTGAAAAATCTCATTTATTCATAACTGCAACCTTTCTCTGATAACTGCATTATTGTATCTGTTATTAGTTTTCAGGACCTGTAGTAAATTTGCTCTGTTACATGCCTGAACAATTGCAAATTTACTTTCTCATCCTTTTTCACAAAATCAATAGAAAGTACTAAAGGCTGGTTTCTTCCATCAAATTACATGATTCATGAATCCTGTACTTAAAAGTCATGTTAGGTAGGAAGGCAGGAACTCTGCAAAGGCCTTGCACTTATTTCCAAATAAATATCAAAGTTCCTAGAAGGAAAAACTTAGTTTAGCAAAATGTTGTTGAACAGGTGGAAAACACTTATGATGTTGTCTTAGGACTGTCATTGAAGCATAGCAAAGTTCTGTTATTAGTAAACACCTGCTAACAATCCCAATAGAAAGTCATTAATTAAAAAAGAAAAGAAAATAATTTCATAGGTCATTATATTTATTATGTTACTCTCCATTTAGTCTAATGTTGCTATCAGTGGTGGGAAATTATGGAGCTAAAGACTAGTATGTTTTCCAGATTCCAGCAGTATTTGACTATAAATGGAGAGAAATCATGCTTAAAGGGCAAAGTAGTAACTGTTCTACTTGTGCCAGAAAAGAGGAACTTGAGAACTCTGAGGCAATGACAAAGTAAATCACACACAAAAAAAAACCAAACCAATGTAAAATGGAAAGTAGGTTGAGTGAATTCTGGAAGAGAAAGCACAAGGAAAGAGGCATCTCTGTTGACAAGGAAAGATATTAATTTTGCTGTCAACTATGGTGTTATTGCAACTCAGGGAACAACTGAGGAATGATGAGTAGATGAAGAATCTAATTCTATTGAGAGTGACTCTTTGCAAGTAATTATAAACTACAGTGAGAAGTAGTTGATCAAAATCATTGCTGCTACGTGCCTGGAGGTGGCTCACCCCAAATATAACACCAGTGAATTTGTAACAGGCCAGTCTGCACAAGGCTGATAATAAAACCATTCTTATGACTCAAGTTTGAAACTCTAAGAAACAGACAGTAAACTTATAACTTGCTGAAATACATTCACACAGATAAAACACCTTAAAGCTTTTCCAGTAGCTGCATCTGAATAAAAATGTGTGAATTCTTCCTGCATAGGCAAATAAGAATGAAAGTAAGGCTTGCTTTTGTACCACAAATGAAGTCTGAGCAGAGAAGGTTTAGCTTCAGTACAGTGAAAAATTCTTATAGATGTCAGTTAAACTTAGCACTTAAAGAGAGATCTGTAAAATCTTAAGACAGTTTTGGAATAGTGCTGAGGGACTAAGAACAAATGTAACCCATTTGTAGCAGTACTACAATTTAAATGATATATGTACCCAAGTAGTAACTAAGGCTACAGCCTTGTAACTTGTCACCTGTGAGAAGCTCTCTGTTGCTGTGTTGAATCTCACTGACATTACCAACTCAGAGCAAATGGAAACATTTTTCAGCTGTCACTCAGCAATCATTTGTTAAAGAAATAAAATATGCTCCTATTGCTGGGTACCACTGAAAAGAGTCCAGCTGTATCCTCTTGAGCCCTGTCCTTTAGATACTTGTAGACATTAATAAGCACCTCCCTCAGTCTTCCTCAGGCCAAAGAGCCCCAGGTGTCACAGTCTCACCTCACAGGAGAGATGCTCCAATGCACTAATCATCTTTGCAGACCTTCATTGGCCTCTCTCCAATAGTTCCATATCTCTCTTGAACCAGATAGCCAGAGCTGAAAACAATACTCCAAATATGGCTTCACTAGGGCAGAGCAGAGGAGGAGGAGAGCCTCCCTCAATCTGCTACTCCTACTCTTCTTAATGCACCTACACACTTCTTAATGTATCATGGCACACAAATCAGACAATGTGTTTTAGGGAATACAGTGGAAAGTACTTCACCCTAAAGAGAAGTAATCAAAGTTCAGATGCACATACAGCTGCACCTGAGTTAATATTTCCTAAAAATCAGGTATTTTAGTTTGGATACCTGCATTCTCTCATGCCCCAAGTGCTGTGTAGTCACTGGAGATCCTGCCTTCACCAGTTATAGTTATTTGGCATAAAATCCAAACTTCACTTTGGGGACTACACTTCAAGACATTGCTTATTACTAATATAACTGAAGATGCACCCCTTTAATAAAGAATAAATTGGATTTTACTTCTGACCAGAATTCCAGTTGAAGGAAAAGTATTAAGTAACCTTACCTATTTGTACTTGCTTTCATACACACATATTTTGCTGTTTGAAAAGTTTAAATGTTTTACATTTCTTAGCAACTAACAAGGATTCCCAGCAAAATTGTTCTTAAATTTAACAATGGTTCATTATAAACCTCTGAATGACTTCTTTCAATATTACAAAAATATACCAGTGTTTTCCTATATCTAATGGTCTTTCTCAACTGGAACCAAAGGCATCTGAACCCTGACTTTTAATGTGTTCTGAATTTTACCAGAAAATACTAAGCTACAGGAAATTCTTTGCAGTGCAGACAGAAAACACACATAAAGTATTCACAAAGGAAAAAAATCTTCATGCTTTCTCTGAACAATTACTTCTAGTTAAGATAGAGGAACTTTTAGCACAAAATAAAAAAATCCCAGTTCCTTAACAAATTTCACAAAATTAAGGCATGAATCACAAAGCAAATTACTACATCACCACTTCAAGTGTTACTTTTGTTACAAAATACGTGATAGAGTAGAGCAGAGCAGAGCAGAGCAGGTTGGAAGAGACCTTCAAGATCATTGCATCCAACCCATCATCCAACACCACCTAATCAACTAAACCATGCAACCAAGCACCCTATCAAGTCTCCTCCTGAACACCTCCAGTGATGGCGACTCCACCACCTCTCCAGGCAGTCCATTCCAATGGGCAATCACTCTCTCTGTATAGAACTTCCTCCTAACCTCCAGCCTAAACCTCCCCTGGCACAGCCTGAGACTGTGTCCTCTTGTTCTGGTGCTGGTTGCCTGGGAGAAGACACCAGCCTCTGCCTGTCTACAACCTCCCTTCAGGTAGTTGTAGAGAGCAATAAGGTCACCCCTGAGCCTCCTCATCTCCAGGCTAAGCAACCCCAGCTCCCTCAGTCTCTCCTCATAGGGCTTGTCTTCCAAGCCCCTCACCAACCATAGCATCTGGAGATCCTACTCAAAATAATACTGGACTTTTAGACATGAAAAACTGTTTAAGATCCTATTAAGTCTACACTGAGCATTGAATATTTTGTCTTTGATGGAAAAAAGACTATTGCTGGGAAAACCATGTCAAATTTTCCATGACTTAAATTTTTCGAAGTAACACAAATGATGGGTGTTTTGCTCACATTAACTACCACTCCCAGGTTTTCAAACATCTCTTAAAAATTTTTGAATGATTAACCAATACAATAATTATTTTTTAAATTATTTTTCAAATATGAAGGAAACTATATACACCACTCTCATTTTTGTCACTTTTTTATAGATTCATCTACCAGCAGGTAGAACTTCAGAATCCTATTGGGACTTCAACATGGAGATAATAAAGGTTGATGAAAAGATCAGAAAAACTTCTTAAGAATGAGAATTTCCAAATCCAATTTGAAGAGCATCCAACATTTTGGAAAGTAATTTTGCCCAGACATTTAAATAAGTAAGAACAAAAATATAATAGGAATAAGTATATCACACATATTAGAATACATTTATTCAAGGCTATTAAGATATAAAACAAACAAACAAAAAAATCATTAGAGGTTATTTTAAAGCTACAGGAAATGAGAACATAAGTTTCATTTTTTAATGGACACACATGTTCAGACACCTCAGTGAAAGTGCAAGGTCATGAGATATCTGTATTTTGAGTGAAAGACACCTTAGCAACAAATAATGTTAGATTCTAAGAAATCCAAGTATTACAGAAACCCAGTCACGACAGAGCAAAGATCTGAATATGCAACTTCAAATTCTTGCTCCTCCTTGTTCAATATTGGTGTTTGACTTGTAGTTCTGTTAACTGATAAAACCAAGTAGAGGAGGTAACATGTATCACTGCAAGTGGAAATACAGATGTCACAGAATCACAGAACACATCTGGTTGGAAGAGACCTCAAAGATCATCCAGTCCAACCTTCAACCCAGCACTAAAGGGTGAACACTAAACCACGTCCCTAAGTACCAGGTCTACACTCTGCTTAAACACCTCCAGGGACAGTGACTCCACCACTGCCCTGGGCAGCCCATTCCAATGTTTGATAACCCTCACTGTGAAGAATTATTTCCTAGCATCCAGCCTGAACCTCTGTCATGAAGGCACCCTATCCCCAGAATTATGCCCAGATATTTCCAAAACTTGTCCCAGCATAGTTTGGTCACATCCCCCCTTCCCCCTCCTTTCTGGAGTGGGAATAGAATAGAATAGAATAGAATAGAATAGAATAGAATAGAATAGAATAGAATAGAATAGAATAGAATAGAATAGAATTAAATTAAATTAAATTAAATTAAATTAAATTAAATTACCAAGGTTGGAAGAGACCTCGAAGATCATCGAGTCCAACCTGTAACCACAACCTCACAACTAGACCATGGCACCAAGTGCCACATCCAGTCCCCTCTTGAACGCCTCCAGGGACAGAGACTCAACCACCTCCCGGGCAGCCCATTCCAATGACGAATCACTCTCTCGGTGAAGAACTTTCTCCTCACCTCAAGCCTAAACTTCCCCTGGTGCAGCTTGAGACTGCTTGCCCAGAGCTGGGAAACAAAGACTAGGGCACCAGTCAGATGCTGTAAAGAACCCAACCTGCCTTCCTTGGGGTAAACAAGACCACACAGCCACCATATGGGATGCTCATGGTTAGGCCTTGCTTCTTCCAAGTTTGGGCATAATTCTAGCCACTCGCATGGTCATAGGCTGAAAGATATTATTCAAGGATGACTATGGGTCCAAAGCCAAGGCTCAGGTAATGTATAAATATACCCCAAATTGTAAACAAGTCATTCTTTGCCCTTTGCTTTGCTTAAGCTCTTGCTACTAAGCTCACTGATACTGCTTCTATCATGGTCCATTCACTCGCATGCATGCTACCGGCCATGCAGTACAGAGAGAAGTCAGCAACCCGGGAAGTGCCACTGAGCCTCAGTTTACCCAGATCAAAACCAAAAATATACAAACAAAATTTTTTTTAAAAAAAAAGATACCACACAAACATCACAGTGAAAATTGAGATAAACTAATAGCTGTATTTAGCATGAAACTACCTGCAACTCAGTTTATATGGTACAGAAAAATAAGAAGCCAAAGTTAAACGTTTTCCACTGTGGATTTCAATACCAAATTATCATGCTTTAAAATTCAGCAGATCACAATTTGTGTTAGATCTCAATAGCAATAGATATTCATGGAATAAAACAAATTATCAACTACAGATTAAGGCATTTTGCTGCTATTTCAGACACCTAGAAAATAATACTGTCCACCATTTTGAAACAAAGTGAGAATTCTCACTGTCAGCTTTTATATAATGACTGACCACAATTGAAGCTCACTACTTCTGCGGGTTTTGCTTCACCTGTAGTCACCAAAGGAAATCTAATCAAACCTCTTGTAAGATTCCATTATCAACAATAAATTAATAAATAAATTAATTAAAAATACCTCCATGCAATCTTGAGAAATTATCTGGCAAAAACTCTTAGAGAGTTTTCAGAATAAAATAAAATAAAATAAAATAAAATAAAATATAAAATAAAATAAAATAAAATAAACAACAAAAAGTGTACAGTAAAGCAAAAATCACCCTTGGAAATTAAAGAAGAATATTCTATTATTAACTCTTTGTATATTCAAAATTTGGCTGGCTATGACCCTCAGCAGCATGGTCTAATTTTCAAGTTAGATCCAGCTTTGTGGGTGTCGCTTCTGAAAACAGAAGGTTGGACAGGCCTCCAAGTAACCTCCAGAGTAACTTTCCAACATAAATTATTATGATTCTAGGCTTGGGGAAAAGTACACACAGGAAAAAAAAATCATAACTAAAGCTTATCTTTAATAAGCTTTCAACTAGAATAAAAAATGAATTTGTAGCAATTTCTGGAACTCTCTCAAGAAATTGAGATTAGAAATTAATGTTTAATAGCATTTTCCATACAATTTGAACTTCTTAGTATTAAATTTAAGGCTATTATTAACCTCTCTTCAGCAGTGTATGACTGACCAAAATCAGCTAGCCAGGCTAAATAAAGATCTCTGAGCCATGTGTCCTTGCCCTGGGCATGTTTTTATTTTTACTTACAGCTGGAGTATTCCTATCAAAATGGTTGACTTAAGATTTTCACACATAGAAATAAGAAGGTCTGTGAAATGGAAATCACTCTGACATCATGAAACCTGAGAAAACTTCAGAAAGTTCAAGCATCCAACCACTACTATTTTGAATGGTTTTACTGTATGTACTGTAGATACAATAAAAGCAGCAGAAAAAAAATTCATCACAAAGTTGCAATGCAGATATTATTTTTTTAAACAAAGTGTTTATTCTCCCTGCAGCAAATGTATATAATAAAAACATATCCAAATGATGTAAAAATGTTTTGAAGCCTGCAGTAATGTTTAATGCACCAGTACAGGTTAGGGGCTGTCCTGCTGGAAAGCAGCTCCACAGAGAAAGACCTTGGGAGTGCTGGTGGACAGCAAGATCTCCATGGAACAACAATGTGCCCCTGTGGCCAAGAGAACCAATGGCATCCTGGGATTCATCAAGAACGCTGTGTCCAGCAGGTCTAGGGAAGTTTTTCTACCTCTCTACTCTGCCCTGGTGAGAGTACACTTGGAATACTGTGTTGAGCTTTGGGCTCCCAAGTTCAAGAAAAACAGAGAACAGCTGGAGAGAATCCAATGGAGAGACATGAGGATGATTAGGGGACTTGAGCATCTCCCCTGTGAAGAGAGACTGAGAAACCATCTCTCTCTGGTCAAGCTGGCAGACCCTTCAGCACCCTTTCTGTGTGTCCTCCTGGGAAAATTGATGCACAGAAGGCTGTGTCAAGTTCTTGCTGATGGACCACACCCTGTTTTCCCACCCTGTTTATAGGCACTCCTCACTCCTTTTCATACAGAGGGGGAGCAGGGCTTGTCCACTACAGCTTCTGGCCCTGCCCAGGTCACATCCACCACTGTCACACAAGCTGCAGGCTGCTGACCTCCCTTTTGGCTTACGATGAAGTCTTCCTGGTGTGGGAAACTCCACTGTGCACCATTTCAGAGAACTCCACTGCAGATCATACTGGCACTATAGCTGCTCATCTTGGAGACTGATTTTTTTTCCATCAAGATTCCTATTATTTTACTAATTGTTTATAGCTTCATTTGAGAAACAGACATTTTCAATGGGAAACAAATTTAGCAGAACTGGCACAATCCTTCAGAAATAAAAAAATCCTATGGCCATAAACACGAAATTCTGTCTCATCTAAGGTCATATAGGGCAATCCAGAAGTCCTAGTATAGTTATTACAAATTACTATCAAATAATTCATTAATGATGCACATGAAAGGAACAAAAATACTGCTCACATCTCATCTGCTGCTGTTAGAGGATTTTTCAGTAACAATGTATCTCAGACACATGCCCTGCATGTAGGAGAAGAGAAAAAATTGCTGTTACACCTACAAAACACTTACAAAATGTGATTTATTTGCCTCTCATACTTGTAATGAATATTACATTGATACACAGATAAATAGTTTCTTCTTTCTTTCTTTGAGGTGGATAAATTTCAGTGATTGAAATGAGAGTTAGTGGGGAAAAATGTATAATAATAATAAATCTGTCACATTTTTTGTTATTACATTTTGAGACATGCATTAATTCAGGTTGTTAAATGATGGTGTCACAGTAACAGGACTCATTCTAGGTCAAAGCAGCAACACTCTGACTGCAGCATGTGAGGGTTTGGGTTCTGTGCAGCTATTTTATTTCTTTTCTGAAGAGGGTGCTGGTGCCCCTTTAAGCTTTTATATCTCATACTGTATTCGGACAAATATTTTTTGTAGGACAGTGTATCTACTCTCTGTTGCTCTGGAGAACAATGCCAAGAATAGTAGAGGTTCAGATTTAAACTTTCCATGTGTAATGCCAGAGGGTTTGCAAATCTCTGACGCTACATCCGCAGATATATCACAGTATCACCAAGGTTGGAAGAGACCTCAAAGATCATCGAGTCCAACCTGTCACCATTGACCTCATGACTAGACCATGGCACCAAGTGCCACGTCCAGTCCCCTCTTGAACACCCCCAGGGACAGTGACTCCACCACCTCCCTGGGCAGCACATTCCAATGGCTAACAACTCTCTCAGTGAAGAACTTTCTCCTCACCTCGAGCCTAAACTTCCCCTGGTGCAGCTTGAGACTGTGTCCTCTTGTTCTTGTGCTGGTTGCTAGAGGGAAGAAACCAACCCCTTCCTGGCTACATATTATCATCAACTTTCTAGCTCTTTGATCAGCAAATCAAAATAGTCACACAACCTAGGGCTACTGAAAATATTTCTTACCTTAAGACAAAAAGAGTAAGAGAGCTCTGACAACAGCTCACAAGAGGTCTGTGGTAAGGGATTTTCAGAACCCTATGACTACATTAGGTCAGTTACAATCTCTTTTCCAGATGGCTGCCAGGTCACTCAGTAACATCAGTATAACTGATGTCTTTCTACACTTGACATTCAGATTATGTAGCAGCTGCAGACTCTGCTATGTGACATAGCTCTGGCAGAGAAAACACATTCAACACCTCCAGTTACACAAGCTGACCATCCTGTCTTCATTAAACTTCACCTAAGTTTTCAATTTGCAGATTAGTGTTTTTTTTTTGCATGCAATTTATGAACATTTCTTACCAAGAAAGTGCATTACTTTGTATAACTACTCCATCGGTATTTTTTAAATACTAAATATTTGTAAATATGAGATTTAATATGTCTGAAAACTAAGCAGTTAGCAAAAAAATAAAATTAGTGTCTTCCAGCTGCATCAATCTTAGTGTTTTACTCTGGCATTAATATTTAACTCTCAAACACAAAAAGCTCAGTGCATCTCAAAGGTTTATTGCACAGTTTATACAAAAAAAGTCCAATATAGATTAGGAAAAAAAGCCTATTGCTAAAAGAAGGGGATATACACTCTTGATTTATTTCTGTTTGATTTTTGTTTAAGAGGAAAACTAACATAATGAATCAACAGGATAACATTAAAGCTTAAGAATATATAATGGCCCCTGCAAACAGCTTAAATAAATGAGGTTTATTCAGTAAGTTCCTCAGACATGCCAAGGCTGCAGAGTGGTTTTGCAAAAGAAAGCAATTATACAATCTCAAGATTATAGTACATTGTCTGCAATCTAGTATAGCCTTAGATCCCCCGCTACTTTCCTAAATTCCCACAGCTCAGAATTACTGTGAATACTGCCAGTTGTTGTATTTTTTTCTTAGAATTCAAATTCCTGGAATGATGCAATATCTGTTTACAGTCTTAGCCTTGATTGTTGATGACAGTCTGCATTGTGAAAATATGAAACATAAAATCTAAAATAGTAACAGGAGACACTGAGACATTAATCTAACAATTCTGTTTGCAAGTACATCTTGACTCAGGCCTAACAGGCATAAAGGCAAAATAAAATTCCAGAAAATAAACTGCTGTAATAGTCAGTCACTGACATTTTTTTCTCTGAAAATGAATGAATTTTACTTTCTTGATGTTCCATCTGGGCAGAGTAAATTACAAAGTTTTCTGACCTCCATGTAATAGAAATGGTACTGAAAACTCCTTTTTTGCCATTGAATAGTTGCTACTACTTTTTCAAAAGGGAAGTAAAAAAATAAAAGTAGGAAATATTAATTAATACACAATTAAAAGTATCTTTTAGCTGAAAAGGGACAAAAGCAGTGACTGACATGTTTATTTTGTTCAGCATAAAGTTATGAGAAAATATCCTATTGCCAGGAAATTCCAGAAAATGCAGCAAAATAAGTAACCTAGTTAAAAAAAAAAACCTACAGTAACTTCCTAGAAAGACAGAAACTTTGAAAGGTGCGATTATTGTATTAGTGGCATTTAAATTAAATAAAACAGAACCCATTTTTCTTTTTCAGTCCTAGAGCACAGAAGAAAATAACTGAACAGAAAATGATAAATAATAGTTTGTCGATAAGCTGATGTTAAACAAATTTGTCGTTATTACTGAGCCAAGGAACAGGTTTTGGTATCCTTGTTAGTGTTGCTGTCACTTTTTCAGTCCTAAAACCAAAAAAATCTGGTGCTAATCACTTTGTCATGTTTGAGGTAACATCAGAAAGGCTACAAATCTTACTGTACTCAGCAGACCTGCTGAGCACTCTACAGTGACTAAATGCAGAAAGTAGAAAGATTTTACAAAGGCTGCAGAAGTGAAAACAGGGCACCTTTACTGATCAGGGATTATTCAAACACTCTCTACTACAACATCTCTAAAGCTTTGAGCACTGTGGCAGCTGAGTGGAGTGGAGCGTAAGCTATTGAACACATAATTGCTAATTAGTCAACAAGCTGGCAAGTAGGCATTTCTCTTGATGTCGAGTTCTTTAAAAACTTAGCTTTTCATTAAGCAAATTTCAGAATAAAATGCAAACTGAGTTCAAACTATAGTATCTTATACCATCCTGAGCTGCATCAAAAGAAGCACGGCCAGCAGGTTGAGAGAGATGATTCTGCCACTCTGCTCTGCTCTGCAGAGACCTCACCTGGAATACTGCGGCCAGTTCTGGGGCCCCTAACACGAGACATGTCCCTGCTGGAGTATATCCAGAGGAGGGCCACAAAGATGATCAGAGGGCTGCAGCACCTCACCTATGAAGACATGTAGAAAGAATTGGGGCTGTTCAGCCTGGTGAAGAGAAGCTCCGGGGAGACCTTATAGCTACATTTCAGTATTTGAAGGGGACTTACAGGAAGGACTCTTTAAAAGGGCTTGTAGCCCTTTACAATGAGAGCAGTAAACACTGGAACAGGCTGCCCAGGGATGTGATTAAGGTCCCATCCCTCAGGACATTCAAGATCAGACTCGATGTGGCCCTGGGCAGCCTGATGTAGTTAGAGATGCCCCTGATGACATCAGGGGCATTGGACAAGAGGACCTTTGAGCGTCCCTGCCAAACCAATGCAATCTGTAATGAAACTCAGGTTTTATCAACAACTGAATAATCACATTTTCATTGTACTGTTCTACATCACGTTCATTAACATATAATCCAAGATATTCAAGAGTGACCAAGTCCTGAAAAGCTTTAAGTTTTAAAACTTGTGTTCTAAAACCATATTCATGTTTCCTTAGAGTAGCCTTTTTGTTTCAATATAATACAATGGACATCTGGAATTCCCAAAGTAAGAAGTTTAGCTCTTTCATGTAGAGTTGTTGTGAATTAATCCCTGCCCTATTGGCCCAATTACTTCTACTTTATCATGAGCAAAATACAGTCTGAGAATGCAACAAAATAGGGCTGATATTTTGTGTTACTGCTAATGACCTTCATTTCATCTGCATTTGTTTGAAAGGGCCTACAGCTCAGAGGAGCATGGAAATCACATCTGGTAAGCATGTGGGCAGGATGGGGGCATACAAAGAGCTCTTACAAAGGACAAAACAGTTTCACAATGCTTGTACATAAATGCATGCAGACTGGGAACCAGGAGGAGCTACAGCCTCATAAATGGACACAGCGTTGCAACATAACTTGGATAGGGCCGACTAGCTCACGGGCCTGGAATGCTATGATGGACAGGTAAAGACCAGAGGAAAACCAGGAAGACTTTGTTAATTTTTCCACATTCCAACATTTTGCACGAAATATATACAGTTTAATTGAAAAGGTAACTTCAGGGCAATCCGTTGTTAAGACTTTTGTGACAATGTAATAGAAGCAAATCGGATTTTATTTTTGAGAATTTTGTATCTGCCCCTCATGAAATCTAATAAAATTCCAGAATAATTTTCTATGCTATAAGAATACTGACTTCTCCCCCACAAAAAAAAAATCACAAAATCTTTATCTTATTTTTGCACTCTACTCCCTGTGAAGCAAATATTTGCTCATTTTAAATTCTAAACTTTCAGCGTCTCTAATCTCTTTCCATGGTGAAGTCTTCTTGAATCCTGGGTGCCAAAATGCTTTAAAAATGTAAATAAAGTAATGTAACAAGGAGAAACAGTAAAACCTGTATGAACCAAATGGCAAGTTTTAATCAGTACAATAGAGAGAGGTAAGTTATCTGAGAAATAAATCACACTTTAGCTGGTGCTAGAATGGGCTCCGATCCTATTATCCTGTGTGCATCAGGCCACTGACAACAAAAAGGCATATCTCCAAAAGCTGATTTCATACTGGAAGAGAAGAGAGGCAGAATGAGGGAGAAAAGGATTCTCCTCTAGGAGAATATCATAGAATTACAGAATCACATAGTTGTTTTGGTAAGATGCATGAGCAGAGATTCTGAATTTTAGATACTCTGCTGACCATGGAACAACCCTGCAGTATATTCTCTGGATCCTGTATGACTGCTCCATACCATTTCTCCATTTGCATTCTGTCTCTCATTGTAAAATTTACTTTCACAGCCTTCCCAGAAGTATCTTCTTAAGGAGGAGCTGCTCTTGCTCTGTGACACCAGGCTAACAGTGTTAATTTCCTCTCTGCATATCAATTTCTCATGTAATACATCTTCTCTTAACTCCTTTTCCCTAGCTGCCTTCCAAATCTCTTCATTAAGTTAGCAAGAGCCTTCTTTCACCTTCTGTGCCACAGCCTTCTGAGCAATCACAATCTTCATTCACCTGAGGCAATCCATGTCCATTTTTAACTCCCCAAACTCCAGGCCCAGTTAACCTCAACAATATTTCAGTTGGCATCACAATCCCTTCCCTTTTTTCCTGCATTGTATGGTTCACTTCATGTTTGTTCAGTAACGGAAAAAAACAGGCCTGGTGTGTTTTTTTTTAAAGACAATGTTTGGATTCACCTTAGGTATGGAAAAGGTTGCCCATAGAGGTTGTTGAGGCCCCATCCCTAGAGATATTCAAGGTGAGGCTCCACAAGGCTCTGGGTGACCTGATCTAGTTAAGGATGTCCCTGCTCACTGCAGGGAGGTTTCATTAGATAACCTTTGCAGGTCCCTTCCAACCTTGGTGATTCAATGATGCTGATATACATGAACTGACACAGTTTGCAGCAGTATAGAACTCTTATTTACAACCAAACAGCTACTGAAACAAACAAACAAACTAACTAAACAACAACAACAAAAAAGTTAAAATGGGATTTTATTTTTTTTTTCAGAGCTCTTCTCTTTTATTTCAGGTGTTGAAGTAGTAACAGGACTCATCTAAACTACCTAGGCAAATATCCAGCCCTCAGATTTCCATAATTATGACTTCCACAAAAGTAGCTTTTGTGGGTAAGGAGTCCTTTTCTCCAGACTCTTAATAGTGCAGTACAGAAATGCAACTTTCTTCTTGTTTTTCTTTGTTTTTCGTTTTTGTTTTTCTCTCCCCAATTTTCCATTCCTGTTATCATTCTCCAGTCATATAAACAAGCTGCTGGTTAGCTAAGTGAGACAAACCAGCAACTAATGATGCCTAACAAGCAGCAAGCAGTGCTGAGTTGCCATCTAATTAGCTGAGCTCTTGACTCTCTCCTACATTCATTTTGCACCCCATACAAAACCCAGCCATGTTCTCACTTCAAACCACACCTGACCTAGACCTCATATTGCCTTTCTCTCTTAAGCCCATACCACAGATGTACAGCAGCTGTAGTTTTCAATTGCCAATCTGCTCATTTTTCATATGATCCTCAAAACAACTTGAACTTCAGTAGGGAGAGCCAGCAAAAGCTTCATAACTTCCTGCACCCTTCAAGTTCAATGCTTACACACAGCAAAGCATGCCATGTAAAGGACATTTAGAGATCACTCCCTGATGACCATAAGAAATAAACAGAATATAGAAATACAAAATATTTAATGGAATCAATTGGGAAGAATATAAGAAATTTATTTTTCACTGCATATTTAATTCTTGGGGGGGGGGGGGAAAGCCTAATGTCAGATATGTCCACTTCAGTGAATTTTACCTCCTCCAATTTCAGTAAAGCACTAGAACAAGAAAGGCCAGGGAATTTGGCAGCACCTAGACCATGCAATAAAGACAGAGGCAGTTTTAGATCTGTCACACCAGATACTCCAGGAAGCTTGCCAATGAGCTATATGCAAAAAAAAAAGGACTAAACTGATTTTTCTCAGATCATTAGCTAGAAAGTACTTTTAGCCAACTGCAAGAGAAAACCTAGATGTTCTGGGTGTTTTACTATTTTCACCTTGTTTTTTTTTTCCTTCCCCTCCTAACCAGGGAGCATTCTACCACTTCTGCAGACAAACTTTCAATAACGGAGGCCTGGAAAGGAAACCTTAGCTATGAGATAAGAATTCAAAACAAACTGAGTCTCAGGGCTACAGTTATAAACTGAGGTAGCTCAGCTAAAATTCAGGTTTTGCAGCTCAAAACTTCATAAAGCTGAAAACCACAGGTCAGGTCACCTGATTACCTAGGCTTTCTGCTGTAAGTTTCTGTCTTCTTCTGGTTCCAAAGTAGTCCACAGCTCGAAATTAGAAGCTCGAAATTAGACTGATTTAAAGCAAAAACGTGACTTCACAGAATCTGTGGCAAATCTAAACCCAAATGTGAGTTGTTTGATTCATAATTAATCTTTTAAATCCTAAAGTTTTTCACAATATATTTAAACATGAGTTGGTTGGTTTGTTTGGTTGTTTTTAAATCAAGACAGGTTTGACAGGTACTAATTGCAAAACATTGAAACAAACCAACCTACATTAATTTTTCAGCTTAAGCACAGACAAAACTAAAAACACAAAAGCAGCCCTGCTTTCCTTTCTGTGATACTATCTAGGCATCATTTGAACTGCAGTGTTATGATGGAATGGAGCAGAAGCATCAAGGTGTACTGTTCAGTGTTGTTTCCAAAGTTCTGTGGAAAAGAACACCCAAACAACCAATAAACCCAAACAAAATGAAAAAGTTTCTTGTGCACCGTGTTCAATGCAACATTCAAACAATTTTGGTAGACCAAACAGAAAAAACAGAATGGCAAACTTTCTACTTTTCTGCTCTTCTTGGATTTGGCATGTAAGAACACCTTTGCCCTATCCTTTCTCAACCTTAACCAACTTCAGGTACCAACACAGGTACTGTGCTATGGTGCATCTATTTGAACTAAAAGTATATATGATGTGAAGCTGCACACACATGTTACTGCATCCAAGGGAGCTATCTTTTTTTTCCAACAGGGAAAAGATAAGTCTTCTAATGATACAAATAATTAAAAATCTTATAGACTCATCTCACTTCTGTATCTTGTACATTCTTAAGTATCCTCCCTATTATTAATTCATTTATGGTTGTTGAGGCTGGAGTTAGAAGAGAACTAATTCTATCCAGTGATTTTACTTTTCAGCTCAGTCTCTTCTAAGTGGCCACACTTTCTGAAGTTTATAGTGTATTTTTATGGACAGTATCTGCTTCTAGAAGTGATAACACTTGATGCTTATAAATATTACCAAGGACTGGTTTGCAGAAAGGCTCTTGCTTAAACTTGCCCCTACAAAGACTAAGATCACTACTACATTTTATGTACCATTTTGGGGGTGCAGAAAGTAAAAGGCCACACCTGCAGGGATGAGTGGAAAGGACAGGTGACCCTAAATGACCAAATAAGTATTTTATTCCGTATAGCTCACATGCAGGATAAAGCTGAGGGATCACAATGGTCAAGCTTTCTTCTTCAGTTGCCAGCATTCAAGGGGATTCTATCTGTTCTTCTGCCTTTGATCCCAATCTGTGTGTTCCTGAACCCAATTTCAGAATCCAGCTACTGCATTCAGTTCCCATCTGCTGCTAAGCCCAGTCTGGGACTTCCCCAGTGCCTGCCCAGGTCATCAGTGGTGATAGTAATGCACCGCCACCAAGGGGATTGTGTTCAGTATTGGTCTTGTATATACTTGCATAAAATTAATTTTATTGGTATTATTTTCATTAAAGCTATTTTAGTTTTATTTTCCAATCTGTAAGTCTCTCCTTTTTTCTCTTTGCTGTCCCCTTTGGGGAAGTGGGAGGGTTCATGGAAAGCATCTGTCACTCTGTTAGGGGCTGGGCCAGCCCTAACACTTCGTCTTTCAACTAAGAACACTCACATAAGACTTGTCATGCTTTATCTCCTTCTTATTTTCTGATTTTTTTCCCCACTGCACTGAAAGCAGAGCATTTAGTACTGCATGCTGCCAGGGCAGTCATGCATCGTGATACAACTCTAAAGTGAATTTATTTTTTTACCACACATAATTTCTTCAATCAGTGAACAGAATGGATCCACTCTTGGCATCGACTTGGACACAAAATTGAGGTTACATAGTTTTCCACAGTGCCCTTGTTTGAACTGTTGCTGAGACTGGAAGCCATGTGGCAAATGCGAAATGAAACAATAATCTGGCAGCTAGTGCTGCCCTGAGGGACTGAATTATATCTCGTCTCTTCCTGCACATTATATCATTTAAACCATCCCCCTAAGGGTGATTATTATGTGGTCTTGATCTTTTGGGTATTGAATTTCAAGAAGTGTTGAAAACTCATTGCTTCTGTTAGAATCAAAGAGGACCTCTGACTGGAACAGATAAAGTTCTGTGCAATAAAACAATCTTCTGAGCTATCAGGCACAACTCATCATAACCACAGCACCCCAAACCAGCAGATAATTTTTATGTTTGCTTTTTAGTACTTCAGTTGCTCGTCTGAAATACTGTGTCCACAATAAAAACTGGCTACTGTAGAGATGGTGAATGATAACACTTGTGAACTATTGAGACCTAAAGTGATAAGAACCACAGAAAAGCCCAAAGGAAATTATTTTGTCATCAGAGCATGCTTTGATTAGGATGCAGTAAATAAAGCCCATGGCCACACATAGAACGGTGAGAATGAAACATAACAATGAAGGCAGCAATCATCAAGTAAGCATTATCCCTCCTGTGTACTGAATGAAGTGTGACTCCTAGGGGGAAAAGCCAGTATGTGATTCTCTAATTAAAAACTCTGCAATTGTGCATAAGCATAGGGAAGCCAAAGCTAAGATTATGCAAGAAGATTTAATTCTTGAATGTCATAACATTTAAGCTCCTCATTCTTCTGCTTAAACAGAACCCTTATTAAAGCTTTTCAGATGTAATTTAGAAACATACACATGGCAACAGCTCTGTGAATAAAGTGGATAAAAATAAAAGGCATAAATGAAAAAGTTCTTGATCTTATGACAGAGCTTGTGCAAATGCTAGACCTAAGAAAGCACATTTTTGCACTTGCACTTACGACCCAGTACCACTGATAACATGATATCACAGCACTCAAATGTAGAAGATACGGAAAGATGCCTTTCCTTTTTTTTTTTTTGGTGTGTGTGTTATGGATTTTCAGCACCACAACTGCTGTTACTGTCTGCAGTAAACTACAAATTGATTTAACAAAAACGCACAGGAGCAAGGACATTAAGTCATAGATACATCTATCCTGTTTCTCACTTGAAACTGTTTAAAATATTAACGTATAATTATTTAGAGAAGATTGCTAGTAATCTGCAGAATCAAGATCTTTGCCTTTCTCAGCACTTTCAGAATTAGTATATTGATGCAAAAATACCAAACAACTCATATAAATGGCTTGAGAGAGCTGATATATTAATTGGTTTATTTTGTCACAAAAGTAGTCTATACAGTTCTCAAGGTACTATAAATTACTGGGTTTTTTTCCTTACACCATAAGTCTAACTAAGCTTACTTTTTATATGACATCTTATTCTATTATGGAAACACAATAACTTTTCATATCAAGTGAAATACAGTGCTATAGGATCATAGGATGGTTTGGGTTGGAAGGAACCTCCAAGGTCATCTAGTTCAATCACCTGGCAGTGAGCAGGGACATCCTCCATTAGATCAGGTTGCTCAGAGCCTTGTCAGTCCTGACCTTGAATTTCTCCAGGGATGAAGCCTCAACTACCTCCCTGGGCAACCTCTTCCAGTGCTCCATCACACTCATAATAAAGAGCTTGTTCCCAAGATCTAATCTAAATCTACTCTTCTCTAATTTAAAACTGTTGCCCCTTGTCCTATCACCACAGGCCTTTGAAAACAGTCCATTTCCACCCTTCTTGTACCCTTCAGGTGCTGGAAGGCCTCTATTAGGTCTCCCCAGAGCCTCCTCTTCTCCAGGCTGAACAACCCCAGTTCCCACAGCCTATCCTCATAGGAGAGGTGTTCCAACCCCTTGAATTATTTAAAGTTTCAGATTAAAAATAAAGACAGTTCTGTAGTTCTCAGTCTACATCCAGGTTCAGTAGATTTTCATACAAAGAAAACCTCAGATTAGCAGAGACATTAAGGCCTTGGTCACTGTGTCTTGTTTGCAAGAGGTTCATTAAATTGTTTAAGAAATTACTTTATAGCTTGTTCTGTAGAGTTTATGGGCTTTGCATCAGGTGATTCTAATTTGTATAACACTAGTGGTTTTATACATGGAAAATGTATGCTATCTATTCCATCAAATTATCTGTGGTCACTATGGCCAGGTCCTGAAACGGAATTTTTTTCCTTCACGATGATTGTTCCCTTAAGATATTTTCCAGTAGTGTTTGCAATTAGAATGTCTATATTTGAACACAAATATATCCAAAGCTATATGCTATTCATATAGCATAGTTGAACAAATGAACATCTTAGAATAACACATAAGGTTTTTCCTCCTAAGCTGCATATGTTATTGCATTATTAGATTCAGTCTAGTGTTTTTAAATTTAATCTTACAAACATTTATTTGTTCGTGGAGGTGTTGTGGTGTTCAAAGCAACAAAACCCCATTACTGTTATAAAGCACCATGGTCTTGTTTCCCAGAGCAGAGGCCACGGATTTTCAGTTACTGCAACAATCCATTCCTCCAGCCTTTTTAGAACTGAGAGTCTGCACAGGGAATTATACTTGGGTCAGTTCCTCATAAAGAGCTGTATAAAACAATCAAGCATAACAAACATAATACCATGATAACAGAGAGTATTCCACATGTTCCACATTCCACTCAAAGTGATAGCTTACTGAAAATTCTCTTTAAAAGTAGTCCCAACACCCTAGAAGCACCTTGCTTTAAAGGTACCTTGCTGGCCAGACAGATGCCATCTTCTTTCAAGTGTCTTGAGAATCATAAGACTGAGACTTTAAATGAAACAGCCATGAAGTTCTTTCACCTCTGTAATTGCATTACAATGATCTATTTCCTCTCCCAGAAATAATCATAGAGCATTGGTATTAACTGATTCAAATACTTGGTCTTTTCCAAATATTAGAATATATTCAGAACTGCAGAATTCCATTTTACAAGCTTGAATAAGCATATTAAATGACTAAGATCTTCTTCAAATAATTTTATAAGCATTCTACGCTACATTAGCAGACTACTAACAGATTTACTGCAAATCAATTGTCCTTTCAAACAGTTTTTTTCTACATTTGTTATCAGCAAAGACATGATGAGACAGGAATCCAAATTGTGTACACATAGCAGCGATGGCAGTCTCATCCATTTGCTTAATGCATAATGCTTATGACAATACCAGATTTCTCTGCTATTGAAAGTGAACAACTTAAATATTAGGCTGTAGCATCACAGAAACAGCTCATAAGAAATGACAGTGCTGAAAAAGAAAGCTATTTCTATAAAAAAATAGACTTATCAGAAGTAATACATAAAGCAAACAAACAATGAACCCATTCCCGTGCAATTACAAGCAAAATTACAAGTATTTTCAAAAATACTTTTAAAACTGCAAGTCTCATCATGTTAGATTAAGACAGAAATTCATAAGCATTGCTTAGGTGTATGGTTGCCTGTTCCTGTTTAAGCTGGCTGCCGTTTCCCCAATACATCCTCCATTCAATTATATTTGTGTGCAATCACTAGCTAAGCAAACTTTCAGAGAGCTTGTCCTCAGGGTGTTAATGACATTTGGCAACTCTGTGAATGGGTCATCATGGAACCGAGGGACAGGGATCTGCTGGAGAGGGTCCAGCAGAGGGCTACAAGGTTGACTAGTGGACTGGAGCACTGCCTTATGAGGAGAGGCTGAGGGACTTGGGGCTGTTTAGTCTGGAGAAGACTTAGAGGGGATTTAATAAATGTTTATACATATCTGAGGGCTGGGTGTCAGGAAGGAAGGGACAGGCTCTTCTCACTTGTGCCCTGCAGTAGGACAAGCAGCAATGGATGTAAGCTGCAGCACAGGAGGTTCCACCTCAACACAAGGGGGAACTTCTTTACTGTAAGGGTCACAGACCACTGAAACAGGCTCCCCAGAGAGGTTGTGGAGTCTCCTTCTCTGGTGACTTTCGAGGCCCATCTGGATGTGTTCTTCTGTGACCTGAGCTACATTGTATGGTCCTGCTGTGGCAGAGGTTTGGACTTGATGATCTCCTTGGGTCCCTTCCAACCTCTGACATCCTGTGACCCTGTGAACTATATGGAGCAACAATAAAAAACCCCACCAAACCCTGGTTCTGAAATCCTTTGTTTCTTACACTACATGGAAATTCAAAGCAAAGTTTTAACTATAAAAGATATATTTTAATTAAAGAAACATACATTAATGACTTGACTATAGTATCTTGCTTTTTAAATGGAGCATATTTTATTCCAGTGTGAGAGTTATTTAGTGAGATCATAAAAAAATATTAGCAATCTAATTATTTTCAGATATCAGGGACACTAATAATAATCTAAACAGCTGCAATGTCAGTCGATTTAATTAACAGTTAAAAGTATGAACAACAGGGAGCAAGACAACATGCTGGTTTTAAAGATGTGCAAAATGAAAGTATCCTCTCCTTATATCTGAAAAAAATTGATGACCCAAATTTGCTCTACTTCACTGCACAAAACAAAGGCATAAGCCTTTTTCAAATTATGGGAAGAACACAAAGAAATATTCATTTATTTTCTGTTTCAAACCACTTTAAAAGGCGGACACCCTCCTGAACCTTCTTGAGCCCAGCTGACAGACTGCCCTTCCTGAAATTTCTCATGATGACTGAGAACAGTTAGATCAGGCCTAAGGTAACAAACTGTGCCACAAGCCCACTCGATGGGAAACAACATTGCTTAAACTTCTCCAGTCACAATCTGGACGTCATCCTTTACCTCAGCAACAACCAAGGATTTGCAAAGTTTCTCAGTGTGATGGTGGTTAGTGATCTTATATTTCAAGACGCATAAATGTGTCAACACAGACAGATTATGTTGGGAGTTACTCCCACCTCATCTCCTGACTGCTTTGATTAAAAGAGGCTGTATTGGAGAGAGGGAGAGGGGGAGAGGGGGAGAGGGGGAGAGGGGGAGAGGGGGAGAGGGGGAGAGAGGGAGAGGGGGAGAGGGGGAGAGGGGGAGAGGGGGAGAGGGGGAGAGGGGGAGAGGGGGAGAGGGGGAGAGGGGGAGAGGGGGGGAGGGGGAGAGGGGGAGAGGGGAGGAGGAGGGAAGGAAGGAAGGAAGGAAGGAAGGAAGGAAGGAAGGAAGGAAGGAAGGAAGGAAGGAAGGAAGGAAGGAAGGAAGGAAGGAAGGAAGGAAGGAAGGAAGGAAGGAAGGAAGGAAGGAAGGAAGGAAGGAAGGAAGGAAGGAAGGAAGGAAGGAAGGAAGGAAGGAAGGAAGGAAGGAAGGAAGGAAGGAAGGAAGGAAGGAAGGAAGGAAGGAAGGAAGGAAGGAAGGAAGGAAGGAAGGAAGGAAGGAAGGAAGGAAGGAAGGAAGGAAGGAAGGAAGGAAGGAAGGAAGGAAGGAAGGAAGGAAGGAAGGAAGGAAGGAAGGAAGGAAGGAAGAAGAAGGAAGAAAGGAAGAAAGGAAGAAGGAAAGGAAGAAAGGAAGAAAGGAAGAAAGGAAGAAAGGAAGAAAGGAAGAAGAAAGGAAGAAGAAAGGAAGAAAGGAAGAAAAAGAAAGAAAGAAAGAAAGAAGAAAAGAAAGAAGAAAGAAAAAGGAAGAAAGGGAAGAAAGGAAGAAAGGAAGAAAGGAAGAAAGGAAGAAAAAGGAAGAAGAAAGGAAGAAAGGAAGAAAGGAAAGAAAAAGGAAGAAAAAGGAAGAAAGGAAGAAAGGAAGAAAGGAAGGAAGAAAGGAAGAAAGAAGAAAGGAAGAAAGGAAGAAAGGAAGAAAGGAAGAAAGGAAGAAAGGAAGAAAGGAAGAAAGGAAGAAAGAAAAAGGAAAGAAAGAAAAAGGAAGAAAAAGAAAGAAAGAAGAAAGAAAGAAAGAAAGAAAGAAAGAAAGAAAGAAAGAAAGAAAGGAAAGAAAGAAAGAAAGAAAGAAAGAAAGAAAGAAAGAAAGAAAGAAAGAAAGAAAGAAAGAAAGAAAGAAAGAAAGAAAGAAAGAAAGAAAGAAAGAAAGAAAGAAAGAAAGAAAGAAAATAAATCTGTAGATTGTTCAGATACTGTTCTCTCTGGATGATATATTTGTCAACAAATTTTACTGGCTGAATCTACCTTGATGGTATTTAAAAAATTAGCTCTGCCCCTCTGCCCTTTCATTTCCACATTTCTTTTACTTTTCTTTTTCTTGTAATGTTTTTTTTTGTTTGCCTTTTGTTGTTGTTGTTGCTGGTTTGGTGCCCCCTTTTTCTTTTTTTTTTTTTTTTTTTTTAAATTGTAATTCCCTCAGTCAATAAGCTTTGAAAAGAACCATCTGAGTAATTTCATGTTCTGGAAACTGAGATTAGGACAGATAGATCCTGCTGCATGTTGTAGAAGAAAAAAACAAAAAGTTAATCTGACATTTGCCTTCTGCATAATATTGCTAAAACTTCCTTCCATCTTTAAGAACTTGTGGAAAACTGGAATCAAAAGAGTTTTTGCTGAGAGGAGCTCAGTTTTTTTTTTTTTTTTTCCATGGTAGGCAATCAAAAAGCACCATATTTGCTTTTGTTCTGTGCCTTAGCAAAGCCTAAGCCAAGTTTCATGGGTTTAAGTGGAGCACATTTTTCATGTGGTACAGAATGCTCAGTCCCCCAGCTAAGTCATTACTACTTACTGCTTTCATGTGTCCCAGTCTTCTTGAAATGACAGCCAGTTTGGACAGTCTGCTCTGCCTTCCTTGTGTCTGATGATACTGGGGACAGATGAGTGGGAGGCACACTCGTCTGTTGGAACTGCCTATCAACATGAGTAAAGACTGTGGGGCCTGATGATTATCCAGCACTGACAGGCTTTGAAGAGAAATACACTCTATGCAAATAAGGAAAAAATGGGCTTTTTTTAAATTTTATTTTTAAAAGAATATTTCCAAAGTAACTTCTTCATAAAATGGGGCCTTTCTCACTGACCAGAACTTTCCATACTAAATATCCACTTTAAACAGCTTAGATTTATGTTTAATGCAGCACAGGCCTACTGGCTATTCACATGTTAGGTATCCTGTTGTGAAAATCAAAATTCAGTACAATATATCTTGAAACCCAGGGCTGGCAATCTACAAAAAGAAAAAAAGGAATTTCACAGTCTGGACTTTCATTTAACTGAAGCCTTTGACTTGGCAAATCACCAATTAATACTAACTTTGTTATCTTGAAACTGACTGCAGCACATTGCTGCTTTAGCTCCTTCTGTGGTCATTGCAAGCAGTTACATCTAATGGTGTTAAAGCTCAGATGAAAACGTTAAACAGAGGAGTCAATTACAAGGTCATTACTTTTTTTTCCAAAGTGTGAAAACAAAGTATTTCATGCAATATACAATTATAGGTTAATGATACAGTCCTAAGGAGTTGCTGCAAGGTCTTGTTCAATTTAAAATACCGACTTAAACAATTTCAAAATATCATTTAAAGGATTAAGTGTTAACAAGAAGTGTTAGTCATGGTTTAAATGTTACAGCCAAGCCACCTATGATTAAAAGGGGGTGGGGAGGGAGGAAGTGAAATATTTTTATTGCAAATATTCCAATGAGAATGTGATCTAAGCCAGCACAAAAACAACACTCACGAGAAGTAGATAATACAAAGTCAGAGCAAGATAAATGTTGCAGTGCAGCATTTGCCTACTAATTC
The DNA here is from genome assembly GCA_033816785.1 of Picus viridis. NCBI lineage: Eukaryota > Metazoa > Chordata > Aves > Piciformes > Picidae > Picus > Picus viridis. The sequence goes on along the minus strand of CM066570.1, from coordinate 23,668,132 downwards.
ACCTTGGAATTTCTGCAGTATGAAACATCATTACCATAAGACAAAAAATAACACTTGGGAAAGTTTGCTCTCACTTTCTTTGCAACTATTTTGTTGCAATGCTATTTTAAATTAACCCTCAATAATATTGCTTCAAGAAACCACTTTTTTCCTTCCACCTTCTAACTCATTTCCATCACAAAGTCTCATACTAAGTTTCCTTTATGACAACAGAGAGGATGGCAGGATATGTTTCACAGCGATTTTGACTCCCATCTAATTAAAACCTCACCATTTCCTCCATGCCACTACACAAGCACTTTCCAAACAGGAAAATACCCAAGTATCAAATTTCTGAGTAACAGCAAGCACTAGATAATAAAAAGACAGTGATAATAATACATACCTTTGTAAAAAGACATAAGCTCAGAGTGAAAACAGCAAAGCAAAAAGTATGGTTTCAGGGTCTCACTGGAATTAGACTGAGTTGTGAGGCACCAGCAGGTATTGTTTCATCAAAATCAGGAACAAGTTCAGATCTGTGCATTTTATGCATATTTAGAAGATGTTTTTTAATTATTATTGGGATAGCCAAGAAAAAACATCTTTTATATACAATGTGTTCTTCAAATCAATCTTAAGACTCAGAAACTTACAGATAAGAATGGCAGGCAGTGGAGCTCTGGTCACAAATAGTATTTCAAACCTTACATTCTGTTATAAATGTCCAGTAATGACTCTGGACATACTTAGAGAGATCCTGCCACGTCTAACACAATATAAAACATTCTGGAAATTACTCAACACACAACTGATGAGCAGTGAAGTTGCCACTTGTACACCCCTTTCTCTGCACAGCCTCCATCATATGATTCTCCCCAGACCCACCATAGATTTCATGGAATCACCTGGGTTGGAAGAGACCACTAAAGGTCACAGGTGTGCCACATGGACTTGGACTACTGAGGAAAAAATAAAGATCTGTCAGAAGATAACAGAGGTTAAAAGTATAGGCAGCATTAGGACTGCACAGAGGATATTTAGTAGCTGAAGAAGTCAAAATGGAAAATACTGGTGCAGAAAGGCACAGGAGAAAACATGCTGGAGGCAGGCTGACACTGGCCAGGGATTGTCAGGACTGGTCAGGTCCAGTTGTCACAGCCACCTGTGTTAAGGGAGCTGAGGAAAGACTCAGCCACACTAAGGAGCCCCTGCTGTAAACCAGAGGAGTGGACTTTTTCCCACCTTACTGGTATCTGCCAAGCCAGGACAGACTTTTCAGGTCCTCATTAGCAGTACTTCCACTTAGCCAAATAAATCCCTATCCATCTTGTGTGCTGGCCAACACACAATTGCATTATGCATTAAAACTGTGTATATCCTGCTTTGGAGAGCCTCTCCGCACTCAGCAGAAGATGCCTGAACAAACCAGAAAGTGTGGCCACTGCATACTGTCTTCTGCATAGAAATGCTTCATCCCACTCAGATTCTCCCCATGAAAATGTCTCTCAAACATACCCTCCTCACTTCCACTCCAGGAGTCATGTTGAGATCTCATGGCAGTAGAAATAAACTTAGGCAAGACACTACACTACAGCAAAATTCCTGAAAAAGAAATCTCTTAGCAAAACTAAACACCTGGCCACCGCCAGTCTGGATGGTGTGCCCAGCTGCCCATCCCCCTGGGCCTAAAGCAAAGGGAGATGAGCCTGTCACATCTTTCACGGCAGTCCTGTTGGACAACATAGCGCTAGCTGTATCCCCAGGGAAAAATACAATGGCTGTTTGCTATCACTATGGTTACTGGAGGATACAGGTACCATGGAGATATACTTTTACAACTCAGAGGGATTAGTTTGCCAGACAGATGGTTGCATTAAAGGCAAAATACTTGTCACTGTAAAAAACAACACCACCAAAACAACAACAACAAACAAACCAGTAAAGTAGTTCAAAAATGTTCTGTTACTGAGGATTCTATTCACACATTTCATTCATTCACAACAAAGTAGATATCATCAGATTTGTGAGTAAAAGCAGGAATGATTCTTAGTCAAAACTATAACATAGATAAGCCTTTAAACCTGGGAATAATCTGATTGTTACTGCTAACAATTGCACAACTCCAATTTCTCCATGGCCTCTATTCTAGTCTCTTTGTTTCTCTGTGAGAAACCAACATTAAACCTCCATTCCTGTAACAAAGATAGATGGGGGAAAGCGGGGTTGGAAGCACTTGGGGGTACAAAGATTTTCTTTCCCCTCATAGCCTCCTACCATTTTAGTTTTCTTCTTTTTTTAATGTAAATAACAAGAAGGTCTCTGCAAACTAGGAAATCACTGCACAACCACAGTTCAGGAGCATGAAAATAAAGATAAAATTAACCCTTCTCATCTCTCTATAAATAGTCCCAGAGGACTAGGAACTTTTCAAAACAAACCATAAATACACTTCTAAATATAAAAACAGAAAGTTTGACTCAAAGAATAGAAACCCCAAATACAGTCTAGAATTCTGAACAGATATCAATACCTATTTGTGGCTCTTCCCTGTCAGAACAGCTGAACAATAGTAGCAAGGACTTCAGTTTCTGAATAATGAGACTAGTCTAGCTGCAAAATATTATAGCACCTAATTTGCCAAAAAACCCCAACAAACAAACCCTCAAAACCATTCCTCTCTTAATGGAGTGTTCCTGTAAGGAGTTAAAGTAGATTGACACACCATATTTTTTTGTCTTTGTCATGCAGGAAGCTGATCAAATGTTTGCACAAGAAACATTTTTTCCTCCACATTTTCCATGACACTGCTTTATCCATCTGCCCTTTCCCTTTTAAGTAGCTAACCAAACCAGTTGCTTTAAAGAAGGCTTATTTAACACACATTCTCCTCATTCAGGTTAATTCCCTGAAGAAAATGTGTAAGCATTTGGTTCTCATATAACAAATTTCTGAAGGTTTAAATAAAACCTGGAAATTGACACACGAACATCATTTCTTACATGCATCAAGGATTCTCCAGGGAAGGCTGAAGTGAAACCAATCACTGATTCTGTGTTCAACAGTTCAGCATCCTGATGCACACCAAGCAGACAAACCACTTTTGCCACACAGGAAAGATGCCAGCAACACTTCTCTAACCAAATATAAAAATAGGAACAAGCCCAATGTTTAAGTATACACACACCACTTCAGGTCTTCACCTATAGCAGATGGGCTGCTTTAACCACCTGTGACAAGTAGAACTTCCCTGACAGACACCTGACAAAGGGCTGAGTCTTGTTAGGAGCTGATAAAGATCAGCTTGGTGCTTCCCACATGCTAACTGGCATCTCTGAGCCCAGAAGCTCTTGCCCTGATTTTGTGTGGTTCTGTGGGCTTGGACCCCCAACTAATCAGAACTGACCACAGTGCACCCTAAATTTAGGGTACAAATAATAAGAAGAATATAAATAATTTCGAGTTGTTCTCCATGCAGCAATCAGCCAGGCAGTTGGATCTTTTCTCTTTAGGATGGGATGACATCTAATGATACTTCCACAGATTGAGTGAATCCTCACTGCCCCTTTGAGTGTATATTTTGGGTACCCTTGAGTGGGAGGTTTCCCCTTGATGAGTAAGTGTGCATACATTTTGGTTCTTATTTCCAGAAATAATATTCCTTAAAGCTTAAAGATAAAGCTTTACTGGTTGTGTATATTCCTGAACCTGTAATTTCATTGTGTTCGAAGGAGTACTGAATAATTTTGGTTAAGATAAATCCATATTTTTGGGTGGCTGTCTGCTTTGTGGGTGCTTCTGCAACACCATCCTACAACCAAAGCTGGCTTTCTACATAGAATAATCTTCTTTTAACTGAGTGTATACAGGAAGGCATAATTTTTTTTTTCACTGAGCATATTCAGCAAAGCATGCAGCATGTTGGAACAAAGACAAAACATAGCTTTACTGACTATTTTTCACACCACTTTCCAGGCTAGAAGGACATTACAAGGAGAAATTGATTGTCACAGATTAAAAAATAGGAGGGAAGTGCCAGGCCACATATTTGCAGCCTGGTTTTATTTACATTGACTGAAGGTTGTCTATAAGTATATATAAATAAATGGTACCTATAATCCTCTCTGGTAAGGATTAATATTGATACCATCAATACTTAGACAAAATGTGACTCTCTATGCCCATCACAGCGTAACATCTCCTCTCACTGTGCATCATGGAAAAACTTCCACCAGAAATGGTGTGAAACCCCACAGGTACCCTACAGCCCACCAGTGTCTTCTACTGTAAGATATACAGCAGCACTCCTAGAACCACAGAATCATTCACGTTGGAAAAGACCCTCAAAATCATCAAGTCCAACCATTAACCCTACTCTACCATGTTCACCACTAAACCATATCATTAAGCATATGAATGACCTTTAAACACATCTGGGGATAATGACTCAATCATCTCTCTGGGCATCCTGTTTTACTGCTTTACTGCTCTTTCAGTGAACTCAATTTTCCTAATGTTTATCTTAAACCTATGCCAATACAGTTTCAGGCAATTCCTTCTTGTTCTATCACTAATTAACCTGGGAGAAGAAACCAGCACCTACCTCTCTGTATTCTCCTTTCACATAGTTGTAGAAGGTGATAGGGTGTCACCCTCCTCTTTCTCAAACTAAACAGTCCCAGTTCCTTCAGCTGGTATTCATAAAACTTATTCTCTAGGCCCTTCACCAGCTTAGTTGCTCTTCTTTGAAGTCCTTCCACTGGCTCAATGTCCTGTAGTGAGGTGCCCATAACTGAACACAGTACTTGAGATGTGGCCTCACCAGTGCTGAGTACAGGGTCACAGTCACTTCCTTACTCCTGCTAGTCACACTGTTTCTGATACAAGCTAGAGTGCCATTGGCTTTCTTTGCCACCTGGGCACACTGCTGGCTTGTATTCAGCCACTTGTCAGTTAGAACTCCCAGGTCCTTTACTGCCAGACAACTTTCCAGCCACACTTCTGCAAGCCTGTAGCACCACATGTGGTTGCTGTGGCCCAAGTGCAGTGCCCAGCACTTGGCCTTGTTGAAGCACACAGCACTGACCTTGGCCCATTGATCCAATCGTCATTGGAATGGGCTGCCCGGGGAGGTGGTTGAGTCTCCGTCCCTGGAGGCGTTCAGGAGGGGACTGGATGTGGCACTTGGTGCCATGGTCTAGTTGTGAGGTTATGGTTACAGGTTGGACTCGATGATCTTCGAGGTCTCTTCCAACCTTGGTAATTCTATTCTATTCTATTCTATTCTATTCTATTCTATTCTATTCTATTCTATTCTATTCTATTCTATTCTATTCTATTCTATTCTATCCTATTCTATCCTATTCTGTCCAAGTCTCTCCGTAAAACCCCTAACACTCCTACCTAACTTGTGGAGTCCTCTGCAAATTTACTAAAGGTGCACTGTAACTCCTCATCAAGATCACTGACATTGCCATAGTACTTAAGAATCAACCCTACAGCAGAAGCCCACTGTTCTAGGCACTGGATAAATACAAATAAAAAGCAAAACAAATCAAAACCACCATAGAGCTGCTGACCTATAGAGCTCACTACTTGAGTACAAATAAAGATGTAATGGTGTACAAAAACTGAAGAGCAAGTAGTGAAAATAAGATAAGTAACAGCATACCCAAAGCATGCACATTTGAAAAGAATTAACACTAAAAACAAAACAAAACAAACAAGAAAAATGAAGGGGAAAAAAGCAAACAACAAAACAAAAATCATAAAGCCACCAAAATACACAACACCAAATGCTTAAACACTCAAAGACATCCTTAAGAAAGTATTTAAGGAATGATTATCAGATATATACATGGAGCTTTTCTGATTCAAGAGACAAAAATGCTTAAGAACAGAAATTTAACAAATAGCCAGTAAAATTTGGCAGGATGGGTCAATTACTGGCAAGAGTTCACTCTCCTGTTATTTAGAGGTCAGGCAGGACAGAGGCAAGCTGCAAAGAGCTTTGCCAGATTTTAACAGCTACTTGTTAAATTTCTCTTTCTGGCTGCATCAAATATAAGCTGCACATATTTGATGCAGCCAGAAAGAGGATTCCACTAAAAATATACACAGAGCCTTCAAATAATGAAGAAAAAATTAGGCTTGCACAGGACTAGAGTTTTTCTTCAGTTTTGTAGACTTATTGAAGTGACTTGGATCACTTCTCCCTAGTTCATTATTTTATTCTAGTGCTACGTCATGTTTTGTTCTAATTACCAAATTGTTGGGACAGGGATATTGACTATTTTTGTAATTGGCAGAAACTGCTATCATTGTCCCTTCCATCTCCCAGGACTCAGAAGGTACAGTGCAAATGCTTATGGACATTTTGAATTGTTTAACATTTCCTTTGTTTCATTGCAGAACATTGCTTACATGTGTCCCTAATATATAACGGATTAATAAATTACATAAGAGTAGGAAAGTCCATGTTGTAATGGAGGACAAAGAATAGAGGACTGAAACTAATGTCCTGATTTCACCTGGAATAAAATTAGTTTTCTTCCTAGTAGCTGGTACAGTGCTGCATTTTGGATTATAGAATGAGAAAAATGTTGATAACACACTGATGTTTTAGTCGTTGTTAAGCAGTGTTTATGCCACGTCAAGGACTTTGCAGCTTCTCATACTGCCTTCTCAGAAGAGACCGAGAGTGCACAAGAAGCTGGGAAGGAACAGAACAAAGAGAGCTGACCTGAACAAGCCATACCATATGATGTCATGCCCGGTATGAAAACTGGAAGGAGTTGGATGAGGAGTACTACAGCTCAGGGACTGGATGGGCATTGGTCAGCGGGCTGCAAGCGACTGTGCAGTGCCTCACTTGTTTTGAGTATTCTATTGTTACATTCCTTTCCTTTTTTGTCCTATTACATTTTCTTCATATCAACACACGAGTTTTCTTTATAATTCTCTCACCCATCCTACTGTGGAGGGAGGGAACCTCCCCAGCACGATTTCAGGCCAGTTCCTCTCATTCTATCACTTGCTACTAGGGAGAAGAGACCAACCCTCACCTCACTACAATCCCCTTTCAGGTAGTTGTAGAGTGCAATGAGATCTCCCCTCAGCTTCTTCTCCAGACTAAACAACCCCAGTTCCCTCAGCCATTCCTCATAAGACCTGTTCTCCAGGCCCTTCAGCAGTTTCATTGCCTGTCCCAGGGCACACTCCAGCACCTCTATGTCCTTGTACTGAGGGTCCCAAAATTGAACACCATGTTAGAGTTGTGGCCTCAGTGCTGAGTACAGGGGGCGCGATCACTTCCCTACTCCTGCTGGTCACACTGCTCCTAGTACAGGGCAGGGTGCTATTGGCCTTCTTGGCCACTCGAGCGCAGTGCTGCCTCCTGTTCAAACATCTGTCAAGCAGCACTCCCAGGTCCTTTTCTGCTGGGCAGCTTTCCAGCCACTCACCATCATGCTTATAGTGTAGCATGACCAAAGAAGATCTTGTGCAGGAGAGAACACTTGGCCTTCTTAAAGCTCATACCACTGGCCTTGGCCTGTTGATCCAGCCTGTCCAGATCCCTTTGCAGTGCCTTTCTGACCTCAAGCAGGTTAACACTCCCACCTAGTTTGGTGCCATCTGCAGACTTCCTGAGGGTGCACTCATCATCCAGATCATTGATAAAGATATAACAGAGAACTGGTCCCAGTACTGAGGCTTGGGGAGCACCACTACTGGCTGGCCACTAAGTGAATTTTATTCCAATCACCACTATTCTTTGGGCCCAGCCATCCAGCCAGTATTTTAACTCAGTAAAGTTTCCACAAAATCTCAAAACAAAATTAAATAAACACAGCAGAAACATTTATTTTTAGAGATTACCAAAGATACAATAGGGAACGATAGGAATAACTCCAGTTGAACTGAAACTAGATAGAGCAAGCTATAGTATTCCTGCATTACATGTTGCCTTGATAGATTTAGGCACCTTTCATCCAAGAGGCAGCAATATGGCATAACAGTGACCAGAGGATCCTTTTCCTTTCTAATCTGGTGAGCAATGCTAGCCCACAGTCAGATACTTGAATGTCTAGGAGAAAAACAAACTAATATTGAAGTCACCAAACATCTTTCAGATGACTGATTTCTTAAATGATTTCCATGCTGCAACAATTCATTTTGATTCACCACTCTCATGGAAGTAATTGCCCCTTCTGCTTTTCAGATTCACTCAGATTCATTTTAAACTCCAGGCAAACTTAAAATGAAAACAGGTTTTGTTCTAGAAAAACAAGAGTTAAGTTTGTTTGAGATCTATTATAAAGTGGAAACAGATTTATTAAAGCTGCATACAATATGTGAAACACATTTTTTGATTAAATTTAGTGCCAAGACTTCCTCTCAGCTTGTCTATTACTTCAGCAATAGCTTTGGGGAGATGCACAGGTTTCCATTTTAAATGTAGCCTTTTTATACCAGCGATATTCACTCTGTATCTGTTCTAGGGTTTGTTTGTTGTTTGGTTGTTTGTTTACTTTTGTAGATACTTCCGTGCTTTCAAGAGCATTTCAGCATTTCTCTTTCATGTCAGTGCATAAGCACATTCAACTACAATTCTTCACATCTTTCTGATGAGCACCTAAATTTTCTTACTGCCTAAAGAGAAACTAACTTCAGAAGCTACTACCATTTCATAGGAATTTCAAAATGCCTAGAATTGTGGTGGTTGTAGCCAGGTGGGGGTTGGTCTCTTCTCCCAGGCAACCAGTGACAGAATGAGAGGACACAGTCTCAAGCTGTGCCAGGAGAGGTTTAGGCTGGATGTTAGGAAGAAATTCTTCACTGAAAGAGTGATTTGCCATTGGAATGTGCTGCCCAGGGAGGTGGTGGAGTGATTCTCCCTGGAAGTGTATAAAATAAGACTGGATGAGGCACTTAGTGCCATGGTTTAGTTGATTAGATGGTGTTGGGCAATAGGTTGGACTAGATGATCTCGAAGGTCTTTTCCAACCTGGTTAATTCTGTGATTCTGTGAAATAATTTTCATGGTGAACTGCAATTCTCAAAATATGGGCTCATCATAGGCAAGTGTCAGTATCAAAGTAACTGAGAAGAAGTTGCACACATGAGAAAGAACATAAATCAAAAGATCTAACTAATGTAATCCAAGTTAAAAGCCCCATGTGAAACAATGTAATACACACTTTAAAATCCTTATCCATCAAATACACACATATTCAGTCTTTTACTACATTCAAAGAACTCTTACAGAGCAAGGATATCTGCAGGACCAAAATCTGAGCTATATATTCAATTGGAAGAGACCTCGAAGATCATCCAGTCCAACTCTTGACCCAGCACTAAAGGGTCGATCCAAAACATGTCCCTAAGCACCTGATCCACACACTGCTTAAACACTTCCAGGGATGGTGACTCCAGTACTGCTCTGGGCAGACCATTCCAATGTTTGATAACAGTTTCAGTGAAGAAATACTTCCTAATATCCTGCCTAATATGCTCTGGTGTAGGTTGAAACCATTTCCTCTGGTCCTGTCATTTGACACAAAGGAGAAGAGGCTGGTCCCCTTCTTGCTCCAACCTCCCTTCAGGTAGTTCTACTCAGTTAGAGACTTACTGGCTTTTTCTTTTTCTCCAGTGAAATTTAGTTTTTTCCTCCTTTCTGTAGGCAAAATATCTGAATTTTGGAAATCAATTGAAAAATCAAATATAGATTCTATGATGGAATTTAATAGATTTATGAACATTTTATCTGACTCTTTCTATACTGGAATTGCTGAAGGCTGAGGGGAGACCTCACCACTCTCTACAACTACTTGAAGGGAGGTTGGAGTGAGGAGGGGGCCAGCCTCTTCTCCTTGGTGAAAGGACCAGAGGAAATGCTTTCAAGATGCACCAGGGGAGATTTAGGCTGCATGTGAGGAAATATTTCTTCACTGAAAAGTTTATCAAACGTTGGAATAGTCTTCCCAGGGCAGTGGTGGAGTCACCATCCCTGGAGATGTTCAAGTGGCATGTGGACCTGGTGCTTAGGGATGTGGTTTAGTGTTGACCCTTCACTGCTGGGCTGAGAGTTGGACTGGATGATCTTTGAAGTCTCTTCCAACAAGATATATTCTGTGATTCTGTGAAATATTTACTTTTCATCAGGTAATAGATTCCAACTGTATTTCTAGTGTATTACAAGTCACATGAGACAGTGACCCACTGTATCACAGTATCACAGTATTCCCAAGGTTGGAAGAGACCTCAAAGATCATCAAGTCCAACCTGTAGGATCCAGTGAATCTTACAGTGACTCACTGTAAGAGTCATGAAATGTTTGAAGTGCATTAAGCATCTTAAAATCATTTGACACAGACAGTGTAAAAGTAAATCATCATGAAATGTTAAAGCATGCCCATTTATTTTTCCAAAATGTGAGCTGTGCTATGATTTTATGCACTTATTAATTCTAAAGAGATAAAAGAAAAGGTTATTTGACCTTATTATGGCAAAACCTATTAGCTACACTTTCTTATTAGTTTGAAAGCATCATATACAGTTCATATACACTATCCCATGCATGAACAGCAGAGCAAACTAAGGATGCAATACATCCTTTCTCTTCTCATATTTTTTGCAGCATAAGACTTTAAAATAGCATGAAATTGCATATGCAGAAGTTGTTAACATTTCAGTTACTTTCATAAATTAGGCCACTACCACTTAGGAGGTAAGATATGTAACAACAAAGGACAGGTTTTGGCTTAGATAAAGCTTTCTATACCATTGTGAACAAAAATATTAACTTGTGATGAAATGTTTGTATAAAGCAAGAAATGTAATTTTATATTATTTTGCATTCCTCCTGTTTATAATTAAAGGCTAATTTGTGAGTGCACAAGATTATATTCTGCCACCAGTATATTTATTAATAATATAAACAGTAAGATAATTACTCACAAAACAATGCATTCCTCACTACCAGTTAGTAGCAGGGGAGAAGATTCCTAGTTTTACTTCTTTATATTTCCATAGTTATCACAAGCTTTCAGACTAACAAATTCCCTCTTAATTAACACACATTTCTTTCATCTATTCCACCATACAGGAATTTTAAGAAGACTAGCATGCTAACTGCTTTCCTACTGTAGGCAACATTATACATCCAGTGCTAGTGCTATATCCAATAATCAAAACCAAAATTAGGTGCCTATGGTGTTTGTTCCTATCTACATAACTACAACATGAATTACAACCAGCCAATATCATGCCCCATTCCAGGAGAGCATATGGACACAGCTGTAAATGCTTCCTCACAACTAGCTTGATTGCACATGAACTAGTCACACAGCTTTGATTTCCACCTCTAGTATGACTGACACTAGCTCAGAGATTTGTGTGTTGTGCCCCACTGATAAATTCAATAAAGTCCATACACAGATACAGGAAAGTTGTCTCTGCAGGCTACCTTTGCAAGGCAGGAAGGGAAGAAAGCAGACATACTGCTAAAGAGGACAATGCATGCACACAGGTTCAAGGTAATTTGTAATTTGTCCAACCAGGGGTGTAGCATACCAAGACTGGCTCACCCCTCCTAATTAGATGCTGCCATTCTAATAGTCTCCTTCCAGATAACACAGTAAATTCTGACAAAAATACTCAATTGTTGTAAACATGGATCTTTCAGTGACATTACAAACTTGTACACCTCACATACACACAGCCTATATAACACAAAAATAATATCAAAAAGCGACAGGAACTTTAATTGCAAAAAAGGATAATTCTCCTGAAGTTGAAGAGAAACAGCAAGATAAAAATATCTAACTGGTGTACGAGCCTAAGTGACCTAGATAATTTGAAGAGGATATTGTAGCTAAATGAAAGGGGGTAGAAAGCTATTAAATGTGTTTTTCTTCTTTGGTGATAAAGGAATAACATAGCGAGAGCTTTTTTTTTCCTACTAAGGCATTTTGTTCATAGTGTTACAGAACTGGGAAAAATAAAGGATGCTTGTGACCTGTTTGACTTTCTTTACCTACCTTTCTTATCAACCCACAAATTGAATACATCTTCAATCAACCAGAAAAAAAAAAAAAAAAAAAAAGAAAGGAGAAAATAAAGTTTAACACTAGTTTCTTTCCTTTGGCTAATGGGGAAATCTGACTGAATAGCTTAGCATGGCATAGAAGGTCACTGAATATAGCTTACAATTCTTAAACCTAGAAGTTTTTAAGTGCATTTCTCTTGTTTCCTGAGAAATTAATAAAAAACCCTATATATCATAGTAACAAACAGGACACAGTAGTCATGGTGTCTCACATTCAAATGTATTTTTTATCCTTTAAAAGTCACAGGATTTTTAAGTGCAAATTATGACATTAATTTAAAAAGGCAAACAAATCTCAGCATCCCAGGTTCTCAAGGATGAGATTTTGGTGCATTTTTATGAGGAAAAGACTTGTTTTGCTTTGATTCCCTTTTATTTTTCTTCTGGGTTTGGAGCAAGTATTTAATATTTGGGGATATTTAGTCGAAGGTTACATAATAGTTCACCAAACCAACATAATAAGCATTATGGTACGGACTTTTGAGAGAGAATACTAAGTGTATTTCCAGTATTCTCTAATATACAAAGAGATAATCTTGAATTCCACCCCTAATTTCTACAGTATTTAGAAAGGGAAAAACAGCAAACTCATTTTGAATTGGTAACTTAAGGCAGGCTCAAGGACACACTGAAGCAGCATTTTTTTCTTTCTCTACCCTGAGTCTCAGCAATCTCACTTTTCAGATTTCTGTTGTCATGAGATTTATCATTCTGATGTGATCCGAATCATAACAGCATCTGCATTTGTTTCAATTTCTATGTTGCATTTAGCATTATTGTATCTCTTAGCTACTGTTTCTTTACAACCACTTATCCTTCAGCTTTTTGCTAGATTACTCCAGGTTCTCTCTATCCCAGAGCCTCCTCAGTTTGAGCCTGAATCAAAACAATGACTCTCAATATAGAATCTCTCTTTATTAATTAATACTGAAGAAGATGATGACCTTCCCGTACGTTTGGTTTGGACAGCAGAGTAGGGAGACGTGACATGAAGAAAGCTTTGGGGATGGGCCAATCACATAAATCACTTCTAGGCCAAACACTTTGTAGCTGGACATTATGTAGAGATAAAAGCTGCCTTCCAGGCTCTGCATACATTCCTGCCTCCCAACACACTCAGGAGTGTGTGTTCATTAGTTTGCCGCAGACAGTCTTAACCTATCCTCCAGCTTTTGAGTTACTATTTCTGTGTCTATAATGACCATTTTTCTGTTATGCTAAATATAGTGTCATTAATATCTCACTATGGGAAGTTATTTTAATTTCCTGGGGGGGGGGGGGGGAGAAGTCTTGAATATTCTAATGCATAATTAGCATTAAATTATTACAGGAGTAAAATAAGAATTGCTATTTTGGGCAAACCAAGGGCTCTTCTAAGTTCATCCAACTCTGATGGTGGTCTGCACTTCTTAAAAACAACAGACAAGTGTAAAATCACATAGTGCTTCAGAATAATACTCAAATTTCTATGAAACTATGGTTAGGAATTTCCCAAATTAAAGATCTGCTCCCCAATGTTGAGACTCTTCAAGGTGGACTTACATCTTTTTCTGCCCAGAGAAGATACGTGATTTATTGTAGACAGCTGAGTGGTATCACCTCATTCAGGATGTACGATGTACACAAAGGAAGGAGCAACATAAACTTTTAACTATTAAAGTGTCTTTGGTGGTTGTTTTGTTTGCTTGCTTGTCTTGTTTTTTGTAAAGAAATACATTTAATCCCCTACCCATTCAATATCATGAAATCCTTCCTCAATCCTTTGATTCTTTTTATCTGACCTGATTTATTCTGAACCATCAGTAGTTTTGCCACATCACTTTATCACATCATTATCTTCCCCACAGAAGACTGCATACAACTCCACTGTGAACCTTCCTCCTTTATGTAAACTGATGTAACTTCTATCCACTGTTTCTTGACTTAGAGCAGACTTCTGAAATGCAAGGTTTTGTGTTTTTTGGTTTTTTTTTCATTTAATCTTTTCAAAAGAAAAAAAAAAAGTCAAATTATTTACAGATGCCCACTGTTTTGTTTTGTTTCAGTCATACTGACTCCTTTGAAGAATTAATGAAGTCATGAGGTATGGCTTCTTTGCAAAACTGTATTGACTCTTCTCTTTCCATTGCTTGCTGCAATTTTGTATTTATTTCTTTTAGAAGAGATGACTTCTAATGACAACAAAATTAAGATACTCACAGAATCATGCTGCATAAAGGAAGGTATTAATTCAAGAGGCTTCATCGTCTCCCTCATAGTAAGCAAAAGCAAAATAAAACCAAACAACAAAAAACACTGGTTCATTACCCGGCTGTTGCCTAAACTTCCATTGAGTGCTTCTGTGGACAGCAAGCACAACCTTCCTTACCACTTCAACTGCTCAAAGGCAGCCTATAGCAAGAAGCATGTATGTCTGAGAGGCACAATCTCAGACAGAAGGAGGTTTAAGAATGTTGCAGAGCAATAGGAGAGGGCAGCAGCAGGCTTGGGACTGGGCTGGTGACAGACAAGTTTAATCCCTGACTTTCAGCCTCACTGACTAAAATGACATAACATTGACACAAGGATATATGCTGGGTCTGTTTAAGAGATGTAGAAAGCTCAAGAAAAATGAATGTACATCTTTGCACCTTCTCTTTCCCTCTCTCAATTGAACCTGAAATGTAGTCATTCTTTAGAAGACATGGGGAATGGTCAGTATGATTTTTTTTGAGCTTGAGTACATTTACATCAGAGGGTATTAGATAAATGTGGACAGTAGCCCCAAAACGTTTGTTTGGGTTGGTTTTTTCCCCTCCTATTTCTATTTCTGAAGTTTCAGTCTAAGTATAACAAATCCACTGAAGTTTTATCTGTCAGTATGATCAGTTTTGCTTTGAAAATTCTGAGGATGGTTAGATGTAACGGTAATGAATTCTGAGCACGGAAATGATGATGTCTACTGCCAGCAATAATCATGCAAATGTGTAAATGTTTACAAGTTTGCAAGCTAGACATGTGCACCACTGAGACCAATATTGTAGTGTTATTTTTAGTTTCTTCTTGTTCCCCCTCAAGATACATACACAATAATAACTCCAAGAGAACAGCATGTATTCAATTTTCTTTAAATTAATCTCTTTTACTCACAGTAAGTGCAACAGAAAAGTAAGAAATTTTGAATTAAAGTCTAGGAGCTACAAGTCCAGGTGTGAGAAAGAAAAAAGTGAAAGTGCTCTACAAATACTGCTTTTTGCCTCAGTAAAACATACTAGAAATGAAAGTCCAGTGCCCTCTATTGCTAACAGCAGTGATTGCATTGCATGTCTGATGCATCTGAGGAAAGCCCTTGTTATTCTGCAAGGGCTGAAGGCTGCAAGAAGAGGCATTGGAAGCATTAAAAACGTAGTTGGTATTCACTCAGACATTTCATATGGTGAAAGCATTTTATTGTGCAGATGCATATTGTATAAGATCATATGCTTCTACACTTTTCTGGAAGGGAAGTAATTTCTTATACAAAACCTGTTCAGCCTTAAGGCTTGATGCAGAAAAGTCACATAACCTTTGACAGTACAAACAAAAGATATTGAAAATACGGCACCATCTTCAGTGACTAGACTGCAGCAGCAACGGCTCTAATGCTTTCTGACTGGTAGAGATTTCTCCCTAAGGGCTGTTCTACATATGGACAGTACGGCTGTGGCAACAGGCCTGGAGTTCCCGTGGGCATCTAAGCCCAGGAAGGGGATCAGACTTGGAGATCAACTTCTAGTGGAGGCAGACCACATAGTCCCCAAGGAAAAGCTGGTGTTGAACTGTAACCAGTTTTGAATTTATGCCCATCAAGGCAAAGCAGAGAAAACATGCCACTGTTTGTGCAGCCAAGGGAGGAGACAGAAGTGAGTCTTGCAAGCAAAAGGTCTTCTGAGATGGCAAATAACCACAGCTCCACCAAAAGATGTGCAGATAATTATGTGGAATGAGAAGTTTCACTTTTCAACATCTATTGAAATCCCTGCCAACATTCAGGCCTCTGAATCAGGCAGAATTAAATATCAGTAAATATTAAATTGGTAAGAGAGACATATCTAAGTGTTTTGCCAACAGGAAGCTGAAAAATTACCTTGGAAGCAAAAACATAAAAAGCCATCAAGCTGATGAATTCGAAAGCTTAGACACAGAGTTGATGTTATGTACAAATTCATAGCAAGAGGATATTTGTGCCTTCAAACCATGCCTGTTTATGTTTATAGTCTTTCAGTTCATTGTAACTTTCTCGGTGATACAAAAACTCAATTAAAATATAGTAATAGATACTAGCAGTTCTAGAATTAATTTCTGAGTACAATAAATGGAAATATTGCCATTGGCACTAGCTTTAAAAACTACAGGTTTGTTGTTTGATGTTTTGGGGTCTTTTTAAATTTATTTTTCATTCCAAAGGAAATTTATTTGAATAAAAAGAAAATCTTCACACAGTATATGTCCCATTTTATTGCATCATTAAAAAAAACTATGCAGAATAGGGAGATCTAATAAGTAGTTTATATCAGTGCAAATAATTCTGAGCATGTGTTTTGCCCGATGCTTGCTTATGTGTTCTGGAGATATCTAAAACCCCAAAATGACTAAACACTTAAAAATGCAAATGTGTTTTCTAGACAAGTTTTAAACATCATTTGGCTTCAAAAGTAGATGAAAAGCTTTTGCTTTAATAATACAGAAGAGACATGATGGGCTTTTGGTGTGCTCTTGCAAGACATATTATTAAAAGGGTTATTGGCATGAGAAAGCCTGGTACTTCAGAGCAGCGTGCATCCCAAAGAAGCTCTTGATCACTCAGAGACAGAAAGCAAAGTTAAGCAGTATTAATCTTAAGTGAGCGTCCTGGTTATTTGCTACATCATAGCATAGAAAAGTCATTTGGCTCCCACATTAGTAAACTGCTCTTTCTCATTACCTTCATTGTAGCACTTACAAAGTCTGGCAACAGAGACGCAGAACAGATTAATTAGGTGTTTAGGATGGATGAATACAATCATGGTGTCTTGCCAACATCAAATAATATCAACCTTTTCTTTTTCACAAATGTAGCTCAAATGATATAATTTTAAACCTGAGTGGTTTTCTGAAAGTTTTAATTCACAAAAAAAAGGGTATTATTAATATCTAGTTAATGGATTGAGTTGACATCTGCCATATGCACTTTTTCTACACAGCCATCAAAGATTTGATCAGGTTTTACCACAGACAGAACGCCAAAATTTTACCAGAAATCAATCATTTGTTTGTCCTCAAATCAATGTTTCCACATTGATTGCAGGACAATCTGATCCTCGACATTTGTAATAGTTTGAATCAGAACAAAACTGGTTAAGCTGAACCAGCCTATTTTCCCAACACAGAACTGAGGGAAAAGTAACACACAAAAACTCAGAACTGAGACCAAAAAAAATCAGATAAACATGGTACAAAATGCATAATTACATTAGCCTGTTGCAGAATCACAGAATCACCAAGGTTGGAAGAGACCTCAAAGATCATCAAGTCCAACCCATCACCACAGACTTCATGACTAAACCATGGCACCAAGTGCCACGTCCAATCTTCTCTTGAACACCTCCAGGGATGGTGACTCCACCACCTCCCTGGGCAGCACATTCCAATGGCTAACAACTCTATCAGTGAAGAACTTCCTCCTCACCTCAAGCCTAAACTTCCCCTGGTGCAGCTTGAGACTGTGTCCTCTTGTTCTGGTGCTGGTTGCCTGGGAGAAGAGACCAACCCTCTCCCGGCTACAACCAGCCTTAACAGAAGCAAGCAAGCCAAAAGCCCAAGCTGGAAAAATACTCCCCCATCCCTCCTTGTCCTGCCACCATCCCAGCAGAAAGGGCCAACACCCAAAGAACCTGGAACCTAGAAGCAGCAACTGGAACAGGAAGCTTGCCATGTCACAATGTAAGCTTCAAGCCCCCTAATACTTTGCTCTAGGCAGTGCTATTCATTTTTGAAGCTGGCACGACTGCTCCATGGCATGAGTAACAGCAAAAGGTTCAACTCAATCCATAACAATATTTATTTCCAAGCTCCTTAGATGAATAGACTACAACTTTATTTGGGGGAAATTCAGCAGAACTCCACTGACCCAAATAAGGAAACAGACATGAGCAAAACCAGAGGCTTTTGAAGAAAGCTGTTGCGTGAATGTGCAACATCAGCAGTAAAATCACAATCCATGCTACTTCATGACCTGGCAGAAGCAACACTGGCTACTAGTGAGTACTGGTTACTCAGTTGTGCTATTCCTCAAAGCTTTGAACAGGGTCAGCATGCAACCTTCATTTACTCTGACCTCAATTATTCTAGTTCAGATAATTTCTCAGGAACATTTTTACTTCTTAATTTAAAAGAATAAATTTTTGGTTTGTTGCCTTTTTTCCCTCTCCTTGTAATTGAGAATGGGTGCAAGTGAGTCTAGTTTGCACTTAGTAACAACAACAACAAAAGTAAAACAAAACCCAGTTCAAATACTTCCTCCCACTTTTAATAATTCTGCCTTAACAGAAGATGGTTTGGGTATCAAATAATGTAGAAAGACCTGATTTTTTGTGGGCTTTTTTTAGCTGAAAGCATACTGGATTAAATGTACAGACTGAGAACATTATCTGTACTGCACTGACAGGTACTGTAAAAATACAGAGCTAGATGCAGATGATTTTGACCAGGAGTGGCTATAGGATAATCAGTGGCAACACAGAGCTCAGGCAATGAAGTCTGTGCAAATGGCTACAGCACCACAGCCGTCTGAATGAACTTTTCTCAGTTTATCTACAATGATATTAAAGGTTCTCCTGCAAAGCTGACATTGATGTACTCTGTAGAACTGTATGTTAAAACTGAAATCCTACAACACCAGCACACCCTACTGATAACTTTCATGTGAAACAGCAAGGGATGTTTTCTTGACTCACAGACATGCACAGGCAACTACTGCTCTGCTTTTTAGAAAACACAACATGCCAACTGACATCAGTGAATTGTGAGCACAGGATCATAAGTACAGGATTAAATTTTAATTTCCTTACCAGTAACTCACTCATCTAAGTTGCAATCCTATATGTCAGTTGTCAAGGTAGCAATTTGGACAGGGCTTATGCTGAACGTTTCAATCCATGGTTTTGCGATCTGCTGCCAACCTCCCTCCCTCTAGCTCTTTTTCTTCATTATTAATTGTAGCGCAGAAATATGGGTAAAGAAATGCTACATCTCAAGGAATGTGATGTAGCTTATTCACAGGGGTTAACCCCCAGGTTTCCAGCCCCTGAGCTGGAGGACTGGGACACTGAGTAGAATAGAGCCACCATAATCCAAGGGGACATGTTTAGCAACCTGTTGAGCTACTAAAATGCACACAAGTCTGTGGGGCTGCATGGGGTCTACACAAAGGTACTGAGAGAGCTGGTGGAACTCCTCACCGAGCCACTTTCAATAGTTTTAACAGCACTCCTGGCTGACTGGGGAGGTCCCAGTTGACTGGAAGTTAGCAAATGTGATGCCCACCTACAAAAAGGGCTGGAAGGAGGATTCAGGGAACTGCAGGAGTGTCAGTCTGACCTTGGTATCAGAAAAGCCTATGGAGCAGATACTCTTTTGAGTGTCACCACACAGCACACACAAGACAACCAAACCATCAGGCACAGTTAGCATGGCTTTATGAAGGGCAGATCCTGCTTGACTAATCTAATCATTTTCTATGACAAGGGAACCCACTTCAGTGGATGACAGGCCATGGATGTTTTCTATTTAGACTGTAGTAAGCCTTTGACAATGTTTCTCACAGTATTCTCCTGGAGAAACTGGCTGCTCATGGCATGAATGCCAGAGGACATTTAGATTGGATATTAGGGGCAAATTTCTTCATTGAAAGGGTTGTCAAGCATTGGAACAGGCTGCCCAGGAAGTGATTGAACTGCCACTCCTGAAGGTATTTAAATATATATATATAGATGTGTTGCTTAGTGACATGGTTTAGTGATGAATTTGGCAGTACTATGTTAATGGTTGTACTCAATGACCTTAAAGGTCCTTTCCAACCAAAGTGACTCTATGATTGCTATAGAAGGTAAATCTTAAAGAAATTTGTCAAATTAAACTATTGTTTTCTTCACAAATCTTCATCAGCTTTCTCCCCTCTTAAGTCTGCAACAATTTCAATTCACTTTGAGTGGCTTTTTGTTTTAACTTGAAGTCATTTTGAGTGATAGCACAGAAAACTGAGCAAGTCTGTGAGCAAAAGCAGCACTACAAATGTTATTATGAGATGGCAGACTTATGGCAGTACAGTCTGTCTTTACTTCCAATATTTGACATACTTCTTCAAAAGGTCAGTAAATATTTCATTTGTATCACTCTTTTTTTTTCCCCATTTTTTTTGTTATGTGATATGCAGAAGGCATTTAATCTAGAGACCAAAAAAGTGAGTGAGATTCTTGAATAACTTCAGCTTGTCCATGATCCCAAGAAGAAGGAAAGAACTGTGATCATCATGCCTCCTATCATATAAGCCACACACAAAGACTGGATAATTAGGAAATTATTTTTGCTGCTTTGTAGTTCAACTAAAGTTGTGAGCAATGCCCCCTTCTATCTTCCTTTTATTCCTGCCTGGATTTCAGGCAAATGGGAGTCTTTGCTGTTGTCTGATTCTTGGCGAGTGCAGGGAGTGAGATGCAGTGAGGAACTCTGACAGAAGTCCAAAGGCTCCATCCAGGAGAACAGCTCACTGCAGGGCAGGTCCCAGCCCCATCCAGGAGAGAGAGGCAGGGACAGGCACACCTACAACATCACTCAGACAGCAACTGAAGGCCCCAGGCTGATCTGAGATGTATCCCCTGAGCCCTTAGCAGGAAATGGCAGGGGTGGGGGTGCCAGGGGAGGCCATTCTCAGCCACTGAGACCTATGAGCATGTCAGGACCCTGGCAAAAGTAGACCTCCTTTGTTTATATTCTCTCCTCAAAACATTTATGGTTCTCCACTGTGGAGTGGAGACAGAGTATTGGGTCACATGGACCTTCTCTGTCATGGATGACTGTTCTCAGACTCTTTTGGTTTAGTGTGTTTGTCCAAAGGAACAGCTCAGGAAATTCTAAAAATTAGTACAAGAAGGAGAAAAAAAACCCAACAAAACAAAACAAACAAAAAAAAACCCCACAAACACACACCTCCATGCAGTACCTGCTCACCTCTAAAATATTTGCAAGCATTTGGTGACAGAGCACAGGAACAGGATGCCCAGGGAGTTTGTGAAGTCGTCTCTTCTGGAGATATTCAAAACCCGTCTGGATGCATTCCTGTGTGATCTGGTACAGGTGATCCTGCTCTGGCAGGGAGGTTGGACTGGATGATCTCTTGAGGTCCCTTCCATCCCTAACATTCTGGGATTTCTACCTGCCCCTTTTCACAACTCAAATTCTCCATTAAAATGATTACTTACCAAATTGATTGGATTTTTGATAAAGCTATTCATGAAATATTTGTTATCCTTAAATTTATTTTCATGTTCTGCCTTCTTCAGTAACAGCAGGAGGAAAAACAAAACATGAGGTAGAGAGAAAAAAAATAACAGTAAAATAAATTCAACTGAAATCTACCATTTTCTGACTCTTGCTTCTACACAATTGGAGATTAATAGTTGTGTTTACACTACTACTACTACTGTTATTATTATTATTATTATTATTATTATTATTTACTACACAGTAAATCACGGGAGGTTCTCCTCCCCCTCTACTCTGCCCTAGTGAGGTCCCACCTAAGGAAATACAGAATATAGAATACCTAGAATATTGCATCCAGTTCTGGGCTCCCAGTTCAAGAGGGACAGCGATCTACTTGAGAGAGTCCAATGGAAGGCTACAAGGATGATTAAGGGACTGGAGTAGTGCCTTATGAGGAGAGGCTGAGAGACCTGGGGCTGTTTAGTCTGGAGAAGACTGAGAGGGGATCTAATAAATTTATATAAATATATGAGGGGGCGTCTCACTTGTGCCCTGTGACAGGACAAGGGGCAATGGATGTAAACTACAGCACAGAAAGTTCCACCTCAACATGAGGAAGAACTTCTTCACTGTAAGGGTCACACAGCACTGGAACAGGCTCCCCAGAGAGGTTCTGGAGTCTCCTTCTCTGGCGACTTTCAAGACCTACCTGGGTGTGTTCCTGTGTGACCTGTGCTAGATTACAGGGTCCTGCTCCAGCAGGGGGGTTGGACCCAAAGATCTCTAGAGGTCCCTTCCAACCCCTAACATCCTGTGATCCTGTGACCTCAGGTTAGCCATAAGGTTAAGAGCTAATATTCAAGTTGCCAAAAGGTACAACACTTATCTGCTTGCCTTCTCTGTACTCACAACAGACACTTTTATTGCTGACATTAAAATTGTTTGTACTTTGAGACACACCATAATGAGGGAACAAAATTAATTGCCAATACTTCTTTAGTCATAGGAGTATGTTCTTTCCTCTTAAGGGTGGGAGGTTTTTTGGATGCTGGAATTTTCAGGGTTTCAATTTAAAATTAATTGCCATTTACAAGCTCTTTCACACATACAAGTAAGGAACATTTCCACCTTCACTAAAGCTTTCTCTTTGGAAACCTATTACACAATGGACAACTAAAAACGTTTAACCAGTGAGGCAACTAAAGCTCATTTAAAATGGGGTACAGCAACTGTCAACATTAATTGTTTGGCTGTTTCAAGATTCTAGCAGAGCAATGTTACACTTGAGGGCTCATAATATAACTGCATTCTCCCAAAACAGATAGTTAAGATCCTGCATTTAATTTATAAAGAAAGGGTTTCAGTACTGCAAGTTCTAAAAGTTGAGGTCTGAGCAAAATCTATCACACCCAGGACTAGATATACCTCTTGTGAGAGCTCTAATTATAGTTCTATCATTTAAAAAAAAATAGGTTATAATAGATTTCTTTCCTATCATTACGCACACATTGGAGAACATTATTTCGTAAATAAAATTCTTCAGAGGACAAAAAAGCCCTTCTTTTGCAGTGAAGGTATATTAAAGAAATATGCTCCACTTATTTTTTTTCCTCTCTTTTTTAATTGCTTTATGTTTCAGCTTCTTGCATGACATTTAGATGGTAAATCAAGAGTATATCACTCTTGATTTGAGTATATTCAAGGGCAACAAGGCTGGTGAGAGGCCTTGAGCACAAGCCCTATGAGGAGAGGCTGAGGGAGCTGGGATTGTTTAGCCTGGAGAAGAGGAGGCTCAGGGGCGACCTCATTGCTCTCTACAACTACCTGAAAGGTGGTTGTAGCCGGGAGGGGGTTGGCCTCTTCTCTCTAGCAACCAGCACAAGAACAAGGGGACACAGTCTCAAGCTGCACCAGGGGAAGTTTAGGCTCGAAGTGAGGAGAAAGTTCTTCACCGAGAGAGTCATTCGCCATTGGAATGGGCTGCCCGGGGAGGTGGTGGAGTCACCGTCCCTGGAGGTGTTCAAGAGGGGATGGGACATGGCACTTGGTGCCATGGTCTAGTCATGGGGTCTGTGGTGACAGGTTGGACTCGATGAGCTTCGAGGTCTCTTCCAACCTTAGTGATACTGTGATACTAAAGAAAGTCATACGCGACGTCCATGAATACAACAGGGAAAACTCTGGTTTGCAATTGACTCAATGTTTTATCTCAAAAACATTTAAAAACAGCTTTTGGCCTTTCTTGCGGAAACAATGATGAGGTGCTTATAAATGAGTCACATACTGTAACCTTTAAAGCACAGATTTTCTACATAGTCCATTTTCTGTCTAGCAAAAGTAGCAGGAATTAAAGTAAAACCTGCTCTTTTGAGGTGCTAGAAGAGAAACCACGTACAGCATACCAATTAACCTGCCAAACAAAGGACTGAAGAGAGAGACACAGCCTTACCCACAGCAATTCTAATCTTGCTGACAATTCTGCTAGCTTTCACTAGATACCTTTCACAGACTTTTTGGTAGCACTCCAGAGGTTTCTAGGTTCAGCATATCACAGACACAAAACTGCCAAGATTACTGTAGTTGAGAGCTTGTTACAGATTTTACGTTGGGGTCTTGACTCCCTAGCTAGGCGGTAGCAGAGTTCATTGATGAACTCAAGACACCTGAATCTGAAGTATCTACACATAATCCAACTAAAATGTCACTGTGTGCGTGGCCAGAGGAAGGACTGCTACTTCCCTCCAGACCTGCAATTCAAACCACAGATTTTGGGTTTTTTTCCCAACAAATAGAAATTACACATGCATTAAATTCAGAGTAGTCTGACCAGAGTCACTTCCAGGGGAGACAATATTGTCATCTCTCTTCTTTTTCCCAAGGTGGAGGAGCCTTTGCTCCCACTCTCAGAATACTCCTCAAGTTTGCAAGCTGTGTTAATACTAGAAAGTGGTTGATTGTGTGTTCCTAGTTTTGATCTTGCGTGATGAATTTTGTGGGGCATTTTGTTGGAGAGTTTGGTTTGGGGGTTATTTCTGTTTGTTTTCCTTTAAAAAAAAAATGCATCTAGCAAGACTTTGATGCTTAAACTAGGAGCAGTAACACCAAAATTTAAGGTGAAAATGCATGATAAGATGCAGCTATGTGCACATTCTTATTAAAGGTCTCAGTAAATGTAAATGTCTCAATGTTCATGTTAATTATGAGTAAGCTCTCACATTTATTTTTTGTTTTTGATCCTTGCATTAGAAGGTGTTTTTAATTATAAAGAGGGGCTAAGTGGAGGAGCTTTCAAGTGTTGCACTGTTACATGCATGTTAGTTTGTTCTGCCACATAGCTGATTCCTTTAAAGGTCTGCCCTCCAGGAAGAGATTCCTTATAGCAGTTAAGTGTTTCCTTCACAGCCTCCTCAGTAAAGGAGGCCCCAGTTTAATGAGATGCAAAGAAATGTGTTCAAGTAATGTGTGGACATGACACTTTGAGACATGGTTCAAAGGCCGTGGTTGTTAGGTTGACAGTTGGAGTCAATGATCATAGAGGTCTTTTACAACTGAAACAATTCTATGATTCTACACTGATGACATAAATTAGAAAATTATTCTTCACTAATTTACAGCTTCTGACACCAAAAACATTATTTGTATTGACATCATGAGTCATGTGAAAGCAAGTTGCAATGAGTTTTAAAAGCTTAGTCAATGAATAAGGGTACTGAGGTGCAGGTCCTCTAGACATTTAACTTTCAGGAAAGGAATAGAGCCCTACAGGCTATGCACTACAGACAAATGAAGATTTAGAACACTTAGAACTAAGCTTTTACTTTGACTTTATAAGGAGGTGGGGGTTTAGGTATGGAGGGTGGTGGATGGGTGAAAATTGTACATGCAACTTCACTAGACCCCAAATATTTTACACTTAATGATGTGTATTCTGCTATTCATAAATAAGTGATGTGGTATGTTTCTTTATCATAATTCCAACTCTATAGGCTAATCTGCTCAAGACAGCACCTCTACAAACACACAGGAGCAAATACAAACCAATTCTACAGTGAAAAAATTTATTTAAAACTGTGTACAAGTTTACAATTATAAGAAATCTCTAACCACAAGTACCCAGTTAACTGAAACTCATTCCACAGCCAGAAACAGAAATGGATCTGAAACACTGAAAACAAGGGAGGGGAGGGAGAAGGATAAGATGTAAATTTTATTTTGAGATCCACTTTCCTGATTTGAAGACCACCTCTCCCAAAATACTTTGGTCTTTAGAAGAAGGAGAAGCACTGTCTCAGGGCAGCACACAGCTATTAACTACAACCAGTCTGTTACAACAGAGTACAAGCAAAGACTCTTGTATTTTTGTCCTGAAAACCCTAGAGACAAATAAAGCTTGCATGGTATGTGACTGCACTGAGGAGCAAACCATGCTTTCTGCACGTGTACCACACAGGCAGCCAGCAGATATAACTAAGTTTACCAGACATATGGGACTGAGGGATGAGAAGCTCAACATGAGCCACAAGTGTGCACTTGCAGCTCAGAAAGCCAATCACATCCTGGGCTGCATCAAGAGAAGCATAGCCAGCAGGTCAAGGGAGGTGATTCTCCCCCTCTACTCTGCTCTGGTGAGACTCCACCTGGAGTACTGCATCCAGTTCCGGAGCCCCTATTATAGGAAGGATCTGGACGTGCTGGAGCATATCCAGAGAAGGGCCACGAGAATTATTAGAGGGCTGGTGTACCTCTCCTATGAGGACAGACTGAGGGAGCTGGGGCTGTTCAGTCTGGAGAAGAGAAGGCTCAAAGGAGACCTGATTGTGATCTTCCAGTATCTTAAGGGGGCCTACAAGAAAGCTGGGGAGGGACTTTTTAGGGTGTCAGGTAATGATAGGACTAAGGGGAATGGAACAAAAATAGAAATGGGTACATTCAGATTGGATGTTAGAAAGAAGTTCTCCCCCATGAGGGTGGTGAGATGCTGGAACAGGTTACCTGCCCAGGGAGGCTGCAGAAGCCCCATCCCTGGAGGTTTTTAAGGCCAGGCTGGATGTGGTTCTGAGCAACTTGTTCTAGCATGAGGTGTCCCGGCCCATGTCAGGGGGGTTGCAACTAGATGATCCTTGAGGTCCCTTCCAACCCTAACAATTCTATGATTCTATTTCCAATTTCAGACCCAGTATTCTGGTGTTATACATTACAATTTTGTAGGACAAAAGTAACTTGTCTAAGATTTAAAAATCAAGGGTATTTTGGTAGATTGGGTGTTGGAATCAAAAGACTGTCCAAAACATGGGTGATGCATGAAGCAAAGAAAAACCTGAATCACAGTGCTTAGGAGGTTTCCTCAGAGTCCAGATGAAGTAGAGGGAAACTAATACTTCTCCAGTATGTTTATCAATGCATGTTCACATACAATTAAAAATATTACTCATAGATCTGAATTAAAAGGTAGCTAAAATATTATTAAAGTACACTTCACTGAACTAGAATTGAAAGAAAGAAAGATATCTAGATAATTCAGAGTCTAGATAATGGCTGAGTCAAATCTATCATTAAAAGCATCTGCTGATAGATTGTGTTTTCTAAACCTTTTGTAATTCATCTTCTACAGACTTACTCAGTAACTGCAAGCTTTGCTAGTCCATAAAACAACTATTTGTGAGAAAGTAACACTCAAGGAATGACATTTGCTTTAGACAGAGAAGCAAAAGTTACTTAGCTTTCTATAACTGTTTCTGTGATCATAACAAGACCTAACTGGTAATACATTTGAAATTAGCTTGTATCAGATGACTGCTAAAATCTCACAATTGCCATGGAAAACAAAATAATTACATTTGACACCTTCTGTTGTGCATTTCCATTCTCATACTCTTTTGTTTTTTCCCTTTTTGCAATAGCACCATGTTGCTGACTCATTTTGTTTGTGATTCAATGTACTTCCCAGAGCTTTGCTTAGCTCTTTTATTGCTGTCCCAGTTATTCCCTCTTCCGCATGCATACATTTTACTTCTGTCCTAAATATAGTACTTCACATTTGCCTTGTAATTTGTGAATATATTTGGGAGCATTTGTTGAAGATTGTACTTCATCCTGATCCAGTCCTTTAACTGTTGAACATCTCTGCTGTAAAGAAGCTCTGCGCAAAAGGGTGCTGTCTGCATCACTTGAATAACTATTAGAAAATGCTTCACAGTAAAGTTTTGTGAGATTCCCTGCTGGACTGATCCACTCTTGAGCTGTTTCTCAGTGTCATGGTGTTAATCAGATTATCTTACTCCTCTTTTTTAATGAGAATAACCAAGTGAGATGTGATCAAAAGTTAGACTAAACTGAAGATATATCATAGTTACTATTTTATTGCTGTCTATTGCCAGGTAAAATGACAGATTATGACTTGCAAATACAGTTCAGGAATGATCCTCCAGGAATTTAAAAAATGTTTGATCAAGTTAATAGATTGAACTCAAGTCTTCTTGTGTATCAAAGACAAAATAATTACAGACTGCCAGGGGTGGCCTCCTTTAAATAAGTTTTTATGTTTTCTATTTAGTTGGGTTTTTTTCTCTAGTGTATTCAAGATCTTTACCATTCTCAAAGATAACTACTTCAAAACATATTAGAACTGACTTTCATAATTTGCTGACTGCGTCACACCTCTTATCTTTGACTTTTCCCCTCTCCAGTTCATATGGTTTTGTAAAATTTGTGACTACAATCAGAAAAAAAAACAAGACAAGCTCAACAGAGAAAATTCCTCCACATACTAGGAACCTAAAAAAGGAATCCAACAGTAATTCATATGCATCATGAGTATCAGAAAAGACAAAGTAAACTGAGGCAGAGAATATTTGGAGAAAATAGTGACTTCTGGCACTTTGAACCCTACTGAAAATAAGGGAATAAAACTTGGATATTTTTCTTCTACTAAATCAGTCAGCTGCTTTCAGCAATAGCTGAAACTTGTAACTGTTGTCTTTGAAAGTAAACCTCATTGGAGAAATATAATTAAAAAATGAAGATAGAAACAAACAAAAACACATTAAAAAAAAACAACAAACAAACCAACCCAACCCAAAACCATGAACCAAACACATTTTAGTTTACAAATAAATAAAAACATTTCATTACCTTAGCAAACTGTGCATTTATCCATTTTGTGAATGTTTTCTTTTGAACATCTTCCCGTTCATCTGCCAGAGAAATTGAAACGCTTCATTAGGATTATTCCACAACATAGTAAAATATTACTGGTTAAAGTTTCAGTAGTAAAGTACTAGCAGTAAAGCTACTAATAATAACTCAAACACATTCAGGGCACTTGTTCAAACATATTCTCCCCTTGCCAATTACACCTGTCTATTTCTGAAAGCCTACGGATTGCCTTCAGAGTTGTGGTCGATATCCCTAGCTCATCTCACCCATCCTGTGGTTTCTTCTCTACAAGAAGGGAACACGGTGCAGCAGGATCTGCAATATTCCATTCAAATGTTTAATTTCATTTAAGTATAAGAAACGTGTTAGCCAATGGTTTTGACATGAGGGAACTCTTCAACAGCACTTTTAAAGGAGTACTTGAAATAAGTTTATATGCACATACTCCAATTTTTTTAGGAAGTTAAGGCTTCTGGACCACAGTGATAGGTCTTCATTGGCAGCCCCTGCCATACCTTATGCCTTTTCTGCCTTGCAGCTATTTGCCTGTTACAATTTGTTACCAGTTTTCCTCCAACAGGAAAAAAAAAAAAACAAAACAACAAACAAAACCCCAATAACAAACACACCCACATGTTTTTTCCAGCCATACGTGAAAATTCCTTCTCCATTTTTTAATTCAAAAAGCACTGTAGGAAGTGATTGTCATAGAATGGTTTGGGCTAGAAGGGGCCTGCAAAGGTTGTCTAGTCCAATCCCCCTGCGGTGAGCAGGGTCGTCCTCCACTAGATCAGGATGCACAGAGACTTGTCCATTATCTTAGGCCTTGATTTCTGTATCTAAGTTCACAGTATCACAGGATGTTAGGGGTTATAAGTTAAGTTATAAGTATAGTCTTGGTTTAGAATGGAACTGGACACACAAAGCTACAATTCTGTTATATTTTATTTACACAGGAAGAAAAAAGATGCATTCAAAATAAAACCTGATAAGCAGGTGCTCAAAACAATCTATTAGGTATTATCCCTGAAATAGCAGAGAAGGACAGATCTCTTTGTATGACAAAGCCAAATCAAACTATTATTAAAGGGTATATGGAAAAGGCTGCAGAATGCTTATACAAAAATCAACCCCACTCAGTGCACTTTTGGTTTGCAATAAAATTATCTACACTTGTTAAATAAAAAGGGATAATAAATTCCCATCTGAAATGTTCAGCAATTAAGAAAGTTAATGGATTTAGGTGAACTTGATAGGCAGGTATGGATGAGCTACATGAGCTATAGATTAATAACGTGATTTGCTTTTCCTCCCTTAACCCCTCCAAAAAGAGAAGACAAGGCAAATCTTTTCAATATAAGCATATATTTTGTTCTTATAACTGTGGCATCAGGAAAGGTTTAAATTAGATATTAGGAAAAACTACTGAAAGAGTGGTCAGGTATTGGAATAGGTTGCCAAGGGAGGTGAGGGTTTCACCATCTCTGAAGGTGTTCAAAGCACATGTTGACGTGACACTTTGGGACATGGTTTAGTAGCCATGGGAGTGTTAGGTTGGTGTTTAGACTTCATGATTGTAGAGGTCTTTTCCAACTTTAATGATTTTGTGATTCCATGATAAAATCCACATCTCAAGAGCACTTTCAAAGTGCCTTTTCAGAACATTTTCCAGTCTCAACAATACAATGAAAAAAAATTATATAAACCTACTATTTCATTATATAAAACATGTGCACACAGGAAGGAATGTGTTCTAATTGAGATACTTGAACATGTCCAGAGAAGGGCAACGAGGATGGTGAGAGGTCTCGAGCACAAGCCCTGTGAGGAGAGGCTGAGGGAGCTGAGATTGTTTAGCCTGGAGAAGAGGAGGCTCTGGGGAGACCTTATCGCTCTCTACAACTTCCCAAAAGGAGGCTGTAGATAGGTGGGGGTTGGTCTCTTCTCCCAGGCAACATGTGACAGAACCAAAGGACACAGTCTCAAGCTGTGCCAGGGGAAGTTTAGGCTCAAGGTGAGGAGAAAGTTCTTCGCAGAAAGAGTAGTTGACCATTGGAATGTGCTGCCCAGCAGGGTGGTGGAGTCACCATCCCTGGAGGCATTCAGAAAAGGATTGGACATGGCACTTGGTTTAGTTGTCATGAGGTAATAGGTTGGAGTTGATGATCTCTGAGGTCTTTTCCAACCTGCTTGAATCTGTGATGCTGTAATTGCTTTCAGATGATCATGAGTGAAAAGACTGACATCACAACAGTACTGCTGGAAATATGCCATAGAAGTCAAGCATTATGTGCATTCTGCCACTAATATATGAGTATTTGCTGCAATAAATAGAAAGGGTTTTCTAGAATGCTATTGATACTGCTATCTATCCCAAATGATGCTGCTTCCTTCATCCTTGGTATTTGAAGAGTTAGAGATTCATCAAAAAGCAACAGCATGTTCAGGAAACACATGCTTTTTGTAGTGAATGGTGCCAAAGCTGTTAAAAATTGTATTTTTCCCCACAAGCATCACTTCTTTGTTTTTTGAATGTTAGCAAGCTGCTTTTAAATGAGTTTTGACTTACTCTAGCCATATGCAATACACAGAAATGGGAGAAGGAAGATACATTTTCCTGGTAGAATATACGTATACTTCTTCAGCAATTTGATATAAAATATTACATATAAATAGCTATTTCAGTTTAATCCTCTCTGATAAAAATGACAGATGCAACCTTAAAATGGAGTAGAAGAGGAATATGTGGAATTTATGAGAGAAAAGGAAAGAGACAAAAGTCACTCTCTCAAACTGTTCAAACTTCTACTCTTTCACTTCAAGCCACTGTAAGAGCATATTCAGTAACAGTGTGTAGGGTTTTTTTTTGTGTTTTGTTTGTTTTGATGTTTTGGTTTGGTTTTTTTCCATAAAGACATATGCCAGAGATTTAACTGCTAGTTAGCAGTTAATTCATGTCTATTGAATTAATTCAATGTCCTGACACCAAGCTACCTCTGCAAACACAAATCTATTCTACTGCTGTTATCTTTATACAGAGATTATTTCAAGCACTTTTATCTCTAGACACTTGCTCTGACAAGTTTATACCACAGTGATTTGTTAGTGACAGCCTCCTAACCTAAAAAAAATAAAAATACATTAAAAACAAAAATCAATCTTTCGGTTATGCAGGGCATGATTTCCCCACAGTAGGGATGTTTTTTTTTATTCAAAGAAGATGTTCTCCTAACCCAGATTTATGGATTGAATACTAGATGTGGAAGCTAAATGACATTTGTCTGGGTGCTGTAGAAACATGCCATCTGCCACTTTCATAAGGCTGTGTTTATAACAGATCCTTCAGCAGGGAGCAGATGAACGCCCTTGCAGGTGTTTGTACTGTGAGTCAATATGAATAATCAAATGGCCAAGCAGCTTATTCCTCTGGCTGTCCAAGACTAACACAGCATGTTTGCTCCTTTTCTTTAAGGCTGGAAGAACTGCAGAATAAGCACAGTCTCTCTTCAGGTTAAACCTAAATGTGAAGCAGTGCATGGATCCTAAGTTCCCTTAGTGCAATTGTCATAGAATCATAGAATCAATAAGGTTGGAAAAGACCCCAAAGATCATCAAGTCCAACCTGTCACCCAAGACCTCACGACTACTAAACCATGGCACCAAGTGCCACGTCCAATCTCCTCTTAAACACCTCCAGGGACGGTGACTCAACCACCTCCCTGGGCAGCCCATTCCAACAGCTAAACAGTTGAAGTTTGCTTTGGCTGAGCTTGGCTATTACTTTTCTTTCTGGCTTTTGAGGCATGTCAGTTATTAGAAGGTGAACATTAAAGAGGTGTTGTTATTCTTGTATGCATTAATATGCCAATCTAAAAAAAAAAAATAAATGGAGGAGCACTCAAATTTTGTCATAACTTACAAACTATGTCACAGAATCACTAAGTTCGGAAAAGAACTCTGACATCATCAAGTCCAACCATCAACCCACCATCACCATTCCTGTAAACCAAGTCCCAAAGTGCCATGCAACCACTTCCCATAGCAAAAATATACTTTTCTTAAAATGCTGACCATTGTGTGGAATAGGCTTAACCTCCTTTCTGTTGGTTATAAACTCAGAAAATAAACAATCTGAGACCTACAGAAAGCCTTTCAGAAGGAATACATACTGACATGTGAAATGTATCTGATTTTCAGGCTCTAGAGCCTCTCCTAACACTGAACAGAACTTGTTCTAAGTAGCCCACATTCACAGATGAAAGTTACAGTTCTGATATTTGTGGTAGGATGAGCATCCAGTGTTACAAGTGTGAATAGAAACCTCTCAAATTAGTGAACTGCACATTTGATTTTAAAAGTATTATCCCAGGCTAGATTGCATAAGACATTATGTCTAGAACAGAAATGGCAGCATTAATGGAGCTTATAACCTGACAAAGGACAGTTTTAAGGTTTAATCAGGTGGCAATGCTAATAGACACAAGTGGTACACTGAAAAACGCTTAGGAACCTGTGATCAAGATTCAGCAGAAGACAGATGCTATTATTAATGGCAAGTGGTTATCAGACAACTTTCCTAGATACTTAACAAAGAAGCTCATCTTTGCAACCTACTACTGAAATCAAATTCCCTTTTATTTTCCACCACTACACTTACTACTACACCTTTTTTTTTTTTCCCAAAGCACTCTGTTCCAAATACTAAAAAAATATATTACATGGGGAAAAAAATCTTTTAAAGTACCTGGCATACTCTAGGAACTGTTCTGAAAGCACAGAGCAGTGTTAGCAAGTCATTTAAAAAGTAATGCTTTTAAACAATGTGACCTGGCAAATACCACGCAGATTTTAACTGAAACAGGCTCAGAAATACTCAGCATTATACTGTATATACACTACATTATTCCATTTGTTTGATATAAGCCACTCTCACACAGAAAATCTCATTTTTAGTCTATCCTTCCCTGTTCTCTAGAGGGTCTTTCAGGCCCTCTTACTCTTGATAAACTTGAATAAGTAATGCATCCCCAGACTCAGAATTGGTTGAGATTGGAAGGGATTCCTATATGTCATCTGATCCAACCTTCCTGAGCATGGAGGGTCACCTGGAGCTGGTTGCCCATGACCAAGCTGAGTCTGGTTTCTAACATCCTTGAGGATGGAGACTCCACAGTCTCTCCTATAGAATGACAGATTGAAACTGCACCTTTCATATATGCAGTCTGCCTTCCACAAATGCAGGTAGAGGTTTCTGATGCAAATCACTTAGGAAACTTCTTGAGAGTAAGTATAGCCCATTTTTGTAAATTAGAAGATATTAAACAGTGCACAAGCAATTCAGGGGTATGGAAAATGAGACATATCCTCACATTATAAGGTTTAATTTGAAACAAACAAATAAATCATTGTCTTTAAGGTGTCAGTGAAGACATTACCTAACGTAGAATATTTGAATCACTGCAGAGACAGACACTGATAGGAGGCTTGCTTGTGTGATAAAAGCTTTTATGCAGTTTTTAGCAAGCAGTTCCATCATAGGTTGAAAAACAAATAAGAAAGGAGACTTGTCCTTTTCTATTATCTCCTGTTGCCTTAAGCTAGGTTCAAAGATAACTGAATAGGTTTTGTTTACTGGGAACTATGAGAGGAAAAAAAAAGAGTAAAAAGGAAAAAGAATCCCATATACTATCCGGAAACTTTGAAACAATGGTGTCAAGGCAAGTATCAATTCCTTCATTCATGACGACTCCAGGTTCATCAGAACACTGCACTTTAGAGAACAAACCCGTCAAAATTGCTGTTTGATTTTCTAACAGCCAAACAATGCAGATTCAGAAAAGGCCAGGATTTGCTTCAGGGAGTGGGAGTGAATACCAGCAATGGTGGGAGCACTAGGAACAAAAGAGGCCACAGATAGTCACATTATTGATACTCTGGCTCCATCAACTCACTATTCTTAGAGATTTCCAGCACATTGTTACAATACTCTGCCAGCAACTATAACTGCTGAGAAATGTTCCCTTCCCATTCTTGCTTATCTGAGGGGGGAAGAAGAAATCAATGCAATACAATGCCTGAATGATATTTGAGTGGACTGTCTTTGATTTTTAGTCATTGAGGTCACCCAAGACATTTGTAAGCTGACAGGAAACACAATAGACTGCTTTGACAGACAGCTAATGATTTAAAGTCTATTGCTCATGTAAGGCAATGTAACATGCAAGTCTTTGTCCATCTTCCATAAATATACTGATGAGCAGTGTGTTGACTTTATCTGAATTTAAAACTTCCTGTTCCTCATGCTATGCCTTCATACTTTACTGTATAACCTAAGTCAAATCACTATAATCAGACCTTCTCAGGCTTCTCAAAACACTGATGAACCTATTCAAAAGCTTAGGAGAGTTATCATTCAGAGACTCTCATTAATATTAAAAAAAAAAACCAAAGTACAAGTCAATCCTGTGAGAAATAGTACATCAACATATTCTGAGGAGAGTTGGTGAGATTCAAGACAAATTTAGGAAAGGAGCAGGGGTATTGCCACACCGCAAATTTAATCTCATCTCTGCTTCTGGCCATACTCTCCTTCTAACACAGGAAATCAGACAGAGGGATTCCATTTACTTTTCAGGGGACAGAAGAAAAAATGGCTCAGCCTACAGGTCTGACTGAAACCATGGGTATATTTTGAACCCCAGGCTAAGAAAGTCTTTGGGGTTATTTTGTATTTCACTACGTTAGCTGGAATCATTCTCTTAGGAAACTTCTTCCTGATGTTTCTCTTTATTTTTTATTGTTTTACTCTTTTAAGATATTGCAAGTGTTTATGTAGTCTTGTTCTTCTGACATAACCAATTAAATATTTAGGGAGAAAAAAAAAAAACAAAGTGCTTTTGAGGGTGTGTATGATTGTCATGGAGAAGAAAAAGACCAGGGGTGGCAGTTAGGAAGTTTAATTTGGTTGAAGGAGTGACCAGATGTGATCATACAGTCAAGATACAGTTAATCTGTTTCACTCTGTTTTCAGTGTTCTTACTTCTAACCAACATTTTGTCATTTTCTAGAGTAAATGTGTCTTGTTAGCAGAAGAAAGAGGGAATCAGTATCAAGGTTGGTTGTTGGTTTTTTTCCCCCCTCCTCAAAGCACATATGTATTTTCATATGCTTCTCTTTGCAGCAGAAGGCCTGCAGCACTAGGACAGACTGATAGCCCCAGCCATGTACATGGCAGCAGCAGTCACTTTGTGAACCCTAACATACAGCCAGCACCTTGAAAATCCTCATCAGTTAAAGACTAACAGAATTGGTGTACACAGTGTACACATTTAGTGACAACTTGTAATAAGCACTGTTACTCCTCTGTGCTGATAATCTGAGAATTGCTGAAACTAATTCAAAGTGACAGCGAAGTGCTCTCACCTCGTCTGCCGTTACCAAGCCAACTCAGAGCGAACCCCCGTCCTTACAAATGATCCTGTCACCACTGTGGGAAAAGCTACACCCCAGAAAACAGCAGCACTGGCACAGCCTGTATTTCAGAAATGTCAAAAAAAAAATTAAAAGAAAATTAAAAATCCCCACAAAGGGTGTTCAAGAGGGGATGGGACGTGGCACTTGGTGCCATGGTCTAGTCATGGGGTCTGTGGTGACAGGTTGGACTCGATGATCTTCGAGGTCTCTTCCAACCTTAGTGATACTGTGAAAATAAGAGATTTGAGTTTGACAAACTTTAAATGGCTCTAGCATTGATGGTCTTTGCCAGGAAAGTTGTTACATACAATGTGAGAATGAAAACTGTGATAAAGGAGCTGTGGGCAACAGAGAACTGTTTGCCAGGACACGGAGGATGTGGATTTCTTGGACTTGTGTTTCTATTTTTAAAACTTTGGAAGACAGATCAGCATTTAGTTGATCAGCAAGCCACCTCAGAGCAAGGTGACAGAGACACTGCATGGGAGTATTATTATAACAGAGAATAAGTGTTAAAAAAGTCAAGGTTTTGTAACTACATATAATCACTTCAAAATTTTGTATTTATAACTTTCATGTAAAACACACAATTATTTCTGTTTTATTCAGGAAACAGAGATAAATGCTTAGTGTTAGACTGATTGTATCTTTCCTTAGCTGGAGACTTTTACCATCTAGGTTTCCATTTACGTTCAAATATGAAGAAATACAGTACAGGAGACCCAGGATAGTAAGGCTTATTCATGAACCAGTCAGAGCAGCTTACATCAAAAAGAGAAAATAAGAGTCCACAAACTTTTGAAATGATAGATGATCAACTAGTAACAAATGAAACAGAAAGGAGCATCAGGATTTAAAAGAAGTAACCAGAATCTAAAATATGACACTGGCACATAGTTTTTCACACAAGCTTCTGATGTAAAAGTGAAATTACTGTACTGTTTTCAACAAATGCCACCTAGTGATGCATAGTTGCAAAGCCTGGAACTGCTTTGATTTTTATGTATTTTCTCCCAGAATTTCTGATTTGCTTGTTTGAAAAAAAAAACAACCACAAACAAACAAACAAACAAACAACCCCCAAACAACCTAAAAAAAACCCAGACAAATGCTTTACATAGTTACAGGTCACCAAAATTCATGTCACACACTAGGAGAACACAGGCAAAGGACAGTGGGTTAAATACATGTGAAGGAGCAATATTCACTTCATTTTATATGAAAATATTAATTACAAATAATCACACTAAGTACACAATGGTGGCTAGCATTACTTTGAAATATTTCTAGTTCCTTTTTTATCCCTCTGTCAAAAGCAATTAAAGAACAAGCTGTTCTAGTCCACTTGAATGACTGCTGTCTACTTTATTTCATCTGACCCAATTAGTATCTGAGTTAATTAGTAGAAGCTGCCACTGAGACATCTATCAGAGATGCTTGCAATTAATGGGCCCAAGGTGTTAATATTCGATTGTTTACAGTGCACACCCCCTGCATTTACAGTGAAGATACTGTCATAGTAAAGCTGGAAACATTTACTGGCCCACAGTTAGGTTTCACCTTATTAAGCCTTATTCACAAAACTTGGAAAGGAAAGCAAGCAACAGATGTAAGTGGTAGCTGTTTTCCACTCCTGTTTTCACACCATCTGAAGCAGCCCAGGTAATGATGAATGTGTCTAAATCAAAGTTGTAAGTTGTGACTTATTTCATTCACAGACAACTATTACAGATTGGATGTTGTCTGGACTCTTTGTTTCCTCTCACCATTCCCAAGCAACCCCCACCCCCGAGGGAAGGAAAGAAAAGGTAGTCAGTGATTTAGATAAAGCATTTAAACAGCCCCCATTGATATTGATCAATTGGAGGGGAAAGCTAATAAAATAATTTAATTTCTCTAAGCCCCTTCCTATTTCACAGCTACTTTGTACTGTTCATAGTAGCTCTCTTGCACAAATGACTGAAGAAGGGTCTGAGTGCTTGACCGATGGGTATATTAAGCATGATTGTCTTATATTACACTGGATTTGGGGAAATCACTACAGTATCATACAGATAAAGGATAATTCAAATTATTTAGAACTCTAAATACCAGCACTTGATGGAAAACCTGGGTTAGGAAATGGTAAATGGGCATCCCCTACTTCCTCTAAATATCAAGAATTCATGAAAAAAAAAATCATTGAATGTCTAGACAGCTCATAAGCAACACCTTGCAAACAGCTGTAATGCTTACTGTAAGCCATTATTCCTTCAGCTTCTTTTTGAAGCTTCTATTTTTCACTTAATAGTTTTAGTTGGAAAGTGTCTGTTCAGTCCCTAGCAGAAACATTCAGATTGGAAGAAATGAAGGGAGGCAAGGTGTTTACCTCTCTTTATTACTAATATTATTGAACAATTAGAACACAATAAAATCAGTTTTACTCCTCATCTTGAACATGGTGACCACCACTAGAAAGAAATGTTACTATTTTTGAGACAAAAATGTATTGAAGTTATAATTCAGCAATGTGCACAGAGCCACCAATAGTTGCAACCTTTTTGGTTTTGTTTGTTTGTTTTTTCCCCTCAGAAAATGGTGGAGGAAAAAGCTATCATTATATGGAAAAGTCATTCTAAGCTGTAGAAATTACATCCCTGTAGACAAGAGAAGCTCTTTACGCGATGTACTATCCTTGTCTATCAACTTATAGAGTGCATAGCATTGGTTTCTGGTCAAATATCTGTCTGTCAAGCACTGCGCTCAGAAGCAGTCAGCCTACAATACACGGAGGAGATGGAGGTTGCATTTCTTTCTAAGCAGTCAGACATAGATATTGCTTAGGAACGTTTTAATATCTGTAGTAACACTGGAACAACATAATTTTCTATGCTTACATGTTGTTTACTGCTCTGCAGATACTTCTCGGATTATTTTTAACTTGTTTAACAAACTAACTGAAAGTGGTAAAAAATCCTGTCCAAAAGTCACCTACCTGACATTGCTGCAGTGGCATCTGTTAAGTCTAAATACTCAGTTTGGGGTTGGGCACAAAGTTCATTCACACAGAGATAAATCTTGGACACAAGGTTAATTCACACTTGGGGATAAAGCATCTTAAAGTTATCTCAGGAGGGTGGAGTAGAAAGAATTAATAAAAATAAAAAAAGGAACAGGGACACAGAGACAGCAATGAAGAAAGAGGAGATGTGTAATTCCCTTATCCATATATTGAAGCATCATGCTGTGCTGAGGAAGGGGAGGAAAATGAGGGGGGAGAAATCTTTAGAAAGTTTTTAAATCCTTACATGTTGTTAGATCTCTTTGAAATTATTATGTTGCATCAGAATATTTTAAGCACTAGAAAAAGACTTGTCAAAATTTGTTTTGAGTGCTGTTCATCTTCTCATTAAGCAGGCATTCTCTGAAGAATTTACAAAAAATATTTACAATAGCAACATATATTAATTAGTTAGTTAATTAATTCACACAGATCATGCCTTCCCAACTGAAACTAGAACATTCTGGTTGCACCAGACATGAACATTTTAGATAACAAACACATTTGCTGCCTGTATGCATCCTGTGCATCAACCAGGAATTTTTCATTTCATACATCATCCCAAACTGCTTTCAGTGAAGGATTTCATACCTATAACATTAAGTGATGATTAAGAAATATTAATATTTATGTTAGGACAGTTACTTTTTATAAACATTGATTTTGATTTCACGTCAGTGCCAACTCATCAGCTGTACTGTGAGGAGCTGCTTCTCCTTAATATAGATTCAGTAGAGAGAAAAAAAGATGAAAAACAACTATTTGTCATTCTTTTTACAGCTGCTCTTTTCCAGTCTAGACAACTCAAGGCAAGTGTGACATTTCACATCATCATAGACTACATTCAAGAAACATATTGTTATTCTATTCCAATGCTTTTGCAACAGTAAAGAAGAGTAATTTTCCTTATAGACTAATGCCTTCTAGAGTCACCTCAATCAAACCTCATAGACATTTTGATCATATCTGTCCTAATAGAGAAACAGAAGTGAATAGGTACTGGAACTTAAGTTTTGGCTTCTATCTTGGAGATTTGTACAAAAGACTTACAGAGAGAAAAGGAAAAAAAGAAAGAGAAACCAGGGCTGTACAGGATAGAAAACACACAACCAGCAGAGGGAGAAAGGAAAAACACACCACAAAGAGAGATACTGCCCTGTGACCGGTTTAGGCTGTGCCTTTAAGAGAAGGACACTTTCTGAACACTCTGGCCGAATATTTTGGTATATAAATGAAAACAAGAGATATGCTAATCCAATTTCATTGGTGGAACCCAGCTGTAGGTTCTTGTTTAGTCTTTCAGTCGGGGGCAGTCAGTCGTTTTCTTCTTCCCCCTGTGCTGTGAGCTGGCTCGTTTCTCTCTACGATTATTGCTAACCAGATAAGAGAAAACTAACTTTTGCATCTGCTTTGAGCTTTAACAAGTTTTCACCCTTTTAATTACCTTCCTTTCTCTTTCTCTCGAACCCTTTTGGGAAAAAAGGGAGGTAGGGAGGGAGAAGGGAGGGAGCAGGCCGAACCCCCCTGGCCGCAGGGGAGTTGGGGAAAGGTTTCCTGTGTTACATACATTGCTGTATATTTCTGTATATATTGTAAATATTGTATGCTTTTGTACATATTCATTGCATTCCATATCTGCTTGTAAAATACAGCTTTCATCTGCTTCTCCGGCTGAGTTAGCTGTGGAATTCTTTGGGGGGGGGGTGGGGGGGGAACCTTCCTACTCCACCACACTGCCCTCTGCTCACCTTGCTCACAGGAACTTGAATGACTTGTATCTGAACTCTGTGGAATGGAATGGAATGGAATGGAATGGAATGGAATGGAATGGAATGGAATGGAATGGAATGGAATGGAATGGAATGGAATGGAATGGAATAGAATAGAATAGAATAGAATAGAATAGAATAGAATAGAATAGAATAGAATAGAATAGAATAGAATAGAATACCTTTGGTGAGTTCAAAATAAGCTTTTCATTGAACAATGGAAAAATAGAAATGGGGATACCATACAACGCATTAACATAGTAAACAAACGTGTTCACAGAATCACAGAAACATTCAGGTTGGAAAAGACCCTCAGGATCACCAAGTCCAAACAATAATCCTCTTCTACAAGGTTTACCCCTAAACCATATCCTCAAGCTCCACAGACAAGTGACCTTTAAACACATCAAGGGTCGGTGACTCAACCTCCCTGGACAGCCCATTCCAATGTCTGATCACTCTTTCCATGAAATTTTTTTTCCTAATGTCCAGTCTAGACCTGCTCAGTTACAGCTTGAGGCTGTTCCCTCTTGTTCTGTCACTAATTACCTGTGAGAAGCAGTCTTGCTTGACAAGGCTTTCATTTTTCAGGAATCAGAATTATGTGCCCAACGAAGGACCGTATTTCTAACTGCATTTATATCCCATTCAGTAAGTTTTTCCAACGATCAGTCTGAAACTGGAGCTTCTCAGAAGAAACATGACCAAAGTAATGTTTTAATTAGAAATCCAAAATATATGTTAAAGAAATATGAAAATATATGGGTAACATATTGCAAAA
Organism: Picus viridis; assembly: GCA_033816785.1. NCBI lineage: Eukaryota > Metazoa > Chordata > Aves > Piciformes > Picidae > Picus > Picus viridis. The sequence goes on along the minus strand of CM066570.1, from coordinate 23,626,346 downwards.
GAGAGAAAATAAGGATTCATCTCCAAAAACTACTGATAAAATCTCACCCAAAAAGCTCAGCCTAGTACACAGTGGCCTTGACAACCACTAGAATACCTTGAGCTATGACCATTTTGAATATCCAACAAATACAGTCAAACTCCAAAATATCTAGAAAGTAAACTTGCTTAGTACAAAGGTGAAAGTCATATGAAGTACTTTACTGTTACAACAGCTTTATTACTGTGCAGTTCCCCAGTGGTTCAACTCCATAATCTCAAACTACTGTATCAAGCTGGATGTAATAAACCTCATACTCAAAATGCAGCTAAGATTAAGTATGACTCTGAATAACTGCATAACCCAAAACATAAGAAAAGTAAATTGAACCACCAACAATGTCAATTGTCAAGAATATGCAGCATTAAACAATACAGCAAGGGCAAAATTTTCAGCTGCTTCAATCCCAGGACTAAAATGTAAGCAATAAATTATGAAAGCTGAAAAGGAGATTTTGCATCCTTGCATAGGATTCATACAGTGGTAGTAAAAAGTACATAACAAGCAGAAAGCCAGTCAAAAGCCAGTGGATTGTCACTGAGGGAATATCAGGCTGTTGCAGAGAAACTGATCCTTGCATATGTCTTTACTGGTGAAGATGCTGAAGAGATTCCCACTCCTGAGACATTCTTTGCAGTCAGTAGATCAGTAGAACTGCATTTACTTCAAATAAATGGACTATTGGGCCATACTAGTAAGTTATATGGTAATAAGTCACCGGGGCCCTTCAGCATGATCAAACTTCTGAAGGCATCCCAATGTGAAACTGAAAAATGTCTCTCCCAGGCAGACGATTCATCATTACCAATGGCAGCTGAGACACTGTGCTGGTGGGTTGCTAGTGTAGAACTCATAAAAAGAGCTCCAGAGAAGATCCTGGGAACTACAGACTAGCATACTTGACTTCCATTCCTGCTAAGATGGAAGTGTCCATTATGAAGAGTAACATCACTGGACACAGACTGGGGATGCGTCAGGATGACTTCACAATGAAGGAAAATTCAGCCTGTGACCTGCTAGAACTCAGTGATGCTGGCAGGAGGTGCGTGTAAAAGGGACCCCTACGTTCCAGCAAAACCTTTGACGTTATTCCATGCCCAAGGTTATTAAAGAAGCTAAATTTCTCTGGGACAGAAGTAACATTTTATTTAAACAAATAAGACAACCTAAAGAATACCTAGACTGTTCCTATATTTTGCTCCTTTTACTCAACTCACAAAAGAAGTATTCTTGGCTGACACAAGAACCAAGAAAAAAAAAAAAAAAAAAAAAAGCATATTTTTTGAGAAATTTGAGAAGTGAAGAATGAGCCTCTAATATTTGCAATGACTAACTACTAATTTAGCAAGCCCATAAATAATGTCTCTGTTATTTTGGTGTTTCTAACATCACTAATTGTCAGGCATTCTTCATCAGGATGATCAGCTTGATGACAATGACACACAGAGGTTAAATTACTTCAATATCTAATTAGCCATCAGAAACGACGCTTCCATGACATTCAGTCGCCACCAAACATCACAGTAGAATGCAGAGAATCTGTGGCCAAATACTAGGTTTTGAACTTCAAAATGCTACAATTTTTATAATGGAACAAGTAGAAAATCATGCAGTAGGCAGCCAGAGTTATAAAAGTAGCATGGAAAATATTTATGATTAAGCCAAAACAACTGGAAAAGGCCAAACTGACATGATGATCACATTTCAGTCACTGCAAATGGAACTCTTAAAATTCTCCTCTTCATTTCTATTTTATTGTCCCAGTAAAAAGGAAATTAAGTTCAAGTCTTGGATATTTTTTCTCCATTCAACAGTTCAGTCTTGAATGAATAAAGATCTTTTCGAATATGCAGTTCTCCACAATAAATTGTCTAACACCTAAGGAGATGACTATGCATGAAAATATCATAGTACCATAGTATCAGTCAGGGCTGGAAGGGACCACAAGGATCATCTAGTTCCAACCCCCTGCCATGGGCAGGGACACCCCACACTAGGTCAGGCCAGCGAGAGCCTCATCCAGCCTGGTCTTAAACACCTCCAGGGATAAGGCCCCAACCACCTCCCTGGACAACCCATTCCAGGGCTTCACCACAACAGATAGCTTCTAAATAATGTATAATTTGGCATGCAGATAGTACGTAATAGAATAAAATGAGGATATTTGCCTCCTGCTAGGTTTTTAACACTGTAAGGAAGTACCCAGAACACACAAACTTTTGGACTAGAATTGAGCCTAACTACTAAAATAAATTTAATCAACATTTCCCCACAAAGCTGTGTGTGCTCCTGAGAAAATAACTTACAGTGCTAACAGCAAATATACAATAAGAACTGTTCACTGCCATAGAAGAAGAAGGACACAGAAGCAATTTGAATACAAAATTTCAAAAGTATGACTATAATGTGGCTTAAATTATCTGCAAGAGAATACTAGGGAATTACACTTGGTAAAAACAATCATTAAACGGAAGTATGCCTTAATTTTCCAATAGATATTTTTTTCTATAGAAGTGCATTAACACTGTAGGATAACGCTATATGGTACAAGATACCTGTTTTCAGTCTCAAAGTTTTTTTAAACCTTGACACACAATTAGAGGGATATTTGATGTTGCCAGATTCACTGTGAATAGAGAAACAGTCAGAGAAACAGACATGAAGTGGTTTATTTTTATTAGTCTAATGCCGATTTCTGTACTTTTTTGCAGCATTTTTCACTGTCATCATTGACTCATACCACAAAAACCTCACACAAGATGAGAGAATGACTTTAGTGACACAATATTCATCCAACCTATATGACTGCTTCTCATCAGAACTGAGGTTTTTTGAAAGTTGGAAAAGTCTGCAGTCTTGGCAACAGAAAGAGTTAAGTCATCTTCCTTTTAGCTGTTGATTTACTTAAATGCACTTGATTTATTGAAAGCATTTAAGGGTTAGCTGGTTTTCATTCTAAACCGGAACAGACGTACACCTACTTTTCAATGTATTGCATTGTCAAGACATTCCCCAAAGTGCTCCCATAGTTCAGGGCTTTGTTAGAGCGTACACACATTGGAATCTGCTGTATATTTTAACTTTAAAAATAAAAGTTAAAAACCTCAGCACAGACAGGAGGGAGGAAAAAAGGAAAGAAAAAAAAAGTACTTTCTTATTGCATAGATATTTGGCAACAAATCATTCTGTTGGTTGGAAAGAAGGGGAAAAGCATTGCCATTGCTTGAAATGATGCATGTTGCTGCATCGCTGTCAGTAGTGAGGATTACAGTCTTGGCAAACTAAGCAACATAATTGCAGCAAATCTAATACTAATGCAAAGGAATAAGCAAATTATGCAATTATAGCACGCTATAATTTAATACAGGTTAAGAGCTTTCACAAGCTATTGCAATTAAAAAATAAAATAAAATTATATTTTCCATAAAACTTCACATCTTTGAAAATGTTTCTGTACTTTCTTAAATAATGTATTGCTACAAGAATTGCAGTGAGAATAGCCGAGAAAAGCACTCCGAAGTTGGCTTTGAGTTTTACTGCAAGCCTCGTCAGAATGTAAACATTTTACAAGTTTGAGAGTTGAGATTAGATACTACTTTACAGAATGAATTATCACTGAGTTTAGATGCTGCTTTAGAGAATGAATCATTGCTGTCAAAAATGTTCCAGGCATTAACATTTTGTGCACTTGCTTGCACCATACGATGACAAAAAGATGAAAAACTGACGGTGAATTAATTTTAATTTTGCAAAATTGGCATTCATCTAGACAAACTGATTGCTTATTGCTAGAGTCTTTCTTCCTACATTCAGAAGAATATAAAACCAGACATAAACAAAACAATTCAGAAGCAAATTGCAAACAATAAAAAAATTCCTCAGGAGGTAATTTCCAAATGTATCCATATTCAAACTTCGCAGTATTTGCATTAAGTTACTTGTATCTGAAGGGCCTACCCAAAGAACCAATTCAAACATGCAGGCATACAGATACATGCACACAGCTATACAAGTTTGAAGTACTGAAGGTATTGCAGTGAGTTCTGACTTTCAGATTCTCTGTGGCTGACTGATTGTGATGGAAGCAAGTTCACTGATGCAAGTGATAGAATCATAGAATCAGTCAGGATTGGAAGGGACTAGTTCCCACTAGTTCCCACCTCCCTGCCATGGGCAGGGACACCCTACACTAGAGCAGGCTGGCCAGAGCCTCATCCAGCCTGGTCTTAAACACCTCCAGGGATGGGGCCTCAACCACCTCCCTGGAAAATCCATTCCAGGGTTTCACCACTCTCATGGAGAAGGACTTCCTCCTCACATCCATCCTGAATCTCCTCACCTCCAGCTTCATTCCATTCCCCCTAGTCCTATCACTACCTGAGATCCTAAGAAGTCCCTCCCCAGCCTTCTTGTAGGCCCCCTCAGATACTGGAGGGCCACAATCAGGTCACCTCGGAGCCGCCTTTTCTCCAGACTGAACAGCCCCAACTCCCTCAGTCTGTCCTCATAGGAGAGGTGCTCCAGCCCTCTGATCATCCTCGTGGCCCTTCTCTGGACACCTTCCAGCATGTCCATATCCCTCTTGTAATAGGGGCTCCAGAACTGGACACAGTACTCCAGGTGGGGTCTCACCAGGGCTGAGTAGAGGGGAGAATCACCTCCCTTCACCTGCTGGCCACACTTCTCTTGATGCAGCCCAGGATCTGATTGGCTTTCTGGGCTGCAATTGCACATTGACAGCTCATGTTGACCTTCTCGTCCACCAGCCACGTCTCTATACTACTAATATTCTAACATATCTTTCCACATGTTTGAAAGATGATTCATACATCCAATGATGTTTGATGATTTTTAGTACATTTTTCAAGTAAGAAGCATTATCCTCACTTCTAAGTATTTATGAAGATTATTTTCAATTCTAATTAGACTAAAGTGAGCATTAAATGTGTGTTTAGTTGGGGATGTCCCTGCTGACTGTGGGGAGGTTGAACTATATGACCCTTGGAGGTCCCTTCTGGCTTGGACTGTTCTATGATTCTATGATTTAATCTAGGAATTTAAACTTTAACCTTTATGTGCAAGCAGCTCTTTTAAACTTTTATATTGTACATTTGAGTGCAGCTGTCTTTTCATTTTATTTTTTCAGTGTTGCTACTGTCATCTTCACTTTATGCACTGCAATTAGATTGATGGTTAAAACACACAAACTACACTTCTGAGAGCTGCTGTATGTATCATGGGCCATAGATTGTGTGTATCTTTTCTATCTATATCTTCTGGCAAGCTACTTTCCTAAACCATTGAGATTAATTAGTGTTTCTACATTTTTCTGCAAGATGTATATACAGGGTATAGGAGGTCCATTGTGAAATAACACAGTATCAGCAAATATTTCAGGTAATGAGGCCCACTACCAGTCAAGACTTTTAGGTTAATTTGCAAATGTAATCCCAGCAGAAGTTCCTTGAAAATGCTTGACCATTTATCTGGAGACTGAAAATGACTGAAGATTTTATACATACCCTGGGTTATTATATTTTATGTATTCACCCTCCACCACCTTTAACTCTTTATATTTTTTGGCTTACCAAAAACTTCCTCTAAGTGAGAAGCCACATATGCACTGCTGGCTCTGCCACTTTTCTCAGTAAATCTAAACCACCATGCAAAGTGTTACAGAAAGCCCCACCACACAAAAGACATTCCAGATATACACAGAACCATTGCTAATTTACAAATACCCAGAACAACTCCACCAACTTTTACACTTTACAAGGTGCACTGGTGTGCAGCTATCTCTGCTACCCTTTCCCCAAACCCTACATTTGCCTGGAAATGATACCAACAAAATTGATAATGCCACAAAATTGCATCAGTTATGTCACTAACATTTACAAGCAACTCATTAAGTGGCAATAATATCAGCACAAATATGTTAAATTAAGAGAAGAGCCCCAAAGAAGTACATGCAAAAATCTTGGTTCATTATTAGAAGACTTTAGGAAGAAGTTCTTCACCTTAAGGGTAGTAAGACACTGGAACAGGTTGCCCAGGGAAGTGGTCATCCCTGGATGGGGCATCCAGGGATGACCCCATTGTTGGGTGATAGGTTCGACTTGATGATCTCAAAGGTCTTTTCCAACCCAGTTTATTCTAGTCTAGTCTAGTCTATTCCTATTCTATTCCTATTCTATGCCTATTCTATTCTATGCCTATTCTATTCTATGCCTATTCTATTCTATTCTATTCTATTCTATTCTATTCTATTCTATTCTATTCTATTCCTATTCTATGCCTATTCTATTCTATTCTATGCCTATTCTATTCTATTCTATGCCTATTCTATCCATGGATGTTTTAAGGCCAGCTGGATGTGGTTCTGGGCAACCTGATCTATTCCCTACCCATGGCAGGGGTGTTGGAACTAGATGATCCTTGAGGTCCCTTCAAACCCTGGCAATTCTATTTCTGTGATTCTGTGCTAGCTCATTAACTAAAAGCATGGAAACACCTAGTCAAAAGGTGAATCCATCTATAGAAATACTATTAAGGAGAGGAGTTGCTGGAATTCTTTTAAATTTTAGTTTACTTTTTAATATATCAAGTTAGAAAACAATCTATTGATTCAGATGTTATCCTTGTTTGAAGAGAGTACCACGGTTACATTCAATACAATGAAATTACCCAGTCTATTCTTAGTTGCTTAGTACAGTTAGAATGAAGCCTGTAGTCAACTTGCCAAGCTTAATGAGTACTTACTTAAATGAGTACTCCAAGCTCATTGCCAAGCCTCAAAAGAAAATTTTAAAGCATTTAAAACTTATTTTATGTATTTCACTTTCTGTAATATTCCCCTTCCTAACTAGCAGAGAAGCAGCATACTTAATTCCAATTAACTAACTCTTCCCAAAGATAGTGAGAATCTATACTTGGAATATCACTGCGCTGTTCTCTCTACTAGTAACAGTGGAAGGCAGTGCAAGCTTCCCTAATGAGGAATGTCTGCTGCTACTTCTTTTGCGAAAAAAGGATAAACTGGTAAGATACAAAAGTCACTTCCTCAAAGAACAAAAATAATTTCTAGATGTTAAGCATACACACACATTTGTGCAGAAGTTACACGTTACCAAATGACAAATTGCACATTGCAAAGGCCCATTTGTGAAGCCCTATATGAAGAAGTGGTACAAAAAGCCTACTCACTTAAAATGTACTGGTACCTATCTATGTATCCAGACAGATACAAGGCAGAGCTCTTGATCTGGTTCAATTTGCCATATCCAGATCACCAGCTAAACCTTCTCGAAGCTGTACATTAGATTTTGGTTCAGGCTAGATTTTGGTTCAGACTAAGAGCTAAGTTTATCATCACATGTACTAAGGACACTAATGAGACAACACACTATTCTCAGGAGGATTTTCCTGCAGCACCACCCAAGCAGAAAGGAAGGGCAGCAGGAAAATGAGAGCTCTGACTTTGCTCGCAAAGACTTTTTTCCTTCAGGTGGCTAGAAGGGAAGAAACCATTCCCTAAGCATCTGGGAGTAACTTTGTCTGTGGTTCACAGCAGTCTGGTTCACTTGCATCACTAGACAGAAATAAAAGCCAGGGGCTTTCACACTATTGGATCTTAATCAACAAATACAAAATTGAAGATCTGCAAGCAGTTTAGTATTACTCTGAGATGCCATCAGAGAGAGTATGCATCAAGAGACAAATGCTAACTGCTAAGATATTTGCTATATTGAAACAAGCACCATAATATATTCATTCTACTTCAAATCTTCAGTTTGATGAAATATTTATACTACTAATAGTATTTATACACTCATTCTTTACTGTTGTAAATGTTCCTGGTGGGGTAAAGTAAAAAAACCCAAACAACTCAATTTTGTATTTTCTTCTTGTGTAATTCAGTTAGAATATGGGTCTGAAAACATAATTGGAAATACATACTATGCTGGTTAATTGAAAGTTAACTTTGAGATGAGGAATTAGTACTGGTAATTTAGAAATATGAATTGAGAATGACAAATATTTGCAAATCCTCAATGTGCTAATAATTATTCACTGAAATCTGAGTAATTGTGGATGATGAATGCGTTGAAAAATTTTGTAGTCAGTACATAAACAAAGACCTCCAAAAGCTAAGAGCAGCATTTTAAGCAGATGCATACAATTTAACAGTGCCAAAAAAAGTAACCTTGTAACTAATCACTTACTAAACAGCTGTTTTTCCTCACGATAAAAGCATTTTTGAAGTGGATACAGAATTGATTGTGTCCTTGTTTTGTTTCAACTTTGTTTGCAATACATCTGAAACCGTCTCAGTGAAACTAAGTGAATAAATTCAGTTCACGCCAATATGGAAAGACAATGGAATTCAGCTCCCTGTGTTAAAACCTGTCATGCAATGCCTTCAAAATGCAAGAATTACTGTGCTCATTAATTTGCTGCGCTGATTTACAACAACTAATACGTAGATATGATACATCAGTATCACTTAGGCACTGTATCATCAACAAATATATAACATCTTTATTAAAACAAAAGATTTCCAACCTGGTCTGGTCCATTCCATTCCATTCCATTCCATTCCATTCCATTCCATTCCATTCCATTCCATTCCATTCCATTCCATTCCATTCCATTCCATTCCATTCTTTTATGAAGCTACCTGGCCATATGTGCTGTTAGGACTGCAGGCTTTCAGCATTATTTAAGCCAGGCTAGCTAATACACGTTCCTGATACATAATTAAAAGTGTGTGGGTTTTTGATCAGAGAATATTATTTCATGAAATATGTTTTTGCACAGGCAGCAACTATACTACCAAATTATATATACAAATAGAAAACACTTTTTATTTTTTTTTCCCCCAGAAATAATCTAATTTTACATATAACACAAACCTTGAAAGGAAGGTTTGGTCATCTTTGGAGAGGAGTTCTTGTTGAACAGGTCTACCTTTTCCATCACCATCAATTACAGAATCTCAGAATCTCTCATCTATTACATCTCTCAGAGTGATGTCTTCCAGCTTTAGTAGACTGAAGCTACTGAAATTTCTGTGCCTATTCAGTCTCTTGTCCTTACTGAGATTATTATTAGCATAAAATGTAAGGATTAGGACTCACTTCATATATTTGCAAGAGGTGTTGATGAATCACTTGATTTAACAGAATTCAAAGATTTAGAAATGTTCTTAAATTTAATTTTGCAGTTACAAATTAATGAATCCTTTATTATAATAATAATAACAACTATTAAAAAAAGCTTTTGTGTCCTTGATATGTCTTTGAAAACATGTATCTTGAGACTCCAAGCAGAGTAAGCTCCTAAATAGTTTCTTCCTACATAATGATTATACTTCAGAGAACTTTACGCATACACATAGGAAAGTCTGGTATTTAAGTGTCTAGATGACAGTAGTTCCTTACCAGTGTTTGAAACTGCAATAAAGACTCTTTTTTTTAATGGACTTCAGAGGCTCCTTAGCAAATATGCAGAAATGTGAGAGCCCTTAACAACTCTATTGTCTCCAGACAATGCATGCGACAAAGTCTGGTTGATGACCCTTATTAACTTTCCCAATCTCCTGAATAGACTTGGCAGATGACTTAATAATGAAAAGAGATAATTTCCTCAGAGGTAGGAATTCCCTCCTTCCTTATTTTATAAGACCACTGCAAGAGCACCATGGAAAGACATTGCACTGGAGACCTCACCTCTCACTGCACAACTCACTCTGTACACCTCTCCTTCTGATTTAGAGAGACTGCCTCCCCACACATGCATAGAAAGGGCAACTTCTGTGTGGCATCTACCACAGAAGACCCTGCTGGAATGTACATCCACTACTTGGACTATGCCATGGGAAGCAAGGGTGGTGGCATCCATCCATCCATCTTTCCATCCATCCATCTTTCTTTCTTTCTTTCTTTCTTTCTTTCTTTCTTTCTTTCTTTCTTTCTTTCTTTCTTTCTTTCTTTCTTTCTTTCTTTCTTTCTTTCTTTCTTTCTTTCTTTCTTTCTTTCTTTCTTTCTTTCTTTCTTTCTTTCTTTCTTTCTTTCTTTCTTTCTTTCTTTCTTTCTTTCTCTCTTTCTCTCTTTCTTTCTTTCTTTTTTTTTTTTTTTCCCCAATTTTTTTTTTTTACTTCTTCTCTAACTCTCTTGCTCTCTGTGGTGGAGTAGGAAGGTTCCCCCACACACAAAAGAATTCCACAGCTAACTCAGCCGGAGAAGCAGATGAAAGCTGTATTTTACAAGCAGATATGGAATGCAATGAATATGTACAAAAACATACAATATTTACAATATATACAGAAATATACAGCAATGTATGTAATACAGGAAACCTTTCCCCAACCCCCTGCGGCCAGGGGGTTTGGCCTGCCGCTCCCTTCTCCCTCCCTACCACCCCTTTTTCCCAAAAGGGTTAGAGAGAGAGAGAAAAGGAAGGTAATTAAAAGGGGAAAACTTTGTTAAAGCTCAAAGCGAATGCAAAGTTAGTTTTCTTATCTGGTTAGCAAGAATCGTTCCTGCGTAGCAAGCTGTTGCTTCAGGGAGAAAAGCAGGCTAGCTCACAGTACAGGGGGAAGAAGACGACTGACTGCCCCCCCCCCCCCCCGACTGAAAGACTAAACAAGAACCTACAGCCGGGTTCCACCAATGAAATTGGATTAGCATATCGTTGTTTTTCATTCATATACCAAAACATTCGGCCAGAGTGTTCAGAAAGTGTCCCTTTCTTAAAGGCACAGCCTAAACCGGTCACACTCTCTTCTCAGCTTTTTCTCCCCATTTGCCCTCTGCTCTGGTCCAAACAAGCATCACAGAATATTAGGAATGTTAAATGTTGGAAGTGATCTTGAAAGATCATTGCTTGCAACGCCCCTGCCAGAGCAGGATCATCTGTGCCAGACACACAGGAATGCATCCAGGTGGGTTTTGAATATCTCCAGAGGATATTCCACAACCACCCTGGGCAGCCTCAAGTGTTTTCATTGGTTTTAATAAATGCAACTCATCAGGTATTTGGTGCTGGTTCACCTTAATTTATTCCAAAGGAAGTTTTTGAATTTTAGCACAACCTCCCCGCTGCCCAGGGTTGCCTCGGGACACAGTCACAGAATTCTCTCACCTGGTCTCAAGCTCTAAGGCCCTGAGGGAATTCACACATGGGGTAAAACAAAACAAAACAAAACAAAACAAAACAAAACAAAACAAAACAAAACAAAACAAAACAAAACAAAACAAAACAAAACAAAACAAAACAACTAACTAATAAAAAAAAACCCTCCAAAACAAAACAACCCAACCCAACAAAAACAACCACAAGAACCCAAAACAAACAAAACCCACTAAACAATGGAAACCAAAAACCAAAATGCAAACCCCATTTGATTGGGGAAAAAATGAACCAGATTTATTGTGACTTCATTTTGGTGTAACTTCTGTTACTAAAAAAAAAAAAAAAAAACAGTAAGATCCTCAGATCTGATGATCATTACAAAAGCCTGCAATAATTTCCTGTTCACTTCAAATTAATAGTATTCCTATATACAAGGAAACTGGAGGAACTTAAACAGGTGGAGCTTAGCTGGGATCTAAATCCCTACAGCTATGCTTGCCTGAACCAAATACACATGCAGGTCACTCCAGGCCCAGAAGTAGCCCCATGAATCAGCTGTTTACTTAATTCAAAGATTCATTCTATAAGGGACCACCCTCGAGAGAAACATATTTGGCTGGAGGAAATCAGAAGTCCACACATAAAGCCCATATTTCTGCAGGAATATCTTTCTACATTCTTATTGTTCTTTCTGAAAGAAATGTGATCTTTCAAAACCCTTGGGTTACATGCAGAACTAATCGATATTAAGGGAACAAGATTTTTATACACAACTTAACACCATTTCATAAATGTGTACAGAATACAGAACTAACCAGGTTGGAAAAGACCTTCAAGATCATCAAGTCCAACGTATCACCCAACACCATCTAATCAATCTATGGCACTAAGTATCTCATCCAGCCTCTTCGTAAACACTTCCAGTGATGGTGACTCCACCACCTCCCTGGGCAACACATTCCAATGGACAGTCTCTCTCTCTCTGTGAAGAATTTCTTCCTAACATCCAGCCTAAACCTCCCCTGGCACAGCTTGAGACTGTGTCCTCTTGTTCTGGTGCTGGTTGCCTGGGAGAAGAGACCAACCCCCACCTGGCTACAACCACTTTTCAGGTAGTTGTAGACGGCAATAAGGTCTCCCCTGAGCCTCCTCTTCTCCAGGCTAAACACCCCCAGCTCCCTCAGCCTCTCCTCACAGGGCTGTGCTCCACACATTTCCCCAGCTTTGTTGCCCTTCTCTGGACACATTCCAGCAACTCAACATCTTTCCTAAACTGAGAGACCCAGAACTGGATACAGTGCTCAAGGTGTGGCTTAACCACACCTTGAGTATAATTTAGGATCCTACAGGGTATTCTTGCCTATCTTGTTCTATCCACAGAGGAACACAAGGTGAACCTATAAAACTGAAGAGCAACCAAGCATGTTGGTTTCACAGATGTCCTGTGTTCCTCATGACACTAAAATTTAGAATGCTCATATCTCACAGGTCAGCTAATGTAAAATATTAAAAAGCAGTAAAAAAACCCAACAAACAAGCAAACAAACAAACCACAAAACCAACAACCAACTGAAAACCAGATTGCCTTGCTGTCTGCAATGTTTTGCTTCCAGCAATTCATGACTATACTTGCTAAAATTATTCATCTTTAGCATGTGTATTACCATAGCAGCATCTCTCTGGTTCTTAGCTTCCTTTTTCAGGGCTGTATTAGAGTATGCTAAATAATTATGGTTTCTTTTTACCCTGTTCCCAAAGTGCTTCCTTTTCCAGGCCTAATTAGAGCTGATATTCAATGTAATTAGTTGAATTTAGAAATTTTCTTTGAAAAAAGAAGGTTGACCTGCAGCTTCTCATTGGCTTCCATCGTGTAAAAAAAACATCCAGTTGGAATAAAATTCAAGCTGCTTTATCTGTATTGGAAAGGGGAGGAATTCCTCATAAAGCCCATCAGGTCAAAGGCCCATAAAATTCAAGTTTTCAGAGAGAGCTAGCAAAACATCAGATATGAGATTTTTTAAGCAGTCATTTATATGATGTCACTTACTCCTAATTCCTAAACAAACCAAACAAAAGCAATAAACAAACCCCCTTCAAGCAAATAATAAAAACGAAATGCACACACATTCAAAAAAAAACCCAAACCACACAAAAAAACCTCCACAAACAAAAACCCAAACTAAACCAAACGACTTCAAGGATTACAACACTCCTTTAAATAGAGTTTTAGAGATCAGATACTGGTCTTACATCTAAGGGATCTTCTACAGATACAACTGAACTGAGTGGATTCAAGAACCCATTTTCTTTTGAAATAACACTTTTTTTATACACTTTTAGACAGATCACTAACATTCCATAAAGATTTTTGGCATAGCATAAAAGCAACTCATGAAAGAAACAGCTTTGACTTTTCCATGGTATGATATTATTTCTATTAATGATTATACTATATAGTCAATAATAATTCCCAGGAATGTTAAGGTCTATCCATGCATATTCTATTTACCATATATAATTAAATCTCTAGTACAAGCAAGCTTCAATGGAGGTCATGTATCAACAAAAGTCGTGATTACCAATAAACGTCTTTATCACACATAGAACATGAACATTCACACCTGACTGTTTGTATTAAACACACTAATATTCTTAACTGCCTTTCAATTTTTCTGCAGGCATTTTATTTCACCTGCATTTTCTTTTCCATGAACAGTGTTCTGCTTTTCTTTCTCTTGTACTACCCACAATTTTACCAAGTTATCTCAGACCTGAAGATATATTTTTGCTATTAAGAAGGAGGAATATTTAAACTGAAATTATAAGTCATACTCAAATCTTACTTGTGCTGTGAAGAAGGATCTATCAGTTTTCTTCTAGGCATGACTTGTCTGACTAAAAGCTGTCTAAATATGCAGGTGCATGAAAGCACAAAGCATTGAACAAACATATGCACACCAAATTTGGAGACTTCAAAATATACTGATGGGAATAGAATATTTTTGCTCCATCCACTGAATACACTTAATTAAATATGCATATTCTCCAAGCAAATGAGCTCTAGTAGTATCCCACAGCAGGATACACTAAAGTAGCTTTATTTACTGAAGTATCTTTCTGACTAGTATCACCAAAGGATTATCAGAGCACTGAAGACACAGTTTAAAACGTTTTAGGTCCAAAAACATGAAGTGTCATTTAGAACATCATACTCCTACAAACTCATTTTCTAGAGGTTCATTCTATATTATTGTCATACCAAAGAATTACAAGAACAGTTGGATGAACAGTAACCAGTTCTTGTTGCATTCTTGTTACTTTCTGCCCTACAATTCAGCAGATTCAATACCATGACACACTTCAGTGGCTGGAAATTTCTGGGTTTGTTTGCTTAGGAAGACAGAACTCTGCCTTCAAGACACAATACCTATCACCTTCTGCCATGTTAGTTATTCTCTCTAACTCCCACATCTCTCTGTCACGTCAATGAAGGACTTGTGTTCTTGCAGACTATCCAAGGTAACAGGCCTCAGGGGCAACACTGAAGAAGATCCACACAGAAGATTGTGCTCGCTAGGGACCGAGCAATCTTAGATTCTTGAAGTACAGCAGGGGTCTGCATCTGGCTTCTAAATATCAGAGTCAGCATCCTCAGCACTTAATGTTATTTAATCTGGTTTTGTTCAGCTTCCACCTCCTTCTTTTGAAACTGAACCTTGAATCCAGGAGAGAAATCCTAAAACTTACTACTAGATTTAGTTGATATCTATCCCAGATATTCAGTATACTATGACTACTTGGATTCTAGGATAGGAATGGAGAACAAGTAAGCTCCACTTCACTGTCAGTGTAGCCACTGAAATTTGGAAAAGTAAAATTTCAGAAAAGAGATGCAAATCACACCTCATCACTATGGTAAAGGAAATGAGTTTTAATGCAAGTCAGTACTATACCGCTGCTCCGGAACAGAGACATTTGTATTTATACTTCTGCAACTGTCTAGACCTTATGGTGAAAAGCTTATTCAGTATTTCCATTCCATAAATTTATGACACTGCCCTTATATCTGCAGCTATAGAAATCATGTCCTACAAGGTATTTGGAAATGAATAATGGCCTGCAATTGCAGGGTCACTCATTACATTATATATAGACCAAAACTGCATTTTAAGGCCAAATTACTCATAATGGAAAAAAAAACCAATTTTGTTGGTTTGATTGTTTTTCAAATGACTGAAACACTCCAAATTTTTGGTCAGTTTTATGTTTGGGTTTTTTAGGTCATAATTAACTTATTTGTATGTTAATCCACTGTTTTTACAAAAAATTAGTATTCTACACTGAAATATGAGCTCTAATGTCCAGAAAGTTAATTGGTTTTACCCAGAAAAATAAGACATAACTCTTGTGACCAGTCTGACCTGGTTTTGAGTTCTCCCATACTTGTAATAAAAGCCAGCTTGTACTGATAGAAAATAGCTTTGTTATCCTCTTAAAGCCTCCAAGCAAAACATGATATCCTAATGGCCAATTATAGCTCAACACCTGCTGCTGGGAGGAGAACCTTGTTACTACCCAATACTAAGAACAGCCACTTTAATGTTTTCTGAAAAATAAGTAATAGCTGAGCAGGCACTTTACCAGACCAGCTAACGTATGGGAAGCCTTCTCCAAGACTGGTAACAAAAGTCAGGCAAATATGAACTATTGCTTTGCCATTTGAGGAAAGATAATTGAAATCCAAATGTGCATAGATTTGGCCAAAAACCCCCAACAAACCAACACCAGAAGTATCTGTTTCATAATCTCTTCCCTCTAGTTATCCATAATATGTCATCCTAAAGACTCTGTGAAAACTGTCATTTACTGGAAGCTAAAAAAGACAGTTAGAAAAAAATGGACAAAAAAAGACCCCAGATTATCTAAATGGAGTATTTTGTTCCAGGCTACTGCTTTAATGAACTCATATTTCTAGTAAGTGCCTTTCACTATAAAGCAACACTAACAATATTAACAGACTGAACAAAGTCAATTTCATGAAACAAACTGAAGAACATAAAGATGCACAGCAAGTGTGATAATATTGAAAAGTCACAGAATCATAGAATCATTTTGGTTGGGAAAGACATCTGTATTGTTTTAAACCATCTGGCCCCACTAGAGGGGACTAGGGATGAGGATGGTGCTACCCCCTCCTGCTCTACACGGTGGTGCAGTGCCAGCTAGATCTACACCATGCTAACATCATGGTCACTACCTGACAGGAAGGGTTTGGCCAAGGTTTATGGGACTTGAAGTATATTGTGTGGCTTGTAAAGTTTCCTGTTCTGAGTTTTTGTGGGTTTTCCCTGGCTCCTAGGCAGGAATGGGTGTTCTTGTTTTCCTTCTGGTTTTTGGCTTGCATGGCAGTTTGCATTCTGTCTGTTCCCCTGCTGCTGCATTGGTATTTTTTTCTGTTTTCTTCTGTGAAACCTGATATCCCTGCAATGGAGCAGTAAATTTTCATATCTCAATTAACATTTTTCCTCTCAGGTCCTCTTCCCTCCCGTCTGGGGCTGGGGGGCTTGTCACAGTGGACTGTTTGAACCCAGGACATCTAAAACTATAGAATCTGTTAACCTAACACTACTGCAGCAATTAAACAATGTTCCAGGTAGCAATGTCTACACATATTTTGAACACCTCTAGGGACAATGACTCAAACACCTCCCTGGGCAGCTTATTCCAATGCCTGACCACTGTTTCAGTAAAGAAATTTTTCCAAATATCCAATCTAAACCTCCCCTGGTGCAATCTGAGGCCATTTCCTCTCATTTTATCACTTGATACTAGGGAGAAGAGACCAACACGAGTCTTGCTACAACCTCTTTTCTGACAGTTTTGGAGAGTAATAAGGTGTCCCCTCAGCCTCCTCTTCTCCAGACTGAACAATCCCAGGTCCTTTAGCCACTCCTCACAGGACTTGTGCTCCAGATTTTTCACCAGCTTTGAAGCCCTTCTCTGCACACGCTCCAGCAACTCAGTGTCTTTCTTGTAATGAGGGGCCCAACACTGAATCCAATATTTGAGGTCTTGCCTCACCAGTGCTAACTACAGGGGCATGATCACTTTCGTACTTCTGTTGGTTACACTATTCCTGATATGGGCTAGGATGCTGTTGGTCTTCTTGGCCCCATGATCAGAGTGCTGGCTCATGTTCTGCCACCTGTCAGTCAGCACCCCTAGGTCCTTTTCTGCTGTGCAGTTTTCCAGTCAGTCTGTCCTAAGCCTATAGTGCTGCATGGGATTATTGTGATTTAAGTGCAGGACCTGGCACTTGACCTTGTTGTACCTCATACAATTGACCTTGGGCCATCTGGCCTGTCCAGATCCCTTTGCAGAGCCTTTCTGCCCTCAAGCAGATCAACACTCCCACCCAGCTGTTGTCATGTGCAAACTTATTGAGTTGACACTCGATGCCCTCCATCCATATCATTGATGAAGATAGTAAATAAGACTGACTCCAAAATTGAGCCTTAGGGAACATCACTTGTGACCAGCAGGATTTAACTCCATTCAACACCACTATTTGGGCTTGGCCATCCAGCCAGTTTTTCACTCAGTGAAGTGTACACCTATCCAAGCCATGAGCAGACAGTTTCTCCAGGAGAATGCTGTAGGAGACAGTGTCAAAGACTGCTAAAATCCATGTAAGCAACATCCACAGCCCTTCCCTTCCCTACTGAGTTTGTCAAGCAGGACCTGCCCTTCATCAGCCCATGCTGACTGGACCTGACCATCTGATTGCCCTGCACATGTTGCATGATGGCATTCAAAATCATCCACTCTATGAGCTTCCCTGGCACCGAAGTCACACTGGTCTGTAATTCCCTTCCAACTTTTCTTGTATGTGGGTGTCACTTTTGCCAATCTCCCTGTTTAGCCAAGACTGCTGGTAAATAATGGAAAGTGGGTGGGTGAGCACTTCCACCAGCTCTCTCAGTACCCTTGGGTGTATGACATCCAGCTCCATAGACCTGTGTACATCTAAGTGGTGCAGCACATCAATAACCATCTCCTTTTGTATTATGGGGGCTACATTCTGCTCCCCATCCCTATCTTCCACCTGAAGGGGCTGGATCTCCAGTGAACGGCTAGTCTTACTACTAAACACTGAGTCAAAGAAGGCATTGAGTACCTCAGCCTTTTCCTCATCCTTGATCACTATGTTTCACTCTGTTTCATCCAACAAAATACAGAGACTCTCCTTAGTCCTCCTTTTGTTGCTAACATGTTTGTAGAACCCTTTCTTGTTCACTGCAACAGCTGGGGCTAAATTAATTGCCAGTTAGGGTTTAGCCTTTTTAATTTTTCTCCCTGCATAATGTCATGACCATTTTGTAGTCCTCCTGAGTGACCTTCCACTTCTACCAACAACCATAATGTCTCCCTTTTTTTTTCCCCTAAGCTGTAACTAAATGTCTCTGTTCAGCTAGGCCATCCTTCTTCCCCACCAACTCGTCATTCAGCACATGGGGATGGCCTATTCCTGCACCTTTAAGACTTCCCTCTTGAACAGTGTCCAACCCTCTTGTATTCCTTGGCCCTTCAGGACTGCCTCCCAAAGGATTCTGTCCACCAGTCTCTGAAACAAGCCAGAGTCTGGAAGCCTAAGGTGACAGTTCTGCTGAAGGTGCTTTTCACTTCTTGAGCAACTGAGAATTCTATCATTTCCTGATTGCTAGGCTGAAATCTATGATAATATCCCCAGCACGCTAACAAACATGATGTGTTACTGACGCCATCCAGTTGTATCATATAAATAAGAAGGAAGGTTTCTCCCACCTGAACCACACAAAGATTTTTGTTAAATACTGCATGAACCATAAAGATAGACTGGAAAGTGCTTCAAATATTTCTCCTGCAGCAGCTCTTTACAACTAATGTTCAACTTTGACAAGCTTCACTACAGAAGATACTAGCAAATACAATAGAATACAATAGAATAAACCAGGTTGGAAGAGACCTTCAAGATCATCACGTCCAACCCATCAACCAATCCAACCCACCTAAACAACTAAACCATGGCACCAAGCACCCCATTGAGTCTCCTCCTGAACACCTCCAATGAAGGTGACTCCACCACCTCCCTGGGCAGCCCATTCCAATGGGCAATCACTCTCTCTGTATAGAACTTCTTCCTAACATCCAGCCTAAACTTGCCCTGGCACAGCCTGAGACTGTGTCCTCTTGTTCTGGTACTGGCTGCCTGGGAGAAGAGATCAACCTCTGCCTGTCTACAATCTTCCTTCAGGTAGTTGTAGAGAGCAATAAGGTCACCCCTCAGTCTCCTCTTCTCCAGGCTAAGCAACCCCAGCTCCCTCAGCCTTTCCTCATAGGGCTTGTGTTCCAAGCCCCTCACCAACTTCGTTGCCGTTCTCTGGACGCATTCCAGCAAGTCAACATCCTTCCTAAACTGAGGGGCCCAGAACTGGACGCAGTACTCGAGGTGCAGCCTAACCAGTGCAATGTACAGGGGCAGAATGACCTCCCTGCTCCTGCTGGCCAAATAGTAGTTACCTGTCCTAATGCATGAAATAACAGACTTCTGTGATCCAGATTTCTCTTTTGCACCCATCCTTTTCAAGATCATGTGCACATCCCATACTTGAAATGATCATAGAGGAGGTAAAACACTGAAATTATTGATAATTTGCATCCAGAGGCAGCATACAAGAGAGTTTGCAAAAATTTACCTTCCAATTGGTGTGAAACTGTGAGCAATTGTATTTAGAACAATATTACAAGATTGATTAATTTTTTGCAGTTAAAAAAAATAATGATGCAAAACCTCCATATGTGAATTCTTTCTTCCATGATACAGAGTACAAGTAAAGCCATTTGAATTCTGTTTCGGCTGCAGCACCCTACTCAAAGCCAGTGGTGTTAGTCTTGATATATTAGTTATTATGAAAGAGAATAAGACTGTTCTGTGTATAGATAAAAATGCCCCAAAAGTATGACTGGTATGAACGGAATAGAATAGAATAGAATAGAATAGAATAGAATAGAATAGAATAGAATAGAATAGAATAGAATAGAATAGAATAGAATAGAATAGAATAGAATAGAATAGGACCAGGTTGGAAAAGACCTTTGAGATCATCGAGTCCAACCTATCATCCAACACTATCTAATCAACTAATTGAGGGTATAAGAGGCTATAATTGAGGGTATACAACCTATTTAGAAGTCACTGTCATGAAGCTTCCATTCTACCCTTCCATCAAATGCATTCTAGTCAAGCTGAAATTTCCATACTTAAGTTTTTACTTCTACCTTTCAAAATTATAGTTAAGAATAGTTTAGTCATTTTTCACAGTCAGAATAAGGAAAATATTTTCTCCTGTCAAACATATTCATCTTATAGATATTTTCAGGAGAAGCATCTCAACTCTGGAGAAGCATCTCAGCATGTCCTTGGAGTTGTAGGGAAATTCATGCCTGTGTTGGGACACATCCATCCTAGTCCCTGTGAGAGAAGAAAGCAGGAGAAAACACCTAAACTGGGAGAAGTTGCAGTCACCAGAAGAACTTGGCAAGTGAATTTCAGTACTAAGCCTGTGGCGTGCACCAAGGAGTGGTAAATAAATAAATCACATTTTTTTAACTTTTACTGGCTCCTATTGCAGTGAATACAAAATTGAGGTCCCTGTCATGTTATTTCTCTCTTCTAGTACTTCTTTCAAACGTGCAATATTGTGGAATGAAGGGTAAGCTAAAAATAAAGAAATAATATGAGAACTGGTGAAGAAACAATGAAAAAATGGCTTGATACAGACTGGGTCACGCTTCCCTCCCCCAGAAGAAACAAAAAATCACACAGATTTTCCTGAAAATTAATTGAATTTGTTTGATGAAAATCCACAGAATAGAAACTAGATTTCCTGAAGCAAGAATCTAGAGAACAGAACCTAGACTGGTGAGCTGCTGGCTGTGGAGGTAGAAGACCAGAAGGGGTTTGGAATGGGCAAGCTTAGCAAAAGCAGAGAAGCAAGGCAGTTTTCTGATGCCCCAAACTGCACTGCTCCTGCCTTATCAAATATCTGCAAAAAAATCACCCTCAGGGATATTTTTGGACCATCCCAGTGGTTAGTCTATTGAGAGTGTGCCAAAATCTTGTGAATTTAACCCCAGTGGCAAAGATAACAAACACAGCTGATAACAACACATACACCACATCTACCACAAAATTATGCCCTAAATACATTCAAAGATGCAGCACTAATTGCTATGAAAAACTGATTACAGATGCCTCTGATATGGATCCCAAATTTAACATACACTTCTAACTTTGATAGCTCTACACCATGGCTTCTTACTTGTCAGATGGAGATGTGGTAGTTTTAGGCTATGCTGTTAAAATTTTTCACAGATCTTGAGCAGAAAAGTAATAAAATGTAAATAAATCACTATTGGGCATAAAAAGTAAAATAAAGACAATTCTAAACAAGCATTGGAGAGATAATGAATTTAAACTGGTTGTACCAAAACAATTCCTCTTCTTGCTTCTTCCCTCTGGAGAGATACTAACTTGCTTCTGCTTGACCTTGGCTGCATTGTTTTGGTTAAGTCTAACAGCAACTTTCTCTGCTCCTTTCTCTTTTCCCTTTTGTACAGGGGAATAGGGGGAAGGCAGAAAAAGGAGAAGCTAGTAGCTTCCCCTGGTCCTTTAACCAGGGGTGTCCTTGTGCTGTTTGTCAATTGTAAATACTGGTAAATATTGGAAATGTTGTGTATTTTGTACATATTCATGGCATTCCATTGTAGATTGTAATTTTGCCTGTAAATGCAGCTTTCATTTGCTTCCATCTGAACTGGTCTGGCAAAGTTAATATTGGGGGAAATTTCAACCCACCGCAGGAGATATTAATGCTACATCACCTTGTAGGCAGAGTGAAAAACGGACTGCCCAGTGTCTGTGAAACAGTGAGATTTTATGGGAATGAGAACCAGGATGTCATTGTGCACTTTAAAGCTATATCAAAATGAACAGCAGCACTGGGAAGAATGAACAGCTGCACAAGTCTCATCAAATGCAGCATTACCTAGTTCCTGGCATCAGAAGATCAAGACATCTTGCATTCATTGCTACAAGAAATACCAATTCTTTCACAATATATAATGGACTACATTTGGGGTTATCTTCCTAAATTAACTTAAATTGTTAAGTACAGGTTTTCTCAAATTTTCACACTGAGATGTTACAGACGAGAAAGTTGCCATAGAGACACATAGACTCTTTTCCAGTCGTTTCAAATATAGTTAGACTCAATCAATTATTCACTTAATCACAGAACCATTTATACCTTTGGATTAAATTTTCCAGAGTGGGAGATACTTTTCAACTCTGTTAAAAAAAAAAAAAAAGAAAAAAAAAAAAAAAAAAAAAAAAAACTTCAAGTAATAGTAAATGGTCTCAGATGAAAAAAAAAAAAAGTTCTAATTGTGATCAGAAATAATTCTGTTCACAAATTAGCTAAAATATTACAGTATCACAGTACCACCAAGGCTGGAAGAGACCTCAAAGATCATCGAGTCCAACCTGTCACCACAGACCTCATGACTAGATAGTCTCAATAGTCTAATGACTGGTATGAATAGTCTCAGTAGTCTAATGACTATTAGACAATTAGACAATAGTCTAATGACTATTGAGTCATTAGATCTGCATTCCAGACAATTACCTATTTCCTTATCACTTTTAAATATGCAGAAAGTTTGGGAGGATAAATTGTGTTCCAGTTATATTATAAACATGTAAGAAAAATAATCTGTGATAGAGTGTATACATGCTTATTGAAAGGTCAGATGAATCTTCTCTTTAAAGAGATATTAATAAAATAAATACTAAAATTGTCATATTTTGTAATGGGAGTGAAACCAGCACAACACTGATGAAAAGAATCTGAAAGCTGTCACAAAGAATGCAATCCTCTTGACTGGTAGCCGTGACTTGGTAATACTAAGACCTTGTGTATTTGATTAAAACAACATCAAGATGGAAAGATCTCTTCAGATTAGAGGTCAGAAACATCAGTCTCTGAATTTTCTGCAGTTGTCAAAAGTGATACCAGATAATTAACTAAGTTAGAAAAATGTCAGACAGGTGGTACTTTTCTTTTGAAGCAATTCATTAGGGCAGACTTGTCATTTCTGACATTCCCACATAAATCCTGGTGCTCGGCACCCTCTCTGAATCATTCTAACTTGCTCCCTCAAATCTGAAAATATTTTAAAGATGAACTACATAGTCATCTAATACAACAGTCTCAAATTCCATTTGGCAAATATTTAACAAAACCAAAAATAAACCAAACAAACGAACACCAAACCATCCAAAACCAACCAAACAAACAAAAACAAAACCACAGTTTCCAAACTTTTTACATATAACAAGAATCTGCAAAGTGAAAAGACCCACAAAAAATGGAAAAGCTGCTATAAGCAAGGAACACAAAATAAACATTGCCAGGTTGAAAGGTAGATTTGGTCAGGGCACAACTGCCATTTAAATACCCTCTCCACCATTTATCAGCTCCAGCAGGCTGTCTGTTCTTACTGCGGTTCTAACAATACATCACGAAAATTTTCAACAGTGAGCAGAAATTATTTTCTCCATAATATGTGGCATAAATACATGGCATATAATTCTGGTATTTTACACTCTACCTCAGACTTCAAATAAGTCCTCTAAAAAACTTGTTCATCAACCAAACCAACTATGTCCTTCACACAAGCATCCTGTATTAAAATAGTGAAATAGTCAAATGTGAAAAGCCACCAACGGGATGAAAAGGGCAAGATACATAGCATCATAGTAATTTGTTTGCACCTCTCAACCAGGTGTGTCCAAAGAAAACAGCTTTTGTTTTTCAGATTTTTGTCTGTTAGTTTTAGACTGAAGGGAAAGATCGAACGCCAAAATGCAGCACAAAACCCCCAAGTAAATGCATTCATGAAAATATTGAAGACACCTCACTTATGGTGAATGTGATCTTTAAAGACTACAGGGGGCCAGCTAAGGAAACTCATTAAAACCATAAGCAGCACTAAACTGTCCTAAATAATTGATTGCCTCAAATGCCAGTCCTGTCCTATCTTGCAATTAGGCATATCGAAATTCTTTACAGGATTATGGACTGGTTAGTTGGAAAGGCCAAGTTTTAGAAGTTTTTACATGCTTAATAGGTATTTTTACACACTCAGGTTTATTTCTTAGGGTCAAGTATGGATCAAGACAGCCTCCTAGACTACTTAGCAGGATACATACTCAAACATTTACTCATGCAGCTGCAAGCATGCATGTGGGAAATAAGATCATGACATCAACTCCATATGAAGTTTGAAATAATATTGATTACAGATTGGAAATTGCCTTTGATTTTCAATATTTCACATTCATTTTTGGACAAAAAGTCTCTGATTTATACACAAAAGTCTTGGTGTCTCACTTGATGGCATGACAAGTGATTAGCGTTAATTTACCAGGGGATTTTCAAGGAAGTACAATGTCAAAGATTCAGAGGCCCTTAATTTAGTGGATAACGTATGCTCAGGTTTTATTTTAAAAATAAATAAATAAAATCCCTGGCCATGATTTCCATACCTTTTTGCCTACAAATAAATTTTTTGACAATAAATTACTGCCAGGCAAGTCAGGAAAGTCAAAGCTCTTAATTGCCTTGCATAAATGCATTTTTGCCAAGAGAATTCGCTTCCATCGTGTAGTGGCCTCTTCTTGAGCCAGCACCCACATCAGCCACCATTCTGTGTGAGAGAAACTTCTATCTGCATGCAGCAACAAAAGGTTTGGGATTTAAATAGGCTGTGAAATGTTTACCTTTAAAAATGTCAATCATCTTACAGTGACAATATATTTTTTTAATTTATTTTTAATCCTGACTAGCACTGTCAGCTGCAAAGATATTGACAAGAAGAACTCTGCAGAAATGCAGATTACTTCATTTCACTGTGAAAAATACCACTGATCAAGATATACACAGCTAATGTCATTTTGGCTTCCGCTTCAAAAGAAAATGGAAATGATGACATCTTCGGGAGTTCTGCCTTGGTTCCCATGATTGCTTCAAATCCCCTACTTTAAATATGAATGTGAACAAAGCTAGTTTCTTTTCATCAGCTTTGTAGCAATGAAAACATTGACTTTCATCAGATCACAAAACACCTTTACATGGAAAAACAGGTCTAAAGGTGTGCTTGTTTTTATCAGGGGACTAGGACAAATTGTAAAGCTGTGCCAACAGCTTAATAAATAAACTTATCCTTTGGAAAAATCCCATGTTTTGTAAACACTATGCACATGGTATGTAAAACAAAGCACGTAAGAAATGGTTGCTTATCTTTCTTTACACTAACTGTTGGTTTCCATGACAAATGAAAGACTGCAGCAGCAAAGGTAACACATTTGTGTAGCTTTTAAGCTGGGATGGTTGGACACCTCCTAAATGAGTTTCATTACAGTCATCCATACAAAGTATAAGCAGCAGCATCTGAAACCTTGCTCTTTTTTTTTTTTAAACTTTGGAATTGGACTTTGGATTTAACTCTCTTTGGAGAGTAAAAATTACTCCTGCTAACAATCAGAATATTTTTAAAAAGAAAAGATCATGGCAGGTGGTAGGAAGCTGGAATTTCTTTTGTTGGATTCAAACATTTGGGATTTTATTCCACAATTCCATGTTTGCATGGTTATATTACTTCAGTTTTAATTTACTGTATAGCTTTTTTCCCAAAGGTTAACTTTACAGAGGTCTTACCCAGAAAGCTATTCACAGTAAGTGATGGACATATTTTAGGGATCTCCACCCTACCTTGACTGCAATTTAAAGGTTGTTTAAAATAGTAAGGCAGGGAATCAATTAAATGGTTCAAAATGGTAATGTGCCTTATTTTCAAATGTAATATCCTTGGCCTTAAGAATTTCCAATAAGAACAAGAAAGAAGAGAGTAAGCAAAGAGAGGCAAGTCAAGCAAAATAACCCCAAATCATTTCAAGCTGGACAGCCCTACTATATCTTAAATCCAACTCAGTTGAGATGTTGCAGACTGCCAAATACAGGTATGTCAGCACATAAGTGAATGATCGCTCTGATTGCCCTTGCACAGCAAAATACATTGTGGGCAGCTGCACACACAGCAATTTCATGGGAGGCAGTGACAGTTTCTTCCAAGATGGATTATCCTTATAACATCTTGATTGCCTCACTACACGGTCTGCAAGTCAGGTCAGTTTCCCAGCAGATCTGGTGCAGGTGTCAAGTCTCTTTAGAGACAGCATGGCAGATAACTGTTGTCTACCCAGTTTGTCTGTGGTTGCTCTTACAGACCTCAAGAGGAGCCCCACATCACTTAGCTGTTCAACAGGCTTGCATCAGTTTGAGAATAAGAACTGTTGTTCTATTATTCAGATTAAGAGTTGTGCTGTGGCCTTCCAGGCACAACAGGGATGTTCTATGGACATGCAGGAGGAGGATGTCTCTCACCAGCAATGAAAAAGAAGCTTGCATAAATGGCACAATAGAAATAAGACTCACTGTAGAAGCTGTTACCTCCAGCTGGGCAACAACTCATTTCAAAATGTGGGTAATATGGGAGTCTGCCCTACCTGAAACACCAAACCTACTCAAATAACCACTTAGCTTCCCTACCTAACTTCACAGAAAACTGTCTCAAGCTAACAACTACTGGCTACCAAAAAAATGAAGTATGATCAAATAGGCCAGTATTTTTCTTTAAAGTTTCCTGAAAACCCTGGTGCTCTCACAGTAAACAGCTGCCATTCACAACTGCTGGCTAAAAATAATAACAAATATCCAATTTGAACAGAAAATGGAATTTATAGCAAAAAGAACAGTGGATTCAGTTTATGGTTAAAACTACTCCCCCACTCCAAAAGACACTGTAATGCAATCAATGGAGTTTTGGCACACACTAAATACATTTGTAGATAATGTGAGTGAAATACACTACAGTAAATTAGATGAATAAGTACCATTCTGCATGGCTGGCACAGAAGCAGTCATTGCATTTAGGAAAAGGGCTGAGAAGCCTTTGCATCAATGACAGCAGCCCACAAAGCCTCTTTTGGAGCTTCCGTGGGGCTATCTCAGTTCTGCCCCTGCATCCCTGTAAGCTTGAAATTTCCATCACAAAGGACTGAAATTTTCCTATCAAATTGTTATACATATTTTTAAACATCAGTAAAATAAATCTCTCCTTAATCCTGTTCCATGGAAATTATTGTGTCAAATTCAATACATGGTATTGCATAAAACAACTTGTATCATGCCTTTCAGTGATGTACAGTAGAAAGTGCAAAGATATTTTAAGCAAAAATGGTCTTGGTAGTTCCCTACAAACCCTTCATTTCCTCTAGCAGAACAAACAAACTGCTGCCCAGAGCTAGTGCAGTCCAAAGTAAGCACATGTTCATATCGGCTTTAAAATATTCATGTTTCAAATTAAATTCTGCATTTCACATGGCTTTGCCTCACTCCCATCAGTTCCAATTACTGATTTATTTTTGGTCCCAACAATTTATATTAATACAGCACTCTCAATCACAAATTCTTCAAAGCAATCTGATAAAGAGATTTCGCACCCACCACTACAATGCAGACCCCATTGGGAGTGAACTTCATTCTGGGCCAATAATGTTATAATTTGACAGAGAGATGAGAAACTTGGGTAAAATCTTATGGGGATAATTTAAATAGACAGTACAGTTATCAGAGAAAGATTTTTTTGCCAGGTGATTGAGGTTAACAGCCCTAACTCCTGCCAAAAAGCCATAGAACATTTAATGGCAGGAAATAATTTCACTTAGATCCTAGCAATTTCATACTATAAATGATGCAATAAAATTTAGCATAGGATATTCGGCATGCATCTAACATTTAAAAGTTATGAACTGCCAACCTTATACAGTATAAATATTTGGCTGTGCATGCACATTCCCTGACTTTACATCTGCTGCCATTTGAAAAATAAATCCATAAAGTCCATGTAAACTGTTCAGAGTTATTAAGAATAAAAGAGGACAGTTATTTTCAATGATACAAATGCTAGAATTTGCTTGCAGCACCTCATATAAAAGACTCAGCTGTCAAAGCATTAACCTACATCTAATTAACATGAAATGTAGGTAAAATGTACTGAGGAAAGTAGTGTCACACTATTTATCATTTATAATTGACGACAGCAAATCAGGGTGGTAGCAGGGGGGAAGGGATGGGGAACAGAAGGGGAAGAGACTTACACGCAGGTACGCATATTTAAGCACGATGTTTCTATGTTACCATGTCATACCAGTATCATTAACTTCTCCTCCCATTTTAACTCTCAGTCTCCTAAGCCATGCAAAAACTCAACATACACTCTTACCTCCAGAGAAAAATACAGCACTAGTGAAGGGATCAGAAATTACATTGGTCCTTATATCTGTAGTTAGCTGCATCTTCAGAAGTTTAATCAGATAACAAATCAAAATGCAAACACCCACGTAGTCCACTACAACAAACACTCCACTGATCTGAACTCAACAAAGCTGTCACATCCATGCAATATATCTAAACAAATGGCACAGGTGATAGGACATTGCACACAAAATTCCTGGAATCATACAAACTTAATATATTAAGTAAATATTAAAAAGCATACAAACTACTACTTAAGCTAACTTAGGACAGGTGAGGTGGCTATGTGGTGCTGACAAGATAGGAACTAACTTTTATTTCCATGATACAGTTATATTTCCATGAGACAGTTGGTACCGAGTATATGTGAAGCAAAAGCTGTCAAACCCAGCACTCACTGAAAACCAGATAAATCCAACAGACTTAAACCCTGTCACACTGACTCCTTTACAGGTAATTATAAAACCTAAACTTCCAAACATAAAGGAAATATGTATTCATAAGTAACTCATTCTGTCAGTTCATGCCATCATGAAGTAACGTCATCATTTCTTCTAACAGAGACCATAAACACTGCTAATAGATTGGTGTTTAATTTAAACTCCATTTTCTGGTTCTTGCATGATTTTCCTAGCCTAAGGAGGTGACATACAGCCAGGCAGTGCACAAATCTCACTCCTCTGACTGGTTTCCCAGACAAACTAACTAGTAACAAGATACTATGAAAACAAGCTCAAGCTTCCACTATTTCTTCCTGTATAAACATTTTTTTTTCTGTCATGGATAATTTCCTCCTTTTGTTGTTATTTTTGTTTGTTTGTTTGCTACCTATGGGTCAGAGTTGGCAACCACCTTCTTGTTTCAATGAACTGGCAGGATCCACTGCTCTTCCCACCCCCAGTGCTACAGAGCTCTACCACCACCTGTCAGAACGAGCACAAAATACATTAGATAACAATACAAGTACCTCTTCCATACACACTTGACAGTAGCTGGTGTTCACTGTCTTTACACAGTGTTGTTCTGATTTGTTATTTACATCAGTAGTCCTCCTCTGTTGAGGAGATTAAAACTATTGACATATATCAACTGCACTGAAGCATGGTTTAATATTAAGACATGAAAATGTTAAAGATGTGTCAAAAGTGTAGTGGATGATAAGTTACATGTTCAGGTTTTCTCTGCAGGAAAGAAAGTTCTGTGCTTTGTTGATCACTGTCTCCTTTGCCAGAACACTTTCTAGCCACTCTAGTCACCAACTCCTTGCTTCCCACCTCAGATCTTACAAGTCTCTTTTTCATTGAAACACCTGTTGCTCCACTCATCCCAAAAACTGTTGCTGAGGGAGCTGTGGATAGAAACTCTGATTTTCTGTTTAGAGGAAACATCCCAGCAGTGTTTGCCACTACAGAGAAGTAGAAAAAGCCTGATTCCTGTAGCCCCACATTGAAGCCTACTTGGGAAAGTCACAAAAATTTGTATTGAAATTCACATTAAAAATTGAAGTCACTTTGAAGAGAGGTGGGCAGCTCATGGCTCAAAACTAGGACAATCATGAGGTTACTCTGCCCAACTCTTCACCAGGCCAGGTAATGTTGGGTGGCAGCACAGCCTTTCAGTGTGTTATCCACCCCTTCCAGCTTTGTGCCATCAACAAACTTGAGGGTACACTCTAGCCCTTCATCCAGGTCACTGACAAATATATTGAACATGACTGGACCCAGTGCTCACCTGTGGGGAATACCACTTGTTACAGACCTTCAACTAGACTCTCTGCCACTGACTACAACTGTCTGAGCTCTTTCTTTCATCCAGTTTTCAACCCATCCCACTGTCCATTCATCTAACTCACACTTCCTAAGCTTGCCTGTGCGGATGCCATGGGAGACAGTGTTGAAAGCCTTGCTGAAGTTAAAATAGTCCATGTTGACTCTCCTTCTCTCACCTATTCATCCAGTCATGCTCTCATAGTCAGATGTGATTTCCATTTGGCCAATCAATGTTGACTACTTCTGACAACCTTCTTTTCATCCACATGCTCTGAGATGACACCCAGAAAAAGTTGTTATATCTTCTTTCCAGGGACAGAGGTAAGGCTGACTGGTTGGTAGTTTCCTGAGTCATTGTCTTGCCCTTTTTGAAGGGTGGAATTACAATGGCTTTCTTCCAGTCCTCACGCATCTTGCCTGTTCTGCAGGACCTTTCGAAGATGATGGAGAGTGGCCCAGAAATTACTTCTGCCAGCTTTTTTATGTTTAGAAGGTGGGTTTCCCCACATCAGAAACTTTAATAACTCTTTTGAAGAGACTCAACATTCAACTTGATAAAGGCCTGCAGATATTAATCTAATTCACTCAATTAAGAGGATTTAGAGCTTTAAGCCAGATGGGACCACTTGACCATTTAATACAGCTTGTGCACAGATCACTAAGTTTCACCTATCTATCCATAAAATGAGCCAAATAATTCATCTTTGGCTAAAAGATAACATCCAGAAAAGTATTGCTGTTTATTTGAAAACACTGAAAAGCAAAAATTTAAAATATCCCTTCTTCATTTGTTGTACTGGTTAACTATCTTTGCTGTTACATAACAATTATAATAGTTACAAAAGTTTTTCCAGATCTGGTGTTTAAAAGCCATTTCCATCCTTCCTTTTATACATATCTTGGCCTTGAGGCCAGCTGAGGGGAGAACTCACACACAGAATCACAGAATCACCAAGATTGGAAGAGACCTCAAAGACCATCAAGTCCAACCTGTCACCACAGACCTCATGACTAAACCACAGCACCAAGTGCCATGTCCAATCCCCTCTTGAACACCTCCAGGGATGGTGACCCCATCACCTCCCTGGGCAGCACATTCCAATGGTGAATGACTCTCTCAGTGAAGAACTTTCTCCTCACCTTGAGCCTAAAGTTCCCCTGGTGCAGCTTGAGACTATGTCCTCTTGTTCTGGTGCTGGTTGCCTGGGAGAAGAGACCAACCCCTCCTGGCTACAACCTCCCTTCAGGTAGTTGTAGACAGCAATAAGGTCTCCCTGAGCCTCCTCTTCTCCAGGCTAAACAATCCCAGCTCCCTCAGCCTCAAGGTCTCTCCCCAGCCTCATTACCCTTCTCTGGACACATTCAAGTGTCTCAATGTCCTTAAACTGAGGGGCCCAGATCTCAGTTATTATCAAGAAGTGATATCCCCTCAGCGCTGTGTGAGCTATCCAGGCCTCATCCTATGCCGAAATAAAAGTAACCAGGGATCTTATCCTTTGGTTCTTTTTTTTTTTCCTTTTTCTTTTTTTTTTGCCACTTGCCTTCTGTAACATCCCTTGGAAACCTGACAGGCAGTGTGTGCTCCGTGCCAGTCTTCCCAGTGACCTGGATGAGATGTCCTGGCAGATCAGATGGTGGGTGAATTCCCTCATCCTTGTTATTCACAGCAGCAGTCATCTCCCAGCCTCTTCTGACAATTTTCCCGTCTGTACACACGGGGATTACGCTTTCAACCAACACGACTGCACTGACAGCTTGTGTTTAATTGCTGATTCACTGTGATCCCTGTCTAAAGCCAATTAGAATTTCAGGTCCACAGTTTTGCTGTTTGCATGTCAGAACACAATGATATATTCACTCACAGAAACGCTCTGGGGCTAGATGGTTTTGACATTGTTGTTATTAAGTTAATTCTGTCCTTGGGGAATAGGGCCTTCAAGAGCACACTTTGAGTGTTTCTAAGCAGGCATCTGAACCTCAGCAATCCCTGTCCTTCAAGCAATCTTTAAGCTTTGGGCAACACAACTTTTCTGTCATTTACTCTGGCCAAAGTAATTTTGCTGAGAAATTATGGTCTGGATTGGTTGGACTAGGCAGTCACCAGACTGTGGTTCAGATAAGGAAAAGCAGAGAAATGAAGCTGGGTGAGCTACTAGTGAGTCCACACAAGTAAAGCCCCCTTCCAGTTTTCAAATGCATCTCTGGCAATTGTTAGCTCTGTAGTAATGAGCAACAAACAAAATAAAAATCATAAAATCAGAGAATGGCAGGGGTTGGCAAGTTGTAACATAAATGTATTACATTCTGACCATCCTTGTACACAAATTCTTATCTGAGTCCTCTTTTGGGGGTTTTCCAATCTGAGTTTATTAATTATTGGCTTTTATTATTATATTTATCTTACATTCTATACTATAAAGACAAGAACCTCTATTTGAATTAAAGTATGCACTCTAATGTGATTGAACAACTTGAAAAAAAAATACCCAAGCAAGTATTCAGAAACATTACTACTTACTTAAATAAGAATAACATCACTGTTGCAATTGATATGTTTGCTAAACAGCGAACCATTATACAATATACCACTATGCAAGAGTGAACTATTTCTGCTTTTAGGAAATATAAAGTAATTTCTACTTTGACTGTAGCTGCACTCACTGAGAATAGCAATAATACATGTTGTAGTATCAGTCCCTGTTACATTATTTTAGAAGTGCAATTCAGACTCATAAACTAGAGGCACAGAGGCTTATAAGCAATGCTAAATTCTTCTAGATGCATGCTCTCAATTACTCAGTGTTTGGGGGTGGGTGGAGAAGTCAGAAGCAAATGTGTATCCAAATAAAACAATCTGCCTATGCTACCTGACTATTTAAGGTCACCTTTAAATCTAATCAGCTTCTAGGACATCTTATTACTTATCTGTGTTCTACATTCATGAGTATTTTTTTTTTAATTAGCAGCTCTGGCATAAACTGATCTGTATTCATTCCAGATGAAATAGCAACCCGTGGGTACAAACAGGAATATCTTTATGCCTCACCACATGGCTTATTTAAATTTTGTTCAAAACTGAGCATTAAACTGAACCATTGAGTCACTTCCCCAACCTTTATAAGGGTTTTCTTGTGTGAAGAAGAAAGCCTAGCTCTACATCTCAAGATTATAATAATATAGGAATAGTAAAATCACATTAGAATAATTTTCCAAAAGTGACCCATGGGAAACCATTAGACTTTTAATATGCCACTAGATCAAAACATTTATTATTGACCACAAAAAGGGCTACTGAAAATTGTACATATGCCAATAAAAAGGAATGAGGCCTTTCCAAAATTAAGGTGGTTAGATATGAGGAAAAGAAATGGAAAGAGGTGATCTGGGTAATGATTTCTGGGAAATTAATTTTGACACCAAGGAAGTAATTTGACTTTTGTACACCATGAAACAATAAATCTTTAGCTATATTAACATGTTGGGATAGACTGGATGACAAAAGTGCTTTGTCACTGGATTATGAGATAGGTTAATAGGACACTTGTGAAGCTGTTCTGCTCTAATACCAAACTGACAACTAAGACAGCCATGAGTTGTCACACCTTGACCAGACATGGAGTTGCAAGGGTGAAAGCAATAAACTGCTACCCAGACTTTGCTTTTAGAATTTCAAAGAAATGTCACCTCTTGTTTTCTGCTAAGGTAATTTGTGACTTCACATGTGTTTTACAGCTAAAATGAGCATCCAAAAGAGCTATACTTTCACATAATCATTCAGGTTGGAAAAGAGCTTCAGGATCACCAAGTCCAACTGATAACCCTGCTTGACAAGGTTCACCATATCCCCAAGCACCACATCCAAATGACCTTTAAACGCATCCAGGGTTGGTGACTCAACCACCCCTCTGGGCAGCCCATTCCAATTCCTTTAAGCCTATCATACAATGAACAATATACAAAGTTAAACATATTGTAGGACTTAAGTACAACTTTAAAAAGGTATTGTAAAACTATTTTCTTAGTGTGATCTGTATGCTCACTGCCATACAAAAAATATGTTCCTTCAGGTATCACTGGGTTTCTATTAAAATAAGTATCAAGTGAAAAAAATCTCTGTTTTTTTTTCAAAACAATCTGTTTCAGTCTGAGAATACAGGAGACTTGCTGCCCAACCACCAAAGGCTGCAACAACAAAATGTCAGCTAACAGGGCAGTCCCAGCCAGCACTGCGGTTATCCACGCCTTATGGAAAGTTGCTGTATACGTAAGGGTGGAGAAGGAAGTCTTCCTCCATCTTTCACAACAACAGTCCATGAACCCTACAAAACATGAGATTACTGCTCCAATATCCTCCACAGAAGCCCATGATGTACAGCTGGTCAGCTTAGCCCATGCAACAGCTGCCAAGCTGGGGACAATACTGCTTCCATCATCTCCCTGAAGCCCATCTGGTGCAGAGTAGCTTACGCCACACAATGCTGGTGCCATTTCTACAGGCTAAGCCTGAGAAAAGTGAGAGCAAAGTTATAAGTGAGACTCACTTTTATCAACCAAGATGAAAATAAATTTAAATGATGTGTCCTTTCCTGCATAAGCCTCTTCCATTTTAATTTTAATTAACATTAAAAAAAACAACCAAACACCCAACAACTAAACAACAAACTGTTTCTGGTATTAACAGAACATAAAATGACCATGTTTTCCAGTTGAGAATCTACCCTCTGAATATAAAAAATGTTCAAAAGCCTTACATATAAGCACTTTTCATTAGAAACATTAATCACACTTTACTAGATCTGTTATATCGTTAATTTAATTTTTAGCATTATTGAGCTGAGCCAAATTTTTTGAAAGCCTTTAAATAAACCAAGATCTTAAGTCTCTTTGAAAAGCAAACACAAACTTTAATCCAATTAGCTTTAGTAAGCACCTCCTTCTAAATTACTTTTGCAGTTGGAACTGAAGTGTTTCTGATTTATTTATTTTTTTTTAAAGGCAGAATCATTCTTTCATAGTCTCTAAATTCATCCTAATTTGCTTATTTGAAGCTATATGAAAATAATAGTTCAATCTGATTGGAAGTGGAAAAAAAATGGCCATGGAAAATGGTTGGAGCAAAGAGGGGGCCAGTGCCTTCTCTTTGGTGTCAAGTGACAGGACTAGAGGAAATGTCTACAAGCTAAGCCAGGGGAGGTCTAGGATGGATGTCAGGAAATATTTATTCACTGAAAGGGCTATTAAACATTGCAATGCTCTGCCCAGGGCAGTGGTGAAGTGTTCAAGCGGTGTGTGGACCTGGTGCTTAGGGACATGCTTTAGTGTTGACCCTTTAGTGCTGGGTTGAGGGTTGGACTGGATATCTTTGAGGTCTCTTCCAAACAGATACATTCTGTGGTTCCTTTCTTTTTAATCTCAGTAATTTCTTTGACTTCCATAATTATTTAAAACAACTGTAAGTTTTCAGTTTCTAAAAATACCTCTCTCTTGTGCCTGCTCCCTGTTGTAAATGAGCCTGCACACCTGGTCCCTCAAAACAGGTCATTCAGATGTTCTACCAGAACCGTCATCTGTTCCCTTATTCAGGGAAAATCACAGCCAAAATAAAAGCTCTGTGGGTAAGATCTTTGCACATATTTGTGTATCAGTAACCTACTTTTCTCTGGACAGCTGCCAACACAAGCAGCAGATAATAATTCTTACCTGTCATGCACTGTGCACCAGAGTGTTTCTTCTCAATTAACAAAGGCAATTAAGAATCATGAATATTAAAGGCAACATTAAAACCTATATCTGCTAATTGATGCTATATCAACTGGCAAAGATAGGAAAATTAGCAACAAACAATTTACAATCTGTGTCTAAATCCTTCACAGCCTTAACTCCTTATGGTCAAGCTGAGAAGCTTGACTGTTCATGCATCAAGTTCTTTCTATTATCCAGGTACCAGTTGTGGAACCTAATTGACAAACAGTAGATATATCTTACCTATTGTCACCATATTGCATCTTTAAATAGTATTTCACAAAATACTTGAGGAACAACTAGAGTGGGAGCATTTCCAAACAAAAGCACTAGGGGTAACAGTATAGAGAAGACTAAGAGGTGATAGGGAAAAAAAAATCCAACTTGTATATGCAACTGAAAAAAGAAAGCAGCACACACAAATTAACATCAGGAAAGAGAATCAAATTTCCTATGCTGTGTAATTTGTAACAGCCTTTTTTCCTTCCCAAATTAGGACAAAAAGTGGGCTGTAATTTTATATCAATTTGGGGGTTTTATATATTTTTTTTTCCTTTTTCAAATTGAAGATGTTTTAGATACGTTATGGAAATATTTACTAAGATGATTCTAAACCCCAAAGATAGAAATACATAGACATGGACATTTCAAAACCACAGTGTTTTGAAAATAACAAAGCCACAATGCCTTAACAGGTGAAGTGGAAAGTTTTCCATAACAAAATAACAACCTGAGCAAAAGAATCAATGAGTTCACATTTCCCCAAACTGTAGCAGAAAATTTGCTAAGCCATTTAAATAGACAGTTCTTCAAACACTAAAAGGGTTACTTGACATGGTAAAGCTTCTAATAAAATGCAGATGAATGCAACTCTAGAATGAGAATGCATTTGCATGTAAATCCATCAAATTCAATAGCTAAGCCATACCAATTTGAGATGTTGAAATAAAATGGCTTGTAATTAATGGAATTATAAATCTTTCAAAATTGCAACTGAACTTTCAGTAAAAGAAATAACCAGTCCAGCAAAAGACCATAACTTTTCATTGCTCTTCTTTACAGTGCTCACATAATAGAAAAAATAAGTAAAATGATTAAAAAGAGAGAGAGAGAGAGAGAGAGAGGGGCTAGTGAAAGGGTGAAATAAAAGTATGTGCTCTTTCTTGCTACTGATATGGAAATGTTGCTCAAAGCCTGATGCAAAAAAATCTACAAAGAGCAGGATGTTTTTACTCAGTTTCCCATAACACTTTTGAACAAGAGTACACACTCCAAAAACCCCAAAATTCTTACAAGAAGATTTAACTGAAGACTAATCAGGCCAACTTGGATTGGCTTGGCTAATGATGGAATGAAGAAAACCTTTGAATGGGAATCAAAATAGCTGTACATACAACTGCATAGTTTAACATAAGCGTCATCCACCCGGTATTGCCCACTGGCTCGTTCTAGGAATTTCAAACTCTTGCTCTAGAATTCAAGAGAGTGTTTCTGATCCTGGACCTCTGGACTCTTCCTGACTAACAGCACAAATATACTGGTGAGGTTCTGCGTGGCTCTAATCTTTGCTTCTCCTGACACTTCCATCAGCACTATCAAGTTCAACATTGTGCACAGTGTGGCATCCTTACAAATGTGGATCGCCACACTTTTGGATCACATCTTGGAGCATGCACAGGATGTAATTCAAGGCAAAAAGGACGATACAACTCACTCTGCAACCACTATGTTGCACTTAGGTCTCCAGAACTTCCTGCAGCCTCCTTATCTGCACATATTGGTTGCTTCTTTCAGGATATTTAACCAGTTTAGGGGTGCTGGAGCTCAGCCTGCAGCGACCAGGTATGTCAGTTCACCAATGCTATTCCAGAAGGAAGAATTTGGCTTCAACCCTCATGGAAGAGGCAAGAACAGACCTCTCCTAGTACTGCAAGAGAAATGATACATCCAAGTGCTTGCCCTTCCATTTTAGTTGCACAAAAACAACCCAACCCCCCAAAAAAGTACAAAACAAAACCCATCCAAAAAGCCACATTCAAAACAACTAAACAAGAATCTCTCCCTTAGCCCCAAACGGCCTTTTCATTTTAATGCTATGTCTCGTTTTATTCTGTTGCTCTGGTGTGAATTACCACCACCATTCCCACACTGAGCAGGATCTAGGCATGATAAATATACTTGACTGTGGGAATTTGGAGGAATCTGGGGATTCCCATACATGGGTCATGTGTAATGGAGATAAACAAAAGATTAAGCACACTGCATATAGGCAGGTCACTGGAAGACACATGTGGCATACTTCAAACACCTACTACACAAGGACAGAGAAGTGGGAAAAGAACTCAGGCTGAACAATCACTCCACAATCAACCAAACATCAACAATTTTACTCCCAATTTACCTTTGTGACAAGAAAATGGGCTTCATAGGACCAGGCACAATAGGTCCACTTCCAAGGAAAGGCCAAATTAGGAGTCAGGCTGATACTCAGGTCTTTTTCCATGTCATATACAGGAAAAAATTAGTTAAAACAATAATTTGAGGATTGTCATCAGTGAAACAACAGATAGTATCCTGATAACCTAAGCACTAGGATTCTCAGGTGACATGAGACACCAACGGCTTCTCAGGTAACGTGGTTGGGATGTGAACCACCACACAATCTAAGTGAAGAGTGACTCCTGGAGCAATCACATAAAAATCACACACTAGCACAACTTAATACAGATCAGCAGAAGCCTACCAGACAACAACTCCTTCAGGTTATCAAGGGAAACTTAAAAAGCATTAAAAAATATGGGCACTCAATACTTTGAGAAAATCGTGACACAAGAACCGTAACATTACATTGACGCTTGCCCCAGTCCAAATATTTACTGTTTCTTAAGGAGTTTCCTTTCTCTTTCATAAAGCATCAAGGAGAATAACCGAGTCCACAAAAAGAGAGATCTACCAAATTTGAAAATCATTTGTGAAAAATCCACAGCCACTTGAAATGTAGAAAGACCATGAGCACACCATCATACACATTCATAGACCCATGTGGCTTCTCACTTCATGGCTACGAGGGGCAGCTTTTAAAACATGTGCAATAAATTCTCTTGAGAAGTTGAATCCAAGTGGAAGAAAATGAACTGCATATCCACATAACTAAAAAAACGAGCATCTGAAGCTATCACTACCAATCTGGGGCAACAACCTTGCGTGCGTAATGAAGCTTGAGATGTTGATAAAGGTCATATGGTGAGACTATAATGAAGATTCATCTACTTTAGTCAAATCTTCTTTGACTTTACCTTTAATGGCATCCCATTATTCCCACTGGCAGAGGTAGTCATGTTTGTACACAAACTAATTAATGAGGAACTCTACCAAGACTTTTAGTGCAGAAACAATCATGCATGTTGACAGTTACTAATAGCAGGAGGGAATTCTCATTCATGAGGGATGAGGGCTATTCATAGCATTTAACTGTAGGCTAGTTGCTTCATGGGGAGAAATGATAATTAAACTGTTTTACTGATCAGAAGAAAAGGTAAGACTTATTGAAATGTTGTGCTCCATAGGTAATTAAAAGTTTTTATCTATTCAGGCTTCTTTTTCTTATTTTTTCCTTCCCAAAACTTTGTAATGGATTTAGAGTTTTCCTTTTTCTCTTGCCTCCTCCTTGTCCTTTTTGTCCCCGTCTTTCTTTCTCTCTTTCTTTTCTTTTTGACTTGCAAAGTGAAAACTAGAAAGAAAAAAATCTATCCTAAATCATGACTGTAAATGTGTCATACAAGTTTTTACATGCACAAAAATAAGCACAGTGAGAAACAATTATTTTTAAAAAATGAAGAGCAAGACAGCCCAAGAAATAAAAATCTAAAATCTCATTAAAAATTATGATGACTAAGTTATAATGAGTGTTGTCTCCACATGGTCACCTAGTGGATGGGAGATAGAATGAATCACAGCATTGACAGATATAACTGAAGAGCTGACAGTGACATGCTTTTCTGCATCAGCATTTAGAGGCTGAACAGGAAAGCTACAGCATCTCAAGTAGTATGAAATGACTGTCAGTTCTGGCAACTGATCCAAAACCTCAGCAGCAGCATCTGTTGAGTCTAAAGGAGATGAACAGCCACTACGTGCCTGTTTTAAGGCTGCTCTCCAGGCTTCAGAGAATGTGTTTTCTCATGGTGGTATTTTTGT
The DNA here is from genome assembly GCA_033816785.1 of Picus viridis. Taxonomy (NCBI): domain Eukaryota; kingdom Metazoa; phylum Chordata; class Aves; order Piciformes; family Picidae; genus Picus; species Picus viridis. Next base: position 23,585,989 of record CM066570.1, on the reverse strand, counting down.
TGCCTACACACAGACAGCTGGTGCTCTGTGGCAACCAATGACACCTCTGTGGGGTTCGCAGATAGGACACAAAGCACAAGAGTCTTTTCTCCTGCAACAGCAGCTGGAGTAAGGCAGGATGTCTCAAGTACTTAAAACAATGCTAAGTACCTAGGTGTGCCAACTGATTCCGGTACAAGATCTCCACTGAGGACAGAGGAAGAGAAAAGGCTTACATTTGGGTGTTTTAATCTGAAGCTGAATTTCCCTAATGTAAGTCATAAAGTCTTAACACCACCCATTTCGGCCCCTGCTTCCATCAGCTCTGGTGCTTGCTAAGAGATAAAGACACTACCAGGAAATTAGTTCTGTATATGTTAAACATGCTCTTAGTGTCTGCAAGTCTCAAACCACATTCATTTTAGAAAGCCATTATTTTCAAAAGAAAACATACAAACACATTTTTCAGAAATATGTGATGCCCTCTGATTGGTTTAAAAGTTACAATTAGAGGAAGGAGTTGAAGTTATCTGCAATATTGAGGTTGATAGCCCCAAATTAGTGTGTTGTTGAAAAGATAAACATATTTGAGTAATAGTAAAAGGAAAGAAACAATAAATAAGGTCAGACACATCTTAAGTGCAATTAAAAATTATTCTAGTGCACTACTACACAAAAGAAAGCGACATGACTATTAATAAATTTCACATTTCATGCTCTTTATAAGTTGTTTTACAATAATTATGATGGCTGAGATACTATCTCCTGATATTAATAGGTGATTATTAATTTAAGAATTCCATTTAGTAGAAAAAAAAGTTACCAGCATTCGAATTTAGGTATTCTTTTCAAGCTTTTGAAGTGAATTGCTACTATGTTACTTCGTTCTCACAGCCTATGGAACAACCAGATATGAAAGGAAGAAGCCTTCTTCGACAGCAGCAGATCTGAATTGTTTTAATTCTTTTTAAGTCCTTTTAAACAAGGTCCTGGCAAGGATGTCTGAGGAAACTCACAATCTGACGATAGCCTCTGTGAGTTAAGATTGCCCCTGCAATTAGCCATAAAGACAGATTGCTTCCTTCTTAGAAAGAGTTGCTTCATGCAACACAACAAACTAGTCCACTGGACAGCTCTAGCCAGGCATATAGAAGAAAATAAAGAGTAATAAACATGAAAGGAAACAAGCTAATGCATTATAGCAAGCACTAGTAATGATAGGACATAAATTACTATTTTTGTTCTTCAGCAGAGGTTGGAATACCTATTAAGTAAGTCACTAACAAAATTCTGTCAATTAGAGAGATATTTCTGTTTCTCAAGGAGGATTTAATTTTATTTAATATAAAGCCAGAATCTAGTACTTATGGTTTACTCGTGGCATATGGAAACCGAAAGGTAGAAGTCCTAATATAAAGACTGCTTTCCTGGTATCCAGGAAAGAAAAATGTTATCCCTTTAGCATGTGGTGCATCATAAAGCCATTATAGTGCAATTAGGTTGACTAAAGACCAGCTGCTAAGAAATTAAAAGATTAAGGTTTTGGCAATGAGTTTCTTTCAAAGCATTTCTTTCAAAAAATGCCTACATTTAGCTCTGCATAGGACACTGTTCTAGGTTAAGTTTCAAAGGTTCAGCATAATACAGATCAATGATGTCTGCTGTTGCAACAGAAAGATTTACTACACACTGTCACACACTCAGTCCTCTGCTATTTACACTCTAATGAAATTCAGGTTTACTATTTCTTCATAGTGGCCATAGCAGGCAATCACAGAATCTAAAATAAAGTTTAGAATTATTTATCCTTTCTTCCCCAATTCTGCAATATTTTGCTTCAAAATTTGTCTGTAGAATCGAATGCCACAGACTGTTAAAAATAAACAAGCAAGCAAACACACACACAAAAGAAAAAACAGAGTCAGAAAAACTCCACCCCTCCACCCCAACTAGTAAGCATAACAGCATCATAAGTAGATTTAGACAGAGCTACTTGATTTTCAGAATCCTTTTCCTATCACAATTTTCTTTGCTCAGTCCAGGTATAGATCCACTTCCTAAAAAAGACATTTCTTGCTCTGAGAATCTGCATTCCTTAGCAAATGAACAAAACCAACAAAACCTCCAAGTAATATTTTAAAAGAAAGCACTACTTGATATTAAAGTTTTAACATGAACAGTATAGCAAGAACTGCAGAGCAGTTGAGGCAGGAATGGACCTCCAAATCTTCTTGTCCATGTTCCACAGCCAAAGATGGGTCAGCAAGAGCAGATTGTTCAGTGCTGCGTTCAGTTGAGTTTTGCCCAGCTCTAATGATGTAGATCCCATGATGTCTCAATACAATCCATTCCTGTGACCAATCATTGAGAACAAGTTTTCTTTATACCCTACCTGAATCCTCCTTCTTATAACCCCATCCCTTGATTCTTGTTCTATCACTGCACACCTCTAAAAAGTGTCTCTCTCTCTCTCTCCTCTACATACCTCCATCCAGGTAGCTGTAAATAATTCTTCCCACTAAGTAGCCTTCTGAAACATGGCTAAACTTATCTCCTTTCTGCTAAGTGCTCCAGCCTCCAATCATTCCAGCAGCACTGCTCTGGTCTTGCTTCAGTACATCTGTGTCTATAAGGAATCCCAAAAGCAGAGACCACACTTCATGCAGGTCTCAGGAGAGCTTGCTTGAGAGAAGCCATCATATTCTGAGGGGGCGCTGCTGATCCATGTTCACAGCACAGTTTTTCCATGCTACAAAAACTCCATAAATTGAATTCAATTTTCCTCTTAAATCTGTCAATTAATTCTCTTTTCCTTCATTTCCAAACAATGGTAGGAAAGAAACCTCTTAGAACCAAAAAAAGCTTTCACCATTTTTAAAAAATACTCCTACTGCTTCTATAAAATGCATCAGATATCTTGACAACTCTTACGACAAATCACCAGAACATCTGTTGTGTAAGGTGAGATGGAATTTGTCAATCCCAGTCCTTCACAAGTATTTTAATAATCCAAATGATCACAACAGGGGAGTTATGCCAAATAGTGTTTCTCTCCCTTATTCCTCCTGCTATAAGGCAAAAAAGTGACTCAATTGTATAAATCCAGATGAAATAGAAAAGAAGATAGATATATAGAGATCTGTTTTCTGACCCTAAAGATCTTGCTCAGAATTTCCCAAAATTAAATTCAAGATGGGGGCAGGTGCTGATCTGTTAGAGAGTAGAAGGGCTTTGCAGAGGGACCTTGACAGGCTGGACAGATGGGCAGAATCCAATGGCATGAGATTTAACGCATCCAAGTGCCGGGTTCTGCACATTGGCCACAGCAACCTCATGCAGTGCTACAGGCTGGGGTCAGAGTGGCTGGAGAGCGGCCAGGCGGAAAGGGACCTGGGGGTGCTGGTTGATGGTAGGCTGAACATGAGCCTGCAGTGTGCCCAGGCAGCCAAGAGGGCCAATGGTATCCTGGCCTGTATGAGGAACAGTGTGGCCAGCAGGAGCAGGGAGGTCATTCTGCCCCTGTACACTACACTGGTTAGGCCACACCTTGAGTCTTGTGTCCAGTTCTGGGCTCCTCAGTTTAGGAAAGATGTTGACTTGCTGGAAGGTGTCCAGAGAAGGGCAACAAATCTGGGGAGGTGTTTGGAACACAAGCCCTATGATGAGAGGCTGAGGGAGCTGGTGTTGCTTAGCCTGGAGAGGAGGAGGCTCAGGGGAGACCTTATTGCTCTCTACAACTACCTGAAGGGAGGTTGTAGACAGGCGGGGGCCGATCTCTTCTCCCAAGCAACCAGCACCAGAACAAGAGGACACAGTCTCAAGCTGCACCAGAGGTGGTTCAGACTGGATGTTAGGAAGAAATCCTTCATAGACAGAATGATTTCCCGTTGGAACGGACTGCCCGGGGAGGTGGTGGAGTCGCCATCATTGGAGATGTTTAGGAGGAGACTTGATGGGGTCCTTGGTGCCATGGTTTAGTTGATTAGATAGTGTTGGATGATGGGTTGGATGCAATGATCTTGAAAGTCTCTTCCAACCTGGTCTATTCTATTCTATTCTATTCTATTCTATTCTATTCTATTCTATTCTATTCTATTCTAATTCTATTCTATTCTATTCTAAAGTTTTATCACACCAGTACAAAAGGTTACAAAGTTTTAAAGATCGGTGTTCCAAGTACAGTACCGTTGCACTCCTGCAAACATATCTCATGTCTTGATTATATCTTTGGAGACACTGTTCCTTGGATGTCCTTTCATCACAGACTTTTGTTGACACATCTACTGCTAAGTTCAATGCAGCAGACTAACAAGGTTTGAATTAGTTATGCAAGCAAAGCTCTCTGAGGCTGTGAAATGATAAAATATGACTCTAGCAAATTGGGGGATTCACTGCTCAAAAAAAATCATCCCTCTAGGCAAAGAGAAGCATAAAATAACTTGATATGTCTACAAAGTCTTCTGTTCTCTGTGAGAGAGGAGCAAGTTGACTCCAAAGATTCTCAAAAGTACAACCAAGATTTACTTTCCCCTTTTCAAAGGTGAAAGCTAAAGTAATTAATTTTCTTGTCATTTCTAACACAAAAATCTAATTTTGTTGTTGAGAAGTCCCAACATCAGAAGAGCAGTGAGTTTTGTGAGCAGTGGCGGAGAAGCTGTGAGGATTCAAATGACTCCAGGGGATTTCCAAGCCATGGTCATCCCTCCAGTTCAATTGTGCCAAGTAGCAAAGGCTTGTCTCAAAGCACAGACCAGGGGGAACTGGGTGCAGGTGGCTGTACATATTTGGTACAGCAAGGAGAAGCATCCTCAGACACCACTGCCCAGCCTGTGCAAGCCCTTGTTGGGGAATGGGCCAGGGAAGAAGATAGGGGGAGACACAGGAAAGCACAGGACCAGCCAACATGGCAAACTAATTTACAACATTTCAGATCAGCTGCCTGGGCTGAAGAAATGTCAGCGGAGATCACAGTCAGATTAGTGGCACTATGCAAAGACTATTTTAACAAGGAAATAATCAGATTAATATTTTTGCCTGAAGATTTGGACTTAGAAGAGCCAAGGAATATTCCACATGTAGTGCATAAGCAAATAGTAAAATCAGGGTATCTGAACTATCTGAATCATTTAAAAAGACAGGGATTCTAGCTATGGGTGTGCTGCAAGTCACTAGTGGCCAGGGCTGAGTGGATGCATTTTGCCTCTAGTACCAAGAGTGCCTACAGTTGACACTTCATTAGTCATACCAACAAACAAATTCACACTCCCTTTCCTATGCATGTGTATGTGTTTTCAGTCTTTTCCTGGTCATAATTAATTCCACCAATTCTTGTAATTTCTAAATATTTCAGATCCCTAGATAAAAAAAAACAAACCCACACAACAACAACAACAATAAACCCAAAAACCAAAACCAAGCCAAAACATTATAAAATAATCTTGACGGACATGAGCTTTAATCACTTCATTGTCATTTTGTTCCAGTCGGGAAGTGTGTATAATCAAAATGAACAAAATTGGCTGATATTACAAATTTAGAGCTTAACCTAGAAACCTGCCTCTAAACTTAGCATCCTGTGACCTAACACTGCCTTCTGAGAACAACGTCCTGAATGAACAAAGAAGCTTTACGTTTGTGCTCTCGAAATCAACAGGTTTTGCCAGACCAATAAAAAACCAAACCAAACCAAACCAAACCAACCTCCTCCTCCCAAAAAAAGCAAAAAATACCCAAGTGAGAATAAATAAGGGGTTTTTCATCTTGTTGTGCCTTTTTTTGTTGGTTTTAATGAAGAAGAATATTATACACTCTGTCTTGAGCTCTTCCACTGATCATGGTCCTTAGCAAAGAAGACAAAATAAAAAGAAACTTCAAAATCATGACATTGCTATATCATAATTATCTAAATTCCTCATCTATAAAGCAGAAGCATGTCATTATTTAAGGGCACACATGGCAAAGATTAGCAAAAATTAATAAGTACACTGGGGAGAAAAAAAAAATAATTAAAAATAATCTCATCAAACAACAACAAAAAAAGAATCTTATATGCTTGGATTGATCAGCAGAAGATTCACAACCAGCTTGCCTTGTTACTGCCCCAGAAAGTCATATTCATTTACATATTATAATGAAATTTTCATCACCCATCCTGTCCTTATCAGTGGATCTGAACCAGGATTTTGAGACAGCTGTTCTTTTTTAAACTCTATGTTGTATTATTCATTATGTTTTTGCTTCCTACTAGCACTTTGGGGGCTTGGTGCCTACTGATCTAGACAACACAAAACAAGCAGAAAGAATATCCTCTGCCTGGAGCGTTTATATTTTAAATACTGTACAAACAAAACTTATGCCCTTATTCACTGCAATGATATAAAACTGGCACGATGGCAACTTGCCTGAATACAATTATCTCTGTAAAAAAAAAAAGAAGTTAGAAACAATATTAGTTTGGTTTTGAAATTTCTTGCCCGTTCTTTTCTGTATATAACATGAAGGTAGCTTAAGTAATCTTTCTCCAGTTATTTATTTTGGTAATCTCATTGTGCATTTTGCTTCAAGAAACTTGCTTACTCCCCCTGTCTTAGAACTATCTCTGAAGCTTGCAGACAATTATATCCCCCTGATTTTTCTTTGGCTGATTAAGTTTTATCTGCAAGGAATTAAATATTGCAGAAAGTCTACTTATTTCCCTTAACCGAAAGTCCATCCTAAACCCAATCTATTAGCAACATTAATCTCTATTTTGTTAAACAGGTCCATGGAGTACACTGTCTTAAAACAGAAGTGGGTTTCCTAAATACGTTTCTGCACACACGCACAAAATTGTTTTGAGAGAAAAAGAAATGGACTGAGGAGTATCTTTGACTATCTCTGTAACTTTTAAAAGATAAAATGATAGCTTGACCTTTTTATTACAGCCGTTAAGATGATACTTCAGTAGCAACACCCTAGCCTTTCACCCAAGCTTATCACTGACTGCTTGTATTTATGACCTGACGATCTGGGCTGATGCTTTCTTACTTGCAATATAATCTTTGCTTTAAAATTCAGGTTCATGGAATGGGCATCTTATTCTGATGGATGAAGATTAGACTTCAAGCTGAAGCCAAATGGATATTGGAACGCTTACAGCAAATTCCTTTCTGTTTTGGTGGGAGTAGTTATTTCTGCAATGAGTATCAAAAAGGATACTCTCTATCTACCACAAAAGGAGTGGCTGCTGAACGCATCAAGCACCTGACAAAACACAGAGCTGAATTGTGAACAAAGTTGAACTGTTCATTTGAGAGTTACATATTTATGACAATTTAAACAGTGATTGAGGTTTTTTCACAAAATTTAAGGTAATAATTTTCATATAGTCTTCATTTCATTTGAAGTACATTAAACTGACAAAAATCTATCTCTCTTTTTCTTATATTCCTTCTTCAGACTATCTCACAGGATGTCGCTATATATAAGACCCATCTTGTTCCATGCTACATATATGATGCATGTGGGGTGCTGAAGAGTATATTTTTATATAAGACTGTTAGACATTTTACTTGGAATCTAATACTGCCTTAAAAACCAAAGCTTTACAGACCATAAGACTTAACTTTAGGCAGAAAAAAATTGGTCCTACTGTCTAACAAGTTCTGTATTAGGAATCTTTTACATATAGAACACTGAACAATGCACTGTACAAGAGCCAGCACAGACTGAAGACACTTAAAGCTCATGTGTCTACCTTTCTTGTTGAGGAATTCTCATGTAAAAAGGAAAATAGGATGAGGAAAAACAATTTCATGGGCCAATCCAACAAATGATGTAGGAAAAGTATAGCTTGAAAGATAGAAAGTAAGTAAAATACAAAACATCATCACAAAAGATACAATCCTGTGAAACATGTTCAAATATTTTATATTTCAAGCAGCTGTAGGTTTCTGCACATTCCCCAGCCTTTCAGGTGACCCTCTTATGCACACAGAAGACCATTAACTTTAGATGATGAATCCTTGCTAATCTAAGTGCTTTCTCTAAAGTATGCTTCATTTGTCATAGAAAAATTATAAGGAGTTGATTGGTATTTTCTGTATCTATCTACAGAGGAATGTTTTAATTGAATGACAACATCTTGATTCATTTAAAGGTTCTGATAAATATACTGTGGCTTCCTTCACTAACCAAATTCAAGCACTTAGAAGACTAATCTGCTAACGCATAGGCAGTTGAGGAAACTAGACACCACTGTTAACTTTTTGCTTGGTCTTGTGGACTGAAACTGCTTATTGCTCTTTATTGTCTAGATCCTCAAACCTAGTAAATCTACCCAGATCATTCAGCAGGCTACTTCAGCAATAGTTAAGCAAAGTAAATATTACCCCCAGCATATTCCTACGATTTTTCTTTTCTTATTGTACCCTTAAAACACAATTTGCATTCAGCAATCAATAAGTAATTACTTTTTATTTGAAAAAGCGTAAACTCTTTATTCAGTAATTGTTGAAAAAGAACCAAGAGCCCAATCAAAGAGCATTTAACAACATGGAAAATTTCTCAAACTATTTATTTTCCTCTTTTTTTTTTTTTTATTTTATTTTAATATCTGATTTCCCTTTTGGATATTTATAGCTGGCTGCATAGCCAAATTTGTAAAAGGAGAACGAACAACTATGTTAACTCAGTTAATGTAGCTATGAAAATGTTCACATGGGAAAACAGCTTTCTCTGCAACTCAAAAAGAAGAATCCCTGACTTCTTAAACTATCCATTTTACTGGTGTTGAATAAATAGCACATAGTTTTCTTTTGCTTTTGCAGGGATGCCATGCAGTTGCACTATCTTTGATCTATTTCTGTCAAGTTACAGAGAGAAGTGTCTGAAACCACGATAATGTGCACTATTGATCCAGTAATAGTAGTAGATTATATAGCAAGGCATATCTTATTTTATTGCCTAAAAATAGGGGTTATGCAGACAGCATGTTCTGGAGAGTAATACAGAGCATGGGATGCTCTCACTGTTAAAAGCTGAATTGTTTTTTATGGCATTTACAAGCCTCTGATTCAATTTGCTGTTTGATCACTTGATATATCATTGCTCACAAAATAAGATCTAGATGGAAGGCAACACTATTTTTTGATGCAAACTAGTCAGAATTTGTTTTCAAATATAAATAATCCTGTGAGCTGAAAATACTTGTTCTGCTTATGAGCTGCTTTTGAAAGCCTGTTAGATGCTACAGTCAAATCTGAAAGTTAATATTACAGAAGGACGCACGCTCACCTATCCAGATGAGATTGTGTTAGCCTACTCAGATTTCTCTAATGTATTGTGGTCAATGAACAAGAAGATCAACTTCATTGTCCTAACTGCATATTTTATGAACTGTGACAAGTTTGTTATAACTCATTTGCTCCAAACTTTTCTTCTGAGATTGCACAAGCACCAAGAGATAAACTCAGCAATGTCAACAAGCTCAGTGGCATAGTTCAAGCTGTGAAGGTTCAATAAATAGGTCTGTAAACATTGCAAATCAACACAGCTTTTGATGAAATGTCAAGCAAGACAGAGCTTCGCTATATTCAGCTCAGCTTGAACTCATAAACCATTAACTGGCCTCTGTAGTTTCCAGAAAAATATCTTATGAATATAGCACAAATGTTGAAATAAAAATTAAAAAAACCCACAACCCACACTGTTTTCCTTAAGAGAGAAGATTAATAAAAACTATTTAATGAAAGGAAATGGTATTTTAATCACTCCAGTACGACAATGCTACACATCCCTGAGATGGAGTAGCCGTTATTTTATACCTCCAAGTTAAGAAAAGATACAAAAGATAGCATGAGAAAATAAAATTAATTTTGAAATACCCTGTAGGTACTTCAGTTTTGAACTCTGAGTTATCCCTGCATCACACACACACACAAACCCACAAAAACTCCCATTGCTTGTTTCAGAGCAAAGACATATTCTGCCTCCATTTTTAGAAGGAAGAATAGAATAATACTTGTTACAATCTAACAAGGTATCTATTTATAACAGAAGCTAGCATTATTTTCCTTTTTGTCCCCAGCAGAGCATTGTCTGTCATATATACAGTAATATATTCTCTCAAACTTAATTTCCAAATTGCTTGAAAGATACGAAGTTACTTTAGCTACTTTTCAGAATCAATCCTCTGCAGACAAGTCTATGCAATTACCCTAGCCTGAACGCAAGGCTGTTTTTGCCTGATGGCCCAGTTTCCAAGCTATTTCTATATCATCAGTTGAGTAATACACTTGACCATGTCCAAATTTGTTTGCAGTCAACTTTCTATCTTTCTGCTGCCTTCATAATGAGGAGCTCAGTTAGCAAAGCAGCTAAATGTTCTTTGATCAGCTAATACCTATTATCTATGACTGTACAAAGACTCACTATTATCACCTGAACACACTGCACCTTCCATTGGTGGGGCAAAAAATAAGTAAATTAAAGAAATCTCTTTAACCTGCTCAGAGACTTACTGCATGCAAAAGTTTGTTTGCTTTCCCTTCTCTATTAACATCCTGTTGATATACACCAACCGCTTTTGAATCAGATTCAAAAATAAAGTTATGTAAGGCATGGGTATCTGGCAGAACGGAGCTGATGCTGTGCTGGGGTCAATCCCCTCCCAGGAGCCCCATTTGCCCTTAACTTTGGAATCATTTCAGAGGAACTTCCCGCAGCACCCTCTACACAGCAGGCAGTGCTCCAGCCAGCCACAGATATCCCAGGAGGCAGCCAGCTGACCTAAATGCCATCTTTAGGGTTGTGTTGCTGCTGCTCTTCACTCTTATGAATATTCTTTGCATTCATTTACGGCCCGTACTCACCTGAGGCATCCCCAGACATTGCTGGCACCGCAGTGTCTTCCTACCTTCCTGGGGAAGCGGTTAGTTGATTTCCCTGTGGGTACTTCTCTCTAACACACTCTCTGAAGTAGGAGAAACCTGGAGGGAAGCTCATTGCCAGGCACAGGTATCACATACATGCAATCACCTTCTAGCTTCACAGGCACAAAAAGAGCACCCTGTTCTCAGAAGCTGGAAGGAGAATTACGGCCAATTTTGTTTTGTAAAACAACAGCAAGGTACTCTCCCAAGGTAGGCAGCCAGCGTGTGCTGCACTCCCTCCCTCCTTGCTGAAATGGTTTCTCCCTACACAGGCTCAATCTACCTGATTATGTTCTCTCCTAATCAGTAATCTTAGTTTCCTCAGTAGTAGCAGCCCTCCTCTTTCACCCAGGATTTCTGGAGGGCAGGCTGCATAAAGCAGAGCAGCAGTGCTCCTAAGAAGCAGGGCAAGGGAGCAGTATTTCAGAAACACTTGTGTTTCTCTCTGCTTTTTCTTTGAATGCTGAAGTACAGTGTATGACTGCATGTGAGAGATTATTCTTCCTGCTTTTACAATCCTATTCAAATAGGCTTAAAGGCCCTAAGAAAAAACGGCTACCTGCTTCGTCAGACAGTAACTGCTTTCAAATGTAGTCTTCTTTGTGTATCCTTTCCCTAAATCCAGCTTACATCTCTTTCATATATCACAGCATACTTCCATCTGCAGTATAATCGTCCCTAATTCTAGTCAGCAAATAAAACAGAAGAGGCAAAATTCCCTCCAACTCCTTTTTTATTTTTTAAGGAAAAATAAGTGGGTGAAGATAGGTACAACACATATTGCTACAACCAACTTTAACACCATCTGCTGTCTGAGCCTGAAAGGGTTGTTTAGCTTTTATGTTTGATTTTGGGGTTGCTTGTTTGTTTCGTTACTTTGCGGTTCAGTTTTTGTTTGTTTGTGGGTTTTATTTGGTTTTGTTGTTTGATTGTTTTAAAGTTTTTTTAATTATTATTGATTTTTATTTTTTTTAATAACTAGGTAGAGTGATGCAGACAGAAGAATTTTCCTCTCTCTCTCTCCAGTTAACCTGATGAATACATTATAAACTGTTATTCTCCTGTAAAACTCTTCTAATTCAAGCATAGAGACTACATCAAAACAAATTAAAACACTCCTTTAGCAGCTAGCAAGCTAGCTTTACAAACATTTGTTGAGAGAAAGCCGTGGGCAAAGCATTGATCAAGGAAAGATTTACACTAGTATTTCAACTGCACTGTAGAGCATGTGGTCTGTCAGGCACAGCACAAAATAAAACCAAAGAGAGAAGTGATGTGGGGATAATAAATACTAAGAACCACCCCATTGTGGATTAATGTGGTACTGTATCTTCAACATTGTTAAGATCTCCATAATCTGATGGTTTTCTTAACTAAGCTAAACTGGCTTTTTGGACAGTGTAAAATTGGGAAAATTGGGAGGTTTCATAAACTTTGGAATCCTTGCAAGTAAAAAAAAATCTTATCAAGCAATATTAATTTGGTAGCAGACCCAATCCAGATAAAAAGAAAAAGCCACAAAACACACAAATAAACAAACAAACCAACCCACAAACTATATAGCAACCTTCTAACAAAAAACAAAGTCCATTGTTTTCATCAAAGAAAATGGGTACAGTGATGGTTCTGAAGTAACAGACAGTCTGAATATTACTATATGCTTCAAACTTAAAGTTTACCGTGCTCAGTCAAAACCCTTCCCTTCTCTTGAATGCTACACTGAGAGTACACTGTTTCTTTCTCAAAATCTAGTTTTATTCCAAAAACATGCAATACAAATTAAGTATAAAGGTTATTTACTTTTAAAAAAAAAAAAAAAAAAAAAAAGGGGAAAGGAAAGGGAGGGAGGGGAAAGGGAGAGGAGGGGAAAGGGAGAGGAGGGGAAAGGAGAGGAGGGGAAAGGGAGAGGAGGGGAAAGGGAGAGGAGGGGAAAGGGAGAGGAGGGGAAAGGGAGAGGAGGGGAAAGGGAGAGGAGGGGAAAGGGAGAGGAGGGGAAAAAGGGAGAGGAGGGAAAAGGGAGAGGAGGGAAAAGGGAGAGGAGGGAAAAGGGAGAGGAGGGAAAAGGGAGAGGAGGGAAAAGGGAGAGGAGGGAAAAGGGAGAGGAGGGAAAAGGGAGAGGAGGGAAAAGGGAGAGGAGGGAAAAGGGAGAGGAGGGAAAAGGGAGAGGAGGGAAAAGGGAGAGGAGGGAAAAGGGAGAGGAGGGAAAAGGGAGAGGAAAAAGAAAACATACATTAAACAATCAGAACATGCAGACAATTGATTTCACATGTTGGAGATGTTATCATGCCAGATGCATCTCCTTTTGTGTCAGCCCAAACCCCAGAATTTTCAGAAGAATACATTCTTCCCTTATAGAGCAGGGTGCATTTTCTTTAACTCACTCTGCTTTTTGCAGTGGAACTGCCACACAGCATTGAAAGGGTGTGGCATATATACTAGCCATGCACATAAATGAGTTTGTTCAAGTTACTAAACTTTTCCATTTCAGCTGCAAACAAACAAACAAACAAAAAAGGAATATAATAAATTCAAGTAGGCTCCAGTTTGAACTTAAGGTTTCTGTGCTTTACTTTTGTCACCCAAAGAAACATACTCAGCTTCCCATTGCTCACTGTAACAATCGATACCACTGAAACTAAAAGTCATTTCACATCCTTTCAGGGTTGTATTTTGAATCAAGACATGTCACCTTCTAAAACAACAGCCTAGAAAGTTACTGGAAAGTAGCTTTCAGCATAATCTCTTAGATTAAGACATTTGAACTACTCAGGCAATCATGGAAAGAAAGACAGTAGCTATAACATTTTTAACTGAATGCACAGGATAATAGAGCACCCAGGCACATCCTCCACACCACTTACAGGATGGGCAATGCAGCAGGGCTGAGAACCTCTTACACCAGAATAGTGTGCTCTGCACTGGTGGAAGGCTCAGAAATGCGATTTCACGCCTCCTTTATGAACAGAATTGGTTGTACATTTTCTTTCACCTGTTTTCCAAGCAAGATTCAGTAGAAACTTCTCTTTCAGCCCTCCTTCACACCTGGAATACTGTGTCCAGTTTTGGGCTCTCCAGTTCAGGAGGGACAGGAATCTACTCGAGAGATTCCGATGGAGGGCTACAAGGATGATTAAGGGACTGGAACATTGCCCTGTGAGGAAAGGCAGAGAGCCCTGGGGCTTTTTAGTCTGGAGAAGACTGAGAGGGCATTTAATAAATGTTTATAAATATCTGAGGGCTGAATGTCAAGGAGAGGGGACAGGCTCTTCTCAGTTGCACCCTGTGATAGGAGTAATGGACATAAACTACAGCATAGGAGGTTCCACCTCAACATGAGGAGGAACATCTTCACTGTGAGGGTCACAGAGCACTGGAACAGGCTCCCCAGAGGGGTTGTGGAGTCTCCTTCTCTGGAAACTTTCAAGACCCATCTGGATGCATTCCTGTGTGACCTGTGCTAGATTCCGTGGTCCTGCTCTGGCAGGGGGGTTGGACTTGATGCACTTCAGATGTCCCTTCCAAATCCTAACATCCTGTGATCCTGTGAAACTGTGTATGACTGAAGGTGTACATGATGGCAAGCTTATTCCAGCAACAAAGAACAAGGTTAGTAAGTAGTTACAAATAGGGGTGTTATGTTCATCTGCATATATCACTATTTGCTCTTTGTAACACTAATAACACCCAGATCTCTGCCACATCCATGTTTTGGAGAAACAGGAGGTATAGATACACAGATGTCTATTACTAAAATCTTCAAAACTTTGGCATATTTGATATAAGCATGAAAATCAGGCAAGAAAGGAAAGAAAGAAAAAAGAGTAATACCACTCAGTTACATAAAATAATAATTCACAATAAAATAATGGTTAGAGAGGATAGAGGAATTCAGCCTGAGCCAGATCATGTTGCTTAATTTCTGAATGTTATTTAAATAAAATTAAATAGTAATTTTCAATGCAATCTGCTCCTCCTTACAGAGATCATTTTCCCTCACTCTGTGAAAGAGTGGATGTGCACTGCATAGGGCAGCTGCTTCCATCTTTCTTTTCTCTGTGTGTCTGCATCATAGGAATGCAATGACAGGTCCCAACTAGAAAAGAGTAGGTTAACATACTAATTTCACAGAAATGCTTACTTTTAAGCTTTTATGCTTGTTTGGCATTTATCAATAGCTTTTCAATTCTATTTTTCCTAATCTCCACAGGAAGGGGATATTTGTTTATAAGTACAGCCTTAACTGGGATCATAGCTAATGGAAGCAAAAACACTCCTGAAGTTTAAGCACCATTCCTTAGGTCCTGTTACACTTAGACAAAGTTATTAGTATTAAAAACTAAAGAAATAAGTGAATTCTGTGAAAGGAAGGAATTTCTCAAGGAAGTGCTACAATCTGTAAGCAATTTGGACTAACAGCAAGAGGATTCACGGGGCGTGGGGTTTGTCACATCCAAAAGAACCATGAAACTCCTCTGTCACACACAATCCTTCATGTTATATGTGAAATATAGGCACAAGTGATCTGTTGAGAAAAGCAAGTCCAAATTTATACACCACAGTTTAGTTTTGGATGCTCTGCCCATATGAGACAGAAGCTTTGTAAATGTACCTTAGGGACACCAACTTTTGTTCTCTGACCTCCGTCCAGCTCATAGGCTGAAAGAGCTGCACAAAACACTCCAAAAATCATCTCTTACATGCTACCCAAATGCCTTGACTGGATTCTCACCTTGCCATGCCTGCCATCACCTCCTGCTTTCTCACACATCAGTGAAGCCTCTCTGCCCCCCACTACCCAAAAAGAATTGACTTGGGGAAGGAAGGTTTGTATTTCAACTAGTTATAACTCAACAAGTGTTTCAGATTCAACAAGGCCAAGATTCTGCACTTGAGTCACAACAACCCCATCCAATGCTACAGGCTTGGGGAAGAGTGGCTGGAAACCTGCCCAGTAGAGAAAGACCTAAGAGTGCTAATCAACAACTGACTGAATATGAGCCAGCGCTGCCCAGGTGGACAAGAAGGCCAACAGCATCCTGACCTGTACAATGTGATAAACAGGACCAGGAAAGTGACTGTCCCCTTGCATTCAACACTGGCAAGGCCACACCTGAGTACTGTGTTCAGTTGTAAAGCCCTCACTACAAGAAAGACATTGAGCTGCTTGAGTGTGTCCAGAGAAAGGTCTAGAGAACAGGTCTTATGAAGAGTGGCTTATGGAACTAGGACTGTTTAGTCTGGAAGAAAAAGAGGCTGAGGAGACATCTTTGCTCTCTATGAGCACCTGAAAGGAGGTTGCAGTGAGGTGGGTGTTGGTCTCCCTAGAAATAAGAGATGAGGAGAGAAGAAATGGCTTCGAGTTGCAGCAGGGGATGTTTAGAATGGACATTAAAAGAAATTTCTTCACTAAAAGGGCTATCAAACTCTGCAATACACTGCCCAGGGAGGTGGTTGAATGCCCATCCCTAGAGGTGTGTAAAAGATGCGTAAATGTAGTCCTAAGGGACATGATTTAGCACAGACTTGGTAGAGTTAGGTAATGGTTGGACCCAATCTTAAAAGTGGTTTCCAACCTAAATGATTCTATGACATGGAGTTGCTGTTTCATAAATCCACTGAGAAACCAGATGCTGTTACAGGGAACTCAGCCAATGAAAGACAAAACCCACACAGATGGTTTCATATCAGAGCAGAGATCTTGTTTACCTTTGCCTACCTAAGCAATTTGGAACACAGGAGAGAAAGTTGCACGTTTTTGCAAGAAAAATTAGATTTTATACAGAGAGTATAAGCAGTCCAAAGTGATTATGAGAAGCAGCCTTCTACAAAGAAACATCATAGTCCTCTATAATTGAGAGCTGTAAATACTGAATGAGCTTTATACAGAGGAACAAGTTTTCTTAAAGATGAAGCATTTTATTTTTAATAATCTGGGGTTAGAAGAATAATAACTAGAGATGAGACAAAACCAAAAAATCAAAATAAAAAGCAACAAACCAAGCAACCTAAAATATAAAAACCACAAAGGCTTTCAGCAGGAATAAATTCATAAAATCACAGGCAAAATCCTGATTCCACTGAGGTCAAAGGCAAAACTCCACTTGAAATTGATTCTGCTTCAAGATCAGAAGTCAACACCTGCTCTATTTAGTGTCACATTATGGAGGAAGATATCTGCGCTGTGCTTGAGAGGCCTCACTGAATGCTCAGAGCGTGTCTGTATACTTTCCTATAAATGTACACAAACCAAAGTTATTCCCTATTTTTACATACTGTCTCACATTTTTATACACTTTATATAACTCTAACCATGTGCAGATATGCAGCATCTTAACATATCCTTACATTTCAGGGTTTTACAGGGTGGGTGTGTATATATTTCTTAAGCACAAAACTCCATCTTCATCAACCTGCTCCCCCATTTTTGTGCTTCTGTCTTAGGCTTTCTCTTGCCAGCGTTATCAAGCGATAACAGCCTGCCAAGGAAGCACACAGCTTTGAAAACAGTGTTTTCTTCAAAGTTACAAGATATAATAATATTTTGACTTTTTTTTTTTTTTTCCCAAAGAAGGAGGATACAAAAAGAAAACAGATCATTACTGCAGTCCCTGAAAACACTTTGAACGACCCAAGAATGTAACTCCTTACAACAGGCAGTTGCAATTTTTTTCTGTTTTCAGTTCTTTTGTACTTTCACATCTTGGGCTTCCTGATGACAGTGTGTGTAAGCCTAACTCAAACGTGTCTGTTCATTCTAATGTCTTGTTTGTGATAGTAAAGGACTGCCTCATTAGGTCAGGAAATAAAAATGTGTAAATTTTGCCATACAGTTTTAATAAAGCATAAAAAGAATTGCCTATCTGTGGCAAAGGGTTTTATCTACCCCAAGCTGTGAGGATGGCAAGTATTATGTGTTAGCGAGCCATTACTGTGCTGCCCACTGTAATCTTCCTAAAAACCAATATACAAATGCATGAGATAAATCTTTGGAGTCAGGGGTGCTTTCAGGAGTAATATTCCTAAAATTTTATGTGTAACTAAGATTTGCTAGCTCCTAATTCCATCCAAAATTGCTTCACTCTTGTCATTATATGCATTCTGACTCAGTTTCTCAGGAATATTCAAAGACTCTTCTTACTGTAGCAGCATGACGAGTACTTGGTTGAATGGAGCTAAAAAAAGCTGTGTCTGCCCTGGAAGACCATACATATTGTGTTTAAACTGTGCACATAGGAATAAAGATATTATCAGATATAGCAAAATGTACTGAAGCTTGTCCAATTGTCAGCTGGTGTTGTGATAAAGTAAAACCAACATTATTAAATCCTTATCTCCATGCAAACCCAGTCTCAAAGACCAGTTAGTCTTCCCAGGGTACTGAACTATCAAAAAAGAACCTTATCTAGAGACAGCTGTCACAAAATCCTATGATAAAAATATTGTCTGTTGGATGTAATGATTTCTGATAATTGTATAAGCCACAGTTTCAATGAGTTTCAGAATCCAAATTTGCTCTAAATTAATGTTTGCGTGGAGTTTGGATAATGTCATAATTAGACAAGCTATATAGTAAGAATTATTACAAGATATTCCAGTCCCTGCTTTCTCCAGTGGGGCTTTTCTGTTCCCACACGCCTTCTCAGGCAGAGGCAGAAGTCTCCAGCAGAGTTCTCCAGACTTCCTCAGGGCAGTCCTTACTGTCTCTCCTCTCCTGCACCACATTTCCTTCCTTAACTTTTGATATATTTGCTTTTACTTTTCCCTTTCATCACTACAAGGAAACAGTTGGGGCAGCTTCTAAGTGAAACTGCCACCTCAGGCTCTTTATTCCTCAAAAAATCTGTGCTGTCCATCCTTTGCCCCTCAGAAGCACTGCTTTGTGTAATTTCTTACATCTAACATAATGACCAGGATATTTGGCTATGCTCAGACTATGTAAGTTGTTGCTTCCAACTGAAAGGCCTTATCAAGATGAGTTTTAAACCAAGCCTTCATGAAGGTGGGTTTGTGATGTATATACATCCTTGGGAAATCCTGAAGGTTGGACCTCCTCACCAGAGCTCTCTGTGCTGTTCAGGAAAGACAAAGTGAGCTGTAAATCCTGTACGCTCAAATCACAGAAAGAACGTCAGATTTTATCTGTCCTTCAGTGTACAACTTTTCCCCTGTCATTCACTGGAAATATAGACCCTTTAATTCCTTTCAGATTTTTTTTGCCTTTGTTTTTCCTCGTTGTCTTCTGATTTTAATAATTATCCTGTTCATCATCACATTTTGTTGTCTGTCTTTACCTAACCAAAAATGAGCTTGGCTACAGGAAAATTAGAGCTAACATTTATATTTTACTTTTTAGCAAAGCTTACTCATTCAAATGTATTTATTAAAGCCTCATCTGTAATAGCAAACCCATCTGTTTACATTCAGGAAATGTGTGTTTGTTTCAGAATACATCATGGGTTTTATTGACCAGCAGCGCTACTCTGATCCCACAACCAAGGTCTTTTCACTTTCTGTGCCAGAAAAGTAAAACAAACCCCAGAATTATAAGCAACCAAAAGGTAACAGCACTGTACTGACCCATTCTGGAACATTAGTACCAAATCACAACTGGTCTTATTTTTATTTTTTCTCCCCGCATTTTCTTACTCAGGTACAAAGCTACATACGGTTTGGCTTGTGGAATCTTAAATGATCACACTTACAGCAATAGCTCCAGTAAACCAAAATCCTTTAAACAAAACATTCTACTGATAAGGCATAATTCAGTTAACCAGACTGTTAAGATAGTGTAAATTGACTTCCTCTCCCAGACTTGTGGATAATCGACAGACCAATATATATGGGGTTTCAAAAGAGAATGAGTTATGGTGCTCAATCAAATACTGTCCCCACTGCTCCCCTCTTCAAAACATCACAGGAATTACACAATAATTGTGTAGGCCTGGAATGCTTGCTGTTTGGATCCAAATTAATTAGGCAGTCCTGAGTCTGCGTAAAGAAAGCAAGTTGCAAATAAACTGACATGACTTCTAAGATATGGATTGTAAAATACTCTAAAACAGTCATCCCTTCAGTTGCAATTACACAAGAAGTAATACAGACACTGGACCCAAATACAAGCTCAGAAAGGTTAATGGAAGAATACGAGAAGCTAATCTGCAATATACAGGAGGGTTTATCTTTAAATAAAAAGTAATAATCTAATGATAAAAGTAGGTTTTTTTCTTTGTATTCTTTCTTTTTTTTTTTTTACTATCCAGGAAAAAAGGAACAGTTATTCTTATACTGCAAAACAATTATCAAGCAATTAAGTGCTGTAGAAGAATGATTGCTCCCAATTCACTGACTACTATTTCTCTTTAAAAATAAATGGAATGTAAGGAACCATGCAAATAGTAATGGATTCAATGATTTTCATAATGATTGAGATTTTCATCCTATGCTGTGGAAGCCAGGAGGGAGCTTTATTAATAAAATCAATATAAACTTGGTCAAACTTTCTTCTACTTGCAGTCTCCTCTCAGTGATGTGTTTGGAACACAGGGACTGGTATTTAGCTAAACCAGGCCAATATACGTACCGATTCAGTGACTGGCTGATGTAGCATTCTTGAACTGTTCCTGCAATTTCAGATTAAGTGATTAGGAGCCTAACACCAAACTCAACTTTTCTTTATTTCTGCACAAGTCTTTTTTTCCCACATTCAGCAGTATCAAAACATAGTCATTTTCTAAGTTGCAAAGATCAGAGCTTTTCAAAATAGACACTTCTGAACTGAGATGGGGCTTTTATCTCTATTCACATGATGGAGGCACCATGTAAAGGAAAAGGTAATCATTCCCATGCATGAAGGAATAAGCGCTCTGAAAATATGACTGGATAGACACAGTCCTTTAACAAAGACTGAGTGATTTCTTTATCACACAATAGGAAAAAAGGATCAGGTGATAATTGGAACAGATTTGTTACTCTAAAGAGTGAAAGTAATCATTAAAATTACAGGCTGGACACTCCTAGCCTAGCTGAACCTTAATCATGGGAAAAGACAAATTGGGAAACCTGTCTTATTTTGGCTGGGTTTGTAAACTTGCTATTATATTGAGGCTGTTAACAGAAGGTTAAGAGGAAATTACTGTCTGAAAATATCCATGTTCAAAGAAATCAGTAATAGTGGGCAGCTATCATCCAGCAAAAGAAAGTATATAATGACAGTTCCGAATAGCAACTCTAAATGCTTAAATGTGAAAACAAGCAAACAAACAAGAAAGTATTCCTGGATCTGGTGTTCTCTCCAGATCTTTAAGTCATGATTTGATAGATTTCTGAAAGAAAAGCTGTGAGTCAAGCTTGAAATGATGGATGCAGTACAAAGGTGGCAAGAAACATTAGAGAGAAGTCAGTCTGATCTTAATGGTGCTAAATGCTAAGGAAGTGGCTCTATTACAATTGACTATGGCTAACGTCTTTACCTTTCTGCATTTTAACAGAAGAGCAATTACATAGTTCCTAAATAATCTAAGACTGATACAGATCTATCCAATCTTCAGGTTGATTTTCACTCTAATTAACAAAGTCTCACATTTTTAGAGATAAGTTCCCAGGTCTAGATAAGGACCAACATTTTTGAGTAAATAGTACCATAGAATTGCTTCAGCTGGAAAAGACCTTTAAGATCATGAAGTCCAACTATGTACTTAAGACCACCATGGCCATTAAACCATGTCCTGAAGTACCATCTTCGCATGTGTTTTTTAACACTTTCCTGGACAGCCTATTCCAATGCCTGACCACTATTTCTGTAAAGAATTTTTTCCTAATATCCAACCTAAACTTTCCCAGGCACAATAACTGGCCATTTCCTCTTGTTCTATCATTTGACACCTCACTACAACCTCCTTTAAGGTAGTTGAAAAGAGTAACAAGGCCTCCTCTCAGCCTCCTTTTCTCCAGATTAAACAATCCCAGTTTCTTCAGCTGTTCCTGACAAGAATTTATGTTTTCTCTAGACGCTTCACCAGCATTGCTGCCTATCCCTGGACATGCTCCAGCAACTCACTGTCTTTCTTGTAGCAAAGGGCCCAAAACTAAACACAGTATTCGAGGTGCTGCTTCACCAGGATTGAGTACAGGAGGAAAATCATTTCCCTACTCCTGCTGGCAGAAGCACATTTTTGAAAAGGCAGACAGATATCTAAATATCTTAAGCAGAAAACTTTACTATGAGACACTTGTGTGTGTGTGTAGAGTATTTATGATGATATAACCTGTCAAGCAGTGGTCACTGAGATGTGTATTTATGAATCCTCTATGAACTGTGGCAATGACTCACCAAATGTGACTGCTAAGATGACTCCCCCATATGCAGTACAATTAAGATACAGCAAATAAAACAGCTAATGGAAGAAGCTTCAGTTTCATGGTCATTTCAAGCTTGACGTTAAAGATGTGTGCCAATAATTGTACAATTTGGACTCAGGACGTGCCTACAGTTGTTTTGTGGGTTTGGTTTTTGTTTTCTTTCAACGTAAGAACTGCTTAATTCCCTCTCCAGCACTGCAGGCATTTTTACAAACCTTCTTTAAACAACTAAAAAGCAAGAGGTAGCTATAAGACAACTTGATAAATTGTTAATCATACACAAGCATTTCAGAGCTTTTTCTTTTTGCTTTCTCATTGATCTACAATAACAAGAATGTCTAAAAGTAAAGAGTGCAATCTTACATTTTATTCTTTAAAAATGAGATGAGATTCTAGCTGTGAATGGACACATAAATCTTCAGCACTAAATAGTTCAAAAGGTGTGAAGAAAGTTTCTAATCACAACCGCTGCAACACTGACACTACACTGTTCCAGCCAACTCACTAGTTTTAACTTTCTACTTGAAAACTGTATCAAGAATTAATAAAATATATTTTTTTCATCTCCTCATCTTTTAATCCCTGCTCCTCCTTCCATTCCTCAGCAGCTATTTTTTTTTCCTTCTTCCCTTGCTAGGGGGAAGTGGTGGAGGTAAGCTGGGTGCCATAGCAGGCAACCTGGGGTTTATCAGGCAAGGCTGTGTTCTACCACTGCTGGCTTTGCTCACCCCTGGTTTTCTCTATTTCATACCTGTGTTGGCACAAGCAGCAGAGAGATTGGCGACCTTTGGGAAATGCTCTAATTCAGTGGGAACAGGAATTGATCATTAATGTGCTCACACACACATTGCTTGTCTTGTTACCTGAATTAGCACAGCATCAGAGTGCCCAGGCAGACTAATTAATTGCATAATTGTGCAGCTCTCCCCAGCAAAGAAACAGTATTTTCTCGATCCTTCTTCTCCATTTCATTATATCCTTTCCCTTCCAACTTGTACATGAACTGCAGGTTACCACTCTCCCGGAAACAAAGGCTCAGCTGTGTCCTTGTACTCTGTATACAATGCTTTGTGCTGCACTTACACTGAATGGCAATGGAAAGCAGAATGTCATTTTAACGAGAAACAAACTTCTTCAAATATCCCCGAGAATACCAAATGATGCCCTTTTTAAGTAGATCAATGCTTAGTGTACTGGAGCTGTCAAAAATTCCCACCCATTTCTGGACAAGACTTACCAAGGTAAATACACCAAGCATTAAAGAATATTAGCATCTAACACCTAAAAGCTTCTCTCTTTTCTTTTTTATTTTCTTTTTCTTTTTTTTTCTTCTTTTTATTATTTTTTTTTCCCCAAAGGCTATCAAGGAGGGGAGGGGGGAAGAAAAAAAAAGAAGGCAGCAAAAAAGGAGGCACTGACAGCTCACTTTCTTCTTCAAACTAGGGTGTATATTAAACAGGTTTTAAAGTACCTTTGGCAGACTGTCAGCATTAACTGACTTTCTGTACTTGCTTTAAAGAACAAGCGAGGAAAAAATCTGCTATTCCTGTCTATAAAGACTGACTGCTCTGTGCTGAAGAGAACTGATGGGTAACAGCTAATTTATTTATTTCCATTTTCATTGGAGTTTTGCATAATAGCAGTATGTAGAGCTATCAATATTTAAAGGTTCCTTTAGTTCAATCAGATTTCTCTTTCTCCTTTCTAGTGAAAACTGGAATGCCTTGGAATTTGGAAGCTCTCTTACCTCTCAAACATTGTTGAAAGGGTTATACTTCCATAATTTTATTTTTTTTTTTAACAACCAGGAATAAATAACTCTTTTAATATCAGTTCTTTTCTTTTCCATCCAGCTTGATTTGTTGTTGCACTTTTGGGGGTTGTTTTCTCTCACAACGCTTCTTACCGCTTAGCCTTAGGCTAATGTTGCCATAGTGTCATTTTTCTTCTCATTAGAGAGAGCACAACAAAAATATCAGCAACACTCTGCATTGATGTTTTTGGGCAGTGTTTTAATTGTCTAGAGCCTGATGATGGTCATGATAGGGTTGAGTGTTTATGGGTAAGAATCAAGAAGAAGGCAAACAAGGTGGTATCATGGAAGAAGTCTGTTACAGACCACCTAAGCAGAGTGAAGAGGCAGAGGAAATGTTCAATAAGCAGCTGGGATAAGTATCACAGTTGCTAGCTTGTCCTCTCAGAGGACTTCAATTTATCAGATATCTGCTGGAAAGAAAATATATCAAACAGGAAATAGTCCACAAAGTTCCTGCAGTTTGTGGAAGATAACTTCCTGAAACAGCTGGTGAGAAAGCCAGCTAGAGAAGGTTCCCTGGTGGACTTGTCTACAAACAAAGCAGGACATGTGGGTGATGTTAGTTGGAGAAAATTTTGGGTTTACCAGCAGTCCTGACTAACCAAAGAGATCCCAGTTGACCATCAATTAGTAAATGTGTTGTCTGTCTACAGGAAAGGCCAGAAAGA
Organism: Picus viridis; assembly: GCA_033816785.1. Lineage (NCBI taxonomy): Eukaryota > Metazoa > Chordata > Aves > Piciformes > Picidae > Picus > Picus viridis. The sequence goes on along the minus strand of CM066570.1, from coordinate 23,561,258 downwards.
GGAACTGGGGAACTATAGGCCTGACAGCTTGACTTCAGTGCTGGGAAAAGTTATGGAGCAGGTAGTCTTGAGCGTCATCATGTGGCACATAGAGGACAACAACAGTCATCGGACTCAGTCATCATGGGTTCATGAAAGGCAGGTCACACTTGACTAACCTGATCTGGACTAGATGACCTTTGGAGGCCCCTTTCAACTCAAGCCATTCTATGATTCCATGACAAGGGGACCTGATTAGTAGATGAGAGAAAGATTATGGATTTTTTTCTACCTAGACTTTAGGTAATATTCTCCTGGAGAAACTGGCTATTCATGACATGGGTGGGATTACTCTTTGATGGGTAAAAAAAATGGCTGGATGGCCAGGCCCAAGAAGTAGTGGTGAACTGAGTTAAATCTAGCTGGTGGGCAGTTCCCCAAGGCTCAGTTCATTTCAATCTCTTTATCAATGACATGGATTAGTGCACCCACAGCAAGACTGTAGATGGCACTAAGCTGGGAGGCAGTGTTAATCTTCTTGAGGGTTGGCTCTACGGGTTCTACAGAAGGATTTGGACAGGCTAGATTTCAGGGGTGAGGACAGTTATACGAGGTTCTACAAGGTCATGCGCTTTGGTCACAGCACCCCATGAAATGCAAGTCTTGGGGAAGAGTGGCTGGAACACAAGCCAGCAGAAAAGAACCTGAGGTTATTGGTCAACGGCCAGCTGAAGATGAGCCAGCAGTGTGCTCAGGCAGTGAAGAAGTTGGCCAATAACATCCTGGCCTGGATCAGAAACAGCATGGCAATTAGATCTACAGAACTAACTGTCCCTCTGTACTTGGCACTGGTGACTCCAAACCTTGAATACTGTGTTCAGTTGTGGGCTTCTCACCACAAGAACAATGCTGAGGTGCTGGAGCATATCCAAAGAAGATCAGTGAAGCTGATAAAGGGTCTGGAGCACAAGTCATCTGAAGAATGATTGAAGGAACTAGATTTGTTTTCCTGGAGAAGACGAGGCTGAGGGGACTCTACAAAGTCACAGAGAGGTGGGAGTCAGTCTCTTTTCCCTATTAAGAAGTGATAGGATAAGAGGAAATAGTCTCAAGTTTCACCAGGGAGGTTTAGGTTGGATATTAAGAAAATGTTCTTCACTGAAATGGTTCTCTTGCACATAGAAGTGGTGGAGCCCCCATCCTTGGAGATATTTAAAAGACATGTAAATGTGGCATTTGGGCGCAGGGGGTTTAGCAGTGTACTTGGCAGTGTTAGGTTAAGGGTTGTACCCTATGATCCTAAAGGTTGTTTCCAATGACTGTATGGCTTGCAACAGTTAATTTTTTAAAAGCATTTAGATTAAGAATATTTTCTGAAATATTCTTAATATTTCATATTTATCTATATTTGCTTAATAATCACTTGACAGAAGTCATATTTAGGAGCAACTTACTGATCACTGGCATGAAAAGTATTCTAAGGCTATCCTTATTCAGAATGTTTATCAGCTCTGTACAAGTGATAGAAATAAAGACAGCTAAGTAATTATAAAGCAGATTTACCAGTTAGAAACATAAACTAACTGCAAAACCTAAAAGCCCCCACATCTTACCTACCAAAAGGGGAAAGAGAACACCATTAATTTGGCTTCTCTGTCTCTTCTGTACACCACAGGAATGAAAGAATATCAGATTAAAGCTATGCCTTAGTTTTAGCTGCTACACTACGGCACATAAGGGATGTGACACATATTTAGAAGCCTGAGTTTACAATACCTAGATTCTTGTATTTCAGTTGTAGATATGGCACTATCTAAAGTTATTTTTCCACTTCATTTTTCTTATTGAATTTGTTTTGCCATATAGCCTCAGTTTTAGGCTTCCATATATGGATGTAAATGGAAAATGAAACAAAATGAATCATGAGTTTGCAAAAAAGATTGTACATATTAGCCTGATATCCTTCTCTGAAAAGATATGTGAACTTCTAGACAAAGAAATGAAATGGATTTAGTCTCTCTGAATGTCAGCATTTGACAGTGCCTCAAGTACTTCAGCTCTGGCTGACTAGAATTCATTGGCAGAAGACAGCTACAAAAAAGGCAAGTTTAATGGAAGTCAAGGCTGAGGAAAATAGGAATTCATTAAGGAATCACAGGACTACTAAGAACAAGGGGAAATGTCAATTAGCATGATGAAAGTGAATCAGTTGCTGATAGTCAAGTTACTTGAGTCATTTCTTTTAAAGTAGTCCTGGGACAGGAGGCATTAAAGAAAAAATAAAAGAAGAAAAAGAAGAAGATGAAAAAGAGTACTGAGAATCACTGTCAAGACAGAGGGAGGTTGAAATATCGGACAAAAAGAGCTGGGTAATGTTCAGGACCACGCTAACCAGAATGGGCTGAAATTCAGTAGCAGAAAATGAAGAATCAAAGAGCATAGATTTTCTGCTAGGTGCTGCGGAATCCAGAATTGTTTGAATGCCTTAAGGGGGGACTCAGACTTAGCAGTGGAAAGTAGTAGGGGGAGAAAAAATCAATAATTTGATATATCAGGTGAAATATTTTAATTTCAGATAGAGCAATATTACTGTCATTAAGAAATGGGCTAGACTCAAATGAAACAATGGTAGGCTTGAACAGCAGCTCCCCATTCCTCCTAAAAACCTCACTGCTGCTCTTAACACTGGACAGCACTACCTTGTCATAATTGGTCTCAAACTCTATAGACTGAGTGCCCCTTCCAGCAAACATGGTGTGCATACAGACATACATCTATATTTACATAAATGAAGACATACACAGATTTGGCAGAAAGGCAGAGAACCTTGGAGAATTTATATATAACAAAACGAGAAAATCTGAGCTGAAAATATTGCCTAGTTAACAGATATAGTGGAACATAAAAAGTCCTTCAAGACACGTGCTGCAACACATTCCTACAGCAGAGATTAGTGATTTGCTGCTTACAGTAAATGCCAGTATGCAAAATACAGCTGAGTTACAGCTGTGACAGTGAATTGGTAAATCCAATCTACTGCCTTCTGAATATATTAACACCTAGTCTGTGTTCCTTTAAAATACAGAATTCTTTATTTTCCTGGTGTAAAAATAAATTAAGAAACTCCATTTTCAACTTCAGCCCATCTGTTTGTGGATGGCTGTTCTAAATGACATTGCATTCAGGATTTCAGAAATGTTTGACAATGTCCCTCATGCCTAAAGTAATTTCCTTCAATTTTCACCTACTTTAATTCGCCCTGGCAAGAAGCTGTATTAACTATGTGGCAGTCAGTCTTGTGCACACACACCACGGACAACTCTATCATCAAATACCTATTTTTGGTTATTTTCTATTTAATAAAATACTCTGTACTTTTGCCACCATACTTTTATATAATTAGGGTTAGCCCTTCTCTCTCCAGACCAATAAATCTATTTAAAAATATTAAACTTACCCATAGATCAAACAGTTTCATCATGACCCTATCAGATACTAAGAGTTTAATCTGTAGCTCCACTTGATTTCTAAAACTCTAAAATGGTAGCTCTGTTATCTTTTACTCTCCTGACATAACCAAAATGTTAGGATAATACAAGCATATATTCCTGTAATTTAAAAAAGTGATAGGTTGGACTCAATGATCTCAAAGGTCTTTTCCAATCTCGTTAGTTCTGTATTCTGTAAGAATCACTTCTGTCTCCACATGACATTATGAAATTCCCTACCCACCTGTAGGTTCCAGAAAACAAGCTCAAGCCCTTAACTCACAATCAGGCTTTTAAATAAGGACAGCAATGTGCTGGGTAGTTAACAGAAGTGAGATTGCCTGCACCTGAGAGCTGGCTCAGCTTATGCTCCTTTTTTAGCATCTTTGTTTCCTTCTTTCTACTTTACGTACTTTAAGTGGTTTCACATTTGCACATTAGCAGTGAGATAGGTGACTAAACCCCAAAATCTTTTGGTTTTGAACACAATGGTTGTATTTATAGGCCATTATACTTCCTGCCAAAAAGTTTCAAACTTAGTTTTTTGGGGTGTTTTCAGGAATGTAGCATCCATCTTCCCTGCCACACATTTTTATGACAGAAACATGCATTCTCTTCTCACAAAATTCCTTTCCCAATTCAAATTCTTCGTTGCAAAAATCCATTAATGCTTGTCAGCAGCCTGTCACCTGCTTAAAACCAAGCTCTTTACAGCAATCACTCAATGTCTTAAAATCAATTATAAGTCATCTAAAAATACTTTTAAATTAAATGTGTCATTATTACTTAGTCCAATTACTCCAACCAATGTTACAGAAGATTAAAAAGTTGGTAAAAAGTCAGATTCAATTTTATTTAAGCTTTATTACGTAAATAACTGTTTTCTACAAAGTTTTGACAAGGTAGAAGTAAATTATATGCCCCTGATGCCAGTTTTGTTCTTTTAAAGGAAAATCTTTACCCAGAAGGGTGAGACACACATGGGAGTGAAATACAGAAGTGTCAGGTACAGTCAAACAGACACATGAAGAGAGTAGGAGGATCAGTAAAAAAATTAGCTTGGAATTCATGACTTTTTTTTTTTTTCTTTGGGGGTTTTTTTTTCTTCACTTTATAAAGTCTCTGGGACAGCTGTGTTATGTCACAAATGCATTTAGCTAGCAGCCAAACCAACGTTTACCAATATTTAGACTTTCTTTCAATAATCAGACTTTTTTTCCTCTGGTCCCTGGTAAGTTCACTCAGTCCTTTCAGCTCTACCTTGGAATTAATAATCTACATAACATTTGTTGCTGTAGTTGTTGGTTGTTTGTTGTGTGTTTTTTTTTCTTGAAATGAAATAACAATAAGTATTAATAAAATATTCACAAATGACATTGACTCTGTCTAAGGGACAGCTATGCAGATCAGCTTCTTGCATCAGTTATTTTACCTCTCGAGCACAAAAGATTTTAAACTTTGTATTTAAGAAAATGTTGAGGGTGAGTTCATTTTAAAATGTACCACTTATCTCCCAGTACAATGACTGATCATTCTGCCTTTATCCAGGCACAACTGCCCTTGCTATCACAGCAAACTCTTTGCAAAGGCTGCATAATCAGCTTCATGCAGCACAAAAATAAGAAAGGCTGTCTGCAGAGTGTCGTCAAATCTTTACTGGTGCAAGAAAATCTGCTACAGCTTGTTCCTTGCCCCTGAAACTTCTGTTTTCTCTTCTATGTACAGCAACTAAATAATCACCTGGATATTTTTTCCTTTTCTCAGTCTCTCATTCTTTTACTTAATAGCCTTTGTTTGCTCCTGACTGCTAATATATATATAATTATTTCTTCCAACTACAAAATGCAAATAAAATGCATTATCAATTAATTTGCTAAATTTTAACTTGACAAGGCTTAAATTTCCTTTGATATCCTAGTAATTTATTTATCACTGAGAGCAAAACTCAACATTTTACTTGTTAAAGTAACAAAACTCTGCATTAGTTAAGGATTGCATATGGTAGCAAGAATTAAATGCAGTAAATTCTGACACAAGTTGGCGTCTTAGTGTGATGTCTCAACACTGCTGAAGTCATTCCTCCGTGGGACAGTCAGCATGCACTATTTAAATCAAGATTCAGTTGCAAACAAAAATGAAGTACAAAGAAATCCCATGTTAAATTGTTATACTTAAGCTCTAAATCTGTAGGAACGCAATTTGGTAAAAAGCTGGCATTGGAAAGAATTAAATAACTAATAAATTATTAAGTTCCTTCAGTTCTCTGCTTGGTCAGTTATCCAATCCAGCTGTAAAATCTAATACTCTGTAATCTAATTTTTGGCAACAAGGTTTCCTGTTTGCAGAATGAAAAATACTCTTATGTAGCTTGAGCTGTGATTCAGAAAACAAGATCTCTAACTGTAGTGAAACATGAGACACAGTCTAGGTTTCAGCTACAGAAATTCCCACCAAAGACAAAGGTTTCATGTTTGCCTCCACCTGTGGCACATGGATGTTCTCCATGCAGAAGATGATGGAGCTTGACCCAGTGCTGATTCAAATCAGGGAAACTCTTTGCTTGCCCTTAAACAAACTCGAGCATGCATTGGTTAGAGCTGTTGTTAAAGGTCAAGTAATAGCACACAGACAACTGAAAGAATTACTTCTAATTAATGTTTGGTACCTCAGAGTGCAGGATCTTTTCCCCACATAACAAATACCACAAAATTGGATTAATTTCAAAGCATACTGAATAATTTTGCCCATTTGTCTTTCTTGCATTTACTGTCTCTGGTGATTTATTTCATTGTATACTTCTTCCAAGACTAATTGTATTAAGAAAATGGCTAGATTACTATTCAATGTCTATCCATTTCCCATTATATACTGGAGTGTTGTTTGGGTTTTTTTTACCCAGCAGAAACACAGAACTCGTAGTGTCAGATGGCTTAGGAATTTGTATTAATGAAAATCGGAATTAATGATACTGCCTTACAACTTCTGTTGCTGGTCAAATTTACAATGGAAATTTTAGGAGTAGTAGTTTTCTGTGAGATCAATAATGTATTTTTCCTCATCCATGATCACACTAGGGAAGACTGGCATGAGACTTGAAAAAGTAAGAACTTGCTTTCCTGAGGCTGATAGTTGCCTTCTGTATAAAGGTTTAGGTGACGTCTAAATTTGGACTGTCATTTACCTCAATCCCAGCTGGGTATGAGTGTGCTAACTTGCAGTTCTCTATGGGGCCTGCTGTTTTGGTTGGTTGTGGGGGAGGAAGGGCTTTTGGTTTGTTTTGTTGCTTTTTTGTTTGTTTCTAGTATGAATTCTATTAAAATAATTTCAGTGTTTCAGTATATGCCCCTTGTTTCTAGAAATAATTTGATTTTTCTCTCCATTTTTGTCAACCATTGCTATGTTAATTCCGAGAGAGAATTATTAATACATCACTTCAGTTCTTCCAACAAACACATTTTAGGAAGTTCTTCAATACTTTTTGCTACTTTTCTGCAATTAAGTAACATTAATGATGAAGTTTATGAAAATTGTCTTCACTGCTACATAAACTGCTAACACTATTTGCATTTAGAGTCCTTTTTTGCTTGCTTAACTAACCTGCAGTTATATTCTAATTTGAATGTTAAGCTTCCCAACATGTTGCTGGAACTGAATCCTCTGAAGTTTAGGAAGTTTAGGCTTGAGGTAAGGAGAAAGTTCTTCACAGAAAGAGTAATTGGCCATTGGAATGTGCTGCCCAGGGAGGTGGTGGAGTCACTGTCCCTGGAGGTGTTCAAAAAAGGATTGCATGTGGCACTTGGAGCCATGGTTTAGTTGTCATGAGGTATTAGGTAATAGGTTTGACTTGATGATCTCTGAGTTTTTTTCCAACCTGGTTGACTATGTGATTTCTGTAACATGATACGATCACCCAGGGAGTATCACAAACAATGTGTATACCCTTGAGTCTTCTCATTTTTCATTTAGAATTTTGACATAGTTCAAACAAGCATTACGTTATCACAGTATACCTGATTTCATTCATTGGGGACTTAGGGAGTCTCTTCCACATTGCTTTTTCCAGCAAAAATTTTGAACTGAAATAACCTCACCTACAATAAATGCACACTTCAGATGCTGGGGTAAGTATACTTACTTTGTCTTCCTTTCCAACTTCAAATTTCAGTTCTTGTTCATGAAAGCAGATGCTAAGCAGGTTTTTGTTGTTGTTTTGTTTTGTTTTGCCTGGTTGGAACTAAATCCCTCTTTCAAATTCAGGGCCACACAAAGGATGGGACTGATGTGTCCAAATGCGGACTAGCTTCTGATTACTCACTCAAAACTCTGTGTTTTAGGTAGTGGAGAACAAGAAACACAGCTAGCTCAGGACCAATTGCATTTTGTAACTCTACATCTGAAATAGTCATCTAGGCTGCCTTCATAAAGATGCTTTCATAATCTCAGCCTAGAACTAGCATCTAACATCAAATGAATCATTTATTTGAAGTCCTTTTGGAGGGCTATTTTCTAATTAACTACATGGGAGCATGAGGCAGTATGGCTGTAGACATCATAGACAACTACAGTAACATAAGGATCATCACACCACATCCTCATGTATTGTAGAGCAGAAGAGATTATCAACAGGATTTAAGAGCAGGGTATGTTCTTAGATAACTTCCCCATGCCATCCAAATGTTTTCAGAGATCTACGATAAAAGGACTTGCTGTCCCCCAGGCACTGTGTACCAGCCACCATGGTGTTTTTTATGAGACTTCTCCCAGCTGCTTTTTATTCCATCTAAAATTTGGCTTCCCAAACATTCCATGACAAAAAACTCCACATCTTAATCATATATGGGGGAGGGAGGAGAAATAAAAAGAAAACTCATCTCTCTCTCTGCTCTCAGCCTGTTGCAAAGCAGTATCTACAAATCTTGCACACTAAAGGCAGGGAAGACTTCTCCCAGCATGCTCTGTGTGTGCATGCATTGCTACATTCCATTCCCAGAGGTAGAAACACTTCATCAGGACTCTGTGTAGAATGATAATAAAATTTAATTTGGAAAATCTCCATTAAATGCTTCTCTACACTGTAAATTAGGTTCTCTTGTTAAACAGCTAATTTGTAATATTGAGTCACTATGTCCTGAGGGCAGCAACACCTGAAACTTGACTGAAATGTGTAAGGCAGAAATAAATAGTATGAAAGTCAGCCTATACCAGACAGAATTTCCACTGCTAGATTTTTAAAATTACCTCCATTACTCACACTTCATTAAGTGCAGGTTCCAGTCATGCCCCTGCAATTCAGCCAACGGGGTGAGAATATTTTCTGTACATGTCCATATGTACCCCTTCAGCATAGACAGCCAACGACTGTTTTCTTGCTTCATAGGAATTTTTCTCAGTACACTGTTCATTTGTTTTAGCCTTTTTTTTCTTCTTCCCTTTTTTTTTTTTAATCCTCAAGTTTGTGTGGTCAGAAGAAATTCAGCCTTTTTGCATTGTTTAGATGGACAGAAGGCCTACAGTCTAATAGAATATCCAGCAAAGAACTCCAGGAAAACCGTCTCCTAACAAATTGTTGCAAGCAAGTTGTGGTAGTTTGAGGCTATGCCTAGAAAAGTTTCCACAGATCTTGAACAGAAAGTGGCAGAATGCAAAAAGATGTAAAAAGAAAATAATTATAAGTTCTAAACAATCCCATTGGTAGATAATAAACATAAGGCTGGTAACGTAAGCTAACTTTCTCTCTTTTCGGCTTCCTTGCTCTGGGAGACACTAACCTGCTTCTGCTTGGCTTTGCTCACCTTGTCTGTGTTCTTTGTTGTGGCTGAATATAACAAAATAACTCTCTGCTCTTTTCTCTTTGTGTCCAGGGGGTAAGGAGGGAGGCAGGGAGGGGTAAAGTGTGGCTGGCTCCCCTGTTTCTTGGCCAGGTGGGTTCCTGTGCTGTTTTTAAATTGTAAATCCCTGTAAATATTGTAAGTATGGTGCATTTTGTACATATTCGTTGCATTTCATGGTAGATTGTAGTTTTGCTTGTGAATACAGCTTCATTTGCTTCCAACTGGGCTGGTCTGGCAATTTAATGTTGGGGGGATTTTTCAACCCACCACACAAGTCCTTCATTAAGGGCTCAGAAGATCCTGTGAAAATTTCCTGTTTCAGAAAGACCCAAAATTTTTCAGTAGAAAACTGTTCTGGCAGAATATTTTAAAGCACTTGGGCTACAATAAAATGCAATTCACTCTGTAGATGTGGAATTCATTACAACGGGGTTAAAGTGACAATTTAGTGTCACGTGAAGCATGCAGCATGAGATTTGAAGACCAAACTCAGTTGCTGGACACCAGGCCAGCTGAATGCTACTTCCTGTTGAGTTACAGTAATACATACAACTCGGAATTAAAGGGACATGAGGATTAAGGGCTGTCCTTCAAAGATGATTAATGATAGAGAGATCTTATCACACAAGAAAACTAGCAATGGACTTCCCGGGAAATTTATAAGAGCAGTGGAGAAATGGCAAAGCATAAATAAGAAGCAATAATTCTTAATCATCACAAAAGCCCAGTATGCTGCTAAAGCACAGATGTTACACAACTGATAAGCAGGTGGTTTTGGGTAGACTAAATTTCAAATGATCCTACTGTTATCAATCAACAGCTTTGAAATAAATGCAACAAAAATGATGGTAAGAAAGAACTGATTTCTGGGAAAACAAATGAAAAAAAAATCAGTTCCTTCATTGTGGTGAGTTGAAATTCCGCCCTCCCCCCCCAACTCCTCGGAACCTTCCCTTCTCCAGACTGAATAGCCCCAACTCTCTCAGTCTGTCCTCACAGGAGAGGTGCTCCAGCCCTCTCATCATCCTCATGGACCTTCTCTGGACACACCATGCTATATTATGACACATGTTTTGTTTACTTTTACTTTAGCAGTTTAGCATTGACACATTTGACTTCTCTGACAACAATCACTTTGGTCCAGCCTGGGTACCTAAATTAGAAGTCCAGATCACCTTCACATTAAATCGGATGTAAAGGGAGGAATTCAAGCTATATCTCGCCTATGGGGGACTAAGAAATATTTCCCAGTCCTCAAGTACCTTTGAGCATCTGAGATACATCTCAAATCTATCTGAGGTCCAAATCACCTTCACATTAAATCGGATGTAAAGGGAGGAATTCAAGCTATATCTCGCCTATGGGGGACTAAGAAATATTTCCCAGTCCTCAAGTACTTTTGAGCATCCGAGATACATCTCAAATCTATTGGAGGGTAAGCCCCAAATGTGTATCACTTCCTTCTTTCTTGCAACACATCCATCTTTCTGTCAGGAAGGAGCCATGGCTTCAAGTTGGAAGGGACTCTTAAAGGTCCCTGTACAGTGAGCACGGGTGCCTCCAACTAGATCAGGCTGCCCAGGGCCACTCCATGGACTAGTATGTACAGAAGGGAGCTGGATCTCTGCTCTGGAGAGCCAGAGAGTCAGAAGACTACAGCCTATGGTGTCATGCTGTTTCACAAACCTGTTGCATCTTTTAGTTGCAGGCTCGGGACTGGAAGTCTTCCCTTTCGTTAACTGCACAGGGAGCACAGTATCCCAATCTAGGCATTTAAATAATGTCTGAAGCTGGATGATGTGAATTCCTCTCTGATCCCATTATTCATACCCACAAATGCACCCATTGTGGCTCATTAGCTGTAATTTGAGAGCTGGGTTTCTGAACAGAGCACATGAGAGTGTCAATTGCCTTGAAATTTTGTGCTTCCCTGAGTACTTTGCCAGACCAGCTCAGGTGGAAGCAAATGAAAGCTGTATTTACAGGCAAAATGACAATCTACAATGGAATTAAATTAATATGTACAAAATGTACAGGATTTGCAATATTTACAGATATTTACAATTAACAAACAGCACAAGAACCCCCTGGTCAAGGACCAGGGGAAGCTATGAGCTTCTCCTTCATCTGCCCCCATTACCCCCGGTCCAAAAGGGAGAAGAGAAAGGAGCAGAGAAAGTTGCTGTTAGACTTAACCAAAATAATGCAGCCAAGTTCAAGCAGAAGCAAGTTAGTATCTCTCCAGAGTGATGAAGCAAAAAGAGATGAAAAGGAATTGTTTTGATACAACCAGTCTTTTGGTAGATAACTCTCTAATGGAATTGTTTAGAATTATCTGTATTTTCCTTTTCACGCCCAATAGTGATTTATTTACATTTTACTACTTTTCTGCTCAAGATCTGTGAAAAAATTTAAAGGCATATCCTAAACCTGCCACACTTCATGTAAAGGGTTAAACTGTATCCCAGGAACATACTTGTAAAAGCAACATGACAAAATCCCTAACATCACAGTTCAGACTTTAAAAGCCACAATATTGAGAGCCTCGCACAGGAAATCCAGAGGAATATTCTAAGAGGATGTGAATAATTCATGGCTTCTGAAGTACACACAAGACAGATGATCGGAGAACAACGAGGTATCCAGGTGTGCTCCTGTCTAGTGCAGTGACATGAGCACGCTGTAAATCTGCCGGAGAAAAGCATTCGCTCATCTCCATCCCACCAAGGCCTGCTGCGAACTGGCTTCCGGAAGATGTGTACTTGTTTTAACATCAAAAGGATGCAAGCCTAGAGAAGGAGACTGACTAAAAATAACTTAAACATCCACGGAAAATAAATGCTCCCTGGGCCTAGCATATATTAGAATTGACTTTAACGTGATTGTCTGGTTGGAAATAAAAAAACAACCTAAGCCATACCCACTCCGGTTCATTCACATTCCAATATCTCCCTACTTTTACTCCCCTTTCCCCTCTCCTGATGCGCACTTCGAGCGACACGCTTTTCACAAGTGTGGTAGTAACTCTTTTATCAGGAAAAGAACTGTCTTTGTTATAGTGTTTGATTGCTGTTCCTCACAGTGAGGGTTTAAGTTCAGTTTCCTACTGCAAACTAATGTAATCAAAGCTTACATAAATGTGATTATCTTTTTAATGAGAAATATTAACAAGCAAAAATTTGTTGCAGAGTGATACAACTAGCAGGTGGATGTGAAGCTCAAAATAGGTAACCTTTATGGTGTGTCTTACAGGTTCTACTCTGCCTTTTCAGTCCAGAGAGAAGAGAAAGACAGATAGATCGAACAGGTGAAATATTGAACCTGCCCACTGTTCAGCATCTGTCAGGGTGTCCACTTCTCCCTGAGTAATTCCTCTCCTACCTGACTCTCTAAAATACATCCTGCCTTTGCCAGCTCCTGAACATATAACCTAGTAAAAAACCTAAGCTTCAGAGGTACAAGGGCTTGTTTTGATCTCCTGCTGACATTTTTATGCTTGGAAATATTCTAGCATAAGTACAACAAATGTCAAACTCTTAAAATGAACAAAAACACCAATTCAGCAGATTCTGTCTGCAAATTAGATCTGAAGATAGGAGAGGATGTGTAATTATTTCTATGAATTTCCAAGAGAGCTTTTTCTGGATTTTTTTTCTTTTTGTACATGAACATGCTTGTCTAAAACTGTTCTGTATAATTTCATCTGCTGCATAGGAGTTATTTTACAGTTAACCAGTGAAATAAATGAATATACTGTGGATTCCCCTCAAAATTTGATGCTTCTGGCAACTTGAAGTCCCAAAAAAAGATCCAACTTTTTTTTTTTTTTTTTCATAAGGAGGTATATAAGAAAGAATAGAAAATTAAGTACTGAATTGAATAAATAGTTCATTTATAAGTTAGAATAGAATAGAATAGAATAGAATAGAATAGAATAGAATAGAATAGAATAGAATAGAATAGAATAGAATAGAATAGAATAGAATAGAATAGAATAGAATAGAATAGACCAGGTTGGAAGAGACCTTCAAGATCATCACGTCCAACCTATCAACCAACCCCACCCACCTAATCAACTAAACCATGGCATCAAGCACCCCATTGAGTCTCCTCCTGAACACCTCCAATGATGGTGACTCCACCACCTCCCCGGGCAGCACATTCCAATGGGCAATCACTCTCTCTGTATAGAATTTCTTCCTAACATCCAGCCTAAACCTCCCCTGGTGCAGCCTGAGACTGTGTCCTCTTGTTCTGGTGCTGGCTGCCTGGGAGAAGAGACCAACATCCGCCTGTCTACAACCTCCCTTCAGGTAGTTGTAGAGAGCAATAAGGTCACCCCTGAGTCTCCTCCTCTCCAGGCTAAGCAACCCCAGCTCCCTCAACCTCTCCTCATAGGGCTTGTGTTCCAGACCCCTCACCAACTTCATTGCCCTTCTCTGGACACGCTCCAGCAATGGTCAGTATGATTAGATATACTACAGATACACAGCCTTTATGCACACATACATCTACCCACAGGTAATACTCACAGAAACATTTTTATGCAAACTTCAAAAAACCCCCAAACATATTTTATTTTCTTCATTATTAATAACATATAACTAACAATGTTAAGTCAACAGACTTTGTGATACTGTTTTACCAAATTAATCTTGGAAGTGCAGATGTTTATAAAATCCCCTCTGAAACCAATAAACTATTTTCAGGTTTACAGCTGAAGGCATTTTTATAACTATTGATGAATGCTCAGATTTACTAAGAAGCAGGGGTATTTTTTGTTGTGTGAGGGTTTTGTTTGTTTGTTTTTTATTACTCTATTTACAGACAGCACTGTTCAGTAACCAAAGTCATATTTCCTTTTACTCCTCCATTGGTTTCCTTCCTTCTTAAGATGGTAGAATAAATCCCAGCATCTCCACACCAAGCCAACAGAGAGAATCACAATGCAATTAAAACAATAACTTTTTCTTCATCTGCTGTATGGCCAGAGAGTCTGCACTCAGGCTGTCAGCATATGTTGGCACATCTTAATTCTTATTACTAGCCACATCCATTTGGCTCTGTGGCTGCACGTACAGGTGTGGGTAACACAACATCAGCTGGGGGATTGGTGTTTACAGAGACTCACTCACCTCAGGCAGCTCTGGCTGTGGGCTGCCTGGGGTCCATCCCACCAAAGCAGACCTTTTACTAGGAATGGCAAAATGCAGATGGACAACCAGGCTCACACTGGCTTAGATCCTCCATAAATCTGCAGATACGCTGTTGGGTTGGTTTTTTTAAACTTGTGTGTCTGTGACTTAAAGTCATTATTAAAAATTTACATTTAAAGTTTCTTGAAAGACAACAGTGTGAAGACTGTGGGCCTGAAGTCTGTTATGAGATCTGTTGCTGTGTTATGAATTTGATTTTCCTGGCTGAGATCTGTTGTTGAAAATGCATTATGAATTTGATTTTCCTGACTGATCCTTTCCCCTTCAATTTCAGCAGCTGTTCTGTTTGAAATATTACCCTACATAACATAAATTAACAGATTCTGTTTGGTTGAAAAAAGGAGAAAGAAGAGGAGCTGTCTATCAAAAAATCTGAAATTGACAGCCCACAGGTACAAACTGGAACCTAGAGGATTTCAGTTAGATGTTATGGAGGGAAACAAAACAACCAACCAAACAAAAAAACCCCAACATTTTGTAGTGTGAGGATGGCACAGGGATATCCATCCCTGAGGCTGAGTGGGCAAGGCCCTGAAGTCCTATCTCAGCAACCGTTCTGGGAAGAGATTGTAGACCACATGACCTCAAGAGGCCTCTTCCAACCTAAATTGTTCCATGAGTCCATGTTTCTAATATTTGAAAATGGTCTTTACAGTGATAAAAAACAGGGAAGGAAATGGAACAATAAAACCACTCTAAAATAGAATGGCCATGACACAGTATTCTCTTCCTGACCACTAACTCTTCTATGAGTAATTTCTTTTCTTATCGTTTTCATATGAGTTTATAAAAACTTCTGCCAGAGGGAAGAACAGGGACAGAATTTGATTGCAGGACCATTTACTGAAATCATACTGCACATACAGTTTATTTTAAATATCTCTAAATATAATCTCCTTGTTGCCCATTCCACTGTCATAAACAGACATAAAGTAACAGTCACACTGCCAATCTGTGTGCTATCAGGCTTCTGTCCTACAGCCTGCTTGGACAATTGATTATTCAAAATAATCCTGAAGAATCATAGATTTGTTAGGGTTGGAAGGGACTTCAAGGATCAACTAATTCCAATCCCCCTGCCATGGGCAGGGACACCTCACACTAGATAAGTTGCTCAGAGCCACATCCAGCCTGACCTTAAAAACCTCCAGGCATGAGGCTTCCAACACCTCCCTGGGCAACCTGTGACATTGTCTCACCACCCCCATGGGGAAGAACTTCTTCCTAACATCCAATCTGAATGTACCCATTTCTAGTTTTCTTCCATTCCCCCTAGTCCTATCACTCCCTGACACCCTAAAAAGTCCCTCACCAGCTTTCTTGTAGGCTCCCTTATGATTCTGGAAGGCCACAATCAGGCTTCCTCAGAGTCTTCTCTTCTCCAGACTGAACAGCCCCAACTCTCTCAGTCTGTCCTCATAGGAGAGGTGCTCCAGCCCTCTCATCATCCTCATGGACCTTCTCTGGACACACCATGCTATATTATGACATATGTTTTGTTTACTTTTACTTTAGCAGTTTAGCATTGACACATTTGACTTCTCTGACAACAATCACTTTGGTCCAGCCTGGGTACCTAAATTAGAAGTCCAGATCACCTTCACATTAAATCGGATGTAAAGGGAGGAATTCAAGATATATCTCGCCTATGGGGGACTAAGAAATATTTCCCAGTCCTCGAGTACTTTTGAGCATCCGAGATACATCTCAAATCTATCGGAGGGTAAGCCCCAAATGTGTATCACTTCCTTCTTTCTTGCAACACATCCATCTTTCTGTCAGGAAGGAGCCATGGCTTCAAGTTGGAAGGGACTCTTAAAGGTCATTTTGTCTAACCCCTGTACAGTGAGCACGGGTGCCTCCAACTAGATCAGGCTGCCCAGGGCCACTCCATGGACTAGTATGTACAGAAGGGAGCTGGATCTCTGCTCTGGAGAGCCAGAGAGTCAGAAGACTACAGCCTATGGTGTCATGCTGTTTCACAAACCTGTTGCATCTTTTAGTTGCAGGCTCGGGACTGGAAGTCTTCCCTTTCGTTAACTGCACAGGGAGCACAGTATCCCAATCTAGGCATTTAAATAATGTCTGAAGCTGGATGATGTGAATTCCTCTCTGATCCCATTATTCATACCCACAAATGCACCCATTGTGGCTCATTAGCTGTAATTTGAGAGCTGGGTTTCTGAACAGAGCACATGAGAGTGTCAATTGCCTCGAAATTTTGTGCTTCCCTGAATACTTGCATATGCAGTTATTGTTCATCAACCTCAACCACAGCACCTGCATACAAAATTACAACCAAGACCACAGGAGATGCCACGCTGAATCCTGCCCAGACATTTTCATCCATAGATTTTCATATTCAAAAATCTTGTACAGCATTCAAGGACAAGATTTAGCCTGAGATTGACTTCTATTAAAGCCTTCTAGCTCACACATAGCATAGTTATCAGATAGAAGCTCAGTGACCATTATAAAAGCTGTCATCAGAAGAGATCATTACTTCCCATTTATTTAAATTTGTATTCCAGTTTTCAGAGCAGTGTATAGAAAGTAGTGTTTCACAGAGTAATTATCACAAATTAAATAATGATATAAAACATTTAGAGCAAAAAGAAAATCCTACTCATTCATCACCCAAATAGTCCTAATAAAAAACAACAAAAAAAGAAAGGACCAATTGTCTTTTCACTTTTCTTTTAAAGAAAATAAGCTGTATGAAATTTCAGTTCTTTCCCTCTCATTCTCTCTCCAGGGGGAGTTTCCATTTGACCCAGCTGCCTGTGCATGAAAAATTTATTAACTGGCATCATTTGCTTTATTTAGAATAAAAGGAATATCTGTTTGCCATTATTACTGCAGGGAGCAGAAGGCAAGGCTAGGTCAGATCAACACAACACTTAAAGGTTTTGTTGTCCTTCTTATGACCTCCTGCTACCAAAACTGCACATTAAAAGCCAAAATAATCCAAAATGAGGTGCAATAGCAAATTAGTATCACTACTTGAGGAAATACCTATCACAGAGTTTATTGCCAATTAACATACCACACAGGTTTAATTGATAAAACCTGCACAATTGATACAAATCACACTATCTAGCAATGGAAAATGATGTTTCTCAATGTCTCAACAACACCTAAGTTACAAGTTGTACAGAGATCTGGCTTCATTTTTAAATGCTATTTAAATTGCTTACTAATTTAATACTTTCTTTGAACATTTCTTTATTCCCACACACTTTTTATTAACATAAAAAGGTGACATTAAAACTACTGAATTGATTATAAATAATGTTTACTTTAGGAAGGCTTTATTTAAAGGCAAAAAAAAAGTCTTGTTCTAGCAAGTGCATTTCCTCTGTTTTCTCATTTGGGAAATAACAGGCAAATGATTCATTTCGGTAACATGACTAAAATTTTGCATTGGTATTGAATTAGTGAACTAAGGAATTTGAACTTATATTTTCTTTCATGGACACAACTTCACACACAGTTAATTTTTGAAAAGAATTGCTCCAAGTCTGATCGGTTGTCACATTCTGTGTTTTATTTTCTGGAGGCCGATGTTTTCCAAAGTGCGAGTGCATTGAGCACACAGGACGGTGTAGCAGGGAGGCAAAAGTTCTAAGGACTTACTTCAACATTTTTTGGTAGCATTTACCATGACTTTGAGAACGGAACTTAAGCAGAAATGGGACAATAGTGTTTTGGTTTGCTTTGGTTTTGGTTTTGTTAGGTTTATTTTACTTTAATACTAATAGAAATTAGATCCCATTTAACTTAGCAACTACCTTGCTGCTGGCTTCCCAACGGTTGTCACTGACTTGAAGCAAAGCTTTTTTGGCTATTTCTGTGTTGATATTTTACAAGTTCAATACTGCCATCCTTTCTCTGATCCAGGAAACACTAACCACATGCAGCTTGAGTCAGATTTAAAAATACAGCTGCAGGCTCAGCTTCAAGCAGACATAATTACTGCATATTCTTCGGCAACATCTGAAAGGAAGATAATGTCTTCTCTAGGCAAAACTGAGTCTTTGTAAGAAATAACCAGGCTGACAGCAGTGAACGCAGAGACCATGCACACTACTGAAGTCCGCTACACCACTATGCCAACCCATATCAAATCTTTCTTCAGGCATGTCACCTGTGAGGATATGGAGAGGTCTGGCTCTGTACTGCTCACGGCCAGAAAATTTTGCCCTGTTTAATGCCAGTAGACAGCACAGGTCTAGTTAAACAAATTTGTTTACTGGGAAAAGGCAAATTTTGCTACATATAAACTACAATTCAGGAAAAAAATGATAGGTTCGTATGAAAATGCAACAGGGACATGCTATGCTAGGTATATATTGTGTTGTAAGCTAACACCTCTGGAATGCATGCACTGCCATCAGGGGAGGTGACCTGAGCACGGTAGCCACTTAGCATCCATAATGTTTGTATGAAATCAAGACTTAAACACAGCTGGCAAAACCAAACTCTTTCAGAAAGTTTCCAAGCCCATGTTTAACCTAAGTGGCCTGTTCCAGTTACTGTGCTAAGTGGAAGTAAAGCTGGAAGGATGCTTAGAAAAAAAAATGGGAAGCATTGCACGGTGCTCCATCCACATTCAAGGCATCACAAAACCAGATGTCTGTCGCCTACGTGCCATAACAACATAAAGCACATTTCTGGGATGAATTCTTCAGACACCTGTAGAGTACTGGTGATGTTCCTGGAGAATATGATCTGAATGCTACTACCTGCTGTAAGAGTTAAATTTCTGTTCTCTGTGTCTGCCTGTTCTGAGATGTTTTCACACCACTGTCCCAGGAAGATAGCTGCTTATCTACAGTATCACAAGCTCTGTGATTCCAGCAGCTGATAGCCATACAAGGCCACAGTTCAAGATCATTGTGATGCAAGCTGGGGCTCACCATGACAGTTTTATGGGTTTTTTGATGACTGACACAGCAGTTTGAAGCTAAAAGAGTGCACAACTTACCCTGTGTCTGGGGCTGACACACACACACCTAACAGTGGGACAGGTGCTATCACCAGTTGAATGTGCTATAACTGTGGCAACTGAATGAGGACCTGTGACTGTGTATGACACTGGAAAAGGTATAAAACCTTGAAGGTCACAGGGAAGTTTGATGTTTCCCTACCAATCAAGGCCTTCGGGACCAGCAAAACATCATCTGGATCCACAGTGGTAAGTCTCTTGACTTGCTACCTCTTGTTTTTTCCTCCTTTTCTATATTTCTAACTTTTCTCCTTGCACATGGAAGGAACCTAAAATTCACAGAATCAACCAGGTTGGAAAAGACCTCAGAGACCAAGTCCAGCCTATCACCTACTACCTAACATGTCATGACTAACTAAACCATGTCTTCAAGTGCCACATCCAATCCTTTTTTGAACACCTCCAGGGATGGTAACTCCACCACCTCCCTAGGCAGCACATGCCAGTGGCCAATTACTCTTTCTGTGAAGAATTTTCTCCTCACCTCAAGCCCAAACTTCCCCTGGCACAGCTTGAGACTGTGTCCTCTTGTTCTGTTGCTGGTTGCCTGGGGAAAGAGACCAACCCCCACCTGTCTACAACTTCCTTTCAGATAGTTGCAGAGAGCAATAAAGTCTCCCCTGAGTCTCCTCTTCAAATGCTTTTCCCAATCAGCTACTCAGTTCCTTCTTGGGATCGATAAAACAACCAGGTCTTCTGCAAAAGCGGATCGACACACCTACACTGATGCATGAAGAAGAAAACTGTGCCAGCCATGGATGCTTTCCATACTCTCAGATGTCAGAGGTGATCCTGCAGGACTGTGAGAACTAGCCTTGTTTTATTTTGTTTCTTCTGGAGTCAGAGGGTGAATGCAAAATCACATTCTTTACTTGTGTCTCATTATAGCCCAGATACAATGGGCCCAATTCTATGTCTTGCATGTTTCTAAAGCATTTTATGATGTTAACTTATTTTATGTTATTAGCTTATGTTGAGCAAATGTAAGTCTAGCACACTTCTTTGTCATATGCAAAGGATGTCACCAGTTCCTCAGGCCGCATTCAGAAGAAAAGAAACGGTTGTAATTTCAACTTCAGCAAAGAAAATATGTGAACAGCACTTAAAACAATTAGGAAAAAAAGTTGAAAATTTGCCTTTTCACTAACACTGAGGTTCAAAAAAAATTTAAAAATTATTTTAAGGTCTTGTACACCCTAGACTGAGTATTAAATCTAATCCAATGCATGGTCCAACCAATACCAGAGAAATCAACAAACACACCAGGGAAAGGTAAGTCTGCCCAACCTTAAAATGAGATACCTCACTGCAGCTGACCAGACGTCATTTTCTTGAGCAAAACTTGAACTCACACCTTTTGGTCAGGCATTGGAACAGGTTGCTCAGGGAGTTAGTGGAGTCAGCATCCCTGGAGGTATTCAAGAAATATGTGGTCATGGCTCTTTGGGACATGGTTTAATGGCTATGGTGGTCTTAGGTTGAAGGTTGGACTCAGGGATACTAAAGGCCTCTTCCAAGTGAAACAATTCTGTGATTCTACTATCTTTGGATCCATAGAAAATGCTGAACGATGGGGCCATATAAAATGATGGATCTTGGGCAGTACTTTTGGAATTTCTTCTAATTTATAAAAACAGGACACCTAACACTAAGATGTCAGAACTCCAATTTGCAATTTCAGTCAAAAAATCAAAGCCCTGCTTATGCACTGAATCCATGCTTCTATTTATCTACTGATTTTTTTAAAAAAGGAGATGAAAATGGTCAATAATTAGAATCAATGACCTAAGGCAGTCTCTTATTTAAAACTGTCAAGACAAAATTATCATCTGCAACACTGGAGTTCTCAGGTGGGGTGGAATTTCACTCAGGAAAATGTGTTGAGATTACATTTCCCTTAGATTGTTCATGGGAATATGAAAAATACTCCACAAATGTTTCATGTTAAACACTCTTACTTCTGCTCCTGGATAATGTAAAACAAGTAGCAAAACCCTTGTGGCCTGAGGTTAAGAAATTCATCCCTAAGAAATGTCAATTGTAAATTTGCTAAAAAATGAATAAGATGAATATACTGAAGTACCTACACTTCACATCTATAAATAAACATCTACACAAGATTTGCTAAACTATAAGAGAATATTTCATGCTCCCTAGCCTCCTGCCTTGATGGAGAATAAGCAATATATTTAGCATATCTAATAAATGTGTGTAATACCAATAAGGAAATATCAGCATGGGTCATGTTTTCACTTTGTGTGTTGACACAGTAATTGGTCAATTATGTGTAATGGAGACTAACTGCCTCTGACAAAAAAAATGCTTACAGTCTGCATTAATTATAAAGACTTTCCCACACACACACATATTATGGAAGTCAAAAAACATAAAAGCCTAGAAAAACCTTTGCAAAAGAGAAAGATCAGTCACCTGTAATTTTTACTATCTAGAGGCATATTTTTATCAGTAATTGCTTTAAATTGTGCAATAGTAATGGCCTGCAAGACCAGGAAAAGTCAGCACACGTGGTTACTGCATCTGATTCCTGGGCTTTAGTGTGACTCTGCCCCTTTGGGTGAGTCCACCACTCCCCTGTCTATCACTGACATTGCCCTTCTCTCCACACCTTACAGAATATGCCAAGCATGAGCACTTAGAGTAAGCTGGTCAGCTCAAATAGTTCAAATAGTTGTTTACGCCTCTTCTATACTCAAGCAAGGAGGGAAGGTGGCTTTCGAGGAGGGTGTATCTCTCCCTTGTTATTTAAGACATTAGTGGTAAGAACCACCCCTAATAAATGCCATTCTTTTTCTTCTGACTGCAGTGGAAATGCACATTAATCAATTTTAGGTAGCCAAAATTAAGTGAAATCTATTTAAGTGCACTAATAAAAAATATCTACCTTGAAATATGTTTAAGCTAGATCTCAGAGTACAGTATACGCCAGCCTAAAAAGGAATGCAGTTTTACCAAATCTGGTTTGAATTAAATGAAGTTTCAGTGACATTGAAGAAAATTAAAATTCAGTCACAGGACACTAAAAAAGTATTTCTGTGATAATAATGATAATAAAAAGTGACTAAAAATGTCCTTTGCATATAATTTTTACAAAGATTTTGATTTAAGAGATAAATTTAATTTATTGCTTGGGTAGAACCTTTGGGCATTTTACAAAGGACTGAGGAACTATTACACTCTCTCTTGTCACTGTGCAGATCTCATTAGTGTGCAAGAGATGTGCATTAGAGTAATTCTCTACTCTGTTTATAAAAAAACCCTAAAAACTAAATAAAAAAGGTTTGACTATTAAATTCCTGAGCAATACCAAAGCATTTATCCCCTCACTTCAAAGAGTGCTCGAGTTGAGATCTTGACTCCATCAAGGGCAGTGTTATCAGCACTCCTTTGGCACTTGGGTAGTCTAGGAACTGATCCAGGTTTCTCAAGTATCCATCTGGTACTTGGGCAGAGCACCTTCTTATTTTTTGGTCCCCACAGTATATCCATGTGCCTGTCAGGGATGATTCAGAAATAGGCTTGCAGAAACAGAAGAAAGAGGGACAAAATGAAAGTTTTCACTGCTTTCCTACACAGGGGTCATGAAGGGACAGTATGTGACCTTGTTCCAAAACACTTTTCTATGAAAGCAGAGTAAACCATAGCCTAAGGAAATCCCAGAATGAGAAAAGAAAGTGTAAATGAGACCACTATGAGCAGGAAAGTTTTTCAGGAGCAGTATACAGAGAAGAAGACAAGAGAAAGTAGTTTAGGAAAAGAAAGGCAAAACTGGAAAAAGGCAATGAAGGAGTAGTATTTAAAAAAAAAAAAAAAAAAAAAAAGAGTAAATATAATGAACACAAAATGCTCAGGGAAGGAGATCAATCTTTATTCCCCAGTCCCTCTCACTTGCCACAGGCCACAGCTGCAAAGACAGCATGACAGATTTTTACTGACTACCATGATAAAGTCTTGGCACATTGTCTTTGCTATTACTGTCAATCAGAAACAACTGTCAAAAATTACTATGAACAACGAAGGTATGTGTACACAAAGATGATGACAGGAGAGAGGATTTTGACAGATTAAGATATTACTCTGCCTTCCCTGTCTATTTGCTTAACTTTCAGGATTCAGTGGACAGTAGAGCGTTTGGCAATAGATCTGTTTAACGTGGAGGATGGTAACGAGGCAAAGAATCTATGTGTCATCTTGCAAGCCAAAGCAAAATAAGGGCAAAGGGAATGCTGAGAAAGTAAAAAGGTGGAAACAAATAAATAAAAACAAGTCAGAGAAGCTGAGTGTGAGGCTGAGTGAGCTGTGTGAAAAAGAGATTAGGAGAACAGGCAGGTTCTGCTCTCATTTACCCTAAAGTCAGGGATTTACATCCTTGTAAACTGGCAGCACTGGTCAAGCTGTCCTTATCACCAACAGGCAGAAATGAATGACAGACAATATAGATGGAGAAGACATACCCACTCATCTACTTGCCTTCCTCAGGGAACACAATCATTCTCTACTATACATGGAATCTTTTTTCCCCTCTGAATTTAAACTAAGTTCTCAAGAAATTGAGCACTCAGGGTATATCAATCTTTTAAGGATTTTTCTAAAACTAAATGATGTGATTATCAGAATATCCTGTCTTTTTTTTTTTTTTTTTTTATGGCCACAGCTGCTGGGTGCGCTGTGGGGACAAAGTGAGGCTGAGATGGGCAGGAAAAGGGACCTTGTCCTTGTATACACAGCCTCTGAGCTGTCCTCTGCTGTCCCCAGGCCACTGGGCTTGCTGGGGGCTGTGCGGGGCTTGCCCAGGCTGGGACAACCAGCAGGAAGGAAAGTCAGGTCCTGTCTGGAAAGAGTTGTTTAGGGATGGGGAGAAAGGGAGAGATTTGGGTTCTCCTGAGGCTCGTGGTTCATCTACTTCAGCTTCAGTGGGTCCTGTCCAATGCCTTGCACCATGCAGTATCTTGCACCCATGCATGCATCTTGCCTGCAGTTAAGATACTGATCTCAGTTCTAAAAAACATGAAGTATTATAGACCAAATTGTTAGGTTATAGTGTCATGTTGCCACTGATGTAGTGTCTTTGCTCAAGCCAGTTTTAAACATGATACAATTATTACACTGTCGTAGAGATTTTTCATCTCTTTTGCTTATATTAAACCAGACATATAATTCGATAAACCTAACTGAATTTAAAGTTTGAGCTCTACTGTAAGCAATTTAGCAAGAGGTTTAGAGGTCTATTCCCAGAAAAACAAAACATCAAAACCCAAAGGAGGAATTCCTAAAGACTTTTAAAACTGGGAAAGTGAACTTCAGACATATCTTTATGAATTCAGTTTGGTCCACTGTTCCTCTCTACCTCCATGATCAGCCAGTATCAGATCCAGGTTGTGAGGACAGGTGGGCTCTGGGATCTGACTTGAGTGTTCTCATGTACAATAGAAGAAAACTCCCCTGATTTAAATGCAAATAGTTGAGCTTTTTCTAATATCGGTTTCACAGTTTCCACCAAAACATACATTGCAGCCGAGGTTCTCTGCTGTCAATAAACCCTCACCTAGGCCAAATGCACAAGTTCATGGTAACATGTCTACCAACTAATTGTCTGAAGAGAAAGAAGTACTTATCTGAAAAAAAAAAAAAACACAACACAAATCCACATGTTTCTAGGGGTGCATACAAAAACATTACTTTGGTGGAATTTCATCCTGTGCTGAACTGCTCTTCATAGTCATCTGCTTTATTGTGTCTCTTACAGGACAGGGATGCTTTATTAACAACAATGAGAAGAAAAAAAAAGAAAAAAAGTTGATACAAAACACAGTTCTTCAACTCTGCACTGTTAAAAGGTCACTTTTCCACTCACCCTTTTTGACAAGAAAGCGGCACAGAAGAATTGCCTGACTTTGTTCTCTTCCAGTGTTGCACAGAAAGCTTTTAAGGAAGAAGTCTCTCTAATATGAAAGTAGCACAAAGAGGACACATGGAATACTGTGATTATTTGAACCTAAATGACTCTGTTACAGCACTAATCTTTCATCTACAGGGAGTCAGACTCTTATGTCAGCCACAGGGGACAGGAAATTACCTCTGATCTTTGTGTCTATTTTTACACATCACAAACCAGCAATAACAGTTTGGTACAATTCACTGGACTTCGCCATCAGCTTCAACTTAAACTTTGGCTTTTCTGAAGAAGTGGTACTTTAACCATATGTTAAAGTTCAAAATAACTCTCAAATTCTCATGCAGTGTTCACACCATGTCTGTGATAGAGATACTCTACTGCCCATGGCCCTGTTATCACTAGAGTTTCAGCTATGAGGCTACTACTGATATGCCTCAGAAGGGTGACTTACCCCATCCCTAGCACAGGAGTTTACAAAGGTTTCACTGTACTTGTGATAAAGAAGACTGCATGTGCTCTAAGCAGAAGCAAGACAAGCTTCACCTGCATACTGCACAGTCAACACACAGGAAAAAATAAAATAAAGCACTTTCTGATTTAGAGACTATTTTTTTTCAACAGCCCTGCTATAGTTTACTGCTATTTCACAACATGTTTTCTGTAAACAAGCATAAATATCAACAAAAATTGCAGTCAATACAGTGGTGCATGGTACACGAGAAGGTGGCAAATTACGGCACTTAGTCACAGAGGCAGCACTCCATCTGGGCAAAGATTGTGTCTCGACAAGGGAAAGGAGATTTCATAGTTTTCAGCGATCACTGAGTGTCTGGTCTGAGTGTAAAGGGACATACTGAAATCTTCTCAAATCTGTCACATTTACTAAGCATCACATTTCCTGTCAAAAATATATCTGAAGTACCAGAACCAGCCAAAAAGAAATATTAGGCATAGCAAATGGGAGCAATTTAGCCTTGAAACCTGAAAAACCTCCCACTGAAAACCTCAGCTCTCTGATCAATCCAGGTAATGTCATACAGGCTTCTAACTATCCACAGCTTTGTGTAGACACAAATATCCATCTCAAAAAGATTAACACTGATTCCTCTTAGAGAAGCCAATAGATGATCTATTTGCAGCTGTTGTTCTTACACCAACTGTCACTTCAAGTAAAATTTGTCTATTGTCCTCCAACATGTAGTCACTTGGCTGGTGAAAGCCAACTCTGTTTTTCAAGGCTGGGGAGTATTTGATATTCAGACTGCAAATTCACAATGAAATAAACAAGACAAAATTAATTCATTTTACACAAGAAAACCCTCTGCTCTTGGTCAAAGTAGACTAATAAAGAATAAAATAGAAGTTGAAGGGTTTTTTTATATCAAACTCCAGCTTTATGGCCTCCTGTTGATATTTTTCCTCAATAAATTCAAGCAATTCTTAGAGCATATTTATCCTTAAAGAAAGTTTAGGTCAGTTATTTGACATTTTGAAGGAAGTAGATATTTCTTTATTTTTTATTCAAGATAAATCCTTTTATGCTGTATTCTATAATATGATTACATTTATGCTTAATATAAGCAACATGGGCAGCAAATAAAGATATAATTAAAACTTGAAAGAGGAGACTTATTCATGGCTCTACCATTCCACAGCCTCAGTAAAATGTGTACATATGGAGCCTATATACCACCACACTTGATTTCTATGCTGCACGTTTTTGGACTCTCCCTTAAAAAGCTCACCATTCCTGATGATAATTTAACAGCATTACATTTGCAGGGAAAAAAATGCTGTTCTGTGCAAGGCTACTTTCAAGACAATTATACCAGGAAACATTCCTTGGGCCTTTTAAGAGAATCATAGAATCATATAAATGGTACTGGGTTGGAAGGGATCTGCAGAGATTGTCTAGTTCATGCCCCTCTTTTAATGGAAGTATGCCTAGATCAGGTTGTATATGAATGCATCCAGGAGAGTTTTGAAAGTCTCCAGAAGAGACTCCACAATATCACTGAGCAGCCTGTTCAGTGCCCTGTCACCCTCTCAGTAAAGCAGTTTTTCCTAAAGCAAAAGTGAAACCTCCTGTGTTCTAGTTTGTACTCATTGCCCCATCATGACCTCCACATTTTAGATATTTATATGCATTTATAAGGTGCCCTCTCAGTCTTCTCTTTTCCAGGCTATGGAGTCCCAGGTCTCTCAGCCTCTCCTCAAAAGAGCGATGCTCCAGTCTGTTAATCATCCTCATGGCTCTCCACTGGACACTTTTCAGTAGATCCATGCTCCTCTTGAACTGGGGAGCCCAGAACCAGACACAATACTCCAGGTGCAGCCTCAGCAAGACAGAGGAGAGGTAGAGAGAAACCTCCCTCAACCTGCTGGCAACACTCTTCTTAATGCACTCTAGAATACCATTTGCCTTCTTAGTCACAAGAGAGCATTGCTGGCTCATGGTGAGTTTGTCTAGCAGTACTCCCAGGTCCTTCTCCAAGAGATGCTTTCCCCATTCTTTCAAATATTACTCTGCATCTTTATTTTCTGTTTAGATTTAGAAGACATATGCATTGAAGTTTAAGGAAGATATTGCCATTTGCAATACATTTCTCCAGCAGCTGATGGGAACTCTGTAGATTCTAGGGACATTGGTTAAAATGTTTTCCAATATATTGCTCACAACAGTACCTTGACAGATCTCCCAACTGTTGTTACACTGTAGAGTCAGTTTAGGCTAGGACTCAGCTACTATGTGAAAGGCTTGAAAGCTGCAACGTAGGAAAACACTGTCACAATTCATAGTAAATGTCCTTGTGGGCTTTGGAATGTTAATGTGTCATGTACTGCAGCACGGACAGAGGATTCAAATAGTTTCAAACTATTACAAGGAGTTAAAAATTGCCCACTGGTAACTATTTAAAGGTCATTAGTTACTTTTTTTATATATAGTGCATGTATTCAGCTTGCAGAAATGTTGTACTACATTGTTGGCCATAAAGGGAAAACTTGGACAAGTTCTAAAAAGAGATCAAAGCATGGGCCAGATCCTCCATTAAAGTCAAATGAATTATAACCATCAGCAGAGGATATTTTACAGAGCACAAAAGACCTTGTGTCAGAGCAAGGGTTAATTGACCAATCACCACTGGCATGACTGTAATTCTAACCTTTCTTATCCAAAATATTCAAGTCCTCGGTAGAATAAAACAATAAAAAGAAACTGCAACTATAATAGATAATGTCAGCAACAGATATTCTGCTTCCACCTTTAAAATCAGTCTATGTATTCTCACAAGTAACTTGACCCACATCAGAAATTAATATACTCTCACACACAAGTTTAATGTGCAGCATTTGTGTTTAGCGGTTCCTATGGTTCTGGGATGAGATATGTGATGGTCTTGGAAAATGGTGTCTTTTCTAAAGCTAAATAAAGGAAGACAGCTAAGCAATGCATTTATGAAGGTCACACTCCTGAGGCACAAATTGTTTCATTCTCCTAACAACAAAAAAATTATGTGACTCTTCCTGGCTCCATCATTAATTTGGTAATGCTTTGGGTTTCATATACACATGCTGCATAGTAATGAGTCCCTTTTTAAGCAAACAGGCTCAAATACTGGGAAAAAAAAAAAAGGAGACTAAATATGAAGCCTCTCGGTTTTAAGTTTGTAAGGGGAAAGAAAGGACAATAGGTTGCCCAGAGCAGTAAGAACAGAAAATATCTTATCAGTTTTACATGGCTGACTTATTGTGATTTACAAGTAATCTCACAGTATAAAAACAAACACACACACACAAAAAAAAAAAAAACCCACAAATCTTCTGGTGTGTTCAGTCACAAATAGAAGAAAAACTTAGAAAAGAGTGAAGGGGAACTGAGAAAAATCATCAAAATGAGAGTAAAGCAAAAAGGAATAAACCAGGCTTTATACAGTCTATATGGATTAAGACTCACTTATTTGTAATTCTGAATAGCAGAAATTAATGCTGGAAACATTTGCTGAACCATATTTGAACATTTTACCATAAAGGTCAAAGAGATGTATAATGGTTTTGCGAAGAGAAAAAACTAACTGTAATAAAGTCTATCACTTCTTACACTTGCTCTGTAACACTAAACCAAAAAAGCAATGAACTGTACCTTCGGAAACTCTAAGGAATTGCCTTTTATAGCTGAAAGGTCAAAACAGAATTTGGAAGAGCAGCTATTAAGTTACATGCTCTTTACGTATCGTTTACAGTTTGCCAGTGAGTTTACAGGAATTCCTATGTTGGTTAACAGGGATAGGGCCTGGCCCCTCTCAGCATTTAAGTAGGAGAACCCAATGGCTTTTGCATATAATCTTAACCCCCACACCAACACATGAAGGCTTTCAAGTGTATTTCCTTGCTTTTTTAAGTATCTGTAGCTATTCAAAATGAACACAAGCCTATTTCATAAGCTCTTCCCCATTTGTTTTGCAAGGCAGAAGTTGGCACATGTGCAAACATGCAGCAGAGTTGAGTTAGAGCAGCTGACAAGTACGTGGTAGCTGTCCCATCCCTTATGTGCTTTGCAAAAGCCTGTCAATCTATGGGAAAGGTCTGAAGTTGAATGAGATGGCAGCAGAGGTGGCGATGAAGAGCTGCACTGAGAATGTCATCTAAGCTGCACACAAGTCAACAACTTGCCCAAGGAACCAGGGTCTGGATTCTGTTTCACTGTGATGGTTAGACAGGGAATGCTGCACTCTTTCTGTCCGAACAGATATATCCACAGTTTTGTGACATTTGGATATTGAATTCTTGGGGTCTTCACTGTTGCATTCTCCAAATTATTGCCTGATGCATACACAAGAGCAGTTTCTCTGACCCTTCCCCACTTTCTGCACAACGAATGTGAATGAAATCAACCCCTCTATACTTCCTACCTAAACCGAAGTGTTACAACACCGTCCTCCTTTGGATGCTTTATCCAGCTCAGGGTTAGATGACAGATACCATCCTCAGAGTCACAAGAGGAAACCTCATTCACCATTCCAGATTTGAAAGCACCCCTGGGAAATTTGTAATAACATAAGATAGGCTTTTTACAAAGGAAAGGCCTCATAGCAGCCATTACTTTTCCACACTAGGCCAAGATTAAATTTATTTCTCTTATTGAGGAGAAAATCAAGGCAACTGCTGATATTTTTATGGCAAACACTGTAACTATCATTTCTACAAAACAGGAATGTTCATCCATCTGGCTCATTAGGAGTCTATGCTGCAGTTAATCCAGGTTAAATCTGTTATACTTCTGTGCACTGGAAACTATTTTGAGAAAGCACATGCAAGGCCCACATATTGAGAAAAACAGCTATGCAGAGCATTGAACACAATTACTGTGCAACAGAAACCCAGAACCTTGTGCTATCATTAGATAGCACAGCTGTAAACATGCCAAGGTTTGTTTTTATTGTATTACTGGGTTGAGGAACTATTATTATTTCTATATACTATTAAGAAGCAGTTCTAATGATTATAGAAGATTACAGTTGGTATTTTTATACTGAGAAAACACCCCTCTAGTATGGTGACTCACTGACTTAAAGTTGAACACAAAATATTGTTGGCAGAGTATTCCCAAGGAAAGGGTTGAGGAACAAACCACACAGGTCGTGGAAAATTGAATAATCAAATAAATTATAGATAGTTTCCAAGAATATTTTTTTATTATTATTATTCAACTGATAAGTTACAGACTCTTAGTGGTTTTCTTAGAAAATCCACTAAGTCATATCTCACTTCTAAATTAAATATTCTTAGGACATACTTTGTAAAACAAACAGAACTGCAGAATAGTATAGACTGCAAGGGAGGCCATATTGTCCAACACTGAGCTCAAAGCAGGTCAGCCTACTGAGTAAGATCAAGCAGTTCAGAGCTGTATCTGACTGAGTTTTGAACACCTCCAAAGAAGGAGATTCTACAGTCCTTCCAGGCAACTTCTTCTAGTGCTACACTGGTGACATTTGTGGTATAAAAAGAAATAAACAAATAAATAAATCCTCCTATCTTATGAAAAATTTCATTCTGGAAACCTGTTTCATCCTTTCCCTTTACACCCCTGAGAACAGTCTGACTTAATTTTCTCCATAACTACCTATTAGGCAGCTGAAGACAGCAATTAGATCCCCTCTTAGCCTTTTCATGGCTAATTAGTGCAGTAGATTTAACTTTCATCACTAGGGAGAATACAGTTTTGCACTCAGTACAGTTCCTACACTTTTATAATGCTGGGATTTTAGGCCTTTCTCAATTTGTAATTAACTACAGGCCTAGCTGCAAGTGAAAGGATGAGAGCATCCTTTATTCACATAATTTCTCCTTTATACATACAAACTTTATACGAGACCACCATATAATATATTGTTAAACTTGTGCAGAATTAACTAAGTTCTCTAAAACTCTCTAAAGCAAATTCCATTGGTCATGGAAACCAGGAGCACCAAAGTTAAACTTTAGCCACAAAACCTGAATTATGCATCATGTTTAAGCAATGAGAGTAACACATTTATGACATAGTTCTTCAAATCACTCCCCAAATGTTGAACAGAGCACATCTGCTTTGGAAAGGGTGAATCCACACTTAACGTGTATCTTTGAATCAGTCGCTGACTGAGCTACACACCTTCATGAAAACTCCCCAGGAGTTCAGTGTTCTAAAATCAAGGAAAGTATTCATTGCACATACAGATTTTGAGACATTTGTAGGGTATCTGAGATATTTGTAGGGTAGCTACAAAGAAGGGAAAAGGACTTCTGTCTTAGATCCAGAATGTTCAATATCATCAAAGTATATAAAAAAGCACAGATGAATTAGTAAGATTGAAAAATGGCAAGAGGAATGATATCCCACTGATATTTTAGGCCCAAATAGTACAGAACACAGAGAAAACAAACAAAGAAAAAGAAGCATTTGTTTGTTGGCTAGAGATGCTTTTGGAAGCTATCTCAAAAGAACTGAGTATGAACAGTTCTTCAGGGCATGAAAAGCCTTGAAGTGGGCTGAAAAGCCTCACTCTCTAGCAAAGATATCAAGAGAACTAAGAGGGATCTTCACTGGCTGAGGTTTTAATATTTTTATCATTGTAAGTAACTACCATTATGAAGAAAATGCTCTTATTTTTGTAGATTTATACTAAGCATACCAATCTTTGAATGGCAAAATTATTAACCCAGGGTGGACCAACAAATTCCCACAACATCTTCCCATAATATCTTGTCTCATGCAGACTTGTGGATTTCCAAGTGTTTAAAGAAACTGAAGTGCAGATTTGCAAGAACCTACTAGGAAGCAAATAATACTAATTTTGAACAGCCAGTGAGTTCACCTACTCTGCAAGCCCCAAGACCAGAGAAAATCAAAGGTAACAAGGCTGGTGAGAGGCCTTGAGCACAAGCCCTACAAGGAGAGGCTGAGGGAGCTGGGATTGTTTAGCCTGGAGAAGAGGAGGCTCAGGGGAGACCTCATTGCTCTCTACAACTACCTGAAAGGTGGTTGTAGCCAGGAAGGGGTTGGTCTCTTCTCTCTAGCAACCAGCACCAGAACAAGAGGACACAGTCTCAAGCTGCACCAGGAGAAGTTTAGGCTCGAGGTGAGGAGAAAGCTCTTCACTGAGAGAGTCATTTGTCATTGGAATGGGCTGCCCAGGGGGTGGTGGAGTCACCATCCCTGGAGGTGTTCAAGAGGGGACTGGACATGGCACTTAGTGCCATGGTCTAGTCATGAGGTCTGTAGTGACAGGTTGGACTCGATCTTTGAGGTCTCTTCCAACCTTGGTGATACTGTGATACCCTTCACAATAAGATTTAAGTCAAAGTTGATATCAAAAGAAATCTCTGAACACAGCATTGTGTCAGTCAACTTAGGTATATGAATTAACAAACCAGAGAGGCAGCAATCAGTTAAGTTTCATTGTGAATAGCCAACAGAAAACAATGCGTATGTTTATTAACATTTCATAGCACTGTAAAACTAAATTTGGTATATATTAGCATGTACTGAATTTCTTACTTTTCTTAGTAAAATACACTATACAATATCTTCAATACACAGGGAAATACAAAAATTGTTCTTTTCCTAATATCATTAAACACACTTTTTTCCCTGTTTGTTTGGGTTTGTTGTTATTGTTGTGTTGTTTTGTTTTTTGTTTGTTTTTTTTTCCCAGTTGAGAATGTGAAATTGGTTCCCAGGGGATATTTCTGTTTTTCACCTGTTTCATCAGTATTCAAGTGACTAGCAAAAGGAAGACTGAGAAGAAATCAAGAGAAATTGAAGATCCCTAAGGAAACAATTCAGGAGTTTCTGTCAAGGATCAAGAGGGGATTAAATATATGCGGTCAGTTAGAGGGAATGATTCTGGGAGAAAAAGATTTACTAGAAAAAAGAATTGCCTCAGAGCTGAAGACATTGGGAAGTCTGTAAATCTAATACTGATGAAGAAGATGAGGAACAGCCAAACTCTCCCATTCAGTTACAGAGAGCACTTAGCTTATTTTCCCTTTGTTCAAAGCAATCTTACTATAAAGTAAGACTTATGTTCTTTGGAGATAAACAGTAAAGTACTACAGGTGACAGCAGCCACTTTGACAGATCCAGAGGTGGTATTATCAATACCAGGGAAATAAAATTCACACTAACTCCTGTTTGTTGCCTAATGACTACAGATTCAGAGAGGATTTTTGTGTGCGTGCGTGTGGGGTTTGTTTCTTGGTTTTGCTGTTGGTTGGTTGTTCTTTTTCTGCTGTGGTGATGGTTTTCTAAAGCATTAAGGCAATCAGATCCTTTCAGATGGGGAAAAACAAATTAGTGTATCTTGCTGATGATTCAAGGTTAAAGTCTATTGACATGACTGCTGGGATGGTTCTTAGTAATAATGAGAAAGCTGTGTGGCCACAGCAGAGTGTTCATTGCATCAAAAACTTCAAGTTACTGACTAGAGTATGAAGAAAGAGACTGAGCAGGACATTTGCCAGTAGTCTCTTCACCTGCTGTAAAAGACAATCAAGCCGTGTCCAACTTGCCCAGCTTTTTGTGCCAGGCCCCAAAATGTCTTTTACTTAAGCTCTGTAAAAACTGAATGTATTTTTTCCCTGGTGAGGTGAGAGGATGGGGATGAAGAGAGAATCATGACAATTAGCAAAAGAGGGCCAGAGTCCCACAGCTGATGGAATGGTTTGGCACAGGGACAACTATCCAAACAATGGATAATGGGAGCAGCCTCAGAGGACCTCCTGCAGCCCAGTCCCACAAAACATTCCTCTTTTCCCTCCCTCAAGCTTCCAGTGAATACATCTCTGTTTCAAAATATGTGGGCCTTTTAGACTGCAGCCTTGGCCCAAATCTGAGCAGAAGCTTTCCCTCTGTGGCTTTCAGCCTCCATTGTAGATGATGAACACGTCCCACCCCACATACTGGGGTCTTTGCCAGTACAGAGACTTTAAGACAAAGCCTGGAACAGCACAGGTGCCTCCCAGAGATGGCTTTTAGTTGCTAGTGTCTCTGGAGGCCTCTCCTCTGAGCCTCAATAAGAATAAATAAGATCATACCAAGTCCTGTCTATCCACAAACCAGGCTAAAGGACAAAACATGTAATATAGATGTTTCAGTTATGTGTAAAAAAATATAGACAGAAACTAAGCATATTACAAATGAGGTCTAAATTAACTTAGGCTGTGATTAATTCATCCTATCACAATTTGTGCATAATCTGTAATTTATGCCATGCTGCATCAACAAATCATGTGGTTTATTCTACACACAGGACGAGATGATTTAGATTTCAGGGAAACACACTGACGTGACATACAGCAGCCCTGGCATAAAGGGAAAGGAAGGAGAAGTGGAAAGAGCTCTGAGAAACCTGTGTTAACTCCTCATTATTGCACCCCCACTTTGTGACCACTTTAACTCCCGCAGCAAGGTCTCGCAAACCTCCCTGCCAACCACTGTGAGAAGTCATGGTGACATAAAGATGCAGATTAGGACTGTTAAAACAAATCTGCTGTTCCTACTCATATTTCCTCAGGGTTTTCTCCACCTTACATTCTTGTCCAGGCTCCTCACAGGCACTCACTGTGGTGACACAGCTTTGTGGCTGCCACATGTCTCAAATCCTCCCTTGAATACTCTTTGCCTGTGTTTTGGCTGACTGCTGCTGTCACAGGTATACCCTCTGGCCCCTGTATCTGTGTGGTTTCATACAGCCTTTCCATGTCTGCTTTCTAATGTTCCTACTGTCTCTAACAGCCCCTTACTCTTCAAGCATCTGCTCTGCACCATAATATTCACATAACCAAAACAACTTATTGTAATTGATTTGTAACTATGTAAATACATTTCTTCTGTTGTAAGCATGAGAAGATATAAATGCATGAATAAATGATCATGCAAAGAGGAGGCCTAGGTGCATGCAGTTGCCTTGCTGCTGTTTAGACTCTATTGCCAGCTAGCTTCTGTCCTGTCTGCAGCTTTGCCCCTGCAGAAAAATCTTGTGGCAGAAAGGCTCTGTTAATAGGAAAACCTAGGAGTATTAACTGTATTAGTCCCAGAAACAAAGGATTCACTGATTTCCTGGTGCAGTTCTGCCTAACTTCCATTAGCACTGACAATTTTTTTTTCTTTTAAAAATTATAATGTTATTCTTAATAGTTATGGCCCCATAAGAGGGTTTCTCTGCATGAAGTCAGGCTTCAGTGTCACACTTAATTTGCAGTAACTTTAAAATTTGAATTTATATGATAGCTTAATTGAAATGTGCATATGATTTCCCACAAATAGTACTTCCAGTTGCTCTACTGTATCAATAATGGTCATAAAAATGTATACAATCATTCAGCTTCGATTATATGAAACTTAGATTATAAATGCCCTGCAATTACAGTGGAGTCAGGTGTATACTGGCATAAGCCAACTTGCTGCTATTTTCCTTTTTCCCCTCATAAACACCTTTTAAGAAAGATTGTTTCTAAGCGACACATGGGTGCAGGAGCCAATGTGCATACTGTTAATCAGTTAATGCTGCAATTATTGAAGTATTTTCCTGACATTCCTTTCCCCATCCTTTTATCAAGGATCTCATGATATGGTTAACTAGATCTTCTAATGGTGGTGTAATTAGCTAAAAACTGTCACTGTCATCATATAAGGTGCTTGGTGCTTCATAAGCTCACTTTGAGGACTCTCCTCTTTATAGCAACATCTTTGATATAGTTTCCAGCTATAGCTCAGCCCCAGCCACAAAAATGACAACTTCATTCTTCACACAGAAAATACATTCTTGCCCTCTTCTGCCAACCTCATTTCAATATTCAAGTCCCTCAACTGAAGAATGACCTGGCCTCAGAATTTTGCACAGGATATTGTCAATTAACATGAAATGAATGCTTGCAGACACATCGACTGTATCACATATCTACACAACAAACTGTTGAGACCTTAATTTTTGTTTCAAACTGTATGCTGTAGACTATCTGGAATAAGGAGTACCTTGAAAAACTTCTAGTATGTTCTCGGAAGGTGTGACACACATGGTACATTTTCTTTCTGTCTCCAAAATACTCTCTGTCTTAAAGAAAAGCTATTATACAGAAGTACACCTTACAAGCTTCCAAATCAAGAATCCTCAGGTTTCCAATATGTTCCCAACAGGGAACACAGAATCAAAGAATTGTTTTGGTTGGAAAAGACCTTTAAGATCATTTAGTCCAATTACTAACTCTACCATGACTGGTGCTAAAACATGTCCCTTACCACTACATCTATGCCCCTTTCAAATACCTCCAGGGATGGGACTGAATGACTTCTGATTATAAGTCAACATCACAGATATCTCACTTCAAACATCATATGCTAAATTTAAAAAAAAAAATCCAAGTAAAAAAATGCCATAAAAGGTGCTGAGGTGGTGTTAACAGGCAAAGAGATTTCATAGAATCAGAATCATAGAATCAGTCAGGGTTGAAAGGGACCTCAAGGACCATCTAGTTCCAACCCCTGCCATGGGCAGAGACACCCCACACTAGATCACGCTGGCCAGAGCCTCGTCCAGCCTGGTCTTAAACACCTCCAGGGACAGGGCCTCAACCACCTCCCTGGATAACCCATTCCATGGCTTCACCACTCTCATGGTGAAGAACCTCCTCCTCACATCTAGCCTGAATCTCCCTATTTCCAGCTTCATTCCATTCCCTCTAGTCCTATCACTACCTGAGATCCTGAGAAGTCCCTCCCCAACCTTCCTGTAGGCCCCCTTCAGATACTGGAAGGCCACAATGAGGTCACCTCGGAGCCTTCTCTTCTCCAGACTAAACAGCCCCAACTGCTTCAGTCTGTCCTCATAGGAGAGGTGCTCCAGCCCTCTGATCATCCTCGTAGCCCTTCTCTGGACACGCTCCAGCACGTCCACATCCCTCCTGTAATATGGGCTCCAGAACTGGACGCAGTACTCCAGGTGGGGTCTCACCAGAGCTGAGTAGAGGGGAAGAAGCACCTCCCTTGACCTGCTGGTCACACTTCTCCTGATGCAGCCCAGGATCTGATTGGCTTTCCGGGCTGCAAGCGCACATTGAGAGCTCATGTCGAGCTTCTCGTCCACCAGCACCCCCAAGTCTCTCTCCTCAGGGCTGCTCTCCAGCCAGTCACTGCCCAGCCTGTATTTGTGCCTGGGATTGCCTCGACCCAGATGCAGGACCCTGCACTTGGTCTTGTTTAGTTGCACTAAATTCATACCATTGCAGGATACACTATTTAACAGTTTAAGCAGCAACTAATCCTTTCTTTGATGCACTTTAACAAGTGAAAATACAATTAAAATCAGGGCTTACAACCTAGGTAGCATGAACAAATACAGTCTGGAAAAATAATATTTCTTATTATATTTTTTTGTTTGTTGCTACTCTAATCAGGAAATTATCATAAGAGGTGATAACCAAAATTACCAAAAGACACAATAGATAAGGAGAATGATGCAACGAGCAGAATTTATCTATTACCTAAAGGATTAAAGTGGTAAATTTAACCACACTTCTTCTAGGAGAGAAATAAACTGATGACGCAGTGGGTAACAGCATTCATTTGGAAGGCGCCAAACATTTTAAAGGGATGCCTATTTACACTGAAGGTCTTTTTATGCATTTTTACACTTTGAGCAAAATTTCAATGAGTCTTCAAAACAATAAACATGCCTTTACAGAATATAGATTAAATCATTTACATTATCACCTAAGACACTATGCTGACTTCTAATTTTTAAATGATTGTCAAAACAAATGTACTGGTACCGCTGCAGATTTGGTGTTGTACCTTCAAGGCATCTTGAATTTGGAGAGACTTTAAAGAAATAATGGAGACTCTACACTCAATATTAATTTAATTACATGGCCTTTACAGTAAAAAGATATTCAGAGAAGCTAGAGAGTCCGAAGTCTCAAAAGAGACATGAGAGAACCCAAATCTCTCCTTCTAGCCACCTGCATTTGTCAGAAAGGCAAACAAAAACACTGTGAGAGCTGGTCGATGCCACTGTGAGGTGACTATTAATCATCTGAGAAAGGTCTTCGTAATTGTGGGAGGTTCCTCAGGAGTGGGAAGAAAGCAAATGGCACTCATTTTCAAGAAGGGCAAGGAGGAGTATCTGGATAACTTAGGAAGGTGATAAAGCAAATAATCTTATTAAACCGTATATCATCCTTGAAAATGTTTTCCAGTGTATGAAGGGCAAGAAAGGGACTGGGGGTAATCAGCAGGGGTTTCCAAAGTGGAAATGATGCCTGACAAATGTGACAGCCTTTCACAAAGGGATGATGGGCTCAGCGACTCGGTGGGAAAGGAAGTGAATGTTGTTCATCCTGACTTCAGTAAGGCTTCCAACACCATGTCATGTAACATTCTCATAAACAAACTGTATGGATGAGGTTAGTGGTCAGTGAGATGTATTGAAAACTAGCCGATCTGCTGAGCTTAGAGGTCGGGGCTAGTTGTACAATGTCCACCAGAGATCTGACAGTCCTGCACATAGCGAGGCACCACTCCATGAACCAGTGTATGCTGGGGACCTACCAATTGAAAAGCAGCTTTACGAAAAGGGTCCTGGGGAACACCAGGTAGGGGATAAGACGGTTAAGCATGCCCTGTGGCAGAGAAGGTTAATGGTATTGTGGGCTGCATTAGGCAGAATGTCACCAGCAGGTTAAGGGAAATGAGCCTTCCTCTCTGCTCTCTCCTGATCAGACAAAGCTGGAGTGCTGAGTTCAGTACTGGACCATGGCCATGACAGAGCCATAATTCAGTTTAGGAAAGGTTGAGGGATTGGGGCTGCTCAGCTGGGAGTTGAAAAGGTTCTAGGGAAGTCTATCAACAACTGCGAATACTTGATGGAAGTCAATAGAGAAGACAGTCAGGTGCTTCTCTTTTGGTGCCCACTAACAGGACAAGAAATGGTGGGCATAAATTGAAACAGAAGACATTTCATAGGGACACAGGAAAAAAAAAATTACTCAGGGACACAAGGGGGAAAAAAGTACTCCAAGGATAGGCAGATGCTGGAACAGGCTGTCA
Organism: Picus viridis; assembly: GCA_033816785.1. Classification (NCBI taxonomy): domain Eukaryota; kingdom Metazoa; phylum Chordata; class Aves; order Piciformes; family Picidae; genus Picus; species Picus viridis. The sequence goes on along the minus strand of CM066570.1, from coordinate 23,521,238 downwards.
AGAAAGGTTGTGGAGTCTCCATCCTTGGAGATACTTAAAGTCCAAGCTGACATTGCCCTGAGAAACCTGGTCTCACTAATCCTTCTCTGAGCAGGGAATTATGAGTAGATAATACCCAGAGGTATCTCAGCTGATTTGTGAGTCTGTGAAATTTCATCAGTTTGTAGGATGAGCAATAGCCTGAAAGCACTCCAAGACAGACACATAGGAACACATAGTCCATAAAAAAAAAAAACAACCCAAACAAACCAACCAAAACAACAAAACACCCCCACAGACTGACTTACTGCAACAGGAAAAACTTAATTTCTTTTTTTCTTTCTCCGTAAGAATTATCCACATGGGAAGAAAATCACCTTAGACACAAAGCTGGGCAGATTCAGAGAAAAAAAAAATCTCGCCACATTAGGAACAAGTCTATGTTCAAAATGCGTCCTTCCTTCAGTTATGGGATGGATTACTGGTCAAATAAACTTTGCTTCACATCTGCCTGCAACATGTCAAGAGCAAAATGAATCAATTCAGTAGTAGCAGCAGCTGGGAAGGCTTGGCAAAGTGACTGTTAAGTAAGCTTAAGATAATATGCAAAAGCTTGCAAGCCTTCTTGGAGGAGGAAAGGGCTTATATAAAGTAGTGAAAGTAGTACAGCAATGCATGTGCAATACTCCAAGAAAGTGGGAGGTAACAAAAGGACTAGAGGGAAAATAAGACAGCTGACGAGTACCAGCAGAAAGAGTTCGGGCTTCACAGTTCAGATTATTCCCTAAGAGAAATACACTTGTCTTTACCAGACAAAAGGGTAAGCATTCGAAGTCATTCTGTTTGTTTCAAAACAATTATGTTTGCCTTTTTTTGTTGGGTTTGGTTATGGTTTTGGTTTTTTTTTTTCAGCTGTAACAGTTGAAAAACATTACTAAGTTAGCAACTGGGCTAAAAATAGCAGTAATTCTGAACTGATTCTCAACAGACATGCCTTGCTTTGAACAGGATGAAAAGATGGACAATACAAACCAATAGATTTCCTTTCCCAAGGCTAGCATGTGCTTCAGCTTGCAGCCTCCAAAGCTTTACATCAAACAGGTGATCAGATCACACATATCACTTTGCTTTTACTTCTAATAGATTAATTTGATACAACTAAGTACAAATTCAGCTTCTCTGATCTCCAGAAAGCATCTTGAGCTAAGCAACGTATTTTAAATCTACACAAGTATCACTGAGACATCCTGTATGCAAGGATACAGCTATAATGGATCCATTCTGGTGAGACCCCACCTGGAGTACTGCATCCAGTTCTGGAGCTTCTATTACAGAAAGGATCTGGGCATGCTGGAACGTGACCAGAGAAGGGCCATAAGGATGATCAGAGGGCTGGAGCTCCTCTGCTATGGAGACAGACTCAGAGAGTTGGGGCTATTCAGTCTGGAGAAGGCTCCAAGGAGACCTGATTGTGGCCTTCCAGTATCTTAAGGGGGCCTACAAGAAAGCTGGTGAGGGACTTTTTCGGGTGTCAGGTAATTATAGAACTAGGGGGAATGGCACAGAAATGGAGAAGGGTAGATTCAGATTGGATGTTAGGAAGAAATTCTTCCCCATGAGGGTGGTGAGACACTGAAACAGGCTACCCAGGGAGGTGATAGAAGACCCATCCCTGGAGGTTTTTAAGGTCAGGCTGGATGTGGCTGTGAGCAACCTGATCTAGTGTGAGGTGTCCCTGGCCATGGCAGGGGGGTTGAAACTAGATGATCCTTGAGGTCCCTTCCAACCCTGACTATTCTATGATTCCATGAAAAAAATGTGATTTTTTTTTAAATGTTTATAAAGATGTTTCATTTCCCATTAAGTTTTATACATTCTGCTGTTAGACAGCTGCTCCTGAAATTCACCACTTATTCACAGTTTGAAGTTTCCCTCCTTGTTCTTGTTAGAGCTTTCAAAAATTGATGTATTTAATTATTAAGGAGAAGAGATGGAATGGAATCAACCCTATAATGTGCTTGTCCTTTGCAGACTACTATAAAAGGAATGATTCTTATCCTGGCGAGAAAACAAGAATTCCTTTTCGTGAAAAGTTACTTGGCTTCACCTTTGGTTTCCATTCAACATCTGATGCAACTGAAACTTTCTCCTGTGTAAACAGAGTATAAGCAGAGCAAACACATCAATCTGGATCTTCTGCATTTTTGGGGAGTGAGTAACCATCAGTTGATCAGGCTTTTATAAATGTAGCTTTAGAATTTGGTATAAAAATATACTGATTTCTATTTTCAGCACTGTTTCCAGGGCTTGGAAGGGTGGGGCAGGGAACAATCTTAAAAATATTCTTTTAAATCACATGATAAGAGAAAGTTGAAAGTAAATAAAGTCAAATGAATAAAGGAAATATTGTTGTCTTCCTGAAATGTAGTGCAAAGTAATAATTCATTTTGGACTGCTAAGGCTCTTCAACAGAAACTACCCAAAAAAGGCTGAACTGAATTTAACTCAATCAGTAAGGCTGTACACATCACGTCCACAAATTCACCATCACAGGTTTGTTCCTTCTGAGATTTATTTTCCCCTTCATTTTGATGGACGCCTTTAATGAGCCCTTTTTAAGCTGAGCAGAATCACTCCCTCCAAAGTAGTCCCACTTGGAACGCTCTGAAGCAGAGCATCTCCATCCTTCTTGCTTGACTTTGCCCTGCATGATTGCCCTCATGTTTTCCTTTCTCATGAGCTGATCCGTTTGGGGATGGGTTACACAGCCAAGGAGTGGAGACCTGATTCATACTTCCAAAGCCCAGGAATGTGAGAGGATAGTGTTATGCCTAACAATGTTTTCCCCATATTGAAGAAATGCATACATCAGAATAACTCATGGGCTCCTATCAGCTTATTTACAACATCCATCATCCGGGAAATTCATGAGATGTTCTTTAATACCCCAAATAATTCTAACTGTATAATCTTATAAAACTTTAAAACATACTGCCTATATTAATTTTCCACCACCTCAGCAACAGCTGGCAAGGTCTGAGCTATGGTCAGAGAATTTGTGAACATTCTTTTCCAAAGAAAAGCTGTAAAATGGGAAAAAGAATAAAAAAAGAATGAGAGAATAAGGTGAAAGAAACCATTGAAATATTTGTGTGTGACAAGAGCAGGTAGAGGATTAGAAGGGAAGAGGACAGACCTTAGACTTTTCCACAAATCTTTTTATATACGTATGCCATCAACAAAGTGCTAGATGGGTCAAAGCAGCAATAGGTCTCACTCAGAAATGTTCCTTGTGAGAAGCATGTACCTGCTTAGGACCAATAAGGAAACCTTCCTTTCTTGCTTTCTTTCCTCTTTCCCTCCTCCCCTTTACTCCTTTCTTTTTTTCACCCCCTCTCCTGCCACTGCAGTCCATGACCTTCACATGAAAACGCTTCTGCTTTGATAACAGGCTGCAAGCCTCTAAGGACCAGCACTGCTTTCTGGGAGAGAAAACTGTTGCCTCACTCAGAATCCAATCAAAACCTGAATGCACCAAGTGGAAAATAAACCAAGGACATCATTATTCCGTCTCATTGTGATTTGGCTTGCCTTCAAATCTCATACCCAGTCTATCTGAAATAGCAGGAACGCCTCCATTAGCTGAGCCTTCCAACACTTTAATCAAAGTATCCTTCAGAATAAAAAGGCAGAAGTGTCAAATTCTGATCACCCTTTTAAATTCTTTCAATTCCCTGTGCTGCACAAAATTAAAAGCTCTGGTTAATTTCCCACAAAAACCTGCTAGTGTGCATGTGTGCAGACATGCAGATAGGTGCCTATTTTAGAACATGGCAAGCACCAGTGGGGTGAGGCAGAGAGGCTCCCTTGTGGACATCCCATACTCACAGGCACACTCCTGCAGTCACAGTAAGGGATTTTTTACAAATGTAACAACATTACAAGAATTATAGGTTATCAGGTGTTCTGCAGGACACTGTCATATATTTAGTCCAGAGAACATTACAAGTAAATTATTGCCTGTCTTCTTTCTAAATTGTATTAAGAATATAATATATTGGGCTTGTTGTTTTTTACTGGGACACTGGGGGTGGGGTGGCAAGAGACCCACATCTTTCCCAGGGGAAAAAAGTAGTTAAAAGAAGCAGAGGAATAAAGTGGTTAGAGGAAATAGCCACAGAGAGTTTGATTAACCTGACTAAATCTCTCTCTCTGAATCTCTGGTGCTCATGATTCCATTAGGTCCCCAGGGACCTTTCAAATTCTTTTAGCAAAGGCAAGGTATGCAAAATGTGATATCTTGGGTACCCACTTAGGCCATCTCTGAAGAGTTTTAAGCTCCCTATTTTGGTTGTTGTTTGTTTGCATTTGGTTCTTGTTTTTGTTTTGTTTGTTTGTTTGGGGGGTTGTGGTATTATTTTATTTTATTGCATTTTACTTTATTTTGTTTTGCTTTCTTTTATTTCTAATTTTTATTTTATTTTGAAGGAATCCCCAAACCATTAGAACAGTTCATAGAATAATACTGTACAAAACAGACCCACCCTTAGGACTAGCAGACTTCTGCAATGTTTTCTGTGTGGAAACTTTTATAACCGTCTCCTATTTTTTTCAATATAATTAGAATTATGGTAATTTGTTTCTGCTGAAGATGATGATCCTTTAAAAGTGTTCTAAGAAGGAAATTAAGTGTAAATGTGCTGTCTTAACTGTTATTTTGTATGAACATATTCAAACTTGTGAGAATGCATGCTTTTCCTTTCATAATGTTTACTTGTTTTGTCTACGTATGTTCGCAATACTTACAAAATATTTGTCACCTTAAGGAATAAAAGACTGCATGCAACTGATAAAAATCTAATAATACAGATAAGGGTTACTAAAATAAGAAAAACTAAAATAAAAAAAAAAAATTAGAAAGATGAAAGATCAGAAAAATGTCACAAATATTATCAGCCTCACGCTCTAAATAATATCCCAACACTAAAGCCGTCCTTGAGACCAAAATCAATGAAAGTTTATGACTTTCTTAAAATGCAGCCTATGTCTTCTTCAAAACATAGCATTAAAAATATTCCAACCTGTTGCACATGTGGCAAATAAACCCAAAGGGAAGTCGCTGTGGTCTCTGCAGCAAGTACTCTGAACCCAAACAAACAACTCCTTTGCTCCACATGTGTTTTTCTGGAAAGATGAAGGAGCGTGTTCCTTGGCACAGCCCAGCTGGCAAGCCATTCTGCAAAGCTACACTTCACTAACCATTATTTCTGCTTTCCACCAAGCTCTATCTTTGATAAGGTATAATTATTTAAAATTCCTGGTGCTGTTTTGCTTCCCCTGACAGTGACATGGTATTATTGTGAGTGCACCCTCCTCGATGGCAACGTGATGCTATAAAGTTCCAGTAAATTTATTGTGGAATCTGTTTCCAGTGGTTAACTGCCATACACTACAATGGTTATCCTCCTAAATGATCATTAAGCTTTGGAGTAACATTTAATTGAAAATGTACTATGGAAATCAACAAGTCAACCTTTTCAAATCAAGGTTGCTTGGTTCACAATCCCATTCGATGTGATTTTGTCTAACAGTAATCCATGACAAAAATATATGAGCTTAATCTTGTTCCTTCTGGCGAGCATTTAAAAAACACTTAACCCCTTCGACAATTCTGAGGCTCAAATAATTTCACACTATTAGTCAAGAGTTAACATTTCTAGAAATATTGTATCTTTTCAGTTCTCAGTAACTGGTGCTGATCAGTAACAAGATTCTATGAGCAAAGCGATTGAATGCAAAAAGATATTAAAGAGTGAGTTAATTTTCACAAGATCTCCAGTCTTGTACACAACATGCTTCCGTATTAAAGTTCCTTGAATGCAGTCCTCTGCTCAATCACCATCCTGGAAAGAGCCATGTTAATCTGTGATGTCTAGGGACTAGAGGTGAGGAAGTAGAATAGAATACAATAGAATAAATCAGGTTGGAAGAGACCTTCAAGATCACCGCGTCCAACCCATCAACTAATCCAACCCACCCAAACAACTAATAATAATAATAAGTAATAATAATAAATAAGTAGACACTTATTCAAAGCAGACACGACAAAGCACTCTCCTGCATCAGGAGTGACTTTATGAGCAGCTCTTTTCTCACATACAAGAGCCAAAAAAAAAAAATCTAATCTGATACAATTCTCCTCCTACCTGAGCTGTCTTGGGCCATAACAAAATATGCAGCCTAAAGGAACAGCTCTGTAATGCGAAGGGGCTGATGCTGACAACCCGGTGCTCCCTCCAAGGTGTGCCTGCATCACTAAGCTCATTTTGGAGCAGCTTCATTGTGACTCTGGTGCTTATCAATCAAATCTAGAGTGCAAATCCAAGTTCAGCTTCCTCTCAAAGGGATGCAGGGTGTATCCTCTGTGACGTGCAGCAGTACACAATAAAAAGCAGGGACATCTGGGAATTCCCTTCAGAAATACACTTCTAACCTGAGCAAAATGCACAAAACTAGACACCTCTGCTACAGAAAACCCAGGGTAATTGGTAACAGACCCGTTGTGGCCACCAAATTTCACGCAGGATTAGTTTCCTTTCTGCACTGGCCCTTGTTTGATGAATATTTCTATTTTTAGCTGGTACTTTGTGCAAATCCAGGCAGAGAAAGAGGATGCCTGTTTGCAACTGCAAGGAGAGTTTGGTTCCATGTCAGACTAAGGACACACAAAGAGGATTATATCTGCTAGAAGAAACACAGCATATGATACTGAATCCCCTAGGGAGGGTGGCTTCTGAGATAAAATTCAGAGTAATCTCATCTTAATTAAAACAAAATGAAATGTATGATATCTCATTTCCCCACCACTATTATATAGGTGTCATTGTCAAAGACTCTTTAGAAATTTAGAAAGAGACAGTCACTGCCCCAAGGAGTTTCCAGTCTAACTTGGGCTGACGTAAACACTGAGTAGCTCAGGAAAGAAACTAGAGCCCTCAGAGATTAATAAATTTCTTTATGTTTTCACAAAGGTCATTCTCGGCAGAAGTGAGAGAAAACAGGGAATGGAGATCTGTGTTTTACTACTGTGGCACCAGAGAGAGCTGAAAAGGGAAGAAGTGAATCTAGAGGTGGTAGAGAGTTGGAGAAGGGATTTTAAGATAAATTATTCATTAAAAAACAAAACAGCAATGCAGAGGTGTAAGTAACTGTTGTCACCTCCAAGAGCAAAAGGTTTTTATCCAATATAGAGAAAGAAAGCACAGGCAAAAGCAAGCACAGACAAGTAGGAGAAGTGATTGCTGAGGATAAATATCAAAGTATTACTTTGGACACACTGAGGATAAATATCAAAGCATTATTTTGGGCACACTTCGTGAGAAAACGAAGATATGTTTGTTTGCTTTGTTGTTTGCTTTTTTCCTTTTTTATTGAAATACAACTACAAAAAAACTTGACAATATTATACAAAATGATATTGAGAAAAATGTTGTGCCCTTTAAAAGAGTGAGGATACAGGTGGGGAAATCAGTTCAGCTAAATAATTCCCAAGAATAGCTAAGACAGCTCCTTCAGAGATGAACATAGTTACACAACTTAGCAAGTGATTTAATGGCTCTTCTCATGAATGCTATTCATCCTCTAGATGAAACTCTGGTTTTCTATTCATATTTTTTTGAAAAGCTTGAAGACAGCTCTTTTTCTTTTCTTCTTTCTATCACCTCCTATAACTTCAGAATGCAATTAGAACATTTGTTCTAAGCAGCAAATATATTTCCCCTGCCTAGTTTAGTAGCTACCTGCCTGGCTTCCTCTAAAGCACCTTCTCCTACTCAAGGCTAAGGATAAGAAAAACGAAGACAACAGTGCCTCCTTATTCCTCTCCAAACAGGACTGATGGAAAAGTTTGGGTACTACCCAGCTTGCTCTACAGTGTGCCATCTTCCTCTTGCAAACCAGTAAAACCCGTTAATTATATTTCTTCTTCCCAACCCCACCCCCAATATTTTCAGAACTGAACCAATACCTCTCCTAGTGGTTTTTTTATGTGATGATGATGACTTGATTATTCTACCCCTTCCTGAACTGTCAGATGGATCCAATAAGTAAAGGGTTCTATCACTGCAGGACCTCTCAGTGGTACAAAAGTGTTATAGTTGCTTTAAATCTTATTTACTGAACAACAAAAAAAGAAACACAATTTGAGATCATACTGAAAAAAAAAAAAAAACAAAAACAGAAAACACAAGACCTCATCTGCACCCTGAACTTTTCTGGTTTAAGTTTCTTTCCTGTCAAACATCTAACCTTATTTTCAGGATACTCCATCAGAAATTAGTGACTGTGCTGTCTGTTATATATTATGGGGGGAAAATGACAGCATGGAGATATTCTCTTGCCTTTTGTGATTAGGAAAAATGGAGAAAATCAGAATTTCCGTTATTGTGAAGACACAGGACTAAACTGAAAGTGGAAGAGTCAGAACAGATTATAAAATAGGAGACCAAGGGACCATAGGATTAAGTCTGGACTGTACTGACACATCTTTTTCTTTTTTTTTTTTCCCCCAGCACAATCTGTTTTGGGAGCCTGGATGGAGAAGAAAAGAAGATCGATCATCTGGGAACATTGTAGATGGATTTGAAAACTCACTATCATTCTTTCATTCTTGGCTTTCTTCAGTCTCTAACTGTTGGTGTTCTCTGTTTTTCTTCTCATTGCACAGAAAGATAGCTTTAAACTAACAAACAAGCACAAGGCTAGAAAAACAAGCCTGTTCTTTTCTGGGAAGCACATGGGAGAGCTCAGCTGCTGCTTACTTCGAGCAAAACTGACACCCCCTCATTTGGTTGTTACCAGACAGTTCAGGGGCCAGAAAAGAGCTCTCTTACTCCGTGAGTTAATATTAGGCAGTGAAACTGCATATACCATTAAAGTTCAAAGAAACTGATTAATCCTTTGATGTGTTGCCAAATTATTAGAATAATGACACTATTTTTTTTCAAATGTATTGGTCTGCCTTCTCAATTCTTTCTTTTTTAACCTCATGCTTTGATAAGTGGCGAACCTCAGGAAGAAATGGCTTATTACTGTTCAAAGGAGAGCTAGGTACTCTTCCTGGAGCAGTTCTTATATATAATGTACAGGTTATTACCCCTCTAACAGAGAAAAAATATCTCTTTATTCTGCCTCCCCCACTAGTGCTCTCCTTTAGACTTGGAAAGGAAGCATTTGAAAATGCATGCTGTTAAGTGGGCTGCGTACCACTAGACTGCTCTGTCAAAGTGAGTATTGTGATAAATTGTCAGTCTGTTCATACTTACAATCATCTTCCACTTCCTCATACCAAAGCATTTGAGCAGACATGAAATCTTTCCACAAAAAGGAGGAAAAAGAAAACAACAGCAAAATATTTCTTGGCAAAGTATACTCCAACTTTGCTGCTCCAGTAGCTTTTGCTGAATTAGGCTTGTCCCTGCATAACAACAGATGTGTCCCCACACAAGCCTCAGCAGCTCTGCAGAAGAGAGTGCAGAAAGCACTCTGGTGGGATGCAGCTCCGGGTTGTCTGTGCGTAGGGTCTGCGTCCCAGGCAGGGAGAGGCAGGGATCCTCACTTCCACCCAGCCAGCATGGTAACTAATGCCAGTGCTCTTTGGAGGCCCCTAAATGTTTCAAATTCCAGGACCTGCGCAGAAGCAATGCTCTGTGCTTCCCTCAAAACAAAGTTGATTTCCCATAATAGGACAGCCCATGCACTCGACATATAAGGCTCTGCTTCCAGGGTGGCATGTGCCATGGATTTAAATTATGTGTTACGGCTTCCCAAGGAACATTTAGTGCCACAGAGCAGGGCAAGGATATTTACTGCTCCCTTTGTGCAGTCTGCCTGAAAGCCCTATGAAACAGATTTGCCCCCTCTGCTGCAAGTGACCCCCAGCCCATCCCAGGATGTGATCCTCCCTTTTTGTTGAGAGGAGTGGTAACTCTCTTGTATTCAAATGTACTCTCTCAGATGAGGCTTTTGGGATTACAACCTCTCTTCCAAGTAGGGGAAAAAATAAACAACCCCCAAAATAGTGCTGTCACCAGTCTAAATGTGTAAATACTGACACAGGTTGTGATAAGTTGGTAGCTGCTTTGGGAAAAAAAAAAAAAAAAAAAAAAAAAGCTATTGACTTACAATTGACCTTTCCACTCCCAACAAAACCATGTAGCACTGCAGCTATACACAGCCCAGAAACACCTCGCAGAAGAAGCAGAGGCAGGATGCAAGCTGTCTGTCACTGGCTCTTCCTAATGATGGCAACATCCCTTTACTCCATAATCCCCACAGGTGTTTCTTGCAGACAAGGGGGACCTGGACTCATGTTGTCTATTTTCATTCAGTCTCAGGCCTTCCTAGTACTCCTGGTTTGAGGCTAGGCAGATTCTCTCTCACCCCTGAAAGGGGCAAAAGAATGACACTCACACAAATGGATTGCAAGAGTGATGGAAAGTTTAAATAGAAAAGGTATTAGTGTTTACAGAAAATTGCAAAGCATCATTGTGGCAATGTATCCCAAAATGTAGAGAGTCCCTTACAGCACACCCAAAGACCCCCAACACTTTCCTTCTCCCACCCTGAGAGTGTACCCAAAACCCACAGGGCTCTTTCTTCCCCCACTAGGTTAGTGTCAGGCTGGCCAGGTCTGAGACTGCTTCCCCCTTCTCCTCCTGCCATTGGGCCTAGCCAGGCCTAAGAGACCTTGAGATACTCCCCCACCATTACCCAATAGGGAGCATCTCACATGGGAGCAGAGAGGAAAGAAAGAGGAAGAGAATGACTGCAAATGAATTTATAGGGTGCAAGACTTATGGGTAGAAATACTCTGTTTCCTGTGTCCACCTGATTGGGTTGGACACTCAGGACACCGGAGGTGTAACTTATGTGGCAGTAATAGGAGGCACCCAGCCTAAACTGACTCATTGGTTCATACTGGAACGAAAAGCAGGCATCTACACCATACTTGAGAACGGGACTGTAGCACCCTCCCTCCAAATACAGACTGTTTTCTGCAGTATATGCTTTGTACAGTATATATGGCCTTTGGAGGAGGCCTTGAAGAATCATGCTACTAACTCATGGCTTCATTTGTAAAGTCAATTGAAAAAATACACTTATATTGTTCATTACCTTAACAAGAACTATCCCTTTAAAACAAACAAACAAACAAAAAGTAAAAAATATTATTTTTCACTTTTAAAGGTTAAAGTGTCTAGTTATGGTGATTACAACTTTATAAGTAAATTCTTGGATTATGCAGAAAAATAAATGCAAAAGTGAAGTGCATAATATATACCCTTACAGCTACTGGCATTTTCTACACCGATAGTCAAATTAATACCCTGGAGAACCTGGATGTACAGTACATGCCAACAGACTCCTAAGGATTAATTTGCAGCCCACAGGAACTGCAAGTCATGAACTGATGTAGAAAATAATCTGAAGCAGAGCAGAGCACTCTGTGACAGCAGCAGCATTTTGATTATTTGAGGGAGAAGGAGACTGAGTGAACTCAGGAAGGGAACCGCTTATTGTGCAGAAGTTCTGTTTTAAAATATCTAAGGTCACCTTAGAGAGCACATGCTGTCAATAACTGAAGTCCAGTAATGTACTTACAAACTACAAGTGAAAGTATTCTTGGAAAGAGGTGTCTAATGCTAGAACTGTGATCCCCCTGACTCCATTCATTTCAAGGTGACAAACCTTTCCTTCAGAAATTTCCAGGCTCCTAGATTTCTGTTTCACCTCAACAGAGCTCTGTAGTCTCTTTTATGCTTAACTCCAGTCATAATCCACAAAATTCATGTGGATTATTCAGTCTTTGACAATGTCTTTGAGGACTTCAGGAATACTCAGACCAGGCTCTGCAAGAAATGTAGTGCTACTTAGCACTTTCTTCTAAAACATGGCTCAGAGAAGTGTCTAATGGCAATGTTTACAATAGCTTACAAACTTAATTATTCTGTTGCAGGAAACCTGGGATAGGATAGGATAGGATAGGATAGGATAGGATAGGATAGGATAGGATAGGATAGGATAGGATAGGATAGGATAGGATAGGATAGGATAGGATAAGATAGGACAGGATAGGATAGGACAGGACAGGATAGGACAGGACAGGATAGGACAGGACAGGATAGGACAGGACAGGATAGGACAGGATAGGACAGGACAGGATAGGACAGGATAGGACAGGACAGGTTGGAAGAGACCTTCAAGATCATCGTGTCCAACCTATCATCCAAAACACCACCTAATCAACTGAACCATGGCACCAAGCACCCTAGCAAGTCTCCTCCTGAACACTCCAGTGACGGCGACTCCACCACCTCCCCAGGCAGCCCATTCCAATGGGCAATCACTCCCTCTGTGTAAAACTTCCTCCCAACCTCCAGCCTAAACCTCCTCTGGCGCAGCCTGAGACTGTGTCCTCTTGTTCTGGTGCTGGTTGCCTGGGAGAAGAGACCAACCTCTGCCTGTCTACAACCTCCCTTAAGGTAGTTGTAGAGAGCAATAAGGTCACCCCTGAGTCGCCTCCTCTCCAGGCTAAACCGCTTTCCATTTTTCTTGCTGGTGGAGTTCAAAACTCCTGTGTCTCAAGAGAACCCCCTAGTCCACTCACAGGAGTGCAGAAACCTTCAACCCAGGAATATTTCCCTTTACTCCTGTTGACACTCCTCCAGGCAGTGGGAAAAGAGTCAAGATATATTGGGACACAGAGAGAAATGCCAAAAGTCAGTGTTAAAATCCACTGGGTTATTTGGTTGGGTTTATATTTTTAGGTTTTTTTTGTTGGTAGTGGTTTTGGGGAGAAAGTGCCTTATAGGAAACTGGAAGACTCTTAAAAATTAAATATTATTTTTAGCAGCTTTTAATTGACTAACACTGAGAAACATCAGCTTTACTAAAAACAGGTTTTATATGCATCTGTCTGTCTCTGCCATCCAGAATGCTGTGCATTTCTATTACATATATAACCTGAAACAAGTTTCTCATTTTGACACACCAATTTTGGTTCTTTATAGTTGGTTTGGGTTTTTTTTCTTGTCTGAACCAGGACTAGAAGCTCTGTCTCTCTTTGATAACAGAGACTAAGTCACAGACTCACTGTAGATCTATGGCAAGTAATTAATGTACGCTCAACAGATGCTGGTAGTCTGAGACCACTTGCCTCAGGCTCTAACCTGCAGCAGCACTGATCTCTGGTCTGAGACTACAGGGCTGTGCTACAATAGGGGAAAGGAGCAAGCTCCAAAGCCACAGGTTGGAAAATGCAGAAAATTTGGACTAATTAAAATTTATTTGGTTTTGTTTAGGTGTTTGGGGATTTTTTTAGGATTGCTGGCAGTTCTAATTTAGCATTGCCTTTCTATTTCACAGTCAGTAAGGGGTTAAAATGAAAGAAAATAGTATTTTTCAGAGTAACAGGGTGATTTTCAGCCACCCATTAATAAACAATATATAGAGGCTGTTTTTTCTGCCTCAAAATTCCTTTCAAAACCTAAGGAATGATAAATTTTAAAATATCTCCTTTCCATCTGTATGAGTGTGACAGTAGTGCAGAGTTGGAAAAAATGCTGAAGAAGCCAGTGGCAATCTGAAAACAAGACCAAACAATAAACTGCCCGTTGAGGGTCCATTTAGGAGATCGGGTTCAGCATACATTGACACAACCTTAGCGAAGCAATGGCTTTCAACATCCAAATTAGGCAGTCAGGTTTATTGTCTCAGCAAGCTAGACCAGGAGGTAAGGACTTGAAGACAATGGTCAAACCTTAGACTATATACAAGGATAAAGCTCTCAGTTCTCTGACCCATCCTCTTCTGTACCATATTAAATAGCTACATTCAAATTCAGGATTTCTCTGTGAGGGATTAAAAGAAATCCCAAAACAGCAAAAAGTAGAATTGGGAAGTTACAGGTTTGACATAGAAAAGAAACTTTACAGTAGCTAGAATAATCTATACGGGTGGAGAGGACCTTAATTCAACATAAATAAATTGAGAACTTCATGTTAACAGCCCCTACAGAGTTATACAATTTCCAACTTTCTGTAATATGATATAAGTACCAAAAAAAAAACCCCACAACAAAAGAAAGCACAATGTGTTGCCATTCATATTGTCTAACATAGGCAATATCTCCTCTCCTGTTAATGGATAGAACAAGAAAATAACAAATAGGTTGTAGAACATCACACAGAACTGATTTGCAAACCTCTCAGGAGTGTTTAAACGTCCCCGCAGCACACATATTTTGCCAATACAACTCAACATCAGGCAGAGCACTTGCAGCATAAACCTAAGACAGATGATATTTTGATTATAATCCCAGAAAATATTTCGACTTTTATTCTACCCTGGTTTTAACTCCCTGCCAAAATTGACCTAAAAAAAAATTAAAGGCAATCCAAGCTTGTCACTCAGTTCAGCTATTAGGCTCATAACAAGCTGTCTCTGTGCTCCTGCCAGTATTTGCAAAACTATCTCATCTATCTGTGTGGGAAGAAGTGCTGAGCTCTAGAGACTCTGGGACTGATGTGAAGGGAGAAATGTGATGAAAGTCTTTCAAGCACTAACGCAGTGTGGGGTTTTGCCCTGGTGGTATATTGGCTCCAAGTCTCCTTATTATTCACTTCCTGTTATGAACAAAAACCAATAAGCCACTTGCATGTCAGCAACAAAGGAAAAACAAATCTTTGCCAGCTTTATCACAACAGGAGTAAACAGACAGCTTCTGATTTTCCTGTGAAGTCAGCAAGAAAAAAAAATTCAATGTAAGCCACTTTCTTTTGGGTTTTTTAGCCTATTTTTACTTCAAAAAGGAATACACTATAGATGTTTAACACAGGTTTCAAGGATTTGCTTTCTTTTCCCTTCTACATGCTTATTTGATCTATAGACCAGTAAGAAGACAACAATAAAAAAACAAGGAAAAGTAAGCAAACAGATAAAAAAGTACAGTGGAAAATATAAATACACGTTAATAGTCAGAAAATTAGCAGTCAGTATAATTATTAAGGGAAAGCCCTCTCACATATAAGGTGCTATCAAAAAACCTTCCAGTTTCCATTCAATGTATTTCTATATCATGAAACTTCTGGTTTAAAACATATTCAATCACATGACCCAGTATCTTAGTTCATTCCTGTGTTTGTGCTCTCCACAACCAGGCTATCTCCTCCATGCAATAGTCACTGTGGAACAGTGGTTACGCCTTTTGAAGAGCATCTATCACAAGGAAGGGCTGAACTCACTTCTTATAGTTCAACATAGCAAGGAACACACAGAAAACAAACGGTAATCGCTATCCATTTTCGAAAGCCTTAAGCAAAGAACCAGTCCTTTTTACCTAGGTGAACTCTCTTTAGGGTGAGGGCCCAAGCAGATTTAGCAGGACAGTATTTGCTGCCTCCATTTCCCACAGGTGAAACACTGGTGCTTTGCAGATCTTTATTCCCATACCCTGTCAATTCTCCAACTTCCAGAAACTTTCACCTTAGACAAAATTAAATACATCGTAACAAGAGTGAGCTGGACCAGACTACTCTGAAGATACACTGAGTCATCAAAAGAAAAATGTAAGAAAAGATAGCAGATTATACAAAAACTGGTATTAAGGGTACAAAGAAGAGAAGATTTTAATTACTGATATGCACATGGTAGGAGTCCAAGTAATAAAAAGGAATTAGAGTTACTCAATTATGCCAATAAAATATCTGGTATTAATCTCTCCAGAGAGGCTCAGATGACCAGAAGGGAGAAGATCTTATTAACTAATATTCCTTTCTCTGGATTTAAGCATGTTACTCAGTCCAATCACCATAAACATGCCATGTAACCTACAAAGATGATCCTCTGGTAAGTGTCTGAGTAAGTAAAATAGGCCCCTTCCCCAAACTTCCCTTGGTGGGGTAGGGTTAGAGGGTGCCTGGCATAGGTTTCTTTTTGGTTGACTCACCCTTGGGTTTGTGCTCATGAAAGGCCAATATAAGACTGTCCATTTTCTCCCTATCTTCTCAGTGTTCACAGGAAGAAAAATTAGGTGCACAGACCAAAAGTGAGACACAGCATATCACATGAGGTACCCTGGTTCAACAGAAAGCCCTTTGTTGGGGTTACATTCTTAGAGAGTCCAAAACACACGTGAAATTTACCCAATTATGAAAGTCACTGCAACTCACCCAAGAGAAATCTAGATTTTAATATCACCAATATTAGCAGAACTGATCCCGAACTCCATATGCACTCATTGCATTAGTTGCTTAAATGTAACTAATAATAAATTGATTGCTTGTGTCCCATGTAAATAGTGAAATCATAGCCAATTGTTTGTACACACATACATTCACATGCATATATGTCACTGAGAGACTGAGCACATGCACAAGGACATTCTGGTGGTGATAAAATATGCGTGTGCATATCTTTGCATTTTTAAGAGGAACCAGTTTCACAAAGTTGAAAATAATTATAAACCCACATGAATAAGAAGGAAGTTAAACAGAAATGTGACTCATTATTGAAAGATGTTTGAAAACACTTTAAGTGCCTACATGTTATTTCTAAGAAAAGAAGTTCCTATGGTTAAAAACAAGCAACTGCAAACAACCCCAAATTTAGTCTAGAAGGGAAGAAGGCATTTAAAAAAAACCCAAAAGCAAATACAATACCCAAGAAGCAGAAGAAAAACACCAAGCTGATTGCAAAGAATATCAATAAGAACCTAAGAGGTAATTGTGAATTTGAATCAACAATCCATACATAGGCGACAGAGAATTCACCTATGTCTGCAGGCAAGCTGTACCAGCTCTGCCAAAGACACCTCAAGGTCATTTTGCATAACAAATGTGTTAGCTGCTAACAGAAACACAGATTTCTTTAAGGAAACAACTCAAGTCCAGCTGCCTACACAGTATCCCCGTCACCCCATCATGTATTCCCTTAGCTTTACTCTGTTCCAGTGTTTCAGCTGTACCCATTTTTGACACAACACTGTATGAAAGCTACAGATAATTAGAGAATGCTTAGCATAACAACTATGCAAACAAGCAGTTTTCCTTATAAAGAAAGGCTAAGGGAACATGGTGTGTTTAGTCTGGAAGGGAAAAGCAAAGGAGTACATAGCTGCTGCCTTTTAGCATCTAAACATGTCAATACTTATTTTTCATGTATGCTGAGGAGGAGAACATTGTTTGGGTAAACCCAACTTAGATGTGATATTAGGAGAACATCGTGGGAGTGCCAAGTTACACATATAAAAATGTATGCACACAGGAGTCACCAAACCCTTGTATGCGGAAGCTTGTAAGGAAACTCTTAAATTCTTTCAAGGGCAGCAAAGTGTACTTGATCTGTCTCAGCCCCTGCAGTAGAAGAAATCTAATGCCTTTCAACTCTCTATTTCTGAGTAACTCTCTGAAACAAGAATTACAGACTAGTTAATATGACCTGTCGCATACAGTTCAAGTTGTTATTCATCTCATAAACAAAATTAATTGTGCTGTGAAAGGAGAGAACAGCCCAATGGATACAGGAGCACACTGTCAACATGAAGACCTAAATACTGTTAGTTCTTCCAGCTGCTCAGAGTTCAACTTCTGTACATCTTCCTTTCCTACACAGAAAACTAAACACTAGCATAATTAGTTACTAAGATAAGTGACAAACTGCTTAAAGTATAGGACTATTAATGGTTTGTATTTTGATTACATTGATTTCACCTTATGTCCCCCTGGATGACAATTGCTCAAATCCTTAGCTACAGTGGCAAAAGGCTGTCACATTAAATCTGTGAAGACTGGGTTATTATGACAGCAAATTATGATGACAAAATTCTGTTAGTTCAAGTCTAATGAGACATTACTGCACACACCAGGATGAATGTTAAATTATTTCTGTGTGGGTGTATACGCAGGTTAGTATCTCAAGACGATGGCAAAAGGAGGTTAATGCAAGTCTGCAGAGCTGACATTACAAATGTCAAGATGATTGCAAAATGATGCTGCTACAAGTGGACTATCATTAAAGAAAAGGACACTAAACACAAAAATGCGTTAAGGGAATGTAAAAATAAACCCACAGAACACAGAACCAAAGGAAAAGGTTACTCACAGCAAACATGTATTGGATACTACTACTGCTGCAAACCAATTCCTTGCCAAACTGGCCAATGCTGATCAGGATACCACAAAACCAGAATACGACTGCCTTAGAAGTAGTTGCCTGTAAATTCTTACTAATAGTATCAGCTGGGAAATTTTCACACTAAAAAGAGGTAATTGACTCTGTAGCTATATAAATCATTTTTGTAAAAGGTCTCAAGATTACTGTCCTACGACAGAACCTGGCTTGATTGGGAAATTCCTTTCTAAATGTAACCATATTGATGTTTTTGTCTCTTGTATTTTTCCAGAGTTTAGAGGCACATGTTTAATCCATTAGGCCCTCCAGAAAATTATTCCAATCTCAGGTAAATTCAAATACATAGGATCCACGACATTAGAAGATAAAGGAGATTACACATCTAATTTGCAGTGTGTTCATAATATATTAATATGATTAGATCCGTATTACCAAAGTTCTACTAGCATATTTCCTTAATGCAATCTGTAATTAGTCATTCTAACATAGCAGAAAAAAACACCAAAAACTACAGAAAAGGTTGTAAATTAAGTCTTACCTCCTTCCCATCATCTTTCTACCTACTGCTAAAGTCAAGAGATGTACTTCATTTCCATTTTGGCAACAGCAGGTATTCTGTGTCCTTTCAGAGGACTGGCATATCTAGCTGGTTGTCTATCTATCTGTAATGTGACACTCTATCTTCGTATCACCCAAAATATATGATACTCAATTCCTCATCAGTTACTTTGGCAAACTAAAATACTTTGATTAAATACCACACTTTGCTTAGTAGTTTAGGTAGTGGCTGACCTTTAAGTGGAAAGCATACATCATTTTCTCCAATGTAGTAGACAGGAAAATGAAAAATACACTTTTCTTGCAAATTTATTAGCTTGCATTGAGCAAGTCCAATTTTGGGCTCCCCTTTTCTACAGAGACAAGGATCTGCTGGAGAGAGTCCAATGGAGAGCCATGAAGATGATTAGGAGACTTGAGCATCTCCCCTATGAAGAGAGACTGAGAGACCTGGGGCTGTTTAGTCTGGAGAAGACTGGGAAGGAATTTGATGAGTGTCTGTAAATATCTGAGGGGTGGGTGTCAAGTGGAAAGAGGCCATCTCTTTTTGGTGGTGAGCAGTAATAAGACAAGGAACAATGGATACCCACTTGAACATAGAAGGTTTCACCTCAACATGAGGAGAAACTTCTTTACTGTGAGGGTCACAGAGTACTGGAACTGGCTGCCCAGGGGTGTGTGGAGTCTCCTTCTCTGGAGACTTTCAAAACCTGCCTGGATGCATTCCTGTGTGGACAACCCTGAATGGTCCTTCTTTGGCAGGGTGGTTGGACTTGATGATCTCTCGAGGTGCCTTCCAACCTCTAATGTTCTATGATTCTATGATTCGAAGTTACTCATCCTATTCAACAAAACAACAGAATGGCAAACTATCAATAAAAAATGATAAAACATAAAAAGGTAACTTATTTTAAAGGTAAGTACTGAGTGGCTTTTGCATTTTCAGGCTTTTCAAAATACCTCCATGGCCTATAAATTAGTAAGCAGAGTACAGGAAAAGAGATCATAGCGATGGGTTCAGAACTTCAAGTCACTTACATTACAGACTGAAATTTGTAAGAGTCATTAACACTGCATAAATTACATTAATATTTATGTAGCTTTCTAGACCCACACATACATGTCACTTGAAGGCATGCACTTCTTAAATCAGTACAGCCAGCTACTCATTAATTTCCCCAGTTACAGTTAATCTATACTAACTGCAGTTACCTCTGAATGTGAACTGAACACAGCAAAGAAATCACAGACTGAAACTTATAAGGGAAGTACCAAACAGTGTTCATTCATGCTGCCTGCTGACTTTAATCATGTTAAATATATTCCAGGGAAGATATACACTACACTGATGGCAATGAGAGAAGATGTGTAAAATTCACTGGACTCATTGATGCTCTGTAAGTAGGAAAAAGAACAGAAGATGAGAAAATGTATTAAACTTTTTAAAATTTATTTTTAAATCATTAATGACAAGCAACAGCAATCAAACGATGCCTAATTATTATAATGATGTGGAGGAGGTCCAACTAAGAAGTTCTGAAACCTGAAAAGTATATTCCTTAAAGAAATATTTAAAGCCATAATTGCTTTTTAAATTACAGGTTGGTTGGTGTTTCTTTTTGAGCATGTTAGTTGCTTATGCAATATGAATGATTATGTGATTAGAACTGAGGGCTGACAGAAATCCAAAGGGATTGCATGCTGTCTACACAACTGCTTGTTTTAAAACAATTTCATTTCATATAAGTTAAACAATTTCATTTAGATCAAAGAAACCCCCCTGCCATCAGAGGGACAGTTTTGATTATTAATATGGAAAGCATAAATTTTATGGCAGTGTTTTCTGCAATACATTCATATCGCTTCACAGATTGCATTGGGTTGGAAGAGACTCTCAAAGGTCATCTTGTCCAACCCCCTGCCATCAGCAGGGACACCTCCAGCTAGACCAGGCTGACCAGAGCCACAGCAAATATGATCTTGAATGTCTCCAGGAACAGGGCCTCAACCACATCCTTGGCCAGCCTGCTCCAGTATTTTGCCACTCTCACTGTGAAGACATTCTTCCTATGTCCAACCTAATTATACCCTGCTCCAGTTTAAAACCACTGTCTCTCATCCTATCACTACAAGCTCTTCTACACAGTCCTTCCCCAGCCTTCCTGTAGGTCCCTTTCAGATATTGAAATGTAGCTATAAGGTCTCCTCAAAGCCTTCTCTTCTCCAGGCTGAACAGCAGATGAGCAAAATGCACCTCAAACTATTTTTATGCAGTAAATTGTGGATTATACATGTTACATAAGTAAAAGTAGTTGATATATTAACATTGGAGAAAGTGGGATAGCTTTAAAATTATCTGAAATTAATCCATAGAAGATAAACAACCTGTCCCACATGGAGGACAACAGCAGCACAGGGATTTGGAGAGCAAAGTGTTGGTTACAACTTCTGTAGAGGTTTTATGAGAGCTGCAGGTGACTGAACTTAATTTATCTAATACTATTTTAGGTGCTTCATTTGCCTCATTTCTCATAAAAGATATACATCTTCCACAGACTCTGGGTTAGAACCACTAGCCCAAGACAGCAGTTTCAGTCACTGACAAACATTTAATGTGGCCGGTATTTACACACTTGATTTGTTCCCCAATCGTGCAGCACAAGAAATTACTTTTATTTTGGTCTTCCTTAAAACCAGAAAAAAGTAGTTTTACTCTTTTACTTTGAGATCATTCTGACTTTTGTTCTTAGTTTGATAAATATATCCACATAGGTCATCTTACAGGAATATTCTTGAGCAGAATACAGATGCGTCAAAGCCTACTAATGGAATTTGAAAATATCATTTTGAATCCAAAATATACAAATAGGCTTGAAATTATTTTAGGTTGATAGATATTCCAAGTACAAAATACATCCAAAGAAAAACAATTTCTGCTTCAGCTACTGTACAAAATTATTTCAACATCGGCTGAATGAAAGGTGTCAAATGCAATCCCCATTGTAAAACAAACAAACAAAACAAACCCAACAAAAATCTCAACCAAACCAAACAGACAAAAAAAATTAATCCCAAACAAACCAAACAAAAAACAAACAACCCCCCCAAAACCAACAAATTGAGAAAACCAGAACTAAATAACAGCAGCAACAACAAAATCAAACAATAGCACACAAACAAACAAAAACAACCCACCAAAACTCTTCCGGAACTACAACCAGAATGTCTGATCATGGTATCAGTCTAATTTTCAGAAGTTACAGTAAGAATAGAATTAACAAATACAGATATGAAGCAGTGGGGAAACAGATTTTACAGAGGGAAATCACCCTTCATGCATGTGGTGAGGTTCTTTTGAAGGAGTCAGTGAGCACACAGCCAAAACAAGTCTACCTTATACAATTTAAAGAGCTTTCGATGCTTTTCTTTATTAGCATTTCAAAAGAAACAAATATATCCTGGGATAAGACATCTACTTTCTCTCATAAACAAATCATTGAAAGACAGAAGGATGGAGGGGAAAAATAAACACAAAAACCCACATCAAACAAACAAAACCCCAACCAAACAAACATAAAAAGACAAAAAACCCAAAAGCATTAGTTTTCTCAGATGTCTACCTCACCAGCCAAGTTTCAGAGGGCTGGTCAACACAAAGTACATTTCAGAGATCAAGGATGGGGGGGGAGGACAGGCAACTTTCAGGTTTCATAGTAGTGCTAAAGTATTCAGAGACATAAAAACGAAAGCTGGCTGCAGAGAGATGCAGAAGAGTTTCAGAGTGTCAATGAAGCGATAAAAAAGATGAATGAAATTCAGTACCAAGAATATGTGGAGAAAAAGAAATATTGAATGTAGGTACTCAGCATAGGCTCTGAATTAGTTATTACCACTCAAAGAAAGAGATCCTGCAGTTATAAAAGGTCTATGAAAATATCAGCTCCATCTTAGAACCTGTCAAAAAGTGAATCAAATGCTGGCCGTGACAGAAACAGAGCGCACCATACAAAATATCATTATGGCATTAAAGTCTTCAGATGTTCATACTTGGAATCCTGGGGGCTGTTCTACGTTCCCTATCACTAAAAAGATATAGCAGGAAAAGTAAGGACAAAAGAAATTATTGAAAGATAGGGAGAAACGGCTTCATTCCATATAGATTGACTAAAGAAGAGTCCTCAAAGTAAGGCACAGGGAGTGTGAATGAGCACACAAGTTAGGCCTTCTGAAACTGATAAGGGGGAAGAGGTTTTCCAGGAGATGTGCACAATCAAAGAAGGATCACAGCATTATGTGTGGAGGGATTAATTATCCAAAACATGCCAGGAACTTGTCCTGACATCAACAATGACAGTTTTCTAAAATCACTATCTCAAGGTGCAGAGCTGACCCAATACCGGGTGGCCTTGTGTGTGCTAGGATCAAATCAGAGGGGTTCATTTTGCTGCTACAGAAGCCTGTGGTGCATCCATACCTGAAGGGTTGTCTGGTACCCAGGAGGATGGGGCAGATTTAAAGAGCTGCTGCCTTATGAACAGACTCACAAAGCTGCTATGCTTCAGTCTGTAAAGGAGAAGGCTCAGAGGAGATAGGAATGAGGCTTGAAAATCATGAAGGGGACAAACTGCAAATTATTTATCAAAACTTAAGAACACAACAACTAGTTGTATATAGAGACTTATTGGATGAAAAGACATAAGAAAATATTTCTTCAGCCAGTGGACTACTAATTTCTGGATCCTGCTGGGCCAGGAGGTTCTGGAGACAGATGTTTATCACGTGATTTAAAATCGGGTTAGATAAATTCATGGGTAACAGAGATATGAAAACAAACAGGCCCAGAATGCAACCTCTAACAAGTTTAACACAGCAATTGTAGGTGCTGGGGGAAGATGAGAAAATAGACCTCAGAAAGCATCCAGGCTCACGTTCTCTCTCTGACTAACATCTGTTGCCATTTGTTGGAGAACTAATCCTGGGCTTGCTTTATGCACCATTGGTCTAACACATTGGGACATTTTGTGTGAACTTAAGTTACCTGGAAAAGTAAAGACTACAGCTGAACATAACTGAGGTGCACTAAATCACGAGTCTTTAAAGAAGATGAACAGAGAACAATTTTTCAGTGTCTCTCTCAGCACAAGAGCTGGATACAAAAGAGACAAAAAATGAAAGAAAATCAGCAGGTGGCTGCTTCAAAACAAGCAAAAGGAAGTAACTCTTCACACTGCATGTAGCTAAATTATAGCACTCTGCTGCTGGATGTTGTGGATGCCAAATGTTCATGTCACCCAGCTACCCTGGGAGCTCAGCGCTCACCCCAGCCTGTTCCCCAGCACCAGCAGAAAGTTGGCGTGGGCAGCAGGTCTCCTGAGATACTACTTTCAGACATTCATTCATTTCTTAAAGGAAAAAGGGATTGGATACATCACCTACCCCTACCAGTGCCTCACTCCAAGCATAAAACTACACTGCAGACATCACACCAGCTCTTTTCACCTGCACCAGCATAGTCATTGCTTTATTTCCTCTATCCCCATGCCTCTTGGGCAAAATGCTACCAGCAAGCTTTGATTGGAACAGAGCAACGCAGGTTAAATCACTGGTATTATTCCCATCTTTTGCAGTTACAACCACCTCTGAATTTAATAGTTCTGTGTGTTTTACTACAGCAATGTTTGCATGACAGAAAAATTAAAGAGCTTTCCACCTTTTTACCATATATCCACCTTTCAAGGCTTTGTAATTTAGCTGGGAAAATGATCACAGATGAAGATCAGTGTTCAAAGTCTCAGTGTGAAGGCAGCCTTTCATTTTAGCTGTGAGAGTGAAAATAGTATGCAATTTTTATAACTCTCAATAAAAGGCTTCTGGGGAGTTTTTATTTTCTGAATTGTGTGTGTGTGTGGTATGATAGATTGTCCTGTTTCAAGTTAAGCAACTGGATGTATTAATGTGATATCTACTGATGACAACATGAGAAAGAGAAGATAACTATCAAAAAAAGTCACAAAATTAGCCTACATTTTCTGCTGTTTCACAAGAAATACAAAGATCCAATTCTGTGAAGCATAACTATAGAGTCATCATTACACGAGGCAGCGTTGGCAAGACTGTAATTGATTTTCAATATTGGCTTCATAACTTTACATTAGGGACAAAAGACAGATACTAACATTAGGGAGTTCACATAAGGCAGAGGATTCCTTGTTTCATAGTCTCCAAGATCTTGCAAGGGTTCTCCACTTTAGAGAACTCATGGGTTAGAAGAGGATATCAGCTTTTTCTTCCCAGTCCTAAAGTTGTATTTGTTGTTTCCACTGATACTACTTCAGAATTATTTCCTAATTAGGTAGCCATTATATCAAAATGCCTTGTCCATTAACACAACATTTTATTTTCTTCACCTTTCTTCCTACCTGCAAGCATACAGAGAAATGGAGCTGTCTCAAGTCCCCAAACAATGCATCACATGCATGCATGTATCTGTGGAATTCAATTCATGGCTTGGGAGAATAAAAAGTTCATTGCATTCCCAACACTCATCACCAAGAAATGGAATAATAAGATATTTCTGTTTAGTTAAGATGGTGTGACTTTTCCTTCTCTTGAGAGCTTCATTAGAAATAGATTAAAAAAACCATACTGAATAATAAAACTGATATATATGACATGGGGTGTATAGGTACATATACACAAAACCAAATATGGATACACATGCAAACATACATAATTATAGCATCATTTTAGGTAGACATATAAATATGGTATGTGGGAAGAAATGGAAATGTCCAGGACTCATTTCGATGTGGAGTTTGATAGAAAAAGGGTAATTACTAAACCTGGTGCTGGGATGCATGTCTAAGTACCTTAGTTTCACAGCATCATAGAATATACCCAGCTGGAAGAGACCTCAAAGATTATCCAGTCCAATCCTCGACCCAGCACTGCAGGGTCAACACTCAACCATGTCCAGGTCCACACATTGCTTAAACACCCCCAGGGATGGTGACTCCACCATTGCCCTGGGCAGACCATTCCAATGAAGTATTTTCTAATATCCATCTTGAATTTCCCCTGGCACAGCTCATAACCATTTTCTCTAACCCTGTTGCTAGACTGACCCCCTTCAGGTAGTTGTAGAGAGTGATGAGGTCTCCCCTCAGCCTCCAGACTGAACAAGCCCAGCTCCCTCAGGCATTCCTCATAGGCCACATGCTCCAGGCTCTTCATGAGCCTTGCTGTCCTTCTCTGGACACACTCCAGCATTCTTCCTACAGCAAGGTTCCCAGAACTGAGCACAATACTCAAGGTGTGGCCTCACAAATGTTGAGCACAAAGCGATGATCACCTCCTTGTTCCTGCTGGCCACAGTGTTTCTAATACAAGCCAGGATGCCATTGGCTTTTTTGGCCACCTGGGCACACTGCTGACTCATGTTCAGTTGACTGTCAACCAGTACCTCCATCTCCCTCTCCAGGTTGCAGCTGTGTCCTGGGTTGACATGGGTGCCTTTGAAAAACATAAAGTTACAGACCTCCAGGAGGTTCAGAGCATCCAGGAGTGGACAGCAAATTATAATCTTTTGTTATTTCATCCCATAATGCCTGAAGCCTTATAAAACTGGATGCAGAGTTCCTTTTCTCTTTTCTCCCTCCTTTCAGCTCTCAAGAGGGAGTCCTTATTTGGCAACAAGGGGTGGGAGGCTTGTTTGTGGCCTGACTAATTTGCACTGCACAATTTTGGCCTGTTTAGGCTTAATGGAAGGGAGACAATGGGTAGGGGAGAAAAGGAGCACTGGGGTTTTTGGTTAAATCTGCTTGGGGGAAGGTTTTGGGGAGGTTTGCATGTAATCCTGTATTCTTTTGGAATATGTATTAGGTGTTAAGGATTCATGTATTCTGTATTTTTCTGTATATTTTTTAAATACAATTTCTGCATTTCCAATTCAAAGAGAGGGTGCTCTTTTACTCTTATGGGGGAATAAAATTCTATCTGTCCACTCATTAAATGAAGACAAGCTGTATGTAGAAGGGAAAGCCTACAACCACTGTAGATAACAGTTCACAAAAATACTCCAGTATATATTGCACTAAGGGATAAACATCTTTCCTTCCAGGCTGACAAGCTGCAGAATACAGAATTAACCGGGTTGGAGAAGACCTTCAAGATCATCAAGTCCAACCTATCACCTGAACACCCTCTAATCAACTAAACCATGGCACCAAGTGCCTCATCCAGTCTCCTCTTAAACACTTCCAGTGATGGTGACTCAACCACCTCCCCGGGCAGCCCATTCCAACGGCCAATCACTCTTTCTATGAAGAACTTCTTTCTAACATCCAGCCTAAACCTCCCCTGGTGCATCTTGAGACTGTGTCCTCTTGTTCTGTTGCTGGTTGCCTGGGAGAAGAGACCAACCCCCACCTGGCTACAACCACCCTTCAGGTAGCTGTAGACAGCAATAAGGTCTCCCCTGTGCCTCCCCTTCTCCAGGCTAAACAACCCCAGCTTCCTCAGCCACTCCTCACAGGGCTTGTGCTCTAAACACCACACCAGCTTTGTTGCCCTTCTCTGGACACATTTGAGCAACTCAACATCTTTCTTAAACTGAGGGGAAGAAAGATGTTGAGTTGCTAGAAAATGTCCATAAACCAACTGTAAGCTTCTTAATGCTTTGCCATCAGCCCAGTCACAATTCAGTGATGGATAATGCAAGTCATAAGCCATTGTATGTGCCCCTTGTGGTGACAGGGGTTTTTTATTTTTTTTTTTTTTCTCTCAGGAAACTGATAATTTATCAGTCTTTGAACTACCTGTATCTAGTCTTTGCTCATGAAATATCTCTTGACATAATCAACTTTATCTGTTAGTGCACAACAGCTAATCTCTTGCTAGGGAAGAAAATAACGAGAAGGCACGATGGTATTACTACAGTAATACTTTGCCTGTTCTCTGCATCTCTCCAAGAACATTAAGCCTCAGAGCTCAATATAGTTCAGAAAACTTCACTTGTGGGCCTTCCATGACATTACTATCAAATTAGCCATGATTTGATGACAGGATGTGTTATAAACATACAGAATTGCTTGAAAAATGGTAATTGCAATGTATGCTCTTGTGCTAAGCTATTGCTGGCAGCAATCTCAAAATGAAATCCCTTCAATGCTGTTTTCATATGCATGGATATCATTAGAATATTCTCATGTCAGCCTGAGAAGATGGTGACATATTTATCTTCCAAGTGAATCCCATGGTACATTCCTGTTATCTTACAAAACAATACAATACACCAGGTTGGAAGAGACCTTCAAGATCATCGCGTCCAACCCATCAAACAATCCAACCCACCCAACAACTAGACCATACAGCCAAGCACCCCATCAAGTCTTCTCCTGAACACCTCCAATGAAGGTGACTCCACCACCTCCACGGGTAGCCGATTCCAATGGCCAATCACTCTCTCCGTGTAGAACTTCTTCCTAACATCCAGCCTAAACCTGCCCTGGCGCAGCCTGAGACTGTGTCCTCTTGTTCTGGTGCTGGCTGCCTGGGAGAAGAGGCCAACCTCTGCCTGGCTACAACCTCCCTTCAAGTAGTTGTAGAGAGCAATGAGGTCACCCCTCAGTCTCCTCTTCTCCAGGCTAAGCAACCCCAGCTCCCTCAGCCTTTCCTCATAGGGCTTGTGTTCCAAACCCCTCACCAGCTTTGTTGCCCTTCTCTGGACACGTTCCAGCAAGTCAACATCCTTCCTAAACTGAGGGGCCCAGAACTGGACACAGTACTCAAGGTGTGGCCTAACCAGTGCAGTGTACAGGGGGAGAATGACCTCCCTGCTCCTGCTGGCCACACTGTTCCTGATGCAAGCCAGGATGCCATTGGCCTTCTTGGCTGCCTGGGCACACTGCAGGCTCATGTTCAGCCTACAATCAACCAGTACCCCCAGGTCCCTCTCTGCCTGGCCACTCTCCAGCCACTCTGACCCCAGCCTGTAACGCTGCCTGGGGTTGTTGTGGCCAATGTGCAGAACCCGGCACTTGGATGTGTTAAATCTCATGCCATTGGACTCTGCCCATCTGTCCAGCCTGTCGAGGTCCCTCTGCAAAGCCTCTCTGCCCTCCAGCAAATCAACTGCTGCCCCCAGCTTGGTGTCATCTGCAAATTTACTGATGATGGACTCAATGCCCTCATCCAGATCATCAATAAAGATGTTGAAGAGCATGGGGCCCAGTACTGATCCCTGGGGCACACCACTAGTGACAGGCCGCCAGCTGGATGTGGCACCATTCACCACCACTCTCTGGGCTCGGCCCTCCAGCCAGTTCCCAACCCAACGCAGTGTGCTCCTGTCCAAGCCATGGGCTGCCAGCTTGGCCAGGAGTTTGCTGTGGGGGACGGTGTCAAAGGCCTTGCTGAGGTCCAGGTAGACCACATCCACAGGCCTCCCCACATCCACCAGGCGGGTCACCTGATCATAGAAGGAGATCAGGTTGGTCAGGCAGGACCTGCCCCTCCTAAATCCATGCTGGCTAGGCCTGAGCCCCTGGCCATCCTGTAAGTGCTGTGTGATCGCACTCGAGATGACCCGTGCGATCTTGGTGGTTGCCTACACAGGGGACTTTGTGCAAGGTAAGGCTGCTTTTCAGTTTACTGCTCAGGAATTACTTCAGATAGGCTCCTCATGTGAACACCCTCGTGTGAGGAAGCTCTTCTTCCTTAACTCAGAAAATAGTGTTATCTTATGCAGGAGTGCTTTGGGGTTCAATAAGAAGTGTCAGATAGGGTTGAGCTGTTAGTTCCCTTAAAAAAAAAAAAAACACATAAGCGCTCCGTCTTTCTCTACTTGTGGACATGATTTTATATATTATCTCTCTTTCTAGGTCCTTATAGTGTGTTTTCCTTCTGCCTTAACCTTTCTTATTTAAAAATACACAGCCTGCCATTGTAGGGTAAAGATTTACAGGCCCCACCGAAAAATCTTAAATTTCAAGTTCAAGAGGCTGAGGTTGTCACACATTAAGTCTGGTTCTAATTGCTTGATCTGTTCCTCAAAAAGTCTTTCCTAACAATTTCCTTTTTGAAACGAAAGTCTTAGAAAACTGCTCTAAATCTTCAGTGTCTTAAAGGCTTCTTTTAAAAATAATTCCCAAAAAGTAAAGTATTGCCAAAAAATACATTGTCTCATGTACAAGTAGCAACTGGTTCATTCTAATGCAGAAAAAAGATTTCCATGAAAGCGAAGCATCCTTGACACAAATACAAGAGATTTAAGAACTCAAAGAACCCAACCAACCAACGAACCACCAAAACAAAAACAACAACAACAAAAGTTTTGGGGGCAATTTGGACAGATTGCCTCTATTTGAGCAAGAGATTTTTATTAACACAGTTTAAAAACTCCTTTAAGCTCCAGTGGGGGAAAAAATAAATGAAAAATCAACTTTTTATTAAAGATAATAGAAATAACATGTCTAGCAAAGTTTTCTGGATGATAATATGAACACATATAACATGCCAAAAGCACATCAAATGAAACCTGTCTTTCAGACAGGATGCAAAGGTAGTGAAAAATGGAGATCCCTTGTCCTTAACCCCCCACACCTCCCTCATACACTCTCACACAGACTGGAACAGCAGTTTACAAATGTACAGAGACCTGGGAGAGAGGCCACACCAAGTGAACTTTTAAAAGCATATAAAAAAATACAACAAAAGAAAGCAAAAGCATTAAAAATCATGCCCAGTGGTTAAGAGAGCAGTAACAACAGACATTATGCTCAATTACATTGCCAGAAATATTATTCTTAGACCAGAATGATTCCATCATGCAGGGGACTGACAGCAGTGAAAGTGGAGTGCATACCTGCCCATCAGCCTCGTTTCATAGATGGGTTCTGGCTTACTCTCTCATGATTTGTTTCTTTATAAAAGACTCCTAGAAGACTTTAGAGACTTTATGAAAGCAGGATGCTTTCACAGAGGTTGGACCTCAGGAAGTGCATCACCCAGGGGTATCTCCAGTACCCAAGCCTCTTGTTATATACACTTCTGTAATTGGTAGATAGTAAAACCGAGGCATTACTGTTTGTAAATTGAACTATCTTTGGCCCAAGAGCATGGGTGCGGGCTGATTCCCCTAGTCCCTGCAATATAAACCTCTCGGGAGTGGTAGCCCTCTGCACCAGACCTGTGCAAAACCAGTTGTAAGGGTGGTAAGGAGTCACTTGCAAGCGTATTTTAAAAAACACACCACATGGATCAAATTCAGGTGTGATGCAGGACTACAGAACAAGATGCAGAGCGTGACAGCACACATTCCAAACTGACTCCACACTCATCCTAGAGCAAGGAGGAAGAAATCACAACATCATCTTCCTTACAGCAAAGGACTTGGGAGGAGGGCAATGACTCCACAGATTCCTCCTCTCTAGGCTGAAATCATCCACCTTGTCATGCAGGGTCACAGAAAGGAGAACCAGCACCAGGCAAAAAGGTGGGTACTTGGAAACTGGTGTATGCTTAACTGTATATAATATCATGTCAATGGCATTGTTACTGGATGAAGAATTCTTTGATTAGACTGCAACAGTTTTAATTAGACTAACAAAACAGCCTAGGCTTGCCAAGTAGCTACACTCCTCTCTCCTACAGCAACATTTTGAGTGTATCAAACTGGTGAGGATTCAATCTGTAACCTGGGTGCAATGAAGTTGTAATGTACTTATGACGGTTCAAAACAATCAGAAGCTCTACAGATAAACCTGAAACATTTAAGAATAACGCATCATTAAAACCCCCACACTAACAAAAGCCAAAACACACAAACAAACAAACCCCAAACCACCAATAACAAAATGAACAAACACAGAAAAAAAAAAACAAAACACCAAACCTGGGCTCCAAAAGTCAGATTTGAGGAACTAACTAGCCACAAAACACAACTGTCATGGGAGCTTGTCCTGGTTTGAGGCCAGGCAGATCCTCTCTTGCCCCTGAGAGGGGCAAAAGTATGACACTTGCACAGATGGATTGCAAAGTGATGGAAAAGTTTAAGTGGAAAAGCAATTAGTGCTTTAGAGGAGCTACAAGCATAGTGACAAAAGAATCCCAAAGCATAGAGAGTGCCTTATAGCACACCCAAAAGCCTCCCAAACACTTCCTATCTCCCCACCTGATGATATATGCAAGAACCCCCAGGGCTCTTTTTTCCCCCCACTGCTAGGCTAGTCTCAGGCTGGCCAGGTCTGAGACTAGCCCCCCCCTTCTCCTCCTGGCATTAGGCCTATCCAGGCCTAAGAAACCTTGAGATACTCCCCCACCGTTACCTGATAGGGAGCATCTCCCACAGGAGCAGAGAGGGAAGAAAGAGGAAGAGAATGACTTTGCAGATGGATTTATAGGGTGTAGGATATTATGGGTAGGAAATATGCTATTTCCTGTGTCCACCTACAGGGTTGGACCCGCTGGACACAGGAGATACAGCTTATGTGGCAGTAACAGGAGGCACCCAGCCTAAACTGCCACAGAGCTTCAGTTTTATTGTGTGCCTGGGCACAGAGATGACATGATGAAAATAACTCTGCATTACCATTAATAAAGTTGACAGGACCAGAGTCACTGAAAACCAACGACTTCCTCAGTGTGTAGAGAAGAGCTCCAGTGATTTTGATAGTATTGTTAGGCAGTTTAACTGATAGACAGATAAATAAGTTACCTATGGAAATCTGCAGCAGCAGCCTGCAGGGACTGGTGGGAAAGATGATAGGGCATTAATACCTACTGGGCTCCCAGCCCATGAAGGGGAGAGGCTTATCAGAGACTCACCAAAGCTTAAACCAGTAACTTCTGGTCAACAATAAGAAAGATCATCCTTGAAAAAAACCCACCACCCATAAGCAAATGCAAAGCAACAAAAAAGGAACCTAGAAATAGGACTCTGAAAAATTACTATTGCCTTGACCTCTCCTAATTATGCAAAAATAGAAATAGAATAGAATAGAATAGAATAGAATAGAATAGAATAGAACAGAATAGAATTACCAAGGTTGGAAGAGACCTTGAAGATCATTGAGTCCAACCTGTAACCACAACCTCACAACCAGACCATGGCACCAAGCGCCACATCCAGTCCCCTCCTGAACGCCTCCAGGGACGGAGACTCAACCACCTCCCGGGCAGCCCATTCCAATGACGAATCACTCTCTCGGTGAAGAACTTTCTCCTCACCTCGAGCCTAAATTTCCCCTGGTGCAGCTTGAGACTATGTCCCCTTGTTCTGGTGCTGGTTGCTAGGGAGAAGAGGCCAACCCCCTCCTGGCTACAACCACCCTTCAGGTAGTTGTAGAGAGCAATGAGGTCGCCCCTGAGCCTACTCTTCTCCAGGCTAAACAGCCCCAGCTCCCTCAGCCTCTCCTCATAGGGCTTGTGCTCAAGGCCTCTCACCAGCCTTGTTGCCCTTCTCTGGACACGTTCAAGTGTCTCAATGTCCTTCTTAAACTGAGGGGCCCAGAACTGGACACAGTACTCAAGGTGCGGCCTAACCAAAGCAGAGTACAGGGGCACAATGACCTCCCTGCTCCTGCTGGCCATACTATTCCTAATGCAGGCCAGGATGCGGTTGGCCCTCTTGGCTGCCTGGGCACACTGCTGGCTCATGTTCAGCTTCCCATCAACCAGCACCCCCAGGTCCCTCTCTGCCTGGCCACTCTCCAGCCACTCTGACCCCAGCCTGTAGCGCTGCCTGGGGTTGTTGTGGCCAATGTGCAGAACCCGGCACTTGGATGTGTTAAATCTCATGCCATTGGACTCTGCCCATCTGTCCAGCCTGTCGAGGTCCCTCTGCAAAGCCTCTCTGCCCTCCAGCAGATCAACTCCTGCCCCCAGCTTGGTGTCATCTGCAAATTTACTGATGATGGACTCAATGCCCTCATCCAGATCATCAATAAAGATGTTGAAAAGCATGGGGCCCAGTACTGATCCCTGGGGCAAACCACTAGTGACTGGCCGCCAGCTGGATGTGGCACCATTCACCACCACTCTCTGGGCTCGGCCCTCCAGCCAGTTCCCAACCCAACGCAGTGTGCTCCTGTCCAAGCCATGGGCTGCCAGCTTGGCCAGGAGTTTGAAGACAGACCTCATCTTTAGTATCTAACCAAATCTAAAAAGTGAGATTTTCTTTTTCCAAACCACCGAGAGCCATGCCTCGTAAAAGTTCTCCCTCTTTCCATCACGTAATTAGAAGGTTATTTGCGTTTGTTATAAAGTCCCTGCTGTGAATTACAGTAATCAGGCAGCGATTTATTTGGAGAGGAGGAAGCACACTGGAACCGGTGCTATCAGATTATGAACCTCTGTCACGTGCTGCAGCTCGGGCACCTCAGACTCGGGTCAGAGTTGCATTTCACCATGTAATGAAGTAACTTAGAACTACTTTTTCAAAGCCTTGAACTTAATTAGTGGCAGAGCAAGACAACTAACTTGCAGTGAATAAGTTGACAACTCTGCTTCTTTCTACTCATGAATTTTCTATGATCAGCAAAAGTTATTCTTATAATTGTTCATATTTAATTCACAGCATTATTAAAATAATATTTAGTCTACAGCTCATTCACCAGGAGCACAAGTGTTATAAATGGGTTTCTTAGTTATTAGTTTTGAATATATGAGTAGATCACATGGTTAAAGGTGTAAGGCTCAGAATCAGAGTGCCTGGGCAATTATCTGCAGCACTGAGTTTTGCATTAACTTCCCTGCTTTATACCCTGAACACTGAATAAACGGTGGATAAATCAATTGTTGTTGGTCCACTTATTTGCTAGGCAAGGCTGAAAAAGTAATTGAGGCAAAACTAAGACATGCGAGTGTTTGTAAGAGAAAGGGAAATACAGGCCAAGAGTTATGAATGGAAACCACAATGATTTTTCACAAGTTCAAATACTAAGACTCTGGATGGAGTTGTGCTTTGGGAAGTTAGCAAGCTCTCAGCTAGTAACATAACCATTGATATGGACAGAACTCACAAGGGGATAATTCAACTCAAGACTGTACCTGAAAAGATGCTTATAAATCTGAGGCAGCATTTAACAACCCAGCCAATCCAGGGTAACTCCTGCACATGCATATCTGTAGTAACTAAAGTACCTAAAAAACAAAAGCTTGCTGCCTTGCTTCTCCCCTGCTGCCCTTGCAAGACCTGTCTCTAAAAAAAATAATAATCCTCTTTTCCCTCAAGTGTCTGTTTCAGGAGAAGACCAACTGCAGCTGTAGTTCTCCTCCTATGCCTAATGCCCCACTTCAGATACAGCAGTGGGAGATGAAAGAAACCCCAGTGCTAATGAAAAGGATATTTTTGAATATGGGCATTACACTTAAAGCCAGAGAGAGACTTTACGGCAGTCTGTAGTCACAGCATAAAGGCAATGTCTTTTAATGGATAGAGAGTAGCTAGGCTTAGATAGGACAAGAGGAAGAAAAATTTTCACAATGAGAGTGTGAAACTTTGAAGTTGTGCATGCTCCAGCCCTAGAAGTGTTCAAGGCCAGGCTGGATGGAGCTTTGAGCACCCCGATCTAGTGAAAGATGTCTCTGTCCATGAGAGCAGGGTTTGATCAGTCGATCCTTAAAGGTCCCTTCTGACACAAACCATTCTGAGACTTCTTGTGAAAAAAAACAAACAAAACACAGCAACAAAACAACAGGTGCAAGGGAAAAATGAGCAGAGGTAGGAAATAATTTGTTTACTAAGGAAGAAAACAAACAAACAAAAAAAAAAAAGCCATTTGAAAGCAGCTAAGCAGGACTCTCGTGGCACAGCGGTGTGAGACGTGTCCTGCCCACCAGACCACAGCCCTGGCCAACCAGCCCCCAGGGAAGCCAGTGGGCTACATTCCTCTTCTGCAGCAGCTGTCCTTGGAAAAACCTACATACACAGGGTGCTCACACAGCCTGAATTTGTCCATCAGAACTGTGGGGCTGGAAAAATGCCTACTGCATGGTAAGACTGCTTTATGCTCAGCCACAGATGTTGAGAAAAATCAATGAAGAGCACAGAAAAGTGAACATGGTTTATCATCTGAAACAGTGGAAATGGGGAATTATTGACCATCACATCTATAACAAGGAATTTTTTGCTTGTTTCCTTTGTGATCTTTTTAGCTCAGAAAGCAAAGCAAAGATGTCATTGAAGAGACAAGACGACACCTCTAGATTAGAGGGTCCTTGATAACCAAGAGGCTGGAGAGCACTTCAGCCCAGCCCCAGTGTAGTCCCCCACACACATCTGCCTTCACTCACTGGTAGGGCACATGTTGCAGATGTCCTCATGCCACAGTGGCACCTATTGCCCACAGATATACCTTTGAAATGAAAATTTTTCCACTGATAATTGCCGAACAGACAGCATTTGCTACAAACAGCTTTTGCTCTGGCCCTGGAAGTGATGTCTGCTGTCTTTGGTAATTTTCTCTCATTTTTCTGCTATATATTTATACATCGTATGTACTGTTTACAGTATTTCTCTAGCTCAGAACTGGCTAATGGAAACACAGTAAGATGTCATAGAACAGATTTCCCCTAGCTAGAAATTGAAGCATCTTTTACAAAAGCATGAACACAGTTGGGCATATTCTCTTTTAAAAATCCAAACTTTAGGCAAAGCACGTATGGGATTATATAACAAGAAATGAGAAACATGAATGCCCTCCTATTTTTAAGTGGAAGCTGCTTCTTTACACCACTAAGTGTAGAATGGGTCAGAGGAAAGAAAAGTTGGTTTTGTTATGATGGGCTCAATCTAGGGGACAAGTCTTTTTGTTTGAGGGGCCAGGCACACAGACAAATCCCTGTCTTTGCTCTGATACTGTGGGCCTTGGATCATTTGCCTCTAAATCCTTTACGATGTATTGATTGCCATCAATGCACTACCATCAGTTTTTTAATCTGCTGTGATCAGTCTACTCCAAATCCAGCACTTAGCTGAAAGCTTTGACATCAATATCCTGTGAAAATGCCCTGCAATTCCAGTAAGATTTCAGTTATTACAGTTAACACTGGGCAAAGAACAAGTCAAACACCTTTTCAATTGACCAGCTTCACCTATTGAGCAATATCTAACTATTTATGCTCAGATGTATCATGAAATTACTGTTTCTGCTAATATAATAATGCAGGATGGCTGTTCAGTTGCCTGTGCAAAAATGAGCTGAATGTTGTGATTTAGTTTACAGTGGACAAGAGATCATGTGCTAAGGAATACTAATTATCTTCTTTTATTGATGGAAGCTGAATAGAAATGAAACATACCCTGGTTCAGAGAATAATCCACAGGAAGATCTACTTAAAACAAACAAACAAACCCCAAACAAACAAAAACCAAAACAAACAAAACCCCCACAAATAAACACAAACAAACAGACAAATAACAACAACAAAACCAAAACAAAACAAACCAACCAACATAAAAATCAAAGAAGGAAAGAGGAAAAGGAAAGGAAGGTGTCAACTATAGAAAAATAATGTGTCAGTAATAATCTGAATCATTCAGCAGACAAAATTAATGTTTCACATCTGCCACCATAAGAAGACAAAGCTATCTAGCCTGCTTTAAAATTGTAATGATAACAGAACGCTTCTGATTCACACTTAGGTCTAGTTTGAGTACCATCACTGTGGTTCTCACAAACAAAGATTTTAAAGTTCTGGGGTGAAAGAGCTCAGTCTGTAAAGTTTTAATTAACCAAAAGCGAGCAGCAAACTTTCACAGTGCCACTTGTTACCCAACAAACCCTTGTGGTGCCAAGCAATCAGTCAGTACTCCTGCAACCTGGAGATGGTTCTATCAAGTGAGACGCCTAAAGCTGACCTATTTGGTGGCCTCTCTGGCTGCTCGCCAGCAAGCACAGCCCCTCTTTCATTCACCCTCCCTGTATCTGTAAGCACTACTGACACTCATTCAGCACCCAAGTTTGGGGTACCATAGAAAGTAAGCCTTTTGCAACACCTCATCATCTGAGACCACAGCTGTTTCCAGAAGTACAGATTTTCCAGCAAATATCAAATCTTTCTTTTCAAAGTGGAGAATGATCAGCAGAAAGACATGAAAGGCTTCAGTGGGCAATCCACATATCCTTCAAATTTGCACCAAGATGCAAAGAGAGAGAAAACACGGTAAGTGGGTAATTCCTTCCTATACAGTGGATGATACGTGACAGTCATGGGTTTACTATAATGCCACACTTTACAGGCTCCACCTGACACAAACTGTATCCATCTCTTCCAGGTAAGCCACTTTGAGGCAACACTTTGCTCCCAGCCACGGAGAAAGTCCATCATTTCCACTACTGAGTGGTGCCAGCCAACCTGTCTCACTGGCTGGGAGCCATGTGCCACGGGCCAGACTTTGCCTCTCCACCAGACACCCATGAGCCACTTTGGAAGAAATGGCTTGGCTTTTTACTTTGGACAAGCACCAGAAGTGCTTCCTGGAATGTCTAAACCATTTCCCATAAAACAACAGCATGGATCGGCTTTTGTTTTATGGCCATGCCTTGGTATTTTGCACTATAAGTCTTATTGCAAACTATTTATTCTCTTTTTTTAATTAAATTGCCTTTTATTAAAACACATCCAAAACCCCTGGTACATTTTCCTACAACAGGAAGGAAGAGTGTTGCTTCCAGGTAGATTTTCAAAGTAAATTCTCGAAAGCCTTGATGTGGGTTTTGGGAACAGCTACTCAGATTTCCTCTAAATAAACCACCATAAAATCTGTGGCATTATTTTCATTTTAGAAAGTTATTTATACTGAGAGGAAAATAGAGAAAAATACATGCTAAGTATTAAAAAAAAGAAAATGGCTTTTAATCAGAATATGGAAGTAACTGTGTTTTTCATCAGTGAACAACCAAATCTTTTCTTCTTTTCTACTCTGGAGTATTAACAGGTGGCCATAGCCCCCAGCTCCATGAAACTAGCATATGCTACAGAGTTCAGAATTAATAAACTAACAGTACAAAGTGCCAATTTATTATGCTTCCATTCCCTTTTAATTTTCTCCTTGGTGTTTTTTGTGCTAAAAAGGCATGTTTGGTGATTTTTAGCTTTAATATCAGTAGCTTCCTTATTAACAATTTTGAATTGCTTGCCTTAGTATCATACCAGGGAAACTACATGTATGGAAATATATTTCTGACACCACATTTCACAATACCACTCCATTTGTACTCCACTATTAGTCTCCATGTTAAAAAGTTGACAGTTCCATAGACTTTAGTTGTTAACTTTTCCACATATTTCATCCGACATATGATCATGTGCACAATAAAACATGTTCTGAATCCCATTCACAGAATCACACAGAATCACAGAATCACCAAGGTTGGAAGAGACCTCAAAAATCATCAAGTCCAACCTGTCACCACAGACCTCATGACTAAACCATGGCACCAAGTGCCATGTCCAATCCCCTCTTGAACACCTCCAGGGACAGTGACTCCACCACCTCCCTGGGCAGCCCATTCCAATGGCGAACAACTCTCTCAGTGAAGAACTTTCTCCTCACCTCGAGCCTAAACTTCCCCTGGCGCAGCTTGAGTCTCAACTCTATAAATTCTGTTATTGTTAAACACTCATCAGCCAGAACAAAACATCACATACAACCTTCTGGTCCCATCTCCATTTGGCAACTTTAATGGTTCTTTAACAAAATTCTGTTTCCTTTCCTCCACAAAAAGTGTTGGTAATTGAACATGAAAAACAAATCCACTGATGAAAATACTAGATGCATATGGAAACCACAAAGCATGTCTGCATGCAGAGGAAATGAACAGAGGTGCTTCCAAATGTAAACAGGCAATTGTTATCCAACACTTCAGTGAGCCTCAGTGTTGGCTCCTAAACTGAAATTTCTGCCAAAAATTACTCGAAATACCGTGTTCAAAACCAGATGGAAAACATTGTCCATATTGTAAACCACTTGCATGACAATTATGGCCTTGATTTGGTGAGTAGTTACAATGACTTCTCAGACACCACTTGTCTGAAGTCTGTACAAGTGTTTCATCTTACCACATTTTAAAGTCATCAGTGGGGTGACTGCCAAGACACACAGGGTTCAGCAGAAGTTTTATGGTGACCTTACACCAACTCTGACTCTGTGCCAAATTAGGTCTTTGCCCCATGCCAAGTTAGATCTCTGCCCCCTGTTTAGAGTATTTTTCATCAGCAGACCTGACTGTGCTCCCTCCTGGCCTTCCTGAGATGACCTGTGCCTTGTAGTCTTGCCTCCTCTCAGCTGCTCAAGGGATATGCTTCTTTTTCAGAAACTTCTGAACAAACTGTATACATCCTTTTGCCCTTTATCGTGAAATTCTATTGTCTCACCCTCAGGGCTAGTGAACCTTGATGTTGGGAAGGGCAGCCCATTCTGGGTTACAGGCAGGTTACACATGACTGTACAGCAGTAGCAGAGAGCTAAAGTAATCATCCAGGTTCAGGGCCATTCCCTCATGTATACAGCACTAAGAAGAAAACACCAGAATTCACTTTTTCTTTCTTTTTTTTTTTTTTTTTTTTTTTTTTCTTCTCTACAACCTCCCAAACATTCAGAAAAACAATGACCCTTTTTAACCCAGCTCTTACTCCAAAACCTATCTCAAGTTTTTCTCCCTGTTCTCAAAGGCTAGGAGAGGAGAAGAGCAGAGGTAGCAGTAGAGATCCTTCCTTCAAGTACTACCGCAAGCCCACTGAAATCAATGGAAAGGCTTTCAACTATTTTAATAGACACAGATCACATCCCTCAGCAGACATGCCTGTTTCCAGCATACACCACCCTGGAGAAAAAAGGTAGACAGACAAAACTGGCTTCTACTTCCAACTCAGGTACGAACTCAAAACTGATCAGTCGCAGGCCCCCTGGGAAATGCTGGCAACTTCAAAGACACAACAGAAAACAAAGCAAAAAAGACCACACACTCATCTAGCTTTTCAATAAGCATGGACTTCATTGAATGTTGTGATCCATGCCTCCAAACACAGGAGCTGTTTTGGGTTTTTGTTTTGGTTTGTTGTGTTGTTTATTGGTGTTGTTTTTTCCTGAAAGAGACTGTTTTGATGTTTTCTAACTGAAGCGTCTTTGCGTTTAATTTCCAAATGACACTTCAAAGCTAGGTAAATTATGTCATTGGAAAGCTTTTCCATGAGGAGCTTTTCAAAGGATACCAATTCCTGGTTTTTACAGGGAAAAAAATAGAGCTAAAAAAAAAAAAAGTTTTGTTTTTTTTTTTTTTTTTACTTATTGCATGCTACCTCCAGTATATAAATTTGAGTATCTATACAGATCTCATCCCAATCATTTTGTCAAAATGATAGCAAGACCTCTTTTCCACCTATTCCTCACTGAAATCTTTAGATACCACTAAAACAAGAGCCTAATCCCTAAACATTACTCAGAAAGGAAAAAAAAAAAAAAAAAAAGAAAATTTGCAGAAATAAATATTGGGGCTGTTCAGTCTGGAGAAGAGAAGGCTCCGAGGTGACCTCATTGTGGCCTTCCAGTATCTGAAGGGGGCCTACAAGAAGGCCAGGGAGGGACTTCTCAGGACATCAGGTAGTGATAGGACTAGGGGGAATGGAATGAAGCTGGAGATGGGGAGATTCAGGCTAGATGTGAGGAGGAAGTTCTTCACCATGAGACTGGTGAAGCCCTGGGATGGGTTATCCAGGGAGGTGGTTGAGGCCCCGTCCCTGGAAGTGTTTAAGACCAGGATGGATGAGGCTCTGGCCGGCCTGATCTAGTGTGGGGTGTCCCTGCCCATGGCAGGGGGTTGGAACTAGATGATCCTTGTGGTCCCTTCCAACCCTGACTGATACTATGATACTATGAAATAAAGCAAGTTTTACCCCAGAGAAGGCAGCAGAGCAAGGCTATAAACTGTATATGGTTTTTCCTCAGTCAGACTGTTCTTTTAATTTTTATCCTCCATTTTCATTTTGCTTCATTCTTACTTCCACAGTAGCTGAGGGTAAGCACTGTCCATCTTTATTATCATGATATATACCAGAATGATCTTATGAACTTCGTAAGACCTCAATTCTGCTAATCTAAACATTTCTTATTTAGATCCCCTTACCTAGAATCCAGTTAATGCTGAGCCTGTAAAAGAAGACAAGCACTAAACATTAATACAATCCCAATAGCCAAAAAGACAGTAAAGAAACTGAAACCACAATATGTTGTAGAGAAAGCATCTTCCATTATCTCAGCCTCGCAGATCTATTTCAATTCACATTTAAGGAGATCTGAGATCTCATAAAATAAATGTAAGTGCTAAGTTTCCAAGAAACATAAACTAAACTGTAATTCCACTCCACTCTAACATATTCCATCTTTTCAGAAAGCTGAACCGTGGTTGCCAGTGTTGGCAGAAGGCCCTCTTATAATAACATTACATGTATACTGTAGTTCCCTTGATGTCTTTCATATTTTTTCATAAACAAAATTACAGTGACAGCATAGTTCATTACAGGAGATTTCATTAAAGAACTAGTTTATTTTAAGAGAACACCAGCAGAGAACTGTCTTCAGGGATGGAGACAAGTAAAAAGTCTGATTATGCTTTCATGAAAATCAGGCAGAAATTATGCAGGATTTTGACACTGTAAAACAGGAAAAATCCTCTTAACAGACACAGGGAACAAACTGTTCTACCATGGCACCGTGTTGATAAGAAGGCACAGCCCTGGCAGGTTGCAGCAAGGCAACAAATGTGGCCCTTATTAGAGGTGGAATCCCACTCCTTGCCCTGGG
Source organism: Picus viridis (assembly GCA_033816785.1). Lineage (NCBI taxonomy): Eukaryota > Metazoa > Chordata > Aves > Piciformes > Picidae > Picus > Picus viridis. The sequence goes on along the minus strand of CM066570.1, from coordinate 23,478,709 downwards.
CAGGCAGTGCCTTGCCCCCAGTCCCTAGTGCCAGATGGGGAACCCCAAGGAGAAGTTGTTGCTGAAGTTCAGTGACTGGGAAGAAGGAACTTCTCCCTCATTACAGCCCATACTACAGTGAGTGAAGCCCTACCACAATACTCAGCCATCTACTTTCCTCTTTCACCATCAGAGCTGCACCTGGCATGAAAAAAACAAAACAAAACAAAACAAAAACTAAAACACAACACACCACAACCACCAACAAAACCCCAAGCAGTCAAGTGGAGGTTCTCAGGTATTGCTTTTGTTTTATTTTTCCTTCTTCTGATGCCAATAAGACCAGCTCCTAAAAAAACACCATGTTCTGACTCACTGGCAATTGGTTTCATTTTTTTGTCTGCTGCTTCTCTTTCACAAAAATATCTAGTCTCTAGTTTGGGATTAATCAACTGAAAGGTCACCTCACAGCTCAGAGTTTGCAAAACCTTAATCCAAATAAATGTGATACGGTAGTTTTAAACTCATATCTGATTCTCAATCGAATCAGATATGCTGTCTCCTATTGTTACTGCAATTTACCTCCCAAGTATATGCTGCAGAGATAAGACACAATCAACACTCTCTATGACTTCAGGGGATGGGTTGATGGAAGAGTAATTTCTCGTTTTATTTTTTTGTTGACTCTATTTTCACTCTGCTCTCCAGCATGACAGCTTTGAGGTATCTGTGATAAAGATACACAGTCAAAGCATTAGTGGCTCAAAAATACTCTCCCTTTCCCTAGAAAAATTGGGTCCAGGATTATAAAAATCCTATTTTTATTCTTTTCCCAGAAGACAAACACAATTACCCTTTTCTACTAGGGCTCCCACAAAGTATCTGAAGTCTCACACAATAAAGAGCATCTCGCTGCTATCATTTCCTCTTAAGGCAGGGGCAGTGGTTGAATAGAACCATGTACTACTTCTGCACTGAAACTCAGACGCTATGGGCTATGTCTGTAACCCAGCTGGTGGCACAAGGCATCAAGCTATTACCTCTGAGGTATGGCCACAATGCCTTTTAAATGTGAGGCCCTTCCAGGCTGCTATGTTTCCTTTTAATGACTTCAAGGAAAGAGAGTAGAGAGGGACTGCAGGATGGATTTTCATTATTCCATGCTGTTGTCAGACTGCTTTCCTTTCGTGACACTGTGAATATGCAGCTCACTGTGGTTTCTGAAACATGTTTAATGCATGATATTTGAAGAGCTGCAGAAAACACAATATTAAAATTTCAACATAAAAAATAATAGCATTATGGCTCATTACACCCTCTACTGCAGTCATCTGAACTATGAGTAACATCCTGTCATCTAATTCTATAAGATCTGTGATCATGTTTTACACAATGTCATCTGTCTCACAGAAACAAGAGGTTGAAGACTTCACACTCTGAAGCAGATCACAAGTGCTTGCTAGTGGTCACCTAAGGATGAGGTGCACTTAAAACTAGATCTGCAGAACCAAAAGGACATCAGAGAAAATCAAGTCAGAAATGGAAAACACCAGAACCAAAATATTATGAATATAGTGAGATTAGTGGTTTCAATAACCCCAGCAGGCTTTATGCATTTACTCAAAATACTTATATTTTCACAGAATTACAGACTATTAGTGGTTAAAAGTGACTTCTAGAGATCATTGAGTCCAAACCCTCTGCCAAAGCAGGTTCACATAGGGCAGGCAGCACAGGAATGCATCCAGGTGGGTTTTTTAAATCTCCAGAGAACAAGACTTCACAACCTCTCTGGGCAGCCTGTTCCACTGCTCCTTCATTCTCACCATAAAAAAGTGTCTCCTCATGTTGAAGTGGAACCTCCTGTGTGCCAGTTTGTACCTTGTCCTATCACTGGGCACCACCGAAAAGAGACCATCACTTTCATCTTGACACCCACCCCTCAGATATTTATAGATGTTGATAAGATCCCCTCTCAGTCTTCTCAAGACTAAAGAGCCCCACATCTTTCAGTCTTTCTTCACAGTTGAGATGTCCAAGTCTGTGATCATCCTCAAAAGTCTCCACTGGACTTCCTCTGGTAGGTCTCTGTCTCTCTGGAATTGGAGAGCCCAAAACTGGGCACAGCAATCCAGGTGTAGTCTCACCAGGGCAATGTAGAGGTGGAGAAGAACCTGCCTAAACCTGCTGGACACACTTTTCTTAATGTACCCTAGGATGCCATTGGCCCTCTTGGGCACAAAGGCACATTGCTGTCCCATGGAGACTGTCATGCTGTCCCATGGAACTGCTTTCTAGCAGGACAACCCCTAATCTATAATAGTGCCTGGTGTTATTCCTCCCCAGGCGCAGGACTCTATACTTGTTCTCACTTAAGTTCATGAGGGTCACTTTCATCCAGCTATCCAGCCTGTCCAGATCTTGTTAGATGGCAGCAGAGTCTGACAAAGTGTCAGCCACTTCTCCCAGTTTTGTATCACCAGTGAACTTCACATCATGTTTATAAAAATGACATGTTTTTTTTGTTGTGGTGGTGTTTTGTTGTGGTTGTTGGGGTTTTGTTTGTTAGTTGCTGTTTTTTGCTTGTTTGGTGTTGTTTTGTTTTGTTTTTCCTGACTCCACACAGTTCTGGTTGCTAGCATTTCTAACATCACTCTGAAAGCACTGGTATCATCAAAGCCTTACCACGTACCTCATCAGGGCACCTTGGAACTACTCTTTCATCGTTGCTTTTTCACCTCTGCCACAACCTATGCCTAATACAGAATGCAGGATTAACCAGGTTGGAAAAGACCTTTGAGATCATTGAGTCCAACTTATCTTTTGATTAAAAGAAATTCACATATTGCTAGGTGAAACAGAAACAGCCTTTTCTTCAAAATGTTCATTGAAAACACTTGTTAGACATAATGAGCCAGCAAAATTGGTCAGAAAAGCAGAAGTCTACATTCAAAACCACCTGGAAATACCATGGGGTTTCAATGCTTTTGCAAATCATGTCAATTTCCTTCTCCTACTTAGTAAACATTTTCTGTTTTAAAACCCATTTATTGGTTCTGACCACTCTCACAAAGGAAGTGAAATGGCATGTATTATAGACATGCTGCTGTTGAAATAGACCTTCCCATTAAATTAAAATACTATAATAGAAATTGCCAGGCTTGCCATGATGACTCTCAGAAAACAAGCTGGCACATCGCTATCTGCATTTATTTGGCATCCTTGTTTAGTTTTATTGAAGTAAAACTAACCCAGAATCTTAATGGAACTGCCTGAAGTCTGCTGTCTGCTCCAGTGCTAATAAAAGCCACTCAGTGCCAATCTAATTCACTGCAACCAACTTGGGATATCTGGATAACAAAGCTGGAGTGAACTGCATGTCTGTCTTGCCAGCACCCTCTGCTTCTCTGGGCAACTCAGAGATGGATGATTTAGGAAAAGAATAAACTCATAGTGGTAATTCTCAAATATATCTTCCCAGCTTTGTGACACTGTGAGATTTAGTATGACTGAAGGCTGCTAGGTCAGAAACTGTATCTACAGTTAGTGTTTTCTTTATAAAAACAAACAAGACCCTTCAGAACCATGATATAGTTGTTCCATCCCATAAGGAAAAACCTACACAACATTCAGCAGATAAGTGCCTAGATTTCAGGGTACCAGAAGAACCCCAAACCCCAGAAAAACAAAACACACAAAAATACCCCAAAACCAATCAACTAACCAACAAAACTACACCCACAAAACAAACAAGCAAACAAAAACCCCTTTACCTTAAAATATTTAGTCTTGAATACAACCCTTTTCTTAGCTCATACAGTGGATACAGTGAACATCAACAGCACTATGCTCATTTGGGTTTTGCACTATTTTCCCCATATGCTTAATCCTGGCCAGTTTCCAGGTTAGCCCATCAGCACTTGATGAGGAGGCACAGCCAGGGCTTCCAGCAGACAACCTGAGGCAAGCCATGGGAGACTTAAGTGACCAGGGAAAGGCAATGACCTAGGAGCTACTTTGTACATTTGGGCTGCCAAGCTGCCCATCCCATTCCCTTTCCTCACTGCCATCACCCTGCCCTTGAAGACAAGCAGGGAGAAGGACTGTCTGCCTCCTGCACCCACCCCCTGACCCTTCCCTTCTTTCTCTCTTTTGTATAAGAGACAGAAATCATCATTAAAGGAACTGCGTGAATGTGCTCTCTTAAAAGGTATCTCCAGCTAATGTGACAGAAGTCATTTATTAGGATAGACTGTACGAAATAGCTCCCTGTAATTTAGCTCTTTTCATGCACTCTTTGGGCTTTCCTGGGGGTAAGAGGAGGAAAGTATGCTCCTTACAGGCACAACAATGACTGAAAAGCAATATCTTCTCTTCAAACATCAGAATCAGTGAAAACAGTTAAAATTAAATTCCAAGTCGAGTTTCTTGAAGTTATTCTTTCCCTGAAACCAACAAATGTTTCGGGTCTGGAGGGCAAACACACAGCACCAGTACATTTCTCGGATTCATTACTTTGCTTTTCTCCATAGGATTTAGATTGACATCTATTGGCCTAACTTGTGACACAATAGCCCAGTTCTTCAAATGTCAGCTCCATCTTCCATCTTGCTTTGTAAAGCTTCCTCCAGCACAGTGGAGTCAGATTCAGTGTTTTAACACAAACTGGTTCAGTTTATCCTGTTGATGTGAAGGCAATGCTCGTGCAATTTCTCACCTCTTATTCATAACACGGAAAAGATTAAAATCACTGATTAGGCCTTTAGTCTATTTTTTTGTTTAAAAGTTCCCTAAACATGCACCAGGGAGTTGATGCTGTGTTAGTCAACTGGTTCAGGCCAAGGAAATGCTGGCATAGACATCAAAGATGCATTTATCTACCGTCAAGTTATTTATACCATATTTCTTAATAAAAGTGAAATATCCTCTGCTTACACATGTAAAAATAAACTATAACTGTATACACAGAATACATGAATGTCTTTCTACTCCAACCCCTCTGCTAAATTTTGTTTTCCTAAAAGAGGTTTCCCAGCACCACATCCATATGGGTTTTGAGTATCTCCAGGGAAGGAGAGTCCATAACGTCTCTGGGCAGTCGGTTCTATTGTTCTGTCACCCGCAAAGTAAATAGTTTTTACCTCATGTCAAGACAAAACTTCCTGTGTTCCAGTTTGTGCCTGTTGCTCCTTGTCATGTCATTGGACACCACTGAAAAGAGTGATTGAAACAAGTGATTCTGACACTCTGCTCTGGTGAAACCTTACTTGGAGTCCTACTTGGAGCAATGAGAGTGGTAAAATTTTGGAACAATTTGTCCAAAGATATGGTTGAGGCCCCATCCCTGGAGACATTCGAGATGTGGTTCTGGGCAGCCTGATCTAGTTGGAGGTATCCTTTCTGACTGCAGGAAGGTTAGACAAGATGACCGTGAGAGTCCCTTCCAGCCTGATACAATCTGTGAAAAATCTGTGTCCACCCTTTTGACACCCGCCCATTATGCCCTCTTCTAAGCATTGGTAAGTTTCTCTTATAGTCTTCTCTAGGCTAAACAGCCGGGTACTTCTGTATCTGCAAGTCTCTTAGTCTCTCCTCATGAGAGACATGCTCCAGCATCTTCATAGTTCTATTCTGGACTCTCTCCGGTAGCTCCTCATCTCTCTGGAATTGCAGAGCACAGAGCTGGGCACAGTACTCCAGATGTGGCCTCAATATGACAGAGTAGAGGCAGAAGAGAACCTCCCTCAACTTGCTGGCCATATAAGTGAGACAAAGTCTACCAGAATTTTGGAACAGGCTAATTTAATTATTCAAGGCTTAACTTTTAGGAAGAGGCTGTAGATAGATCAATATATCACTTATTTTAATAAGCCAATAGGAATAGAAGACATAGATCCATACAGCTTGCGTTTTCTCAGAGAGTATATAATGTACAGGTCACAGAGATTTTGCTACTACAAAAATTAATACTTTCTTTTCCTAATGCTTGGGGACACATAATCCTCAAATATCATTTGGGTCATGTGAAACGAGCACAAGGAAATCCAGAAGGTTGTACAAAAATACAGCTCTTCTTTCTAAGCCGCTAGCAAACGAACAGCAAGCACATTATCTGGCTTTCCTTCCTCTCTGGAGGAGATAAAAGCAATATCTCTATAGCATGACCAGGTTCCTTTAGATTCTGTGTTCATCTTAAAAGTTATCTTTAAATGTTAGTGTAAACATTAAGGCAAAACAACACATTATTAGTTTTCACTATTTATGAGTTTCTGACAGATGGAAAGTTTTATTTCACCCACTCCTTTTTTGCATGTAGCCTGGCCACATGCTTACAGTACCAGGAGCTTCAGTAAAGAGTAAGTTAAGCAAATTTTTAAAATTCTGCAAAACACCACAACTTTCTCTAATCACAGCAACCAGTTCAATCCTCTGACTGTTGTCAGTAACCGGCGTCATCCCTGTACTGTATTTTGCTCACTTCATGAGTGCTCATTGTGCCATGCTGCCAAAGGATGAAGTGCTGTGGTAAAAATCTGACAGCCTTTCAAGTTACAGGTGCCTCAATGAGCCTTTTACAGCCTCTAAGCAGAAAATAGCAGCTCCTAATTCAACAGCTTCAAAGCTCACTAATTCTAGAACTAGAAATATCTCACCACAAGCTGACCTCATTAACAGCACTGACTTAACCAATTTGTCACAAACCAGGGAGTAGAGCTACAAGAAGTGATTCTCTGTTCAATTTAAATTAATTGCTTGCAGATGTGGCTAATGCTTTGCAAACAGTTGTCTTAGTGTTCTTAAATTTGTAGAGTTCAAGTTGTGTTCACATTTATAGTGGACTATGGTGGTCAGTTTAAATATAGGAAACCCGGGAGGGGTTTTTGTTCGGTTTGGTTTTCTTGGTGTTCTCTTTTATTTGCCCTTTTTTCCCCCCCTCTCTTCCCAACCCCCACGCCCCCCAAAAAAAGAAAAAAAATTGTAGAAGCTACTACTGTTCCCTGAAAGAAAATGTTAAGCCATAAAAGTGACATAAAAATAACCCAACACGCAGCCATGCAAAGTGGGAGAGTTGTGCCTAGACCTACAGTTTTCCACCTGTAAAAGTGTAACCAGAAGAGCAGACTAAGTTGTCCTCCTGATTAACGCAAGGCCTGAACTTCAGGAATCTTGCATTCAAGTCAACAAACCCAGCTGAGTTCAGGACTCAAACAACTTCAGGCAGATGTGAAATTCTTTCAGCAGTGACTTCCTTGGATGGTGACAGTTACTTTCATCAGGTTTCATAACAGGCTGCCATTCTGTACATCCACACAGCTTAGCATTTTAAGCCAACACATCAACCCTCCAAAAAAAAATTATCACTCTAGGTGCCACATTGCCCTCCCCCTGGCAGCCTCCAACCATGTTTTCCCTAGGCACCAGGGTGATCTGCAGGTCGGCTGGGTCCTCCCAGATGGGATAGGAAGCAGGACCTCAAGAGGAATGCATTGACCTTCCTGTACTTGAGCCACATCTTCTATGTCATCTTTATCCCAACTTCACTTTGCCATATAAATCTTATTTACTTATCAGCTTTAGCAGGTACCTGAATGTGTGACACTTGCAAAGAAAAACCACTGATACATCTTTTCAAGTAGTAGTAGAGAACTGGAGGCTTTTTTCTCCCCACAAAATTGTTGTTTCATATGTAAAAATGTACATTCAGACAAAGCTTTTGTTTACATGCTTTTTGTTATCATTTAATCTTCCTTCTACACCTGTCGGGTCTCATCATCTTTGATGAAAACAAATATATCTTAACACATGCATAACCATGAACAGTAAAAAACCAAAACAAAACAAAAAAAACTGTAGTACAAGCTGTAACTACTTTTACCAAAGATGTGTTAACTAAGGTGTTTGGATTTTTTTAATCTCATTTGCAAGTATGTTTCCAACTTTCTCCTTAAATATTCCCATACGCTACTCTTCTTACCCTTAAGATCAAAGTCAAGTATGTTGAAATGATGGTGCATGGTGGGAGGGTAAAGGATAGGGGGAATAAATAAGACACCTGGGAAGCTCAGGCTGGATCTCAGAGTGTGCACCCCTAAGGGGTTGCCCCACAAGGCTGCAAGCTCTTCCATGTCTGAACCCCAGTGGCATCCAGCCCTGAACAGCCACCAACCCTCTTCCAGGGCCTATCCCATCCCAGTTATCCCTCTGTTCTATGATCTTGCCACTATACACAACCCATTATTTTGGTTTTTGAAGTGAAGTAACCTTGAGTTGTCAAGCTGTCATGTTCATGCTTAACTCTGCTATACACTCCTCCCCGAAGATACAAGTGAGATTGATTGCACTACTGATTTGTTCATTTCCACAACTATCTCACCATTAATATCCCTCTCTCATCCATTTGCAGCACCTGCTAAGCGCACAAAATTGATTATAATGTCCAATTCAGTAGGTAAAACCTGGGATAGTTGTTTTGGGGGCTTTTTTTGGTTATTTTATTTTGCTCTTCAGGCAGCATAGGGAGGGCAAAACCCAATGTAAAACAGTAAAACATGGAGGTTCAAAAATTAACTAGCTTAACAAGAGGTAGAAAAAAGCTTTAGCCTTGTCAGGGCTGCCTTGTGCAGTGTAAGAAATTATGCAGTTGCCTCAGTGCAGGTTTTAATTTACGTATCCAAAAGTGCTATATCTCAGAGTAGATTAAGAGAGCTACATGTTTCAGCTTTAAGTGCTCATCAAGCCAAGAGATAACTGAACTGATGAATGGGACATTTCAGATCCTGAGTACTATTGCATAAAAAGTGTGATTTGAATTTGTCTTTCTTCTTAGGCTGTACCATCCTAACAGCATTTATAAATAGATAAAGAACCTCAAAAATCAAGAGCTGCCAGAGTGCTTGTTCTTCATCATCCAATCACTGAAGTATAGGACTTCTGAATCCATATATTTGCATTGGCGTAATCTGCACGTTGTAGTCTCTCCTCCCTTAATCAATTGATTACTGAATAACAAATGGTAAATAAAGTTATTAATTCAATCTGACAGAAGGCAGTCTCTTGGTCATTACCCCAGGGAAACTGAAAGATACCAAGTTCCTTTAACAGTTGAGGAGCTTCAACATTAAATAACTGCGCTCCAAAGGACGGGTATGATGTGCCATTAGTTTTTAATGAAGCGGTTTCCTCAGACTTGCTAGATTTACAGGCTCAGAAATCATCACCTGATGAATCAATCTGTTTTCCTCTGCTGAGATGTCAGGACAGACTGGGCTACTCTAATTGGAAAACCAGACAGCAGAGGCTCTGTTAAGGCAAAGGCTGTATTTGGACATTAGAGACTGTAAGTCTTTATTCAGCCCTTCAGCATGTTCTGTAGAACGATTGTTGACCATTCAGTGTAAAAGTGCATCCTGAATCTCTAAGTGGCAAAAAAAAATGAAAAGCAAGTGTGTCTAAAATTTGGAAACTGCACAAAGTGAGCACTGAAAACATGAAGGCTGCTCACTGCATTTTTCCTTTTGCACAGTATTGCACTGCATGAGACAATCCTGATGCTCAGGTGTATATAGGAAGGTGTCACCTAGAAAGACCTTTCCCCTGCACTGCTCTGCTCCACCTGGATAACCTTCTCCTTTGTCTGACTGTGCCAGCACAGCTATTATAAGGGCTCAGCACTAGTCCACCCTCTGGCCAGAGGGCAAAGCAATAAAGAAGGGGAGTGTGCCGATCATCTCTTTATGCCTTCTGGCTGGCTCAGCTCACAGAGACCAAATGTCTTATCCCCTGATTGTGCAGTTACACAGCTAATTATTTGGGGGTCTGTAAAATATGGTTTTGATTTTGACATTGTGTAGTCACATTCAAACCCAGTGGCCAAAGCTATGCCTTTATGGTAAGAAACTTCTGACGGATCCTCCCCATCTCCTCCTTTTATTCATCACTCCTTAGACCAATGCCTGGGGCCTTGTGCTGGCTTGACCCTGAATGCACGTCAGACACCCACCAAAGCTGCTCTATCATTCCTCTTGAGTGATACTGGAAGAAAAGTACCATAAAAGGCTGACGGACAGGGTGATCACTCAGCATTTACCATTGAGGGCAAACCAGACTTCACTCAGAGAGAAATTAATCTATTATCAACCAAATCAGAGTAAGATAATAACAAATAAACCCACATCTTTCCCCCACACCTTCATTCTTCCTGGTCTCGATTTCACTCCTGATTTCTCTATTTCCTCCCTTGCAGTGGCACAAGGGAACAGGAAATGGGATTTATGGTCAGTTTATCACACTTTGTTTCTGCTGCTCTTTCCTCCTCAGGAGGAAGACTCCTAACACTCTTCCCCTGCTGCAGCATGAAGTCCCTCTTGTGGAAGTCAATCCTCCATGAACTTCTCTAATGTGAGTCCTTTCCATGTGCTATAGTGCTTCAACTATTTTGGTACGAATCTCTTCCATGAAGTGCAGTCCTTCAGCAATAGACTGGCCCTGTGGGAGTCCTCCATGGTGTCAAAAGTCCTGCCACCAAATTTGCTCTAACATAGGCTCTTTTCTACATGGGGTCACAGCTCCTGCCAGGAGCCTCCAACACAGGCTTTCCATGCATTGACAGCCTACTTCAGCACATCCACCTGACCTGGTATGGTGACCTTTAGGGTCTGAAACTTTCCATTTGCTCAATTGTCAACCTCCACAGGCTGCAGGTAGGCTGCCTGCCACCCACAATCTTTATCACAGGCTGCAGGGAAATCTCTGCTCCAGTGCCTGGAGCATCCTCTCCCCCTCCTTCTTCCCTGACCTTCATATCCACGCACTTTTTTCACATATTCTCACTCCTTTCTCTGCCAACAGTTGTGCAGGCTTTTTTCACCCCCTTATTAAATATGCTATCCCAGAGGTGCTACCACCATCATTAATGGGTTTGGCCTTGGCCAACAGCAGGTTTGTCTTGGAGTTACCTGGTGTTGTCTCTATCAGACATAGGGCAAGTTTCTAGCAGCTTCTCAGAAAAGCCACCTCAGTAGCTTCACTACTATCAAAACTTTGCCACATAAAAGAGTTCAGGACAAATTGGAATGAGTCCAGGAGAGCTCTAGGATAGGCAGCACAGGAGCAGTGGCCCTGTGATGAAGTGCTGGGAGAGCTGAACTTGCTTTGCCCAGGGAGGGGGCCAAAGCTAGCGAGTGACATTCAAAATGACAAAGTAGACAGAACAACATTTATCACATGAGGTCACCTATTGCTATGCTGAAATGCATACAGCAGGCACACTATGCATAACTAACAAATAATCACTCACAAACTCAAATATTAAGCTCTCAAATCTTATTTCAGCTAGAAAGGTATGGAAATTATCTGCTATTTTAAGCGTGCTTGTCATAGGCAATTATGGAGATCTCTCAAGGCCAGAGCTTTGAAAGTTTATAAAGGGTTCTCAGGTACAACTTGTGGAGCAAAACACATTGCAACTATTAAACTACTCATTTGTATAGCACAGATAAAAAAGATACAGTTTTTTTACATTTAGACAAGAATGGCTATAAAGATGACCAGGGGCCTGGAGCACATACCCTGTGGGGACAGGTTACAAGAGTTGGGGCTGTTTAGCCTGGAGAAAAGAAGGCTCTGGGGAGACCTGACAGTGGCCTTCCAGTACCTGAAGGGGGCCTACAAGAAAGCCAGGAAGGGATGTTTACAAGGGCTTATAGTGATAGGACCAGAAGAAATGGATTGAAACTTGAGCAGGGCAGATTTAGACTGGATATTATAAAGAAATTCTTCACAATGAGAGTGGAAAGACACTGGAACAGTGTCATGGTAGGGCCACACGGCCCCAGCACAAACCAGGACAGATACTAAGGTATCTAAACATGGTCCTCCTCTCCCCCTCCTCCCTGCAGAAAGCCAAGGTAATGGAGGAAAGGGGACAGGACCATACATGTCTGGTAATCAATCCTGTATCTATGGTAAGGGCATGTGTTCTGGCCACAGGCTAGCAGAACCCCTTCCTATTGGGTAACTATGTGCTGTTTTCAGTGCCCTATTGGCCCAATCGATCTCAGGCAAGATTTATATACCAGCTGATTTCTACTTGCCTGTGCCTTGCTTAAGACTTGCTTAGTCTTGCTCATGCCTTGCTCAAGCCTTGTGTGCTTGAACCTGCTTGGACCTTGTCTGGCTTGAAGCTGCCTCGAATTGCCTGGTCCAGCACCTGGGATAAAGCCACAAGCATACACACTGCAAGCTATGAGAGAAGCCACAAGTTTAGGAGTCAGAGCCAAGCCTGCTTCCCCTTGCAACCAGGATTTTGCTGTGCCTCAGTTTCCCCAGGACAAAGCAAGCACCCATTGCTAGCAGTGTCATTAACAGCCCGCCCTCCACTGAAGCCAGACCAGCCATCGACGACCGCGTGGCATTCCTGCCGGCAACCTGCCGTGCCTGGTGCATGAGCGCCCCAAAGCCTCTAATACACAGCAGCAGCACTCCCTACTTGGCTACAACCAGTTGTGAGTAATTAATTCATTGCCTCTTTGGCATAACAGTTCTTGTTGAGTCTCCCCCCACTGTGGTCAACAGCCATTTTGCTCCCAGGGTATTCTCTTTCTGTAATATTCCTCCTGTTTTGCATAGAATTGTTAAATTGTTATAGTTGCCCAAATCCTGTACATTCCCACTGTAAATATATTCTAACCATGCATCAAACCTTTTGATATGTTTTGGCAATTTTCATATTAATAAAAGGTTATTAAATCTTTATCAATATTGCCATATCATTTATAAATACAAGAAATAATATATCCTTCGATAAACAGGTTGGCCAGGGAGGTCATGGATGCCTCTCCCTGCAGCTGTTTGAGGTAGGTTGGATGAGGCCTTGAGCAACCTGGTCTAGTTGAAGGTGCCCTTGCCCACGGCAGGAGGGTTGGAACTAGACGATCCTTAGGGTCCCTTCCAACCTAAACCATTCTATAATTCTATGATAATCTTATGGGTACAAATTCATCTGATCTCAAAGCATGGATGCAGTACTTGGTGTGTGCAGTTATGCCCATTTGTACATCACAGTGAAAAATGTATTTCAGTGAAAAAAGAAATCCAACAAAAAACCCAACAAAACCACCCCTAAAAACCCCGCTCCAAAACCCCCACCTCTTGAAAGAACAAACTAAAAAGTCCGACACAACCAAAACCTTTCCTTCACAAATCCTTAGTACTTTCATGATTAAAAATACTACATGCATAGCCTTATGTAATACTTGGCCACTTGGTATTCCAGGTCTGCCAGAAGTAAAAAATGCTTCAAGACCTCAAGATTTGCACTAGATTTCAGTTCTAAAAATAAGGAATTGGCCCAGGTTCAGAATGGGTGTAATACAGCTCTTTATCGAGTATGAATTAGTTTGCTCAGCACCAACATGAGCTACTATGACAGCTTTAGTTTACTTTCATATTTGTCTAAAAGCACTCCCTAAATTTGCCTGGAATTCTGCCACAGACAGTACAGAACTGCTGAATGACAGACTGAGGGCATTTCTTCACAATCTGAACTTTTTAGGGTCATATATACAAGAAGAAAACTATCTTCAACCTAATAAACTCACTAACTTAATGCTTACTAGACCATCCAGATTTTATGGCTGGAAGCAAATTATTTTATTTCACTCAATTTATCTCAGCACAATGTGAAGACCTTAAATAGTTACTAGCAATGATAAGGAATTATTTCCCTGGAAGACACTTAGAGCTTCAATTCTGAGTGTTTCTCCACTTATTAATTATGCATATGAAAAATTCCACTCAGCCTAGAAAGGATGTTCCTGAGACCTGATCTCAGGGTGTGGCACATCAGCACTGCAGTGATTACTAATGAGAAATGGCAATACACTAATCAGACTTAGTGGAACTAACTAAAAGGATAAATCAAGCCAGGAGCAGCACCTTAGACTTCCTGATTCAAATTGAATCTCCCTTAATAACACAATGAAACTTTAAACTTATACTTCATTCAGAGAACACATCCAGTTGGAAGAGACCTCAAAGATCATTCAGTACAACTCTCAACCCATCACTGAAGATTCCACACTAAACCATGTCCCTAAGCACCAAGTCCACACACTGCTTAAACACCACCAGGGACAATGACTCCACCACTGCCCTGGGCAGACCATTCCACTGCTCAAGAACCCTTTCAGTAAAGAAGTGTTTCCCAGCACCCAGCCAAACCTCCCCCCGGAGCAGCTTGTAACCATTTCCTCTAGTCCTGTTGCTTGACACTAAGGAGAAGAGGCTGGCTTCCTCCTTACTCCAACCTCCCTTCAGGTAGTTGTAGAGTGATGAGGTCTCCCCTCAGCCTTCTCTTCATACTGAACAACTCCACTTCCCTCAGACACTTCTTGTAGGCCATGTGCTCCATGCCCTTCACAAGCCTCGCTGCTCATCTCTGGACATGCACTAGCACCTCAATATCCTTCCTGTAAGGAGTGGGGCAGAACTCTACACTCCTGTGTTTTAGGAATCAGTCAGAAATCACAGTGAATCAAATACAGTACCTACAGTGCATAAACTTAATGTGCCATAAAGAGAATATCTAACAGTCAGCCATGCACAAAGGAATCTCTGTAATTAAAATTAGACAATTCAGTATGGGTACTACTGGAGTTTTGTTGCAAATTGTACTTTTTAGTTGTTTACTGTTAACGCATTCATTTTAATATTATTTTTAAGGCACCTGCACTTTTATTTCAAGCATTTTTACTTTTAGTTAGCCCTTTCATTGCTTGCTCCCCAGGCACTATAACATCTTTCTCAAACCATTAATAAAGTCCTCAGTTGAATACTGAGAGAACAGTACAAATGAGTCAAAAGCTTTTCCATTCCTGGGTTTCCTTTTAAAGACTGCATAGTTCCAACCAGCTTCAGAGAACTTTCCTCACAAAATGCAGCAAAGCCTAGTTACATGTCCTCTATCATTCAGCAAGCCTTTCACTTTTACACAAAAGCAAATAGACTCCTATTGCACTTGTGGATTCAGACATCCAAATTCCTGGTTACCCCCAGATACATGTCTAAAAATGAACTTAAATACTTTATAAGACCTAGAGTTTAGTGGTGTCTGTTGGGGTTTTTTGTTTGTTTGGAGTTTGGTTTTGTTTGTTTGTTGGTTTTGTGTGTGTGCGTGCATATTTGGTGGGTTTTTTTTAGCTTTGTTTGTTTGCTTTTCCTCTCTCATTTAGATCAACTGAATTCTCAAAATAGTTGCTTGGCAAAATATTCCTTCAATTTAGCTATAACCTCAGAAATAATGGTTCCTGTATTCTGGGAACATGCTAGGCAAAAGTCCAGGAATAAGAAAATGCAGTGCACGTATTGGAAGCTTGTTCATTTTTGCTGCATTTAGAAGTCCTTCCTTCTTTCCTTGCAACTGTGGTAATATGGTGCAACGGTCTTATCAGGTACTTATTCAAAGTATATTAAACTAGCTCAGATTTCATAGAAGTAAACTGGTTTGGTTTGGGTTTTTTTCTGAATTTTGGTACCTCTGCTGTGAATGCCGCTGGAAGAAAAGAGTGATACTGTTGCCACAGCCCTCAGCCTGTTTCATCCTCAGTTTCTTCTTCACCTTCACAAACCCAGCCCTCAGTACCTAGTGAGAAATTGCACATGTCTATGCAGGGGAGATGATGCTGTTGTCTTGGGCAGATTTAGATACAGGTCAAGAACTACCTGCACACATGGCTCCTTCTAGAAATCAGGGTTGGTCTGCTCCCTTATAGCACTGATAGGATGATCATCTGTTCTTTGGAACTGATTCTTAAATGATGCTCCACTCTGTTACCTGAATTTTACACTACTGTAAATTTGCAAAAAAAGTACTATAATAAAAGGAGAGTAAAGGCTCAATACTCCTTGAAATTTCTGAGAATGACAGAGATTAAGGTTAGAAGGGACCCCTGGATATCATCTGTTCAACAACCTAATGTCAACTAGAGAAGGTTGCTTGGGGCCAAGGAAGGGTATCCCACAACTACTTTGTACCCTTCACAACTCTTTGGCCACCTTCACAAGGACAAACACTTTTCTTACCACTGCTCTGAACCTCCTGTTTTGCAGGTCATATTTGTTCCCTCTCTTCCTTTTGCCATGTACTTCTGAGAAGAGACTGATCTAGCCTGTTTTATACCTTCCCATAAGGTACATAAGCAGAGCAATATGTCTCTTTATCTCTCTCACCAATTTCCCATCCATTTTTCAATCCACTAATCCATCTCACGTTTCACCAATCTCTCTATAGAATACTATAGAAGACAAAGTCAGAGGCCCTACTGAAGTTAAAAGTGGGCAACTTCAGCTGCTCTCCCCTCACCCACACAGCCAGCTAACCTATAAGGGAAGGCAACCTGGAAGGTCAGACACATCTTGCCCATGGCAACTCCATGCTGGCTGTTCCTCCTTGACCTTGTTTGGTCATGGTTTCCAAAAGGATTTGTGACATAACCTTCCCTAGTTCCTCCTCCTCTTCCCTCTTGAGGCTGGAAGAAATGTTTGCCTTTTTACTGTCATTGTGAACCTCATTGAAGATGTTAGAGAACAGCCTCACACTGACCACTGCCAACCTTACCCCCAGCGATCTTTGGGGCAGCCTGCCTAGTCCATTGGACTCGTGTATGTCCAATTGGCATAAAAGCTGTCAGATTTGATCTTCCTCTGATGTGGGTAATTCTTCACTCCCCTAAACTATGACACTTGACTCAGACTAAGGTAGGGGCAGAATTTACCAGAAAACAAACAACCAGGAAGACACAGAAAAAGCTGAGGTAACCAATGCTGTCTCACTAGGTAACCTAGTCAGAACAGCCCCTGCTTCTTTTAGTGCTGGGGTCACATTCTTCTTAGCCTTCCTTTTGCTGAAATATATGTACAGAAGCTTGTACTCCTACTTTCCACATCCTTCTCAGTTTCACTGTCAACTAAGCTGTGGCTTTCCTCCACCCCCTTCTAGATCCATACAAGCTTTGAAAATGCCTCTGTGTTATTCCTGGGTAGACCACACCAGCTACCTGCTCTGGTGCACTTGGTTCTGTGCATGAGTTTTGCCCACGCTGACCTTCTGCCAGACTTGTCTGATTTTCTGCAGGCTGGAAGGGACCATCCTTGTGCTCTGAGCCTTTCTGCCCTCCAGGGCAGCCTCCCGTGGGATCCTGCCAAGCTGAAATGTGCTCTTCTCAATCTTCTTACTAGTTACTGAATTTCACAGAATTCTTCACATTAAACTACTGCAGTACTAACTTAACAAAAATGTTGTTTATCACAAAAGCCAAACCATCTCAAACAGATTAACTACGCTACCCAAACACTTCTGTTGTACATATTATGCTGCCTTGCCTTTCTCAGAATCTGAAATGGAGAATCTGTATACATTAGTCATTCAGTGAACAGCTCATTCTCAAGGGCTGAGTGCAAATGCACAGATTTATGAAAATCAAAATAATAATAATAAAAAACCAGTCTCATCCAAAGGCTGCTCTTTTTTTGTGTAAATGATGTGAACATGTGGGTTTATTCTGTGCCATGAACCAGTTGATATCATATAAAATTAATTATATGAGGCTGTGCCAAAGTCATTAGTGAGGCTAAATCCTAAAGTCTGGGCGAAATACAAGATTGTCCAAGAGGATAAGCCAAATCTTTAAGTCACTCTAACACCTACAAAACACTCAATATTTTTATTAGTTTCTCTTTGGCCAGACTTCAGCCAATGGTATCCAATTGTTGTCTCCAATGGTAACCAAAATGTTGTCTCTGTGAGTGGCAAATGAAGTCCCAATGGTGCCTCTAGCTACAACATGGGAGAAGGTTTCCAGAGAGACAAGAGTACAATGGGGATACCAGCAGGTACAAAAGGCAGAGAGATTCCTTTGCAAAAAAAAAATCTTCACACCGGAGTAATCAATTGAAATTGGAGCTGATAACAGTCCCCCTCCATCTCACGCATCTCCCCAGGGTGGGCACCTTTCCTTCTGCTCTCTTCCTCCCAGCTACAGCACAGGCTAGGGCACTATGCCCTTGCTGGCTGCACCTGCCATGGCTGTGCTCCTCTGAGCAGCAACCCTCTGTTGCCTACTTCTCCAAGCAATGTTCTTGTTATTAGTATCATCTTTTGTTACTATTGTTAGGGGAAAAGAATTTATACATCCACAAGCAGAATGGGGAAGAATTCTAGGTAATTAATATTGTTAGTTCTCTCTCAAAGATCTGTGCCTAGAGATATAATCACAATATGTACATGAATGATGTCCTGAGCCTTAGTGCCTTTGAAAATGAAGGTTTGCCTTTCAGTACCTCCTGTATCTGCTGTAATGGGGAGTTCTGGAGGATTCAATTTCAGAAAGATTTTACAAGGCTCATGTTGAGTTGTATGGAGATGCAGTTGGAGCCCTGTAATCTTCCTATCACACCCAGCTGGAAGCTGCCTGATACATCAATCTAATGCAGTCAGAGCCTGCAGCTTACAACCCTTCCCTACATCCATCTATCAGTTGTATGTCCAGATCAATGAGAAAGTGATCACTCTACTGGGGACGAAAAAAAAACCCACAACCAACCACCACATAAAAACCCCAGTGATAGAATAATTGTAATAGGCATATGATGACTAAAACACACTCATCTACACTAATGGAAAAGCCAGCTTTACAACAGAACCTCAGGATGTAACAAAATGGTGTGGATGGTACAGAATATCTGGCTAAGTATCCTGGATGAAGTTGTTACATGAAAAGAGAAACCATAGCACACTGATTTCTGAAGAAATATCCGAAGGAAAAGAAACATAATGACTATGAAACCCTCAACTTTGTAGTAACGAATGTCAAGTCTCATTGAAAGAATCTACCCTTAACTAATGTTTCAATTAATGCCTTTAAAAGCTAAAATAGTATTAAAATAGTTTAATAGTAGATTGAAACATGTCTAATTTCACTTGATGTAACCTGAAATTGCTACTAAAAACAATTAAGCCAATGATGAATAAAATATCTCAGATAATCTGCACATCTAAGCAAAGAGCTGCATGAGTCACAAGGAATAATGACAAAAGCACAAAAGATCAGGGTAGAAATTGAGCCAAAACTGAGAGCATCTTCAGAAGCAGAGGACAGAGGAAGAGAGCCAAGTCACAGAATATGCACAAAAAAACAGTTTGCTTTTCTCTCCACAACCCTGGAGCAAGCACACAGCAACAAAATTATTTAAGGACACAGTAACTAACAGGTTAATCACAGTATGTAGCAGGTCAATCACTCAAACACACAGTAACAGGTTAATCTCATAAGGCATTGTAGAATTATCCAAATAAGGACTTCAAGTTATATTTATCCCTACTCGTCCTAGGGTTTCTATGGAGTCAGTCTATTTTGCACTTCCTGGGTATTAAACTGTTTGTTAATTTGCATGTCTCCTTTGTGTGGTCCTGCAGGGCTTACAAAAATACTGCATTCATTAACTCATAGGTAGTATTTTCCTCTCATTGTTTATTCATTATAGAATTAAACAATATCAGCCAATTCATTAATTGTTTCAATGCCTTCCGTACTGGAAAAGAGCTCAAAACACGGATCTCTCAGATGCTATCAGCAGGTCAAGGGATGCAATTCTCCCGCTCTACTCCATGCTGGTGAGACCCCACCTGGACTATTGTGTCCAGTTCTGAAGCCCCTATTACAAGAAGGATATGGACATGCTAGAAGATGTCATGACAATGATCAGAGGGCTGGAGCACCTCTCCTATGGAGACAGACTGAGAGAGTTGGGGTTATTCAGTCTGGAGAAGAGAAGGCTCCGAGGAGACCTTATTGTGGCCTTCCAGTATTTTAAGAGGACTACAAGAAAGCTGGGGAGGGACTTTTTAGTATGTTGGGTAGTGATATGACTAGGGGGAATGGAGCAAAACTAGAAATGGGTAGATTCAGATAGGATGTTAGGAAGAAGTTCTTCCCCATGAGGGTGGTGAGACATGGAACAGATTGCCTAGGAAGGTGGTAGAAGCCCCATTCCTGAAGGTTTTTAAGGCCAGACTGGATGTGGCTGTGAGCAACCTGATGTAGTGTGAGGTGTCCCTGCCCATGGCAGGGGGTTGGAACTAAATGATCCTTAAGGTCCTTTCCAATCCTGACACTTCTATGAATCTATCAGGTATTTTTGATACAGAAAGAGAAAATTAGCACAAATATTTCTGACTAACTTCTGTAAGTTCGTGTTAGTTGCATGTTAGTAGCATATGTTCTACTGGGTGCCTGTGAATTAACTACTTTAAATGGTATTGCTTCTTTAATTCACCCTCTCTGAGTCCTCTGATGATCCCCTTTTCTCAATAAGGTTTTTTTTTTTGTACTTTTTCCCTACTGTCCAATTAGCTCCAGACCAAATTCTGTTCTGCTTTTTAATCCAAACTTTCCCCTTCACTTTATTTAAAAGGATAAACAAGGTTAGAGAATTACTTCATCATCACACCTCATTGCCCATCCACCTCTTGCCATTATATAGGAAAGCTCATTAACTGCTCTCAATATTAAGGTAAATGAATCAATGCAAAACTTTGCCTTCTGTGTGCATTTGAGCTACTTGCATTATTGTCTGGGTTCATTCACCTCAGAAGCAAAGGCCACATCAAGATGACACAGCAAAGGGATTTACCAGAACCAGAATTAACCAGGTTGGAAAAGACCTTCGAGATCATCAAGTCCAACCTATCACCCCATACCACCTAATCAACTAAACCATGGCACTAAGTGCCTCATCCAGTCTCTCTTCAAACACTTCCAGTGATGGTGACTCTACCACTAACCTGGGCAGCACATTCCAAAGACCAATCTCTCTTTCTGGGATGAATTTCTTCCTGACATCCAGCCTAAACCTCCCGTGGTGCAGCTTGAGACTATGTCCTCTTGTTCTGGTGCTGGTTGCCTGGGAAAAGAAACCAACCCCCACCTGTCTACAACCTCCTTTCAGGTAGTTGTAGAGAGCAATAAAGTTTCCCCTGAGCTTCCTCTTCTCCGGACTAAACAACCCCAGGTCCCTCAGTCACTTCTCATAGGGCTTGTGCTCCAGACCCCTCACCAGTTTTGTTGCCTTTCTCTGGACACATTTGAGAATCTCAACATTTTTCTTAAAATGAGGAGCCTAGAACTGGGCACAGTACTCAAGGTGTGGCCTAACCAGTGCTGAGTACGGGGAACAATGACTTCCCTGCTAGCCACCCTATTCCTGATACTGGCCAGGATGCCATTTGCCTCCTTGGCCACCTGGACACACTGCTGCTTCATATTCAGCCTACTGTCAACCAGTACCCCCAGGTCCCTTTCTGCCTGGCTGCTCTCCAGCCACTCTGTCCCCAGCCTGCAGTGCTGGTGCATACCTTGGGTGTTTCTGCTGTGTGGTTGTAACGCAGCATGGTCCCTTCATTAAAGACTATGATGCCCCTTTGCAGCTTGCTGTGTGAACACACAGGTACCACTGATGCTCAAGGCCTTCATGTGCTGTTGTAACTTTCATGACAAACAATCTCTTAAATATCCTCACATCCTTCCTGTTAGTGGTTCAGGTGAACATCTCCATAAAGCAATTTCAGACAAGAGTGGTAAACACATGCTATAAACACAGATCCTTGAGAAGGTGGGGACCTTGGAGTCATCTGACAAATTAAAGCCAGATTGAGCACAGCAAATAACATGCTTCCATTTGACAGAGCTACCCATAACAGCTTAGACAATAACGCTCTGATTCTGTGTTGCTGGAGGGTGCAGAAGTGTTCATTAAAGAGCAGAAGGGATGTTCATAGAGCATAAGAGCCTCCAGCATGTTCTAAATGTGACTAATCAAACAGCTGGGTTTCAAGTAAAAACATCTAAACAAGTAGCAGCAGAATATTTGTATTCTCAGCTACTAATGCAACAACAACAACAAAAATTTCTTCTAAGCATCGTTGACATGTGAAAAATCAAATATGTATTACTTAAAATGATGCTCATGTGACAATACAAAAGTCAGGAAAAATCATAGAATCGAGAAGATTGGAAAAGACCTCAGAGATCACCAAGTCCAAACTGTCACCCAACAACTCATGACTAACTAAACCATGGCACCAAGTGCCATGTCTAATCCTTTTTTGAACACCTCCAGGGATGGTGATTCCATCACCTTCCTGGGCAGCACATTCCAACGGCCAATTACTCTTTCTGTGAAGAACTTTCTCCTCATTGCCAGCCTAAACTTCCTCTGGCACAGCTTGAGACTGTGTCCTCTTCTGCTGCTGCTGCTTGCCTGGGAGAAGAGACCAGCCCCCAGCTGTCTACAACCTCCCTTCAAGAAGTTATAGAGAGCAATAAGGTCTCCCTTGAGCCTCCTCTTCTCCTGGATACACAAGCCCATCTCCCTCAGCCTCTCCTCATGGAACGTGTGCTCCAGACCTCTCTCCAGCCTCGTTGGCCTTCTCTGGACATATTCAAGTTCCTCAATACCCTTCTTAAACTGAGGGCCCCAGAACTGGACACAGTACTCAAGGGTGGCCTAATGAATGCTGAGTACAGGGGCAGAATGACTTCCCTGCTCCTGCTGGCCACACTATTCCTGATATGGGCCAGGATGCCATTGGCCTTTTTGGCCACCTGGGCACACTGCTGGCTCATATTTAGCCTACTATCAACTAGTACCCCCAGGTCCCTTTCTGCCTGGCTGCTCTCCAGCCACTCCAATTCCAGCCTGTAGCACTGCATGGGGTTGTTGTGGCCAAAGTGCAGCACCCAGCACTTGGACTTTGAATGCCATCATGGTGGACTCTGCCCAATCTGTCCAGCCTGTCAAGGTCCTTCTGCAGAGCTTTGCCACCCTCTAACAGAACAACACCTATTCCCAGCTTGGTGTCATCTGCAAATGTACTGATGATGGACTCAATCTCCTTGTCCAGATCATCAATGAAGACATTAAAGAGCATAGGGCCCAGCACTGATCCCTGGGGGACACCACTAGTGACTGGCTGCCAGCTGGATATGGCACCATTCACCATCACTCTGGGCTCAGCCCTCCAGCCAGTTCCTAACCCAGCACAGAGTGCTGCTGTACAAGCCACAGCTGACAGCTTGGCCAGGGGTTTGCTGTGGGGAACGGTGTCAAAGGCCTTGCTGAAGTCCAGATAGACTACATCCACAGGCCTCCCCACATCCACTAGGTGGTCACCTGATCATAGAAGGAGATCAGGCTGGTCAGGCAGGACCTACCCTTCCTAAGTCCGTGTTGGCTGGGCCTGATCCCTTGGCCATCCTGCAGGTGCACTGTGGTTGCCCCCAAGATGATCTGCTCCATAATTTTCCCTGGCACTGAGATCAGGCTGACAGGTCTGTAGTTTCCAGGTTCCTCTATCCAACCCTTCTTGTGGATGGGCATCACATTGGCCAGTTTCCAGTCATTTGGGACCTCTCCAGTGAGCCAGGACTGGTGGTATATGACGGAGAGCAGCTTGGCCAGCTCATCTGCCAGCTCTCTCAGTACCCTAGGATGGATCCTGTCTGGTCCCATGGACTTGTGTGTAGCCAAGTGGCTCAGCAAGTCTCTAATTGCTTCCTCACGGATTTCAGGGGGATTATATTGCTCCCTCACCCCATCTACCAGTTCAGCAGACCAGTTATCCTGAAGTCCTCCTGCCTTGCTGCTGAAAATGGAGGCAAAGAAGGTATTTAATAACTCAGCCTTTTCCTCATCACTAGTTACAATGTTCCCCTCCAGGCCCAAAAAAAAAAAGAGTGGAGGTTCCTCTTGCCCCTCTTTTTAGGATGAATATATTTATAAAAATGCTTTTTATTGTCCTTCACAGAGGTGGCAAGCTTGAGTTCTAACTAGGCTTTTGCCTCTCTAATTTTTCTCTGACATGATCTAACAACATCCTTGAACATATCTCGAGTTCCCTCACCCCCTTTCCAAAGGTGATACACCCTCTTCCCCCCCCCCTTAATTCCTTCAAAAGATGCTTGCCCACCCAGGCTGGTCGCCTTCCCCAGCAGCTCATCTTTTGGCACGTGGGCACAAATATCTTGGTTCGTATTTAAACATCTGGATACAACTGGAAAAAGGCAACAATTTATGAATAGGCAATTCATCCCAAATTAATGAAATCATGTGTCAGGCATGCAGAATGCTTATCTTTGGTGTACTCATGCTAAAGGAGAAAGAATACAGTTGGATCACAAGTTGGATCAGTACTTCGTCATATGAGACCTTCTTTCATTGCATATAAAAGCGTGTTTATCAGTTCTTTCACAAAAGGTATTCTAGCACCTACTGATTAATAGTATCTGCAGGATCTACATAATTCATGATTTAATAAATATTTTACCTTTTTTTCCTCAAGTAGATCAACAATTTTTACACAATTAGAGTGAACCTGTATAGTCTGCTATGTATTTTAGCCCCATTGTAATAATAACTTAAAATAGTCCTGCATGAGTAGGATCTGTGTTCTGCAGGTCTTCCAAAGACAGACATCCTATGAGTGACTCAGAAACAAGCTCAGACAAAGAATACTTGGCCACATGCTCAGTGATGGTGAATATCTTTGACTTGGGGTGGTTTTAGTAATAGAAAGAACTGACTGAGTTGTTTTATATATGGGAGGCTAAGTCCCTAACTGCTCCCAAGGAGCTTACATTTTTCAGCCACAAGCTGTTGGTTGGTGCCAAAACTGCTTACAATACTCAGCATCATGAGTATCTCAAAATATTTACTCTGACCATGGTCACAGGACACCGCATCAGCCAAGTGAACTCCTACTCAGACCACAAGTCCTCTTCCATGCAAGCAGCTTCAAACATTCGGGGAAATAGACATCCCACCTCACTGTCAGCACCGGACAACTCTACTTCACAAAGATAATTTGTACAATCCTGGTTGTCATCAGTTCCTTCTATCATTCACCAGACAATAGTTTTCTGAACAACAAACTTCATGTAAAAGTATTTGCAGAAAAAAAAGCCACACAGACATGTGTAAAGTGTAAATACATATTAAAATAGCACAAAGAAAGCATGACACTACCTCAGCCCCTGGAATAACAACTCTTTGTGCCACCCACCCTCCCCAGGATGCATAAATACTAACAGTCCAAAATCTTTAACATGTCAGTTTTTAGGTCACTGGAAAAGAGCCCACATAGAGCAGAAGGAATTGAAAATGAATGGTGCTGCTGGAGAGACAAAAGTACACATAAAGCCAAGAAATTATAATCCTATCAAAATACCTAATAGCTTATTAAACAACACGTCTTACTGGATTCTATTCATTCTTTTTGATTGAACATTTTGATTTTCTCAAATACATGGGATGAAACCCCAAAATTAAATAGTTTCTTATTTGGAAAAAAAGAAAACAAAACAATCCCCCCCTTTCAAGCAACTTTCGCTTGCTTTATTTCTAAAGGCAGCTGTCAGTTGCATGCCAAATAAAGCTAATTCTATAACTTATTCCTTGTTGTAGTGGAGGGCATTTATATTAAATGCTAGAACTACCAGCCTTAGCTGGTAGACCAGAGTTATTACATGCAATAGTTGTGATTTATTGTTTCAGGGCTGGATTATTTTTTCCCCCCTTTCTCTCAAGCAGCTATTAAAAGATTATGCCTGGAAAACAAGCAGCTGTTACTCGATTCAATGTTTGTTTTCATTCTGTTTTTTATTGGGGGGACACACTCATCATGCCTGTAATAACTTCCAACCTACATACAGTTAAACACCTACCTCTCCGCTTGTGAGCTCCTAATTGTTCTTTGAAAACAGAGGCACTAAACTATATGCCCTTTAAATGCTTAATCTGCAATTAGCTACTGAAATGTTTTCCCCACGTAGGCGAGGTGCGTTTGTGAACACTCAGCCCCGCTTCCCCAGGGAAGTTGTTCTCACATCCACACCATCCGCTCTCCCTCCCTTTACCTCTGATTTTTCCCCCCTCTTTTCACAGTATTCAGATTGTGAGAGACACAAAATACCGGAGTGGATGATTTTATTGGAGTTTAGAAACTATATGGAAACTTCTCTCGGGAAGCAATTTATCCTGACACCACAGTACAGCCTGGACTGATCCTGTCTGGGGGAAGTGGGTTGCTGTCAGGCAGTGACATCACTCCCCTGATGGCCCAAGGGGAGGAAGGAGATCCCAAAGTTGGTTTCACAGAATCACAGAACATTAGTGGTTGGAAGAGACCTAGAAAAATCATCTAGCCCAATGCCCCTGCCAGTGCAGGATCACCTATACCAGATCACACAGGAACACATCCAGGCAGGTTTTGAGTATCTCCAGAGAGAGAGACTCCACAATCCCCCTTGGAAGCTTGTTCCAGTGTTCCATCACCCTCACAGTGAAACAAAAATTTCCTCACGTTTACATGAAACTTCCTACGCCTCAATTTCCATCCATTGCCCTTTGTCCTGTTATTGGGCATCCCTGAGAAGAGCCTGACTCCATCCTCTTGGAACTCACCCTTTACACATTTATAAACATGAATGAGGTCACCCCTTAGCCTCCTCTTCTCCAAACTGAAGAGCCCCAGCTCCCTCAGTCTCTCCTTGTAAGGGGATGTTCCACTTCCTTAATTGTTTTTGTGGCTCTGCATTAGCAACTGCTGTTCTTGATCACAGTCCTATGGAAGTACCTGAAGCCTAGCACACTTCTGCCTTTTGCGTTTTTTGTGCTGCAGTAGCAGTAATCCCCCTCCTTCCTCCCTAGCAGGGTGTGACCTGAGCCCTCCTGTAGGAGGATGCTTCTTGCTGCCGAGCTCCTACATTTAGACACACGTCACTCCTGTAACAAACACGCTCAAAACAAGGTCTTAGCATGCGTCCTTCTTTCCAGGTACCAGTATACTTTAGGCATCAAAACACCAATCAGCTTTTTAAAATGGGGTTTTACACCTTGAGTACTGTGTCCAGTTCTGGGACCCTCAATTTAAGAAGGACATTGAGACTCTTGAGCATGTCCAGAGAATTGCAATGAGGCTGGTGAGAGGCCTCAAGCACAAGCCCTACGAGGAGAGGCTGAAGGAGCTGGGACTGATTAGCCTGGAGAAGAGGAGGCTCAGGGGAGACCTTATTGCTGTCTACAACTACCTGAAGGGTGGTTGTAGACAGCAATAAGGTCTCCCCTGAACTACTGAAGGGTGGTTGTAGCCAGGAGGGGGTTGGTCTCTTCTCTCAGGCAACCGGCACCAGAACAAGAGGACACAGTCTCAAGCTGTGCCAGGGGAAGTTTAGGCTCAAGGCGAAGAGAAAGTTCTTCACAGAGAGAGTTGTTAGCCATTGGAATGGGCTGCCCAGGGAGGTGGTGGAGTCACCACCCCTGGAGGTGTTCAAGAGGGGACTGGATGTGGCACTTGGTGCCATGATCTAGTAGTCATGAGGTCTGTGGTGACAGGTTGAACTTGATAATCTTTGAGGTCTTTTGCAACCTTGTTGATTCTATGATTACAGCTTCCCACCCCCTTCCTCTGGCATCTAACCAGTGCAATGCTTGCAGGCGCCAAACACGTAAGGTAAACACAGGGCTGGGCTGCAGCACTGATGTAGCTTCTTGTATTCCTAGAGAGAGGGATGGTGGAAGAGGACAGAAATCAGGCAGTGGTTGCTTGCAGGCTGTGTGTTAAACTAGAAATCAACTTCTCATTGCTAGCACTTTTAGAGTAGTGTTCATGATCTCCATAGGGCTCCATTTTCATCTTTTCTTTGATGTGAGAAGTGACAGTGCATTAGAAACAGGAATGAAAGGGGAAGGTTGGGAATCATTAAGTAAGTTCCCTGTCTCTTAAAAAGGATATGTTCTACAATTTATTCAGCTGCTCATGTCATCTGGATGTAGTAAAGCAAACTATCTAGGATGAGAAAGAAGCCTTGTGGATTTCAGCCTCACTACACTTTCAGATATGCACCTAGTATTTCAGTAGCCTTCAGGTTTGACCAACTGAAGTAAGAGCTATAGTTTAATTAACCATTACAGCTTTTATAGGGTATCATTGGCCTCAAATCTATTTCATTAAAGCCACAGTAGCACTAATCTGCTAGTCCATAAGTTCACACAGAGCATTAGCAGTTCAGGGCCCTGCACATTAGGTTCAAAAATGTTTTCTGAAGAGAGATACAATAGTGTCAGTCATCTACTCCCTGTCATGTGTGCACCCTGAAAAAAAAAATTCTAAGAGCTGACCAGGAGCAAATAGACAGTCTCCAACCTCATTACTCCCTATACAGTTCAACACATGTCAAGTGTTTGCACTAGGCAAACTGACATTTTGGCTTACTGATGGTCTACTCTGGAAACGTGATATTTATAATGCAATCATGCTATATCTGGCCTCTGGAGCAGCTGCAGTTAAAGGAAGGTGAGTTATTAAAGAGAAAGTCTTCATTTGGTGGCTATTTTATGGGTGGAATTTTTTTTGAGACACTCCAATTACCTGAAATATTTGCAACATAGTTTTGTTCCTTTGCTGGGACTTTGGAGTAAACTGAAGTAAGATACTTTTCCCTCTGCCTTCAAGTACTTGAAATCCACATACTTTACCAAAGGGCTCTGTGTGGATTGTCATTCCCAGGTGTAGACTTTCCAGCACCACATTCTGCCCACAGCTGAAAAAGTGACTCCTATCTGAGGCTGTCTCTCCACCACTCTCACCTACTTCTTCTTCAATATATTTTTAGCTTTTCTTCACCCACCCTCACATCTCCACATTCTGTATTCTTTGAGCCATTTCCTCACTTCACCTCAGTTATCATTAAGAGAAGTTTCTAGTTCTTTTCTCCAATACGAATTAATTTTCAGGAATGCTCCACACTTTTGCAGTCACTGGACTTGTTTTTGAATTAATCCACTTTTTCTTTAGCACTAACAGGCAAAGTTCAGTGAAAATCACTGTCTTGAGGTATATCAGCACAATCTTCCCAAGGCAAACGCAAACCCTTGTTGCTTCTTCCCCTAGTATGTGCAACCTTGCTCTGCAATGTCCTGAACAGAATGCAACTTGCAAACTTGCATAGCCCTGGTAGGCAACTGAGCTATTAAAGTACAAAGTGTCTTCATTTTTTTTTAAGGGGAACAACAACCAAAAAAAGGAATTAAAGCCAAGCTATTAACCCTCATAAAATCTATTAGCTTATCACAGTGTTAGGATGCCCAGTTTCTAGTGCACCTGGAGCTTGGTCAGAATATAAATAAATGTGCACTCAAGAGCATGGGCAAGGGGAGTTTGCATCTGCCTGCAAAAGACAGTATAGGAAGAGGTTTATGTGATTGTTAATATTCATCCTGAAACTCATCAAGGGACTCAAAAGGCTATGGAGATCTGAGAGGTTTCATGGCATCTTAATAGGTCTTTTTCAAGTTCCTCCTCCAAATAATATTTCCCTTCTGCAGCAGAAACTTGTGTCCAATGAAATCTCTGACCTTTAATGGAGGCTGTTGCCCAAAAAAGCTCATATTCTTTCCCCACCCCCACCACAAAAAAACCCAACAACAAAGAACCACCACCACCAAAAAATAACAAAAACCAGGAAAAACAAACACAAAAAAAACCCAACCCTTGATTATTTTTTGCCCATAGTGAATAACCTGTCAGCTCCAACATCACACAGTAGCTACACTAATAAGATTTAAATCCCTTCTAGGAACTTGACTAGCTGCTTCTGTGTTAATGTGGCCCAATTCTGCACTGAGTTGCGCAGCGGAAACCTTGCTGAGGTGAACATAAGGTGAAGTCTTATCAAGAAAACAATTTGGACAAGCATTTTTAAAGCAGAAGGACTTCACACACACATACTTTGAGAAATGCACAGAGGCCTCTGCTAACACTTTCAATCATCTTGAATGCTTAAATGATTTTTGAGCACGTTTTGACCATTGCATCAAAGAGCGCTACATTACATACTGCATTATGACACAGAGAGTACAAAGGAGACATGGCAATTATTTGGACAATTGAGAGCATGAATAGAAAATGATTGCTGAAGTGGATGCTGTGCAGCTTATAGCTTCGGAGAAGAAAGCTTCTGTCTCGTTGGGTTTATAAACTCCACAAACCTAGCTGCCTCAGCACAAAATTTCTGCCTGAATAAAAGGTATGTACTCAAGTCAAAGCTCAGGGCATATACTGAGTTTTCAAATACTCAGAGGAGTTTTGCTGAACCAGGATTCAACACGAACTCAAAGGAGCAGCAAGTTAATTTGGGTCTCAGAACCCTCTTCAGGGCAGTAACTGCCATCAGATTCTAAAAGGAAAGTGAACAACAGAGTTGTTAACTCTGTTAGTCCTTAAGCTCTCAAATCAGTGAAATAACTTGCCAGTCTTTTACTTGAAGTATTTCTGCCCAATCATTAGCATAAATACTAGTCAGCAAAGCTGTATCTGACAGTAATAATAATATGGGCTGTTTAATTATTAATATTTGTTAATGATTAGTCAAACTATAACTGTTAATGCATTTAGCCATGTGGGGGTCAGTCTCTTCTCCCAGGCAACCTGTGATAGAACAAGAGGACACAGTCTCAAGCCCCACTAGGGGAGGTTTAGGTTGGATGTTAGGAAGAAATTCTTCACAGAAAGAGAGCTTGGCCTTTAGAATGGGCTGCCCAGGGAGGTGGCGGAGTCACCATCACTGGAAGTGTTTAAAAAGAGACTGGATGAGGCACTAGGTGCCATGGTTTAATTGATTATATGGTGTTGGGTGATAAGTTGGACTTGACGATCTTGGAGGTCTTTTCCACTCTGGTTAACTCTGTCTTCTGTCTGTCATTTATCTTCTTGAAATATGTATGCTGCTGTGAAAAGGACAAAACAGTGGAAAAGCAACAAAGTGACCACAAGCAGGCACAGAGGTTGTGTGGTGATCCATGCTGCCATGACACCAGGGAGGAAAGTAGCGGGTCAGCTCATTTATCTGCTGATCACTTTGAAAAGGGATGAAGTGTTTTTGCAATTGATAGTGGAACAACAGTTTGGTAACAGTCTGCCACTACTCACCACCCCCTTTTAAAATAGCAGAGGCTATGTGTAAGTATCACCTGATTTCATAAATAATTGAAGGATGATAATTTGACACCAAACAGCAGGGACATATTGATGGGTTTGTCCTCCTCACCCCTTCCAGACGGAAATCTGGTAAGACTTGTGACCTCAGCCAGGCCTGACTTCTTCTCTGGGATATCAAGCTTGTGACTGCAAGCATATTTTAAAGCTATATAACTATTCTGTAGTTTCATGCATTTATTAAAGGCACTCTTAAAGAATCTGCATATGTTGCGTGTAAATAAACTGTACTATTTGTGCACTTCACTGTTTCTTTTGAGTGCTGATAGACCTAGAGCAGACAGGACATATGTGCGTCTAGTGTCAGGCCTATAGTCAGAATAACTGGCGTATCTAATGCCTCTTCATCTCTGAGGGCCAGCTAGGATGCAAGGGGATTCACCTCTTCTCTCCTTCCACTTACTGCAACAGTTAGCATAGTAAAATAAACTTAAAGCTTCATGAATCAAGTCTATGTATAAAACAGACCATCCAAACACCTCTCATTTTTTCACATTCCACTGGGATATGGGAGAAAAAAAAAAATCACACACACAGAGGATATTAGGGGTTGGAAGGGACCTCCAAAGATTATGGAGTCCAACCCCCTGCCAGAGCAGGACGATAGAATCTAGTGCATGTTGCACAGGAACATATCCAGATGGGTCTTGAAAGTCTCCAGAGAGAGGAGACTCCACAGCCTGTCTGAGGAGCTGAAGTTGCTTTTGATTCCTATGTTTCTGAGGGAAGCTCATGAGAGGTTTGGGTAACATACAAGGGGTAATGGATATAAACTACAGCACAGGAGGTTCCACCTCAACATGAGGAAGAACTTCTTCACTGTGAGGGTCACAGAGCACTAGAACAGACTCACCTAGACCAAAGATGCAGGCAGATCAGTAGCCACCAGCAATGAGTAAATATACCCAGTGCTTCAAAAGGGATCATCTCCTGAAGATGAAGGAAACTTAAAAAAAAAAATAAATCATCCTTCTACAATAAGTTGTAGCAATGAAACTACAAACTACATGAAGGAAATGTACCAGTAGAAGAGGCTTGCTAAAATTGTCTCTGTATGCATGAAGTTCAAAAGCATAGTGAGTTGGTTGTGCCTCAGAAGGTGGATGGAGTTTCAGTATCTGTCTGCTACTCAGCCTAAAAGGGCTGTTAATCCAAGAATGATAGCCCAGGCATAACTTTCTGAAAAATAACAACGGTTTGTGTTTGTAGGAATTGTAACCTTCATGAAGAAATAGGATAACTCAGATTTTGTGTCATCGTAAGCCCTTCCATTTCCCTCTCTCCTCAAAGTAAAATATAGTCATTGAAAGGAGTTGTTTCTAATCACTTCAATCAGTAACAGGTCACAATTTCTTCAGGAAAAATTATATTCAAGTACCAGTTACAAAAGCATGTCTCAAATAATAGGTCTTGAATATTATTATAATTAGAAGCCTTGGTATGCCACCACAGAACTAGGTTTAAGAGTGGCAGAGTAGTGTGTTTATGCACAGCTGAAGAGGAGGTGTAAGGGACTACTCACTATGCAGCTGACATGCAGTGAATGCAAGGGGAGGAGAAGTAATCTGTTCCAAAGGGATGGAAACGAGGGAAATACACATTTGTAAAGTGAAGACACACAGTTGGGAAATGCACTCCTGGAGAGATCATGCAAGAATGTTGGCAAAATCACAGTCCTCAACCAACACATCAATTAACAAAGTCAATGAATGAATGAAGCCAAGTAAAGTCAAGCTAAAAATTAAGAATGACAAGTTTTGTAGTGACAGGTAGCAGCGTGCCAGCTGACTGTGGTGAAAGACTAAGGCAAGCTTTTAGCTATGGAAGGGGTGTTTGTTTAGAAATGGCTTTTAGCTGATAAAACCACATGGCTAAGAGTATTAATGCACACCACATTTGTTGTGCCTTCCTGGGCATCTGAGAGCTACACTTTAGCCAAGCAGAAGTTATCGCCATCAGCAAAGGGATACCTATGTGAAATGTAATGGTCTGTTGCTTACAGAAGGTCAGACTGAACGATTTAAGAGTCCTTCCTGGTCTTAAACTCTGACTCACACAGAGGCTGACAGAGCTCAGTAAAAAGAACAGTGCTGTCGTGAGCCCCCTCCTTGCACTTATACTGCAGTTCTCTGTACCTCAGCTCCTAAGGAAACAGAAGAGAGTGCATTACAGAGCACAAATTCATCACTAGAGACTGCAAATATTGGTGACTAAAATTTAAAGACCTGAAGTCAAGATTCCATGACTTGCTGACATCAATGAAAACTCCCACTGAAGAACCTGTTGAAGAGTTTTTATCTAGAAAAGGAAATGAAACAAACACCACTCAAACTTCTCTCCATGTACAGAGGGTATCACTGGAACGCAACAAAGAACAGGTATTTGTTAACAGCACTTCAGTGACACTGAGAACTGTATCAGCAACTATTTAGTAACTGTTTTGACTTCTCCACCATCATATCATCTTTCTTGTCCCTACAATTTAGGGAAAAGATAACAGTATTCTTCTTCACAAATTATATATGTTTAGCCTAGTTTTGTGGCAGTCAACCACAGCTCAGACATCTGATCTTACCATCTAGAAGAATTTTACTTACATTTTTTTAAACTAAGATGGAGCATGCTATACAGTACCAATGAAACTCAATTATACAGACAGACTGACCCAGAATATATGGTCTTTGAGAAAGATTTAATTCACAATTAAGGCAGAAACCCTGTTCTAAAGTTCAAGATAGTCTTTTATTTTTAGCATCTTTTGAAGACTTTTATCTATTTTCAGCATTAAAGCTAGAAGATTTTCCCATATATTATTATAAAAGAATAACTATCCATGCTACAAAGACAACATGAGGTTCTTGGGACATTCAGATTCAACAAATACTATGGTGGCCTGTTGTGAGCTGTGTATAGATAGAAAAATCAAATATAGCCTGCCACTCTGTCATGCTGCATTCCAAAGTCAGTTTATCACTGCAGCAAATACCAAGATATTTATCTTCCCCGGCTAGGCTAATCTTGTGTTCCATAATTATCATGACTTCCATGAACATATTCAGTTCTGTTCCTGCATTTGTGAACACTGCCATTCTGGAGAGAAACTGAGCTTAAAGTGACTCTCTTTTGCTTAATTTCAACTTAAAGGCAACAGCAGAATCTGCAGTTTATTGCTGTATATTGCATTGGAGATTGCATTTATTACTAAACCTGTGATGATAGCTTTCCACTTAATTTTTTAGCCTTAAACTAAATTAAAACCATTACATGATCACCACAGTTAAAGTGTTCCAGGCAGGAAACAGAGAATACTATGCATGTTGTTATTTGGCAGTATGTGTTGGACTGTTTGGGAATGTCTATGTACATGCACACACATACACATTTTGAGATGAGTATGCCTGGGGACACAGTAGACTTCTGTGTACTTCTCAAAGGCAGATCAAGATTAAACTCTTGAATTGCTCCTCATTGAAAGCCAGAGCATGACACGTGGAGCTCTAACAAAAGATTGAAATGAAAGATTTTGTTTAGAGGGTTAATCACACCCTTTAGCTTAGCAAATATGAGCGACATTAATTATGCTAATGAAACTCAGAGGCAAAAGTTAAAGGCTCTAGCTAGTTTGCATTCACATGGTCAGCAAAGGCATGTAAAGCAGGCACAAGAAGTAAAATTCCCAAGTCTTACTCCTCTAACACTATTCTAGAAGGGACAAAAAATCAGACAGAAATTCTGTTCCTCTAACTGAGCTGGCTCAGAAAACCTCCCTGTGCTATTTCCATTTTTGGAACAGGGTTAATAGTGTATCCTCCCATCTGTACGTTGTTACGCTCAAAATTCATCTACATTTGCAAACCAGCTGGAGTCCTCCAGAGATGCGACTCTACTGTGATGTGAAATACAATTACTTCATTGGAAGAGGGAACGCACGTGCACATGCACAGTTTGTTCATACCAATGTTTCCTTGTCTCAGTCTCTCCAAACTTCCAAAGTCCCCACATAAAGAAACTTCTGTGAAATTTAGACAAGCTTTCTAGAACTCCACAATGAGGAGAAGAAACGGATGGCTATAAATCCATGTTCCCAGAGGAGTTGGAGACAGGCATAATCAGCTCACTTGTGGAGTTCTGGGGCTATATCACTGGAAAAGTAAGATGTGCCTTTGGCTTCTGCTGCAGAAGTGGCAGCATGCCAAAGAAGTACAAATCCAGAGGCACAAGCTCCATTATCATAAGTAACAGCAGATTAAGCTGAGAAAATATGCCACAATGACCCACAGGTTTTCCAGCCATACTAAAAATATCTACACAGAAGTACACAAAATGTCCTCCAAATATGGAAAGAAAACTACAAGGTCTTAGGGAATTAAAAGGCACATAGTCCTTTTTATTTTCAAAAACTTCTCCTGGTAACTTTTAAATGTCATGTAGCCAAGAGGACCAATGACATCCTGGATGCATAAGATAAATGTTTCCAGAAGGTACAGGGAAGTTTTCCTCCCCTCTGCTCTGCCCTGATGAGAGCACACAAGGAATACTATGTCTAGTTATGGGCTTCTCAATTCAAGAGAGACAGGGACCTGCTGTAGACAGTCCAAGGGAAAGCTACAAGGATGACTGCAGGACTTGAACACCTCAACTATGAAGAAAGACTGAGAGACCTGGGGCTGTTTAGCCTTGAGAAGAGAAGGCTGAGAGAGGATCTTATCAATATCTATAAATATCTGAAGGGAGGGTGTCAGGATGAAGGTGATAGTCTGTTTTCAGTGGTGCCCAGTGACAGGTCAAGGAACAAAGAGTACAAGATGGAACACAGGAGGTTCCACCTCAAAACAAGGAGAAACTTCCTTATTTGAGGGTGACAGAGTACTGGAACAGGCTCCCCAGAGAGTTTGTGGAGTCTCCTTCTGTGGAGACTTTCAAAACCCACCTGGATCTGTTCCTGTGCTGCCTGCCCTAGGTGATCCTGCTTTGGCAGGGGAGTTGTACCAAATGATCTTGGGAGGTCCCTTCCAACCCCTAACATTGTGTGATTCTACATGCGAGAACATGCATGAATGTTCAAAACAAAGTTACATGTTCCTGATGGACCAAATGCGTTCGGGCAGAGCTGTCTTTGCTGGAGAAAGTCCTCCCACAGAGGTAATTCCAGTCAGGCTGTCAGTAATTGCAGTGAGGGATGAGGAGGAGGAAGTGGTTTAGGACACATTATAAATGACACAAATCTGAAATAAGTCCAAGATCTAAAGAATAACTAATTTTCAACAGTTATATTAATAACTGAATGGGCAGGCTGTGGAGGTTGGTCAATACTGTATAACAGTAAATGCTACCATAGCTATTGAGTGTGGCTGGCAGGAGACTGCAACTTTCTCTGTGAGTGCAATTCACATCTCCTGGTTATTTTCCAGCTTAAGCATATTTGACAGAAGAGTTAATGTGACACACACAGTTCAAAGTGGCAGCAACATACCTGTCCTGTTTGTTTGTTTTGCATGGCTTGAGTCTAATCTTGCACAACTTCAGGCAGGATGACAGCGGCATGCAAAACAGATTGATGTGATGCATGAAATAGGTATGTCAGTTCAGCTTTTATCTGAGAGCTTCAAAGGCAAACCCTTTCTGTTACATCTCTAGAGAATGATATGCATTAAATTTAACAGAAGTATTAACTACTGGCACCTTCGATCTTGAACATTACCTTCAGGCACCATAAGATACAGCAGAGAAAGCAAAGTTAAAAAGGTGTCAAAATGCAAGGAAGATGTAGCAGATTAAAAAACAAAGTAAAATAAAAAGGTAAAAACATGAAAGATGAGAAGAAAGAAATACATCTTTGCTGTAAACAATGTTAAGCATTGATTAATAGAATGAAAACATAATTTTACACAATAAAATTTCTTCCATTTAGGTATTCTGAAAGGCCATGGGAACCCTGAACAACTAGGTTAGATGAGCTCTAAAAAAACAAAGTGTTCCTGGTTTCCATTTCATTGGCTGATTTTAAATGCATTAGCTGTTTTAATACTGACCAAAGAGGATACCATTAAACTATTTCAGTAAGTCATGAATAAATGGATTTATTGTTTTTTCAGTTGAACATCAAACTGGGACCTAAATGCACCTTCTGGAATTTTTCAGTTATGACTCCTCTCTTACCTCACACCTCCTGGCAACAACTTCCAACAATGAATCTTACAGTGTAAGAATGGTTCTCATTTCTCAAGGAATCACTTTTCAATTTCCCTGGATATATTCTTGTTCTTCTATTTTAGGAGAACTGACAAAGGACAGGAACATACTTGCCATATGATACTCATACATACAGCATTAGTTCACAGGGAACAAGTCTAGGTATTCCACCACCAATTTCTAGAAATCTTTCTAGACAGAAGATGTGGAAAGAGAAGTTGCTGTTTGCACTACTTGGGAGGCTACAGCCTAAGATCACACGACCACAGAATGCATCAGGTTAGAAGGGACCCTCAAAAGTCACCTTGTCAAGTCCCCCTGCAGTGAGTAGGGATATCTCCAACTAGATCAATTTGCTTCCCACCAAGTTTGACCCTGAATGTCTCCAGGGATGGGGCCTCAACCACATCTCTGGGCAACCTGTTCCAGTATTTCACCGTTCCCATTGCAAATAACCTCCTCTATGTCTAACCTAAATCTACACGTTTAAAATCATCATTCCTTGTCCCATTGCTACATGCCCTTCCAAACAGTCCTTCCCCAGCCTTCCTGATATGGAAATGCAGCTATAAGATGTCCCCATAGGATGAAACATGAGATGGACTCAGGTGCTCTTACTCTGCAAATCTCAATCTCTTTTCTGTGGGTTCCAGTCTCCGCTACACTTCCAAACAGACCTGAATGGAGAGCACCAATTTTAAATGATGTACCTCATGACATTCAGGCTCTAATCATGAGCTGCAAGGCTGCTTCATATAGTTAACTGTAATATTTTCATCAATCATATGCATGTGGTTTTCAGTGTGGTGCAGCATCTCCCTGTTTGGGAATGTTTTTGTTTCAATACTCTTCAGTTTACCTCCCTAAACATTTCCCAACAGTATAAAATGTGAGTTCTGAGAACTGCTTGACTAGAGGATGCATTTGCAAAATACTTGAGTAGGTAAAACAAAAAAAACCAAAAATCTTAATGACTTTATTCAAGGATTTCCTCTCTTCCGAGAAAATAAAAGATCAGTTATTCTCACGTTGTTTACTCACCAGGGTTAACAACATCAACTTTTATATTGAAGTTCAGACTTGATCTGAAATGGTGTAAATCACATCACAAAAGAGCAAGTCTTTGAGGTCTTGAATCTTAATTTTGTTGCTCTGAACCGAAGCATGCAGCATGAGAGCACCGTGCTAGGAATCATCTGAAATGCAGTCCTTTTCTAAATATAAATGAAACCAGACCCTGTTTGATGTGTTCTTTAGACTCCACGTGCGAGTCTCTCTCTTCCTGTGTACTCCTAAGGAAATTAACATTCCTCAACCAAGGATTACAAAACTAAGTGAAACCAGTTTAATTTTAGGTGTGTCTTATCCCGTCATTTACTTCTCTTGCCTGGAATAGGAAAATCTCACTGCTCCAGACCTGTTCTGACTTCACCAGGCATTTAAATCCCTACTCTGTTCTTAGAATATTAGTAGTACTGATAGTAACAGTAAAAATGTTCAATACTGCAATATAATAAACTATAAAACATTAAAAAATAAACAAAAAAATCACAACCCTCCCCCCATACACACAAACAAAAAACCCAAACCCAAACAAACTAAAAAAAACAAACCAAGCAAGACAGAATTTTGAATACTACACTCAATGGAGGAATGTGATTAATGAAGTTAATCCTATTTCATGTATAGATGAACTTTCCTTACTGAATTTTCACCTTCCATAACAACTTGCTGCATATCTCTTTATGTTGTTCTTGAGCAATGGAGCTCATTACTTACTACAAGACATTGGACTGTTCTAGTGTACTCACAAGCATAATCAGAAAGACAAATGACTTACAGGTGCTAAGCATCGTGCCAGGGTGTACAAAGAAGTATCACAGATCTTGTCTGCAAATGCATGTGCAGCAAAGATTAACATTTTATTCCAGTAATGGGGTGGGGTAATTCAGGGGTTTTTTTGGTTAGACGGACAGAAAGTACTGCCAGGATTCCATAAATAAACTTTGGCCTCTGGCAGTAACCAATGAAGATGTGAAGCTGGTCCTCTCTGACCAATTTGTTGACACCTCCCCAGCTGAATTTCTCTGAAAGCAGGACAGAGATTGTAAGACAGATTTCAATAGATGTCTCCCCTGAATCCTGACATCCTCACAGAATCACATAATTGTCAGGGTTGGAAGGGACCTCAAGGATCATCTAGTTCCAACCCCCGTGCCATGGGCAGGGACACCCTCCACTAGATCAGGTTGCCCAGAGCCACATCCAGCTTGGCCTTAAAAATATTCAGGGATGGGGCTTCCACCACTCTCCTGGGTAATCTGTTCCAGTGTGTCACCACCGTTACAGTGAACAACTTCTTCCTAACATCCAAACTAAATCTCCCCTCCTCTAACTCGGATTCATTTCCCCTAGTTCCATAACTAACTGATAACCTAAAAATTCCTTCACCAGCTGTCTTGCAGGCCTCCTTCAGATATTGAAAGGCCACAATAAGGTCTCCTCAGAGCCTTCTCTTCTCCAAACTGAACCACCCCAACTCTTTCAGCCTGTCCTCACAAGAGAGGTGCTCCAGCCCTCTAACGATCCTCATGGCCCTTCTCATCAGTGTTTAAGCCTGGTCCCTAACTTACACATAATTAAGCCTGAAACATGGGAAAAAATGTGCTGAAACCACAACTGACCTCCTGTACAATCCAAAGATGGACAAATTAAAATAAATAAATAACACAGACTGCCTTGCCCCTGAAAAAGAAACCATGGCTTTTTACATTTCCAAAATCATTTATATTTCCATTGTAATGATATGCTTCTTTTTTAAGGCCTGCAACCCCAATGATTAAAATAAGGCATTTCCCATTTTTTTCAGTGAAATCTAGCAGTTTAGTAGCCTCATATTGAGAGTCAATGACTGAAGCTCACAGAGCCGACAGTGGGAAACAAAGCTTTTAAATTCCAAGTCGTGGTTTGAAATCAGTACTGAATATAAAATGGTCCCAAGGTAACGCTCCCTGCCCATTGTATTTTTTGACCTTTTAGTTATCTCTCAAAATAAATCTTTCTAAAAAGCTTAAACAAGTTTGTCATGAGATGTCATTCACACAAGGCTCCAGCTGGGTGCTCCTGAACATAATGAGCCTCTGAATAGACCCCATCCCACCCTCATTCACTTTTTATGCTTACATCTTTCTTTTAACAGATAACACTTCTAGTGAACAACTGGATTGTTTTAAACTCGGATCATATTGGCAATGGTGGATAAGGAACACAGCTTATAGAATACAACCTGTTGTGACAGAGAGCTTTAACATCCTGCAAGTGATAGCTTGCTGCTTCTCTGTCTACCACCAGCCCAGGAAAGCATTTCTTAGAACCCCAACATGAAGCCACAATGTATTGTGTCTTTACTGATTATCTCAGAATAGTTAAACATATAAAATGCTGTAATAGCTTATCTTTTTTTTCCAAATGCCACTAGAAACAGATAACATCTGTACACCAGTGTGATGTGAAATGCCACAAATATAGATTTGAGTAGTGCCTCTTTTTATTTTTTTTTTTTTTTTTAAAGGAAAATAAGGACAGTTACTAAGTTTTCTGTGATCATTTTTGTGGCATAACTTTTCAATCATTTTTCTCCATTCTTTTAAGCCTTTCAGATAGACAGCCTGTCACAATCATAGGCTGTGACCAATTTTTGTACCAATCTCCTTCACTGTTAAGTGGTTAAAAGCAAGACGACCCTCCTGGAACTGGTTAAAACTCAAGTTTCAGTTGCATGTTATGAATGAGGCTCTTGAGCATGTCCAGAGAAAGGCAATGAGGCTGGTGAGAGGCCTTGAGCACAAGCCCTACCAGGAGCGGCTAAGGGAGCTGGGGTTGCTTAGCCTGGAGAATAGGAGGCTCAGGGGAGACCTTATTGCTGTCTACAACTACCTGAAGGGTGGTTGTAGCCAGGAGGGGGTTGGTCTCTTCTCTCAGACAACCGGCACCAAAACAAGAGGACACAGTCTCAAGCTGTGCCAGGGGAAGTTTAGGCTTGAGGTGAGGAGAAAGGTCTTCACCGAGAGAGTGATTCACCATTGGAATGGGCTACCCAGGGAGGTGGTGGAGTCACCATCCCTGGAGGTGTTCAAGAAAGGATTGGACGTGGCACTCAATGTCATGGTCTAGTCATGAGGTCTTGGGTGATAGGTTGGACTTGATGATCTTGGAGGTCTCTTCCAACCTTGGTGATACTGTGATACTGTAATACAGGAAATGGAAAAAATCTCATGTGTGCAATCTCTCTGGTATACAAAAATGTAAGCAAAGACAGGCACTCAATGCTGCCCAAATATAAATCCTCACAGTCCTCATCTTAGTTCAGCTCCACACAATTACAGAGGCTTTAAACTAAAAATAATGCCCTTTTCATGATGTATTTTCATCTGTCTTTTTAGGGCAAGTTGAGGGTAAGTAGCTCTGGAGCAAGTGACTCACTGCTTCAAAGAGAGGTTTCGCTTTACAACTTTTCCTTTTTTACCAAGTATCAGATGCAGTCCACACCCAGTCATTCTAATATCAGATATCCCTAAAAATCACCAAACCTGAGTCATTACCACCTGCTAATTTGGAAGGTTCACTTAGAATAATCCTGCGTAACCTCACTGTGGTCGGTTGAGCATGGTCAGAAGCCAGACATCCACCCAGCTACTCTCTCACACCCTCTCCACAACAGGATAAAGCAGAAAATGTGATAAAAACGTTCGTGAGTCAACATAAAAACAGGGTGATGGTTTATCAGTTACTGCCATGGGCGAAACTGATTCAGCTTGGGGAAAATCAATTTAATTTATTGCCAACTGCGATAGATTTGAATGGTGAGAGAAACAATGACAGAAAGATGGAAATAACACCTGCCACCTATGATCCATTTTTCCCCAGGCTCCACTTCACTCCTCCACTCCTAATTTCTTTCCCACCATCCTAACCCCAAGCAGCTCAGGGCCATAGAGAACAAGGGCCATGAGTCATTCCATAACAGTTTTTCTCAGCTGCTCCTTCCTCCTCACTTTTTTCCCCTGTTGCAGTGTGGGTCCTCCCACAGCTTGTACTCTTTCAGGAAAGAATTGGCATGGGCTCACTATAGGTCACAGTTTCTTGAGGAAATATCCAACTGCTCTGACACAAAGTCCTCCATGGGTTATAATGTGGATATCTGCTCTAGCATGGTCTTCTGTAGTGATTGCAAAGGAATCTGCTCCTTCATTCCTTCTCTGAACTCTGTCTTCACATTTTCTTCCCCTCACTCCATGTACAGCAGTGCTTTACCCTTTCTTGTGCAGACATCTCCAGAAATGCTGCCACTTTGGCTAAGGGTCTCAGCTGTGCCCTGCAGTGAGTCCACTGGGACTGGATGGGAAAGGCTGCGTCTGGCACAGGGCAGCCCCCAGCCTCTTCTTATGGAGGCCACCCTGCAGCCCCTTTCCAACTCACCCCCACTCCCAAAAAGCTTTTCCAATTAGACCCAATGCAGAAGAGTCACTTGGGAAACAAGCATCAGAACCCCAAAAAGTCTTCCTGCTGTTCTTGCCCTCCATCTCCAGGGGAGCAGTGACATGGATGAGGCCAGTGCTGGCCAGTCCCATACGTACACTGAGAATTGAAGGAATTGCTTTTCCAGTCTTGTCAGTGCAAATTTATCCAGCACTATAAACACTAGTTTATTTTTCCTTTAAACTCACTTGAGAGAGCTGGGACCAAATAAAATCCCAGAGAAACAAAATAAATCTGACGATTTCAGCACTGACACACCTCTCTTCAATAGTTTTATTGCACTTGCTGTATTTCTGCAAAACCTGGGGCAGGGTGTTAAACCAGAAAACTATGCTGCAATGCAAACCAAATACTGTGGGGGGGTTCTCTCCTGAATTATAATAATTCACACAACTGTTCCCAGATAGTTGTTCACTCAGGGGGAAAAAAAAAAAAAAAAAGTAAGTCCTGATACAGCAGATGCCAACATGCTGCATGAAGCAGCAGAAGAGTAAGATAGCCTTCTAAATTAGAATGTGTCATCTAATACACTAGTTCAGATTTTCTCTTTCACATGTTTTTGGTTTTTTGTTTTTTTTTTTTTTTTTCTTTTTCAGTTTCAGTGTTTTGACTAAAGTACAGGCTGTGAAGGATTCCCAAAGATATACCTATCTCTGGCTCACACAAAAACTGCAACGACTAACATGGGTATCTCTGTGTTTCCATGGCATCATCTTAGAATCATCAATGGGTGGCATGTCTCCGCACAATACTATTTTCATTTAGTGGAAAATCCTTAGGTTGCGCATCCGTGACAAGAAGGCCACATAATGCAATCCCAATTCTGCTTAGGCTTTGTCTCAGCTTTACATCTGGCCAGGGTTTGCAGCCATCATTCTGTGTCTGGTTTTGAGGACACAAAGCAGACCCCTCACATTAATTATGTATCATTCCCTAGAGCAAAGGAAAGGTCATTTTCCTCTGTGCTCTGTCAAGTGCCACACACACTTTTGTCACACAAATAATAGTCACATTCAGTAATAATAAAATAATAGTAATAAAATAGTAAGTGTCCTGCTCTCTAGGTATAACCAGATGTAGGCTGACAGAGCTCCTTGGGCTGCTTACTCAACAGGTCAGCCAGATCATGGAGAATCCCATACTGAATACCAGTTTCACTGAAGACTCCTGCAATATCCATTTGCTTGCTGTCAAAGAAATAAACTTAACTGATGCTTTTCAGCAACACAGCATTTCCCTATGGTTCCAGTACCTTTATTATCCACACTACCACGTTACCTAATGCTGATGATTAAAAGTCACATGTAAACCCATATACTTCAACAACCAGAGCCTGTAAGAGCAGTGTGTGATTAGGTACTATGACAGATAATGAGGTATTACTACTTAAAGGGTTTTTAACTTGATAAAATATCCTAACAGAAATGAAACCATAGGTTCTCTGAAGGAAGCAAACCATACTTGACCTTTTGTGTTCTGAAGGCAGATGATGGTACTGGTTTTGGTTTGCATATGATGCCAATGTATGTTAGGTATTTTGAATTTCTGACTCATAGTCACAACTTTAAATTAGTATCCTAAGATCCTCTTCATAACTGTAACTGTCTTAGAATTTGTTTCATCTTGGTTCAGGTTACACCATGCCTAATCCTCATTACTTCTGAAGTTTTGAAATATAACAGAACCTGGGAATAAATGCAATTACTGGGATTTACCAACATCTGTGTCATGCTTTTTGTTCCTGGCTTCTGAAGAAATATCTGAAGAGATACATGCATAAAAAGATTTAATCACAGGATTAACTGGGCTGGCAATTCATTTCACTGGTTTTGAAA
Source organism: Picus viridis (assembly GCA_033816785.1). Classification (NCBI taxonomy): domain Eukaryota; kingdom Metazoa; phylum Chordata; class Aves; order Piciformes; family Picidae; genus Picus; species Picus viridis. The sequence continues at coordinate 23,434,060 of CM066570.1, read as the reverse complement.
TATTTTGATAAGTACCTGATTCATTCAATTCTTTGTGTTTTTCATTAGTCTAAATCAAGACCACTACGAATTGAGCAGTTTTACTGTTGCTTTGAGAGTCACCACAGACATTAAAGCACAAACATCCTAAAATTCTTAACAAAATTATCTTCAATCTTCAGTCACTGAATATTTCAGTGGTACCAAAACTATTTCACTAAAGCATCCATCTTACAAGATTCCATCCATTACTGCTCTGAAAAATATAGGTATAACATTTTCCATCTTCATTAAGTTATTTTATGCTTTTACTTTTCTGCCTCATTTTCAAAACGTGATTCAGTTTGATGCTTTAGCCCTAGATGGGGGCCAGATGCCCATCTAAACCACTCTACCACTTCCCTTCTTAGGGGAGAGGGAAAATGTAACAAGAGGCCAATGGGTCAACATAGGAACAACTTAATACAGGAAAAGCAAAGGCTACACATGCAAGCAAAGGCAAACAAAGGTATTCTCTACTTCTTATTAGCAGACTATGTCCAGCCACTTCCTGGGAATCAGGGCTTCAGTATGCATGGTGGTTGCTCTAGAGGACAAACACCACCCCTCAGTTCCTTCTTCCTCTTAGCTTTTACATCTGAACTGATGTCATATAGTGTGGAATACCCCTTTGGCCAGTTTTGGTCAGCTAGACTGGCTGTATCCCCTACCAAGGTTTTGCCCTCAGCAGTAGGCTGAGGGATGCTGGAAAAGCACAACTTTGGTGCTGTGCAAGCACTGCTCATCAGTAGCCAAAACACTGGAGTGGTATCAACACCGTTTTAGCTACCACTACGAAACACAGCACTATGAAATACGCTATGGGGAGAGCTAACTCCACCTCAGGCAAACCCAATACAGTCAGTCACGGTTCAGGATCTGCAATCATTACTGAAGACAGCAGGCTTCATTTTTTTTTTTTTTTTCCAGTGTTTGTAATCCTTATCTCAAATTTGACCAACAGTAAATGAAAAGCAGCCTGGGATTGCCAAGAGAAAAGTCTGGTCTGTGACAAAACCTTTCATTTAAACAAACAGGTGAATAATCTAGCTTGCCCTTTGAAGGAGTGACATTTGTACCTAGAAACAAAAATAATATTAGATACCATTTGGAATTATTAGTAAGAAATTGCAGAGGTTTTCCCATTGTAAATACCATTACAAATGCTATTTTGTAATAAGAGGAAATAAAGATGTGTTAGACATAAGCACACTGTGCAACTATGAAAATAGGTGGTGCAGATTTTTCTTTATTCATTTATTTTTAAAATTAAAGGACAAAATGGTGAACCTTTCCCAATATATTTGCATAAACATATGTTACCTGCATAAAAGCTGTATCAAAATCACAAGCTAGTCATAAAAAAGGAAGTCTGGAGAAAACAGCATGTGGCAGTTTTATTTGGTGTGTCTTTTAAGATGGGGGAAGCAGATCAATATGAGTGATCAGAAGTGAATGCTAACAGAATTTGACCCCATAAAAGAAATTCTGCATGCTCTTTACTTCTAAGCATCAAAAGGCTACAGAAAGAGGTGAAGTTGATACTAAATGCAGATAAGAAAATGTAAGTTTCAAATATCTTAGGTTCTGTTCAAGATTCTGTTCAAATTTTGCTTTAACTTTTTCTGAATTACCTTTTCCCCAGTTATGACAAATCATGGGCAGAGATAAGAGGGTGGAAGGGAGTAAAAAATGAAAGAGAATAAAGAGCTTTTGCCAGCACTGGTCAAAATCAAAGTTACCTACTTGACCATTTCAGCATCTTGAGTTTCTGTATCATCAAGTAAATCAGAGTACTGGCTGCACTATGTGCAGTATCTTTAGGGATATGCAAATGAAAGAAACATCTTGTAAAGAACAGCGTTGCAGTGTAAAACACTAAGCTGGGTAACCCTAGGATACTAATGAAATCCACTGTGTGCCTAATCATGATTTACTCTTCTGTTTTCCTTTTTTTAAAGACTAGGATCTATCCTAGAGGTAACAATAACTAAAGAAACTGCAGTGCAGATGGAGGTTCCTGATTTTTGCACACAGTTGCACTTTACATCCTTATTTGGAGGCACAGATACTTAGATCATAAATAAAAAGTAAAAAAAAAACATGCAAGCAAAACTATTATTACTCAATGCTTCTCCCATTATGGTAGATCCCTGATTTCCCTTCTTCCACCTTTCCATTTCAGCACTGCCTCTTTCATGACTGAACCACTGGGTCTATCATGTCCAGGACATTTCTGAAAGGACTTCTCAGCTGAATTCATAACCACAGCTTTGCAGCAAATCATTTGAATCTTTTGGAGCTAGTGGCACAGAGTAGAGACTGCTTGTAACTTGTAGTTTAAGAAGGGGATGGGCTGTATCCACCCACTATAACATGCAGCCAAGCAGCATGCTGAAGGCTTTCTTGTTATTTCCAATTCAAATATAGAAATCCTCTGGTCTGATTTCACCAGAATGAGAAGAGGAAGAAAGAAAATATCAGCCTTCAGAAAATTCTCACACTTTTCTCTGGAGGTCTCTACCGATCAAAGTCCAGTAACTGTTCAGATAGATGAGTCTTTCCCCTGCCCTTCACTCCTTCCAGCATCATGCAGAAAGTTAACACGGTGCTTAGCAACAACCAGCAGCTTCTGGAAACCTCAGCATTTCCTATGGAGATTAAAAATATATGATTTCAGGGACAGGTTGGTTTAATGGTCTGTGATAAAAATAACCCTAATCTGGGATGTGGAGAAAGGATATCCTCTAGCATTTATTATCAAATACAACCCACTCAAATCATTAACAATTTTAAGTCTGTTACAAAGTAAAAATAAATAAATAAAGCACAGAGCTTGAACTCTAGCTCTTAAAGGGCAAAATCTTTCCTTCTTTTATAATATAATTAATCTATTTTGATTAGTTGTAATATTCCTTTGTAGAAAGAAGTGCATAACCAGATGTTCAATAATATCCCTTGGACAACCACGACTCCCATGTGTGCATCATGCATCTTTTCGCAAAGTGATTACCATCCATTACTAAAATTTCAGGTTTTTAATGACAGAGTTCAAAAAGGTCAATTTCCAGTCCTTTAAACTTCTAAACTCTGGACTCTAAGGCACATCTTCCTGCTGGGCAAGTTTTCCTCTCTGACTTGAGCATCTCCCTACCCCAATTTCATTTTACTGCAGCAAGAACAAGACATTGAATGAACTTGCAAGTGCTTCACTCACTAGATGTTTATGGGAATTATCATTGCTCTGCCAGACTGCTCGGGCTCATATCCTTAATCTTTACTTTTGCCCATCACTTTTCCTGTACTCGTCTCACACTTATTTCCTCTGTTTTTTTCCCTCTTCAGTTTGTGTATCTAAGTATCAGCATGTATCCTGATTTCTCTCCTTTGTTAGATTAGTACGTGTACCCTATCTGTGGTACATATCAGTAAATCTGTGTGGGAGTGAGTGGGTTTTTTTTCCTTGTCACACTGCCTAGAATTAAAGATTTCTTACCCTTGACTGGGATTAATAGCTAAAATCACGTGAAGAAGCACCTACACCCAGTCAGTAATTAACCCTTTAAGGTTTTATTAGTTGTGGCTGGCCAACATGAGAGTGACAACTTCTTGTGCCCCCGCACGATTTTTAGATAACCCCTCCAAGAAGGGACTTGAAAACACTGTCCTCATATCCAAATAGAAAGTGAAAGGTACCAGCTCTATACATTAATTCAGGAAGACAGAAGGAAAAGAAGATTTATGTGGAAGGATGAGAGAAAAATCTATGTTTATCAGGCTAAAGAGACAGATACACAGTCGGATATCTGCATGTATCTACAGTGGAAACATCTGCCGGCTCTTATCGATGCTTCGCTCCTCTTTTCCGTTCTTTTGCTTCCTGGCCCTCTCTGTTGAATATAGATGCTTTTTCCTTAATATTTTTCATCTTTGATTGCTAGCTTGTAAAATAATAAAAGGAAAGGAAAATGGAGAAATTGTTTCCTCTTACTCTAGAATTTCCTGGCTAGGATCCAACTCAATACTTCATGTTTTGAATTGTTATTTTTAATAACAATCATTAGAGGGGCTCGCTCATTAGGCAGGCCTGTGATACAGTAGTTCTATTTATAATCATCAGCTAGCTCCACCTAGTGTCATTTTAACTCATCAGTGAAGCAAAAAGCTGAAACCAAAAAGTATAGATAAAAGAGAAGCAAAGTATAACATCACTTGTCAGCTGGATGATGGCCACAGACAGCATGCAGCTATGATTACTGGCATTACAAGGAAAAGACCATTCTAAGTAACTACTGTATGTTCATGGTCAACCACTACTCTTGAGACAAAGAGCAACTAGCAACTTCAGGAGCAGAAGTATAATGCATGCAATATAAACCAGCTTTACTTCTACCCTGAAAAAGTGAATTGCACTTAAGCTTGTTATGAGTTTCATTGCCATCAGCAAGGGCACATTACGGTTAAATTTAATACAACTTCTTTGAAATAGAATAAGTTGGTTTGTTTTGTTTTTTAATTGTCATTAAAACTACAGAACTGTTTTTGGCTATACAAACCCCACAGTTATCCTCTTTATTGGTAAGTGCATCTCTCCTCCTAGGAGTTACAAAATCATTTAAAACGCCTCACAGAAGTGATCAAAACAGGGAAAAGCTCAAGGTAACTAACACTACGTCAGTTTTACCGACCTTTACCTTCAAAGTTTCTAAATGATGGTTCACTGCTGTGTATCTAGAAACATCTATTTTCCTAGAGATGTTAAGATTTAGTCAGCAACATTTAGTGTTTAATAGCCTGATACCCTTTTGACAAAGCTACATAGAGTACAGCCAGCAAAGTCATTTAAAATAAGTCAGAAAAGTGAATATCCAGTACGACGAGATCTTCTGATCACTGCCTCGCAAAAAAAAATAATGACAGATGAATGAAAGCATTATTCAAGGAAAAATAATCTAAATAATTTAACAGAATCCAAATAATTTAAAATAATCACATCCCATGAGCTATCAAGCAGTGTTTGAATGGTTGTTGGACCTCTGAAGAGGGAGGAAAGAGAGGTCCTGGCTTACAATCAGATAACACTTACTTCTTAGACGGAGGATGACCCACACTGATAGAGCTGATGTCTGTTTTAAACCTGTTCAAATCACCTGTTCAGAGTTGCGTAGCAGTTTCACCCTAGTGGTGATAAAATGCATTTCAATATGTACAGTATACACTTAATGACTGCTCACCGTAACAGAGATGGACTATATATGTTGTGGAAAGGATGGGGGGAGGGCAGGTGGGAGGAAGGAGCATATATTAAGGCAATACACACACCAAATCAAACACCTTTAAATTTCCTCAAAGTTTCTCAGAATAGGCATCTGAAAGTTATGCTTGTGACTCATCTAGTTTAAAGTCTTCACAGATAAATTCCATGATCACATGAAAACCTCACTGCAACACAGAATATGAATTTAAGAAAATGCACATTAAAATGCCCTCTGATATTTCAAAAATAAGAGAATACTCCAGTTCTCAGCAATTTAGCAGTTACTGTCATTTCTCATTAACAGCTTTCAAAATCCTATCTGAAACAAGCTGATACAGAGAAATTAGGAGCTGTAATCAAGCGAGAAATGATAGACCAGCTGGGTAGGCATCAAGTTGGCAAAACGTGAATACAGTTCAATAGCTGAAACAGATGCTGGAGTTGTTGAGAAACCCTGCAGGAGATATTGATGTATTTTCTTTATATAATACCGAACAACCAAATAAATGTCAAGAGCTAAAAGCTGATGGGGAATAAAACCCGTCAGAAAAACTAACTATAAAGCAGAGACCTGTAACAGTATCTTTTCATTATACCAAAACATTCAGTACATGCATCTAGATTTCCTCGGGATTCCTGAGTATGTCAATACATCAATCAGAGCTTGCTAGTGAATCAGAGGGAGTCTTTCTTAGTCTTGTCTCACATTTCTTTCTTTCTTTCTATCTACCTGAGGCTTCACAGACTTAGAAAAGACTTTATTCTTGAGTCTCATCATAACACAACACTCTCTTTCAAGCAAGCGATTCCCCGAGCTTGGAAGCAAGCAGAAAAGAAAGGGTAACACAAGCATAAATGAAACTGCAAAATCCATTTTGCACGAGGAATGTTGTTTTCAGAGTTTCAAGACCTCAGCAACAAATCCTCTGCCATCGGCAGCAGCTCATTCAAGCATATGCTTTGTCATGGTCAGTTTCTAATTACATTCATAATGATGCAATAGCTTTGATAATCCTACCTTCCATGCCAGCTGCTTTTCTTGTCACTCCATCATGCCAATAAGTTGGCTGCCGTAACAAATCAAGATAGTGCAAAACAGCATCTTTCCCCTGCATCTGTCATCTTCCTGAAAGCATTCTATTACTGCCGACTGCTGGGAACCAGAAAGTCTATTTGAATTCCAGCAGCTCCCCTTTCGCATGATTCAAGTTAGGTTAGGTGGGCATGCCTAACATGATTCTCTTCATCATTTATTATGCAGCTGCTACACCATCAGTGTGGTAACCACTCTGACTTTATCTGATACGTCAGTCTTGCAAACCTCTACCTCCGTGCAAACACATGAGCCACAGAAGCATCTTGCATTTAATGAGCGTTCTCCCTGCCTAAAGAGAGCACATCGGCAAATCTGTTTCAAATCCTGCTGCTCGCATTGTCTTCTAAGGCTGATGCAAATGTTTGAAGATTTTCCCTTATCCTTGTGTTTCGTCTCTTCAGAAAGCGCAGTTCTTCAGGCACGCTTGAATTATTCACACTTCAGCTAAGCGTTTGCTGATTTGTGTCCAGCCAAACAGCACTTTCCCGGTGAAACTCTCTGCTCGAAAGCTACTTCTGAATAACACTGCTGTGCATTCAGGCTCCCAACTCTCTTTCATTTTAAACATGGCTTTTATGCCTACATCTCAAACAACACATTTAGCTCTTTTCATGCAATGAATGGCTGGCTAATGAGGGAATGGTACCTTTTTAAGCAATTTATCTAGGTCTACCTGTAGTTGACTTTTGCTTTATAGCTTTATACATTTTAGCAGTAAGCAGATAGCTCTGTTACAGCATCTCAATATTCTTAAAGTGATAAGAACACCGTAACGCTGCTTTCTGCCAGCCTGTGGAGGACACTCTCAAATGACAGTTTGCTTAAGTGCTTCTAAGTATTGTGAATTAAAGGCATAGGATTGTTTTGTTGCCTATTTATATTTTCTGTTGGGGTGGGAGGAAAATCATGCTTGTGTCAGTGATTTCAAAAGAATATTAATAGAAATTGACATGTACACATCAATCATCCTCCAAGTTAAATTAACTGCGTCTCCTCCCACCACTTCTGCCTGCGGTTCAGAGTCAAGGCATTTCATTTTTAATGCATCTGCTTGCTCATAAGCTGAATAAACATCCCCAACCCAGCCCTGGAAAGTTTCAATACCCGAGAGAGAAAAAAGGAACAATGTAACATGTGCAACTGCCTGCCTAAAGCCTGCAAGTTAAGCAAAGTACCGAGGAGAGCAAGGACTGTCACCAGCATAATACATCCTTCCTCAGCCTGCACAATGGCAGAGGAGAGAGGAAGGGGAAAGGGCACAGTCCCCCAGGAAGAGCTTTCCCTTGCCACAGCAACCAGCTCAGCATCATTCACCAGATCTCATATTCCCGGCTCAAAAGGCTCACAGGGTTTTACTTAAGCCTCACCTCACTCAGATAAGATAGGTTGAACTTCCCTGTCGTTTGAAACTCTCCCCCACACCAGCCGTTCCCTTCCTCCCCCACAACTTCCCATCTCCATTAAGTTTCTGAACCTCTTGGATGTGAAAAAGGAGCTTGAAAACATGAGCTTAGGGGAGTTCTAACTCCCAGAAAGTAAAAAAAAAAAAAAAAAAAGGGGGGGGGCGGGAGAGAGGGAAGTGGGAATAATCTTCTACTTTAAAAAAAAAAAAAAGAAACACTGAAAACATTGAGACATCTGATCGCTTCCCCTAGGCCTCCCACAGTGGTGTTATACGTAGGTGCAACTGCAGGGCACACCTCTCTTTCCCTCATGCCCTTCAACCCAAGCGCCAGAGGCAGAGTCCAGGGTCCCCTGTGCAGAAGGGCAGGCGCAGTCCCCCAGCAAAAATCTGCTGATGGGCATCGTCACCGGGGTGACGAGTACGGGAGAGCTCCCAGCTCTGCTGGAAGGGATCCGCCTCCCTGCTCTTGCCCACATCTAAATGGCACAGCTGACACCTGAATAGCGCGGCGCAGTTTATATTTGATGCTGTATTTATTCCGAGCTTGCTGCCAGCAAATGCCTTTTTAGAAACTTCATGTAAATAAAGGAGAATTACTACATCTGTTCCTCTGTCTGTAGCGGCACGTATCAACAAGCTAATTGTGCATTCAAGACAACAGAGACAGTCCTATCATACAGTTGCAAAGTGCACAACTATGAAGTGCCTATCTGAAAATACTGTCAGCTCCTTTATCTGAAAATACTGTCAGCTCCTTTTTGTTCACAGTTCAAGTCATCTGAAATGAAACAAACCAGATAGCAAGCAAGGACTAACTTTGAAGTTGCTATAAATTCAAAGTAAATAAAAGGATATGCTTAATATTTCACACTCCTGGCTGCATTGTGATTTTAAAACCACAAAGAGAGAGAAAAAAAATTTGCATGGTATTTCACAAAACACAAGTTTGAGTTCATAGCTCATGTAGCCTGTACTTGCAGGGAAAACCTAAAGTACTCCAAAACTTGCTACAGGCTTGATTTCTAGTTCAGTGAATGTTGAGCTGTACAAGATTATGAATGGAAAATATTTATGTTTTAAAAAAATAAAATTAATATGTTAATAAACCAAATAATATTGGTAGGACAATGGGGATGTCCAAAAAGAAAAACAAACAACCAAAAGCAGGGGGAGGGGAAGGGGGAGGTGAATATAGAGGGAGTGATGGAAAATATTTCCAGAGAAATATGTGTAACATTACAAGGAGAACGCACTAAGGTTTATCATTCGGCATTACACAGTGCTGTTTAGCCACATGGACCATTCCCATTCATACCAGGTCTATGGGAAACAGCCTTTTTTTTTTTTCCCTAGGATAAAAATTAACATTTGGAAAATTATTCTTTGGGAGGAGAAGGCAACTATAATATACTAGTTTTGTATTCTTCCATGCTCACTAGTTGTACAGAAAAACACTCCCAAGATAAATGGAGAATGTGGGAGGAGAAACCAGTATCAGTCATTTTGTCCACATACTAATAGGTCAGATTCTTAGTTGGCTTTGCTCTCCAGTTTTTTTTGCCTTTCCCCTAGAAAACAACAGCTTTGGTTTCTGCCTATTGTAAGTAGCTTCATCATCTGCGCAGCTATAATTATAGTAACCCACCCATATGGAATGACTCGCTTTAGAGAGGAAGCTTCACAGATAGCATTCCCAGACTGCCCAACAACACAAAGACTTAATTTTTTTGCCTTACACAGAACTGTCCCAAGTCTAGAAAAATAAGAAAAACAAGTGGAAAAACACTCAAATGGTATTCTGCTTCTTACAGTACTGAACTTGATAGGCAAAGCAACTTCAGTCTATTTGGTTGACAACAAGGAAGCCTGTCTCTCTCCCTATTCCATCCGCAGCTTATGACAAAGACATTTCTATTCATTTTAATTATTTCACTGCTACTAGAATGACTAATTGTTGCATCCACTGTGCTGGAGTTTGATTATGGAGGTGCATTCACAATGATAACTAAGATACTATGTAAAATCTCTTCTTGCTGGCCTTTCATCTTTCCTTTCTGTTTTTCTCCTTGGAAGCACTAGTGACTGCAGCTAAGCAAGAGTAGATAATGTATCACTGAGAACAATGAAGCAAGCAGTCTGGTCTTGACCTTCAGTCCTACATGCTGCTCTACATTATGCACTGTCTCTGGTATGCAAAAGCGAATGTTGATTTTACCTAGCAAAAATGGTTCGTTTGCTTAGCTAATTTCTCCTGAAGAAAGCAAATTTCTCTTCCTTTTCTTCCTCTGCTTCCCATTATTCCCAGGTACTTCATCCTTCCCTTAGTAAACAACTAATTCGATCGATCATGCAAGAAAATACCTTAATGACATACTGTGCATGTTCAGATTAATAAACATCTCCAACTGGGGCACTGGAAAGCTTGTTTGGACAATACAGACAGGAATTATTAATTATTTCTTACTGTTAATCGTTCTTTATTACCTACTTCTCAATTACAGGATTTGTGCTATAAGATTAAAAAAGTAAGCTGGCCACAAAGAATCATTTTCCCATAGAGCTAGAGCCATCAGTACTTGCATTTGCATGACAATATCTCAATAGTTTACAGGATGACTTCTGACATTTATGGCACATGTAGCTTTGACTGTTGAAGTCTGGGGTAAAGATAGATGGATGGATGGATAGACAGATAAATAGACAGATAAATAGACAGATAAATAGACAGATAAATAGACAGATAAATGCATGCATGCTACAGAAGAGTACATAAAATCCCCTGAGAATTAACAAATCTTACTAAGTGATGTCTCTAGAAACTAAAAGAGCAGTGCAACCATCATCTCATAGGTGCTTACAAGCCCTGAGAATACAACAGAATAGTTCAAAGATCCAGTCACCCAGACAGGATCACTCTTTCGGACAGAGGAACTTTTCAGATGTGGATGTTTGAAGTTATCCAGTCAGACATCTGACAACCATCCCCGGAGAAGAAATTTTCAGAGGTTTAAAATGTTTTGCTCATCTGCACCATAGTTCATCCAATTATTTTTGTGCAGAAGTCATCTTTATTTTTTTTATCTGAATCTGAGGTGTATGAAATTCACCCAAGTTCAGGCATTTGCCATAAACCAAAAGCTCAGAATACACCTATCTGAGGATGCATTAGAAGGACCCATGACCAACCTTTCAAAGTGAGATTGACCCCATTTTATACTAAGAAAGTCTTGCAAAGCTTTGTTAAAAATGTGCTTACAAAAACACTAAGCAACCATGTCCTCAGCTACCCCAGGATTTCATGTTACAGCACACGGATAAAAAACACTGATAAAAGATGTCCCAGAAACAGTTCTCCAAGGGCATTTCTAACAGCAGATCACAGCATGCTAAAAAGTGGGTGCTCTACATCAGTTTTGAATATTGCTGTGAGAAAGTCATCTGAACACTGCTACAAACATGGATCATATGATCTCTCAAATTCAGCAACTATTGAGGATTTTAAATGGCAACCTCCACTTATGTCTACAGATAAGCCAACACAAGTCTACGTTTTGTTCTCACATAGCATATGTGTTTCAGTGACAGTGAATTTAAAATACAAGGTTCCAGCAAGGAAAAAAAAAACCATACATATATATATATATATACACACATATAGTTAACTCATTCTCCAAATATTTAACATGCATCTGAAAGCAGAAACACAGAGCTTCACTATTTAACACTTGGATAATTAGTGACCTTGAACTCTTCAGGAGTCACTGCTAATCTTTCCCCTTAAGCAAGTATTGTGCGTGCTGTTAGCATAAAACATGAAGTTTTAAGATGCTAATTATGTAAAACATGCATTTTGTTCTCTTACAGCTCATTTTAAATTTGACTTGAACTACACAGCTTTAATCTTTTTCCACTTGTACCTTTACATCTCTGGGAGAAGAGACTGTTCAGCATTACCAGGCTTGAAATAATTATTGACGTAAGCATCTTAATTTGTTCATTCTTTCTACAGCTACAGCCTGTGTATATGATGATGCATGACAGATGAAGCAGAAATAAATAAATACAAGCCTAAACAACTGAAAAAACAAGACCTTACACGTCTCACATCCTGTCCTTCTGTGCATGCCCTGTGTGCCAGTACTCAGCTCATGGTGGTTTTGAGCCCATGAGCACTCTCACACAGTGCAGCTTCCATGCAAAGTACGTAACATTTCTCTCCATATTCACCAAATACAGATGTGCAGATGATTGTCTCACAGGATAAATTAGGGAACTGGTTAAATGGCAGCTGGTCAATAAACACTTTGAAGATCACATGCTCTCAAAAGCTTTCTATTGATCATTTCTACTGCTACTGTAGTTATATTCTCATTTAGTGACACTTCTAATTCATTGTATTGGTGTCCTTATGGATCATTAACCATCTGGTATAATGCATGTGACAGCAATATATCAATAGAATAGAATAGAATAGAATAGAATAGACCAGACCAGGTTGGAAAAGACCTTTGTGATCAGAGTCCAACATATCATCCAACACTATTTAATCAACTAAACCATGGCACTAAGCACCCCATCAAGTCTCCTCCTGAACACCTCCAGTAATGGTGACTCCACCACCTCCCTGGGCAGCCCATTCCAATAGCAAATAACTCTTTCTATGAAGAACTTCTTCCTAACATCCAGCCTAAACCTCCCCTGGCAAAGCTGGAGTCTATGCCCTCTTGTTCTGTCACAGGTTGCCTGGGAGAAGAGACCAACCCCCACCTGGCTACAACCTCCCTTCAGGTAGTTGTAGACAGCAATAAGGTCTCCCCTGAGCCTTAAAACAAATTCTACCCTTCTCCATATTCTTACAGTATCTCAAACTTATCTTCTCATTGTTTCTTTGATGTATTATTTTTCCTGAATTATTATCTGTGTGGTTCAGGTTGTGGTTTTAATGTAGAAAACAGACTTTTGCTTAAGATTACTGATGATATTGTAACCACTTACTCTAGTCCAAAATCTCCAAAGATGGTAAGAGTCCTTTACTGGCAATGCTTTGTAAGGCTGTTTTTCAACTGAGATCTTTACTTAAAATCTCAGGCAAAGTTTTCACACAGGTCCATTATAAACCAGTAACTCCTTCAGAAAACCCTGTTGAATCCTTTAAAAAAACAACCCACCAAACATGCCTCACAGGCAGCACTTATCTGATGCCTTTTGGTACATTAGAAGGTTCACACAAAATTAAAAACAACAGGGGGCAGAAAGCAAATTCCTTAATACTCAGTAAATTGAGGCTGGCCATACAGTCTGGGGGTCCACTCACTGACGGGGTTCCCACCATCTGGGGTGCCTGAGTATGTCAGAGCATTTAGTAATAACACGTGAAACTATATCTGAAGAAGCGAACACCTCCTCACTTTCCTGTGATAAATATAGCAAAAGGGTTTCACAAACATATATATATATCTCTCAAGATTTTATATTTACTATTTTCATAGCAGGAAATAAAAATGATAGAGTACCATAAAAAGATGTTTTGGTATATATTCTAAATGAAAGAACATCCACAATAGCTGCCTTGTGCTTCACAACAGACTTTGTGGTATCTAAGGCTCTTGCCAGAATGCAAGTTAACAGTGGGGGTGTCACAAAGAAAAGAAACTTCTACCCTTTTGTCAGCAGAAATAACATACCTGACATTTTGTATTCCTCTCCAAATAATCTGCTTTAACACTGGAAATTTAAGAGTGGATGTCTAGTATTTTGTTACAATACACGAATCAAAGAGAAGGACAAGCAAGCAAAACCATCTTAGTTTCCTGGAAATGAACATGCTAAAAAGAAAAAAAGGTTGGTTTGCTTTGTTTCTTGCCATGTTTGTTGTTGTTATTGTTTTGTATAGAATCATAGAATCAACCAGGTTGGAAAAGACCACAGAGATCATCAAGTCCAACCTATTTCCTAATATCTAACACCTCATAACAACAAAACCATGGCTTCAAGTGCCACGTCCAATCCCCTTTTGAACACCTCCAGGGACAGTAACTCCACCACCTTCCTGGGCAGCACATTCCACTGGCCTATTACTCTTTCTGTGAAGAACTCTCTCCTCACCTTGAGTCCCTGTTGAGGGGAGGTTGGGATGGTGGGATGGTGTCTGCTGGTTTTCAATATGAGATTTGAGATAAAAATCTCAATTGGAAACAAAAGTTGAGTTCATTATCTGCAGCTGTTGGTGCTCTATAAACTTCTAAACTTTAGCATAAAGAAAGTTTGAATGTGAAAAGCCCTGAAGATGAATCAACCTCTCAAAGTCATAGGAAAATCAATAGTTTAGGAGATTCACTCTACACTTTTGCCTTGCCTCTTCTCGTTAGGGAGTGTGTTTCCATACCTACATGTTGGTTTTGCTTATCCTTAAATACTGGTTGGGGTCAGCTCCTCACCTGGACATCCAGGAGGTGCACCTGTGAGGGACTTAAGTATCCATGGAAGTACTCTGAGCTTCTACTAAAGAGCTAGAATCCCAATTTGTGTTTACATTAAGGCGTGAGAGACTAAATCTTGTCTCTCTTGATGTGACTCAACAAAGGTAAAATCACCTTTGCTGCTGGCTCAGACAACAGCTGATGTGTATTGGGCAGACACCACTGGAATGACTCTCTGGAAGGTGCATAGATAAGGATTTTCTCACCAGACTGCAGCTGTCCTGGAAATGATCAGAGGCCACTACTATCAATACTCTCTGGAATATACATACCTAAAAACTGTATAAAAGATCTGAGCAACTACTGGCTCCAGAGCAGGAAAACATGGGAGAAGGAAAAGATCTGGACAATGCTGCTCTGAAGAAAAATGAAAACACCAGGAAAAAAAAAAAAAAAAAGACAGAGACATCATCATGTAGCTTGGAAGAAGCAGACCAAGAGGAACCCTCTCTCTGTGTCCTAAGTTCCACCTACTGCAACTCATGGAGCTGAAGAGGCTGCTCGGAGGAGAGCACAACCCACAAGGATGCCAAAGCTGCAGCAGCCTTCCTCCGCAGACTCAAACTGTCTTAGGGGGTGAGGGGTGTGGCAATGTAATTCCTTTCCTCTTCTCTCTCCCCCTCTTCTCTCTCTCACTCTCTATCTTCGCTCTCTTCTCTTCTGATCCATCCACTTTGTGTAATGAATAGCCTCACTGTTGATATATTAGCCTCATTTGTGCCTCTAATTTCATAACACGGGAGTATTCAAAAGAACTGAGTCTCTTTCCCTCTCTGGACCGAGACAGAAGGTTATAAAATCTTTTCTAAATCCATACCAAAATCTATGACGTGCATAAAAGCAATCCTCTGACAACAGCACAAGACTTCATTAGTCTCACATCATTCCACTGCAAGTTCTGATGGGAAACAAGTTAGATTGGCTCATTTTGTATTTCAAGAGCTGTCATTCCCTCAGGTAATGGACTTGGTCCATATCTCCTGTAATGCTTCAGAGGTCCTACAGAACAGCTGTGGACCGGGACAACCTATTTGGAATGTGTTATCTCCAGGGTGAGTCCCTTCAACAGGGTTATTTACCCTACCCAGGGCTATTTTACCCTTCTTAAATGTTATCCTAGAGGCGCTACCCCCATTGCTGACAGATTCCACCTTGGCTAGCAGTGGATCCATTTCAGAGTCAAGGTGGTATTGGATTTATCTAAAATGAGGTAAGTTTCTATTAGCTTCTCATAGAAGCCAGCCCTGTAGCCCCTCCTCTAGAAAATCTTGTCATACAAGCCTAATAGACTCAACTACTTGGGCTGCCAAATACAATGGTTTTGGTGAATTTCTTTTCCCTAATGTCCAGCCTAAACTTCCTTGGCCTGTTGATCCACTCTGTCTGGATCCCTCTGGAGAGCCTTCCTACCCTCAAGCAGATCAACATTCTTGCCCAGCTTGGTGCACCTGCAATCTTCCAGTGGATCCTTTCATCCACATTATTGATAAAGGTATTAAACATAATAGGTCTCAATACTAAGCCTTGATTTAAGATTTAAGGCAGCCACAGCAAGAAAGGATGTTTTGTAGGATGGGAAAAACAAAGTCAAAGCTCACTGTAAAATTCAAGAGTCAGTCACTGAAGCAGGGGCTATCATCCAAGCTGTGGGCACCTCATCTTTGCACACAGGAACCACTGACCTTCCTCCCCAAACTTCTGCCAAGTCTCCATTCAGTTGCAGAGCAGCTACTCCTATTTTCTCATCCACAGGACTTCTATATTGCCTATTTCTCAATACTGCAAATATTTTATTATAATATCTCCAGACTAGTCAGGGTGCAGTTATATATTTGGGGTGCCCTATAAACCATAGTTAGGAAACCATATAATGTTATTCAGAACACACTTCAGCAAGATCCTTTTCTCACTAAGCCAGAGTTGAAAGCAGATTTAGGAGAAGGCATGACCTTATAATGAGATGATTCCCAGGAAAAGGAAGGAATTGGTGAATTCTGTGGCATTATCCCTCCAAATCTCACATCTGTGGTGGCCTAGAGCCATGCATAAGGACTTGAGCACTTCCCAGATACGTGGGAACGAGGGAGGAAGAAGAGAAATCTACATGGTGCGGGTGACTGAAACACAACTCAGATTAGTGAAATTAGTAAAACTGTGACCTAATTAAACCCTCTCTCTTTCATCTTGTCAAACTTCCAGCATATCTGGGACACTGAATGGCACCAGAGAGCATGGTGTCAGCTGCCAAAGGTCGCTTTCCTTGCCAGGCTTGATTTTTAACATCATCTTGCATTATATCAGTATGCAATGAATTTTGTATTGTCCCAGAAAAAATGATGAGATTTTGATGATATCAACGGAGTACACAACATGGAGAGAAGTTTTGTCAGAACAATTATAAAAAACCAAAATTTTACACCAAGTATTGCATATGGAAACAAAGTGTTGTGGGAATAGATGTTCCCTAAGCAGTTGTTATCTCTCTTTTTCTTTTCCCCCACTATTTAAAATTCAAGGCACTTTCTACTAAGCTTATAACACTGTATTACGTTACCTGATTTGCACTGATTTACAGTATGAACCCTTTTTATGCAGAGCTTAATGACCTTGTTATCACAGAAAAATAATAATAATTATATTGTAAATTTCCTGGGGAACCACAACTTCAGTCAATACAAACAAAAAAGTTGTCCTGGTAAAAATAAGACACCTGCATCAACTCCCAGCTTAACAGGAAAGAAAGAAAGATTCACCACGTATGGTACTTCAGCTTCTGTATACAGTTTGAAAATGTCAGCAGCAGCACCTAGGAAGTTGCTACTACCCTCCTCTCTTACAGATACTCACCAATTGCACCCTTCTCAAAGCCCTCAGCTTTAAAAAACCCTGAATACTCAAATTTAGTCTGTAATCAACAGCTAAACTTGTCCAGAATGCCAATGACATCGGTGCCATTGTATTTGTATATTCGGGGTGGATGTAAAAATCACAGAATCATCCAGGTTGGAAAAGACCTCTGGGATCATCAAGTCTAATCAGTGACCCTAAGAACCCAAAGTTCACCCCTAAAACATATCCCCAAACATCACACCTGAACAACGTTTAAACACATCCAAGGATGGTGACTCAACCACATCCCTGGGCAGCCTATTCCAATGGCTGACTACTCTTTCTGTGATTTTTTCCCCCTTATGTCCAGTCAAAACCTTCCCTGTTGCAGTTTGAGACCATTCCCTCTTGTTCTATCACTTATTACTTGTGAGAAGAAACCAGTGCTAAACTCTCCACAACATCCTTTCATGTAGTTGTAGAGAGCAATGATGTCGCCCCTTAGCCTCCTCTTCTTCAAACTGAAGAGCCTGTCCTAGTTTAGAGCAGGACAGATTGCTCTACTGCTCCAAAAGGGGCAAAAGTATAACACTCACACAAATATATTGGATAGTAATGGAAAGTTTAAATGGAAAAGCAATTCATATACTACAAAACCTACAAAGCATAGTAGTGAGCATAGCAAAGCATATAAAGTTCAAACAAATCCCCAATCTAACCTTAACACAGAAGTTCCTTAACACCAGACTGAAATCCCAACGCTCCCCTTCTCCCCACCTGGGGCTCACCAACCCCCCCAGGCCAAGGAGGCCTCTGATACTCCCTCATTGTTACCAGATAAGAAAGCATCTCACTCCCACAGGAGCAGAGAGGGAACAAAGAGAAAGGTAACTTTGCAGCCAGATTTATAAGGGTGCAGGATTTCTGGGTAGCAATACACTACTTGTCTGCGTCCATCCACTGGACGCTGGAGATCTCAACTCTGTGGCTTGTATTTTGGAGGCACACAGCCTAAACAGCCACACAGCCACAGCTTCTTCAGTCACTTTCCCTAAGAAATGGCATAGTGAGTCCCCCCAATTAAATTGCTTGGGTTTTTTTCATAATTCTAATTCATGATTTCTACATGGCTGTATGTGCTTAGGTTTAAACAGTATGCCTTTTTTTTCCTTTTCTTTTCTTTTCCTCTCTGCTTATTACCAAAATATATTTCAGGCTGAATTAAGAAGATCTGTGGAAGACAGAGATATTTCCACTCCATGGTGCACACTGGTTTCTAACCAGTGAATATTAACTGCCCTTTCTCAGAAGGGTTTGCTCATTTCTTTCCTCACCAGGAATGACAAAAGGCCAGCAAAGTCACTTGTCTGGTACAGGCAGAAGGCTTCTTCATAGCAATTTCAGGCTTATCCCTGTCTGACATTAATATATGCACAGCTAAAGTAATTACTGTTGCTGCCATCAATGTATTCCTGAAGCAGGCTTCATGTCTGTCAATACTTCCCAATTCAACAGACTTGAGTAAAAGCATCACTCTTCTGCCTCTGCTCTGAATGGCAAAATGCAGCCATGTTATCAGTCAGAAAATGTCTTTCAAAAAACACCAAGAAACAGTCATATCAGCACTTCTGTTACAAACAGAAGTCAGCTCTCCATTTCCAAGAACAGTTTTGGCCATAAGCCTAAACCAGCATCCACACCAGACAGAAAGTATGGAAGAAAGGGAAAAAAGAAAGAAGAAAAAAACAACAGAAACCCCCCCCCCCAAACACCCACAAAAACCCACCATGAATGGTGTATAACATTAGTTATACATAACAGAGTTATAAGATCAGCTCTTGAGCCATATTGGATAATACCACAGCCACAGGTGCTCTTTCCATCTGCACAGGTCTATTGCATAGTCTTTTCCAAAGGGAAGTGTTTAAACCGAGATCTACATGTGCCTACCACACTGGAGTGAGAAAATAAAATCATTAGTCCAGTATGGCTAAGACATATGCAGAAAAAGGCATGGGGAAAAAAACCCAGCCAACCAACCACCAACAGAAAACACACACAACCACCCATTAACAGCCAAACCAAACCCAAAATGAACTGGACTCATTTTTCTCCACAATTTGTCCCTTCATGGAAAACACTGTTCAGCTGAATGTACTCATGTGAATACATCAAAAGTTCTTAATTTTTAAGCACACTGTGGACTGACAGTGAATAATTTGCTGTGAGTGCTGGAATGCTTGGTCTTTAAGAAGTCTGTTGTGAATGGGAAGATATGACGAGATAGTTTCTTTTTGCCTTAAGGGATGAGTGTAATAGTCACTAGGAGGACTTTACAAAAAACCTTAATGCTCAAAGAAGCAACAGATAAAAAGAAGCATGAAAATACTAAGAGGCTGCATTTTTATTTTTTGGTCTCTCTTCTGGGCCATTTATGCTTTGCTTGAAGCATCATCCCAAGAAAACTTTGGTTGCCGTAAGATTTATTGGCTGGGACAGGAGTTTGAATGCAATTTTCTCCTGTCACATTCACACAAAGATATTGCACCTTCCTGTACTACCCTAGCTAAGAAAGGCATATTTAATTGCTTCAGTGCCAGGTTCTGGTTGGGGGTTTGGGGCACTCACTTCTATAACTATGTCAGGCAATACTACAGCACTGTCTGCAGTTCCACACCCAGTGCGCACACTCAAATGTAGAAACTTCAAAGTTGTTTACCAGGAGCACCGACATGAGCAAAATGTCATTGCTTAAATGTACTCAGAATCTGGACAGTGCCTACAGTAACTTTAATTTTACAATCAAAAAAACAAATCTAAGCACTACAAAAATTTCTAACTGGGGTAAAAAAAAAAATCCGTTCTAAATGATATTTAACAAAGATTCAGTGAATAATATCTAGTATTTCCTAGAATGCACTGATGAGTGGCAGTTTATTAATCTCTATTATTGGATAGAGCCTGTAGTAATAGGACAAAGGCTAACTGTTTTAAACTGAAAAAGCAGATGCAGACCAGATATGAGGAAGAAAATTTTTAGAGTGAGAGTAGTGAAACACTGGGACATCCCACCCAGAAAAGGGGTAGATGCCCTATCCCTGGAAACATTCAAGGTCAGGAGGGACAGGGCTTTGAGCAATGTAATCTAGGTAAAGACATCCTATACAATACACCAGGTTGGAAGAGACCTTCAAGATCATCACGTCCAACGTATCAACCAATCCAACCCACCCAAACAACTAGATCATGTCACCAAGCACCCCATCAAGTCTCCTCCTGAACACCTCCAATGACGGTGACTCCACCACCTCCCTGGGCAGACCATTCCAATGGGCAATCACTCTCTGTATAGAACTTTCTCCTAACATCCAGTCTAAACCTCCCCTGGTGCAGCTTGAGACCGTGTCCTCTTGTTCTGGTACTGGCTGCCTGGGAGAAGAAACCAACCTCTGCCTGACTACAACCTCCCTTCAGGTAGTTGTAGAGAGCAATAAGGTCACCCCTCAGTCTCCTCTTCTCCAGGCTAAGCAACCCCAGCTCCCTCATCCTCTCTTCATAGGGCTTGCGTTCCAAACCCCTCACCAACCTTGTTGCCCTTCTCTGGACGCGTTCCAGCAAGTCAACATCCTTCCTAAACTGAGGGGCCCAGAACTGGACACAGTACTCAAGGTGTGGCCTAACCAGTGCAGTGTACAGGAGCAGAATGACCTCCCTGCTCCTGCTGGCCACGCTGTTCCTGATGCAGGCCAGGATGCCATTGGCCCTCTTGGATCCTTGATCATTACAGATGAAAAGACCACAAACTCGTCTGGGTCTACCAAAAACTCTGGCAGCATCCTCCTGCCACATTGGCTATTAGAATATAATTGAGTCAATGGGTAAGAACTGTTATTAAGTTATCAGATAATGCCCAAGCTGTTGGATGCCTGCAACATATCTCCTGAAAGAGGACTGGAGACTTGTTTAAGTATAAAAAAGAAAGGGGTGGGGAGAGGAAAAAAGGGGGGGGGGGGAAGTGCATCTTCCTTCAAGCATTGTTCCAAGTTTCCACATAAGTTATAGATACTAGATAGAACCCAAGAAATTAAAATTAAGCCTAGTAATCAAAGTCAAGATTTTTAACACTTGCTGTTGATCAATACCTGAAGCACCTTACTCTTTCCCCACACTTAGTGTCATCCACCTGAGAAGAATGCAAGCTAATGACAGGCCTGGCAAAACAAATACACATAGAGGTTTCTTCCTTTACTTATCACATCTGAATGAGAGGAATTTAAATGTTTGGGTTTTTTAAAACTCCATCACTGTATCTGGAATAAACAACTGACTACCAAGAAAAGAAAAAAAAATAAAAGGAAATAACTTATGAATATTATGCCTAATCCTTCATTCTTCCTAATATCACTGTCATCGTTGACAAACTAAGCCAAAGCAATATCTACAAATACTGATGCATCATCCCAGCAAAACATTATTAAGTATTTATACTTCCCACCCCCCCAATGAAGTAGTATTATGCCAATAACTGTCATCTGAAATGGAAGTTTAGGAGATTATTTCCTTAACTGCTAATAAGACGACTACCTCCATATATTCTGATCTGAAAATACAGGTGAGTTATTATTACTGCTGATGTTGTTCATATTGTGCAAATAGCTGGCCTGTTCTGTACATCATGAAGAAAGGATGTCTTTTGCTTGGGACACCTTTGAATGAGCTTCTTCAGAATCCACAACTGAATATTTGCCTGGTTAAGCCTTAAATTGCATCCTTCACTCTCTCAGCCAGAAAAGCACATTTTCTGTTGGGAACACAGCACTACACACATCTATCTGCTTATCAATGCTAACACATCATTTGTCACCTAGCTCAAGGCTACATTTCTTTTTCCCCAGTGGCACCTTCATGCTCCCAATGCTCTGACTAGCCCCTGAGAAAGGGAGGCTTAAATGAAGTGTGCATTCTCCTTCAGAGGTTTTCTGCACAATAATTTCACTTATCAACAAGAGTTTGGTTTGAAATAGAAATCAGGAAAAGAAAAATACTCTTGAGAGTTACACAACTTGCACTCCTATTATAAGGACAGGAATGCCAGTATGGTTCTGTGAAAATTTTCAGGGGAAGAACATAAAATTCTAACAATTTTATTTTATTTTAATATTCATAACAGTGAGAGAATGAGTAATACAGTTTCATCTCCACAAGCCCGAGTGTTCAACATATGAAATGTTATCTTCTCATCTTCTCCCAGGTCTTGATGATTTTGCACAAGTAAAGGAGGACAAAAAGACTCGGAAGAGGATGCTGCATTGTGCCACTTCTGATCTGGCTGTCTCAAAACCAGTAATGACTCTAATCACAGTTAGAGCAAGACAAGCAGGAGGAAAAACAAAAAAACGGTGGGAAGGGAAACGAGCCTGAGCTACTTGCTTTTTGTATCTCCTGGTTGTCACAACCACAGAACAAATACAACAATTCTGCCACATGAAAGCACATCACTGCAGGATTTCCTTCGGTGTGTATTAATGCACCCAGTCACCTTCAGATCCACCCAGGGTGAAAAACTTTAAGGCCCACTGAGGAAGTCATGCCCTAAACAGCACCAGAGGGAAAGGTCAGGATAAGGCTGGGATTAAGCACTGAAGATAAACTATAAAAATACCCCAACAAAACAAAACCAAATTAAAAAATCCAAACACAGTTCAATTTCACATTTCACAACTGCATTTTATCAGAACTCCCTTTAGAGAGAAAAAAATAACTCCTGCTAAAGGGAATAATTTTAAAAGTAATGTTAACAAAACACAGCAAAACCAACAAAACCCAACCAAACAAAAAAGTTTTGAAACAAAACAAAACAGAAAACCCCACACCACTCTAACCA
Organism: Picus viridis; assembly: GCA_033816785.1. Classification (NCBI taxonomy): domain Eukaryota; kingdom Metazoa; phylum Chordata; class Aves; order Piciformes; family Picidae; genus Picus; species Picus viridis. The sequence goes on along the minus strand of CM066570.1, from coordinate 23,411,092 downwards.
CAGAGTCAAACAGAAAGACAACAACATAAAGGCATTCATCCACTTCACTGATTTCTCCTGATGGCTAAAACCATGTCTGGAGGATTTTCTCATGCTTTAACTTGGTAATTTTTTGGCTTTTAGTGAGAATTTGTTGAGCTTCAAAATGTGAGAATAGCATTGTGTAGTTTACAAACTCAGGCATTAATAACAAAGCACAAGAAGCAGCTTTTAAACTACCCATCTATGACTTTTTTTTTCTTTTCTTATATGTATCTATATACAAACATATAGGGAAAGATGAGCAAATTCAGAAAGCAAAGTTTGACATGACCTTGGATCTAGTTTTGGTCCAGCCACTTCTGGGGAATAGAAGCTCCTAAATTTGTTGTCTGTGGTCAGAAAAGCAAAAACAATCCCCTTCCCCTCTCAAAGGGGTTTATAAAGTGTTCACAACTGAAAAATCCTGAATTTGACATCTAGAAATCGATTTATAAACTAACGGCAGGGTAAGTAGTTTGAGTCAGATTAGTTATTATGACAACACACTGACAAGATTCATTCTTTCTGTGAAATGCCAGACCCATTAACACAAACCTGAATAATTAAAGAGAGAAATACTGGATTTTTTAACTCAAAGACAATGCAATTAGTACAAACACACACAATCAACCAAACAAAGTTTTATGCAGACATCTGGTTAATACTTTACAAAACTGATTTTTGAGCGTACAAAAAAAATATGAACTATTAAAGTGGTGGAAGGTTTCTGAACATTTTATTCTAGGACACTGGAAATCTTGTCCTGTAGAATAGCAATTGTTGTGTGGTCTTGGTTGTGGTTTTTTTAAATAATATCATTATTCTGGCTGTAAGAGTTATGATAGAAACTCGCAATATATGTCTTCAGGTTTTCATTCTCCTTACGCCAGTGCAGCCAGTACCAGAACAAGAGGACACAGTCTCAGGCTGCACCAGGGGAGGTTTAGGCTAGATGTTAGGAAAAAGTTCTATACAGAGAGAGTGATTGCCCATTGGAATTGGCTGCCCGTGGAGGTGGTGGAGTCACCTTCACTGGAGGTGTTCAGGAAGAGGCTTGATGGGGTGCTTGGTGCCATGGTTTAGTTGTTTAGGTGGGTTGGATTGGTTGATGGGTTGGACGTGATGATCTTGAAGGTCTCTTCTAACCTGGTGTATTGTATCCTATGGTACCTGTGACATTCAGTGAGTACAGTTTGCAGAGACAAATCTTAGCCTAACTATCTAGCAGCTCTACCAGTACCTTCTTTACTACATTACTCAAACACAGCTGGAGATTATGTGCTCTCCCTCTCATCCTCCTGGAGAGGGCCCAAATTTAGAGCACTTTCACAATTTACCAAATATTATGTAGTCCAGGAAACAGACAATGCATTATTACTTTTTAGAATCACATTTTAGAATGTCTCTTAGATAAGGAGCCACAATTTAAATATGAAATTTACCCACCGTTGCTACTAAAAAGCTTGAAATTGCAACTAAAAGCAGATTTTACTCCAGAAGTTTTAAGTGTTTCTTCAGATTGCATTCAAATGCTTTTTATATCTGTTCCCTAACAGATACAGCAGTAGCAAAGCTATAATCGTGCTGCAAACGTAGCCACGACACCAGAAGGCAAACCGATTACATCTTAGGAGATCCACACTTCCATCTGAATGTGTTTTGGTAGCAAAACTTACTCAGGCAAGTTCTGAGCCTCTTTCTCCTGTGATTTCTTAACAGGAATCAACATATGCAATACTTTGATGATTATATTTCTGCAGGATTACCTGCAGGGTTAAAACCTGCAGGATTACAGGTAGCACCTTTCTTTGCCTCTAGAAAAAAAAAAAAAAAAAAATCAACACATTTTCAAAGAGTCAATTTCAAATGACTGAAATGCATCCTTCACCTTTGTAGGAATTTATGCATTCCTAGCTTTTTCATATATATATGAATTAGGTTGTTGGGTTTTTGAAATAAACAAATAGGATTCAGCAACAGACAACCATTTGGGATTTTTTAAATGCATTCTCGTTTTACTACCATCCTTTCATGACCAATTCTGCAGTTATTTTCATTGCCAAAAATGATTTTAAAAGCTCTCTTCATCCCTGAGATGAAACTCTCTATCACACTGAGACTCTGCCATGGGAACTCCTTATTGAGTGCTGTTCTCTCAGCCAATCCCTCTGAAATTCTGAAAAAGTCACTCTCTGCGTCATCTCAGTCTGGATGTGTTTTCTTAGCATTCCTATTGACTCAACTGGTGATTGCATCCTCCCAGTTCCATCTGCAAATCAGGATTTCACTTTTCTCCAACACTATCCTCTGCAGCAATAGCCAAGATTGGAGTAGTCCACTAAGACCAGCTGCACTAAATAAGTGAAGCACTTCTCCAAAACTAACCAAAAGTACAACAAATATCACCTGCTTCATTTATGTCACATTTTCATCATTTTAATTTGTACAGTATTGTTAAAATAAAGATACCTCACAGGTCAAGGTATATGGTATAAGTCATGAGCACTCCAATCAACCTACTCCTTCCCACTGCCTACTTGGATATCAAGTAGGAGAGACACGGAGTACAGTCATGTGGACTGTTGCAGCTGGTATCCCACCAGGGAGGGGAATATCAGAACGCACTCTCCTGCCATGTGCATCAGGGAGCCATGGGCTCTGCTCTGCCCAAGGAAGGGTGTCATCAGGCTGCCTCATGGTCACACAAGCTTTCTACTGTGGCCCTCAGCCCAGCACTTCTGTTACAGACTTGAGGGACTCACTTGATCCAAAAGTATAAATACTCTCCCAGAATTCAGTGATGACATTTGGTTCCTTTTTTAGCACAATACTTAGAATTAGTGGTTTCCTCCCAAAAAAACCCCACAGGATTATTAAGCTGGAATTTAGTTCTCAGGGTGATATTCTTCACCTTTCTTCAATTATTTCAAAGTAAATCTTAGAAGTATCCTGTTTTGTTTTATTCTCTTTAGTTGCACCCATATAAACCCAGAATATTCCTTTGATTAAATTACTAGAAAAAAAATTGTTCTGTCTTGGCAGGACATCTCCAACACAATTTTCCATCTCATCAACTTTCTTTACAAGGTCATTCAAACAAGTTGAGAAAGCTCTCAGATTATAACTTCCTTTACTTCCCGGGTACACACATCTACACATGACTTCTACCAACAATATGCATTCATTTAATTTGTGTTATTTGAGTTTATATAACTATTGGTAACTGAAACTAGACTGTTGTCCACAGAGTCATTTTGAATGTGACTGTGATTTGAGGGACCTTGTGCAGGTCATGAAAATAGAAGTGAACTTCAAAATAAATGCAAGGTCGCAATACTATGAAAATATCTTGAAGGTGAGGCAGTGCTACTGTTCAAAGAGTATCTGTCATTTTCTCCTCACATAATTAAGTTCTGTGTTTTGCAGGCATCTTTAAAATTTCAAATTCATCAGAGAAAAATATACTTTTAAAGAAAAAGATCCCATGTAGGAACAAAACACTTATGCAAATTTATATAAAAATCTGTATTTCCTTTGTACAATTTAATTCAAACTTTTCTGATGCTTTGGTTTAGAGTGGGCCAGAACATTGATATGATGCAGCAATTCTGAAGTGTAACTTTGGAATCTTAAAAAAGGTATTTATAATAATCTTTGCCATTAAGAGACAAGAAATCACGACAAAGCCTAACTTGTCATTGAAATTTACATGAAACATGACGTTATTTTTGAGGTATAAGCCACTGTATAGGTTTGCTAAGTAAGCTGTAGCCATTACAAAGCCACTACCAGACACAACAAGAAGTAACCATATGCACCGTTTTGCTCTGTCAACATACCTTTAAAAGACAGGATGAGGGAGACTCTGGCACTTGGTAAAACAAAACAAAAGGACAAAGTCAACGGATATGCAAACAAAAAACACTAACAAAGTAAACCAAAACAATATTGACCCAAACAAACAGGATACTTGTGCTATGTTGTCAAAGAAATAAATGGATGAATGAATGCTAAAGCACAGTAAGAAAATAGCCCATATTATTTTTCAGAAACAGCAGTTAAATATGGACCAGGAATAATGGCCAGAAGTTAATCTCATTACTAAAACCCTTTGTGGAATCACAAAGACTAGGTATTTTGCCACTATAAAAAGGCCCTCGGTGATGTCTACTTTGATTGGATGTATAATGAAGTTTGCTACACAGATCATCTGCTATTTTTGTGGGGTTTTTTTCCCATGGCTAGCACGGAATGGCTCCATTTTTCATTGACCTTTGGGCACTCTCCTAATAAAAGTAACTGCTAGTAAACAATTGGGAAAAAAAAAATAACCCCACTTCTAAATATACCAACACAAAATTGCCAGAAACTCAAATCTGTACCGGAGTTTTGATGCTTGAGCCTCTCAAGTAAATACAGGAAGAGAACAAATGCCTACAGCATAACCGAAACAGCTAGCTAGAATTTTCTAGTTCTGCTTGTAGGAACTGTAAATACATTTGCTGTATTTGAGAAATGGTGTTCAGGGATACAGAAAAACAGCTTTTTCAAATTGGCTCTTGACTTTGAAAAGCTCACAGGTTTCATCTGTTAGAGAAACGTTAAAACCAAACAAAAGCAACCTTGCAGGTTAAGATACAGCAGTATATTCAGAAGAATTTTCAAAATAAGCAAATTGAAAACACTTAAGAACACAATGGGTTATCGTAAAGCATGTCTCACAAACCCCTTTCAAACCATCTTCAATTTAAAGAAACTTTATAAAAATTCAAGATTATTTCTTTCCACTCACCAGCTGATCTGTAGCACTTTTTCTCCTGTTCCTTCCTGGCTCTGATCTGAATGTTTAATGCTAGAATTTATGTCTCACTTTTTAATCTCTCTCAGAAAATCCCTTGGACATATATTAACTGTCTCGAAGGTTTCGACTCCATCTGAGTTATGTTTCAGCTTTTTGAATCCACTCAGCTATTTGACTGAGTCTTAAGGAATTTATAGCTATAAACCAATGGAGCCAATATTTCTGATCAGTTGTCTTGTTATCACAGCAGCAAATCAGCAAAGATGGACTAAGACAAGCTTTCCTGAAGCCAGGACAGTGTATTTTTGAGGAACTCCCATTTCCAGGGCATTAGGATAGCTCATTTCAGATTTCTGGAAAGGTTTTACAATGGGCATCTCACTGACAAGTTAGAGCTATTGACTTGGGCAGGTTCCCCAATTTCTGTAAATTAACCGAGAATACGTAGTACAGACCTGCAATGGGCAAGAGATGTAAGTCTGTTGATTGTCAAGTCAGATGCAGATTGCAGTGACACAGCTGAATACTTATTTTTTGTAAGGTTCCTCTCTGGCTGGTTTCAGAAAATTACAAGCTTACTTCACCAGAAAGCAGCAAACATTCATTGGAATCATAAAACTGTTACGATTGGAAGGGACCTCAAGGATCATCTAGTTCCAGCCTCCCTGCCATAGGCAGGGACACCACACACTAGATTAGGTTGCCCAGAGCCACATCCAGCCTGGCTTTAAAAACCTCCAGGGATAAGGCTTCTACCATATCCCTGGGAAAGCTGTGCCAGTGTCTCACCACCCTCATGGTAAAGAACTTCTTCCTAACATCCTATCTGAATCTACCCATTTCTATTTTTGCTCTGCTCCCCCTAGTCCTATCACTGCCTGACACCCCAAAAAAGTCTGTCCCCAGCTTTCTTGTAGGCCCCTTTCAGATACTAGAAGGCCACAATAAGATCTCCTTGGAGCCTTCTCTTCTCCAGACTGAACAGCCCCAACTCCCTCAGCCTGTCCTCATAGCAGAGGAACTCCAGCCCTCATCATCCTTGTGGCCCTTCTCTGGACACGCTCTAGCAACTCCACATCCTTCCTGTAATAGGGGCTCCGGAACTGGACACAGTACTCCAGGTGGAATCTCACCAGAGCGGAGTAGAGGGGAAGAATCACCTCCTCGACCTGCTGGTTATTCTTCTCTTGATGAAGCCCAGGATGTGGATGATTGTTACAGTTCTTCACCTTATGAATATCATGCATTTTACCTACCTATTTTGCTCTAATTAAGAATTCATAGTTTGCAAATAAAGGGCAGGGGCAGGTGTTGGTCTTTAAGCAACTACTGACACCTGAAAGGACCTTCTCTCTTTCCCATAGCAGATTTGTTTCTGTAAGAGCCTCTGATTAAAGGAAACTGACTAATGCCTTCTGGAAATCCTAGGAAGCTGCTCAAACAAGATCAGGTTTGCCAAGCATGAATTTCCTTTATAAAGACTTCCCTGGTGTATTGTATTTAGCCCAGTGTTCCCCCATTCACTGTTTGCTAGCGTTTCTCCTCACTTAGACCATACAGTCTTCAACCTTAACTTGAAGTGGTTCCAAACTTGCCTCTGGAGTCTTGGCATCAGTAAGAGGCACTAAAGTTTTATATGAGAAGCTTCACATCACAACTGGCAATTTATCTGAGCTGCTTCATGTCTGTGTTACTTAAAGAAAATCTTTGGTGATTCTTATCTGATCTTGGGTGTTTATTAACTGACTTTGCCTATTTATCTCTAACAACCTCTGTCAAGCCCTTCGATCAGATACTCCAATAACACTTTTATAGAGATAGGTGTTAGTAAGAAATATAAATAAATTTACAGCTCAATGTATTAGCTTCTCTAGCTGTAATTGCGTCCACTGGTATTTCTACAAAGATTGAAACAAATGCAATCTGAGATTTCCTACCACACTTTTCTGAGGCCACTATTTATGTGAGCACAACCCAACTCCTTGTCCAGTAAATTTCTAATTCTCCCTAATAAGGACATGCTTATACATGAAACCAAAACCTAATCACAGAAACATTCAGCTTGGAAAAGAACTTTGGTATCAACAAGTCAAATCAATCACCCTACTCTACAAGCTTCACCCCTAAACCATATCCCAAACACCACATCCAAATGACCTTTAAACGCATCCAGAGTTAGTGACTCAACCACCTCCCTTGGGCAGCCTATTCCAGTGCCTGACCACTATTTCCATGATTTTTTTTCCCTAATTTCCAGTCTAAATCTGTTCAGTCACAGCTTGAGGCTGCTTCCTCTTGTTCTATCACTTATTACCTAGGAGAAGAAACCAGCACCAACACCTCCACAAAGCCCTTTCAGGTAGACAGCAATGAGGTTTTGCCTCAGCCTCCTCTCTTTCAAACTAACCATCCCCAGCTCCTTCAGATGCTCTTCATAAGATTTATTCTCCAGGCCCTTTACCAGCTTCACTGGCCACCTCTCTACTGGCTCCAGAACCTCCACATCTCTCTTGTATTGAGGTACCCAAAACTGAATACAATGCTCAAGGTGTGGCCTCATCAGAGCTGAGTACAAGGGAACAATCACCTCCCTACTCCTGCTGGACACAGCATTTCTAATACAAGCCAGGATGCCATTGACTTCCTTTGCCACCTGGGCACACTGCTTGCTCATATTTAGCTGCTTATTGACTACAACTCCTAGGTCCCTTTCCGCCAGACAGCTTTCCAGCCACACTTTCCCAAGGCTGTAGTGTTGCTTGGGGTTGTTGTGACCCAAGTGCAGGACCTGGTGTTTAGAAAACTGCCACAGAAGAATAAAAGCCATTAAAAAGCATTTGCCATAAACAGATTCTTTGTGAGCTGTATTACCATCAATTGGAAACTAAATTAAGAGAAGAAAATCTGGTGTTATGCACATTACAATACTGTAAACATTTATGCAAGTCATTCACACACCTTAGTGCCATTTTGTCTTCCATCATTTGCCCATTCCATGACGATGTATTGTCCTGTTTTGCCTACAAAGAACTTAAAGCAGTGCAGGCATTGTGTGACCAAAATTTTCCAAAGCACCTAATAATTGTGGATGGTAAAATTCAGAGGCACCAAAAGGGACTATTTTTCAGGTGGTGGCTGCTTAACTTCCTAAAGCCTTTTAAGACATCTTAAACTGACTTCTCAGACACTCAGACTTACCATTTGCTTTTCAAAATGTCAACCTCAGCACTGTAGATAGGTTAACACCAAAAAAAAAAAAAAAAAAAAAAAAAAAAAAAAAATAAGAAAGGTTTTTTTTTTTTCCCCTTTCTAAAGCAGCTCAATTAAAGTTATATAACAGCAGATAACCATGAGTACTTTGTAATTTTTCAATATGCTGTGAATTTTTGTTGTAACTGGCACAACTCTGAAGGTGTTTTTTTTCCTCTGTGCAAATAACTGTTTTCTCCTATCCCACAGCTGAATCAAGGGCATGACAAATCTCAAATCTTGTTTAATATCTTTCTGAAAGCTTTTTTTTTTGCCATCATTTTGCCTGATACTATGGAAATCTTTACCATTATCTAGATATCAAAATTTATGTTGCATTCTTATCAATTCCAGGGGAATTTTAGGCTCAAGGTGAGGAGAAAGTTCTTCACTTAGAGAGTCATTAGCCATTGGAATGGGCTGCCCAGGGAGGTGGTGGAGTCACCATCCCTGGAGGTGTTCAAGAGGGGATTTGACATGGCACTTGGTGCCATGGTTTAGTCATGAGGTCTGTGGTGACAGGTTGGACTTGATGATCTTTGAGGTCTCTTCCAACCTTGGTGATTCTGTGATTGAATGGTAGGGGTTGGAAGGGACCTCTGGAGATCACCTAGTCCAAAATACCTGCTAACACAGGTGCACCTAGATCAGGTTGCACAGGAACGCATCCAGGCAGGTATCTTCTCTGCAGACATGCAGGTCCCCAGAGAAGGAGATGCCACAATCTTTCTGGGCAGCCTGTTTCAGTGCTCCATCAGTCTCAAAGTAAGGAAGTTTCTCCTTAAGCTCAAGTGAAACCTCCAGCATTCTAGTTTGTACCTGTTGTCCCTTGTCTTATCACTGGCCACCACTGAAAAGATCCCAGCCATATCCTCATGACCTCCACTCTTTAGATATTTATATGCATTGATAACATCCTCTCTCAGTCTTCTGTTTTCCAGGCTAAAGAGTTCTTAATCTCTTCTTGTAAGAGAGATGCCCCAGTCCCCTAATCATCCTCATAGCTTTGATAGAGAAATAAAGAAACCTGAGAGAATACACATTGTATATAGTTGGTTTTTATTGGAAGCCATGGCATTAACGTATCAGTGGGTGCCAGGTTGAGAATCTGAATTTGAGTCTGAATTTCAGATATGAAGCCTGAATTGGGATTCTTTTGAGTAACAGCAACAGAAAAAAAGGTGCAAAAAGTATATGAAAAATATTTGCCTGAAAATTACTTTTTTAAATAATTGTTTAAAAACAGAAATGGGAAAAATCTAGAGAAATCACAGGAAGTAAACCACAAATTGAACTGAGCATAGTTGAAAAGCCAAGTGGTGTTAACAGATTTTAAACGTTTGTTTTGCAAAACAAATTACTGTACCATCCTTTACTTTGATTCTTGGGACAGTCTGCAGCCAGGAAGTTTTTCAGATCATGTTATTTTTTAAATGCTCATGAAATTGCCTGCTCCCTAGACCAGCTTCTACAATACATCGTTCCCAAAGACAAAGGAATTACAAGGTCAAGAACTGGAAAAAAAACCAACCCAACATTTAACTGGCTCATGGGCCAAGCATGCCTGACAAAGATCAAGAAACTGTTTGAGTCTAGAGGAAAAACATGAGAGAGTTCTGACCGCTGGTAAAACCTCCTGAGAGCGTCAAACATGGAAAGTGTCATGGTAGACTGGAAGTCTCACCCATTCCCAGAGCCTGTTTCCAGTATTGCATGAGGAGGGAAGAGGAAAACAGTGCCAAATTCACATCCCACCCATCTGTCACCTCCTCTGACACTTGAGTTGAGATTCCCCAGGGTCCATCTAGACTTACATGCCGACAAAAGCACATTCGTGGCAAGCAACTCACACCTTAAAACTGGGAAAGCAACACTCACTTAATAATAAGAAAAAAAAAATGCACTCCTTTTAAGCCTCTGGTCTACAAAATTCAATTACTGTGGTACACTGCAGTCTTCAATAAAAGGAATGCATATTTTGTTTTTTTATAGGAAATTGTGTTACAGGATATGGTATTAATTATCTGTTCCAAAATGTAATAAAGAAATGTAATCAAATGATTATACACAGATCTGAAAAAGAACTAATTACACTAAAACCTTTTGCTAGTACTCTCAACTCAGGAAAATGGATATTCATCATGAGTATACGCCTGGCAGGTTATTCAGACAGAAGAAAAACTCACAAAAGAAACTGTGACATAATTAATACACAAAGGACCTTTCTGATGCTACACAAATGCACTCTACTCCAGTGCAATGTTACATCCAGACTTAACAGTGAGGTACCAGACCAATTTGCCACAATCAGCAAAACCTTAGCGCAGATATTGAAGTGCTGTTGCTTTTAATGATAGCCTGTACTACAGCATAGCATAGGCTATAGCATGACCCAGTAGTTCTTGTATTTGTAAGTCCTCAACACAAAATCTAAAGGCAAGTTCACCTGTTGTAATGGTTACAAACAGTTTTCAGAGGTAGATGTATAGGGCTATACATCTTTAACTTGTGGATTTAAACAGTCATTGGCAAACAGCATAATGGAGCAGTCCAGCTTCACCTTATTGTGAATACAGATATATAATTTCCTCCAATAAGTGATTCCTGCTATTCTTACCACTTATCAAGATACACACCTTCAAGACAGGATGCTAATGGCTTCACCAGCTGTGATGGGTTGAAATTACTGTGCCCTCCCCTGAAAAAAAAAATTGCCAGACCAGCTCAGATGGAAGCAAATGAAGCTACATTTACAAACCAAACTACAATCTAGAAATATGAAATACAACAAATAGATACAAAATATACAATATTTACAATTTATAAACAACACAAGAAAACCCCTAGACAAAATCCCTTCCGGGCCGAGAGAGAGAGAGGAACAGAGAGTAGCTTAGTACTTAGCAACAAGAACTCAGCCAAGGTCAGCAACAGCCAAGTAAAAGTACCAGCTAGTATCTGCTAGAGTAAAGAAGCCAAAAAGAGCAGAAAGTTAGTTCATACAGATATCTTTATGTCAGTTATCAGAGCAATGGGGTTATTTAGACCTCCTTATTTTTCCTTTGCATCCAATTGTAATTTATTTACATTCTACCACTATTCTACTCAATCCATGGAAAATGTTCCTAGGCATCAGCCTAAAACTGCCATACCATCATAAATAAACCTTGTGTATCAGTTTCACACTTCTCTGGCTTGCATTCATACTGACCAACACATGGTCCTCCAGTGTGGGGACATCTGGTTTCCTCTTGTGCCAGTGCTTTCTCTGCTATGACTGTTTAGGCTACACTACAATAATTCAGGCTACAATGCATTCTTATTCTATAGACTGTTCCATGAAGAAGTAGTTTCCTGCAACCACACACACAGAAGGCATACATTACTTTCTCAGATGTTGTTACTGGTATCTAGTTACAGTAAAGCCACTAAAAGTAAGATGATTTTCTTATTTCTAGTTCAAGGCAGAAAAGTTACTTCTAAAGTATATCAAGAAAGACCTATCAAGGGCTATCCTTTAGAGTGGCAATGGATGGAGTTAAATCTGGTTGGCAGCCAGTCAGTACTGGTGTTCCAAAAGGCTCAGCATTTGGACCAGTTCTCCTGAATAACTTTATCAATGATCTGCACCCTCAGTAAGCTTGCAGATGACACTGAATTGGGTGAGAGTGTTAACTGCTTGAAAGTAGGAGGGCTCTGTAAAGGGACCTGGACAGACTGAATTGAGGAGCCAAGGTTGGTTGTATGAGCTTTAAGAAAGAAGCCAAATGCTAGGTCCTGCTCTTGAGTCACACCAATCCCATGCAAAGCTACTGGCATGGTGCAGAGTGGCTGGAAAGTTACCTAGCAGTAAAGGACCAGGGGATGTTGGTTAACAGCTGGCTGAACATGAGCCAGCAATGTGCTCAGTTAGCCAAGAAGGTCAACAGCATCCCCACCTGTACCTGAAATAGTGTGTCCAGCAAGAGTAGAGAATTGATTGTGCCCCTGTACTCAGCACTATTGAGGCAGCACCTTGAATACTTTGTCCAGTTTTGGGCCCCTAACTACAAGAAAGGCTGAAGCACATCCAGAGGCCAAAGCTGGCGTCGGGTCTAGAGAACAAGTTTTGTGAAGAACAGCTGAGGGAACTGCAATTGTTTACTCTGGAGAACAGAAGGCTGAGGGACATCATTACTTTCTATAGCTGCTTGAAAGGAGATTGTAGCAAGGTGGTGGTTGGTCTCTTCTCTCTAGAATCAGCTGATAGGACAAGAGGAAATAGCCTGAAATTGTGCCAGGAAAGGTTTACTTTGCATGTTTTAATGGCCATGACGGTGTTATGTTGATTATTGAACTCAATGACCTTAGGGGCATTTTCTAAACAAAATGGTATGACTCTGTGATTGCCAAGTCCATAAATAGGACAGAAAAGGCTATTTCTGTCCCTAAATAGCAATATATGAAATAAAGTGATTTAAAAAAGGAGGTTATGCTTCCTTCCTTGAGCTATTGTGAGGCAGGGAAGTGAAAACCAAGGCCAAAGCAACTACTTGCGCTCTTGAGCAGGCTGTGAGTAATCCAGAATCCAAAACCCAGGCCCCAAAATGTTGTTCAAGTAATTCTCTACCCCTGCCAACTTTACATCCTCTCCAAAAACATGTATGTCCCTGGAGTGCTACCAAGGGTGATGTTATGAATATGCCCTCAGAAATGAGCGGCAGAGGTATCACTACAAAAAAATTAAGTTTATTTTATATATATATATATATATAAACTCTGCAACGGGGTATGTACAGTCCCCCTTCACAGGTATCAATATTCGGTTAGTGGAACTATCTTTACAAAATGTCTAGGCATAGGCACTTAAACCAAAATAATTTGCAGAACTTAGAATTAAACTGATCCGGAAAGCGGCGGGGGGGGGGTTGGTCGGTGACCGGCAGTCCTCCACCTGGAGCGATTTCCAGGCTACCCCAACTGAAACTCTATGAAGAAGGGTCTGGCTTACTCACAAGCTGAGAGCCTCGTGGAATCCTCCCTTGATAATATTTATAGTCCGCAGAACGCGGCACGGATGTGCCGTAATGAGGATACAGGAAATGGCGCCGACCGCGTGGCTGCGTCGCGTGGCTGCTGCCTCTTCCAGAATACGGAGGCTCCCCGCTCGGGGTGGGGGAGGCACTGTGGCAGTTCGCCAACGGTGGTTCACACGGGGTACTGCCCACGGCACTGCACGCAGTGGGGTGCAGGTGGCAAAGTACTATGGAGCCTCTTGGAGTGCTGGCTTTAGTCCCGGGCAAGGTGAACCACAACAACGCTGGTGTGCACACAGATGCAGGCTCAACACCAATGTGTGGAGGAGGGGAGAGGGCTCGTTTGCCAAACGACCCCTATTTACCATTTGCCCCAGTGAATACTGGTCCAATGAGCATCTGTTGCTAGCACAAAGATTAACCAATGAACTGGCCTCGACCAAATATGGTGTAAGCTTATGCTATACACAGGAAAACAAACATATAGCCTGACCCTTGTGTACCACAGGGGTAAGACCACGCCCAGGCAGGCAGTTTACCTGGACTCAGTGGTGCCTTCAGAAAAGAGGGGTAACAAAGGAAGGCTAACACACAGAAAAGCATGTCCTAGAAATATTCAGGAGCACAACCCTGGCCATAAGCATCATCCACTACATTCCACCCCCTGCTTATGGGCAAGTACATGTGGGCAAATGTTATTCTATGATCAAACTCTATCAAAGATGAATTAAACATTATATAAACATCACAAGAACATTATACACATATATACATATCTCAGAACTACACAACTGTACTCTAAACAAAGCATACTACAAAACAGAATAGAACTTGTTAATTATGAGGTCAGTATCAGTGACCTTAGTGTTTTCCAGTCTCCACCCCCTGACCGATGGTAAACTCTGTTGCTCCCGAGAGGGGTCTTCATTTCCAGGCTGGTCTATCCACTGGGACCGCTGTCACTCTGTGGGGAAACAAAACTGGCCACGGTGTTTAAAGCCGGGCTTGACCGTTAGTAATTTGGAATGACCCACCGAGCACTTATGCGATGAGTTTTCCCATTGATGTCAGTAGCCTCCCAAGCGTATAGACCTCTGGGCTTAGCCAGCGTCATGGGTACAATCCCAATAGATGGCAGTTTCACTAGCACTGGTTGGCCCACCTGCATTTGTGTTAGTGAATGTGGGTGTTCATCCTTTGCTTCCCCTGGCATGTGGTTGACATCTCTAACTGGGTCAGCAGGGCAGAATGCCTTGACTTTGGGACTGCCATAATTCCCCCATCGATTGTTTACAATGAAAACCGCAGAAGGCAGGCGTTTGTCCCAATTACTCCTTGAAACATTTGCATGCTTCTTAATGAGGCCGTTTGCCCTTTCCACCATGCCATTTGCCTGGGGATAATACGGAGTATGAAACATCCATTTTATCCCTTCTCCTCGGGCCCAGTCTTGCACTAAGGCTGAGGTGAAATGTGAACCATTATCGCTCTGAATATGTTCAGGCATAGGCAGGATGCTAAACCAATCCTTCAAAGTTTCAATGGTTTGTGTTCCCGAAGCAGTGCTAGTGGCAGTAGCCATGACTAAGCCTGAGACCACTTCCACCCCTACCAGTATATATTTTTTTCCATGTGAGGGTCTGAGGGGACCAACATAATCAATTTGCCATGTGCTCCATAGCACTTTGTCCTTTTTAATATGCTGGGCTGGAGCAAAACCAGGATGGTTAGCTTTTAATCTAACCTGGCATTGAGGGCAGGCTGAAACAATGGTTTCGCATGTGGTCAGAGACACTGGCCACCCTCGGGATCTGCATTCGTAGTAAAGGTCTGACTTACCTGAGTGACCTCTTTTAATATGTAGCCACTCAGCCAGTCGCTCCCACTCCTTCCCCTCACAATCAACTACACTGATTTTTGCTAAGTGATCTACCTGTTGGTTCCAAGTAGCCGCAGGGGTTTGCTTCTTGGAGTGTCCCTTTACCCATCCTACTTTGATAGGCCTGGCTCGACTTATCTCTAGTAGTCTTTGCCAGTCAGTTGCCCTCCAAACTTGGGTGTTGCCAACTATCCACTGATTTGCTTCCCACTGGCAAATCCATTCTGTGGCACCTTTGAAAGTAGCATATGAGTCAGTGTATATGGTCTCTGCACCGTTCTCCACAGCTAGCATGAGAGCACGCAGTTCTCCCACTTGGGCACTGCCTTCACCTTCTTCAATGACAGTCCTGTCTGTACCGATTTCCAGCGCTGCAGCCTTACAATGCCACTGTGATCCTACCCTTTGGGCAGATGCATCTGTAAACCACACTCCTTCAGTATTCGCATCGGCAGTTAATTCAGGTGCTACCTGAATAGGAGACGGCTTGTAGGGCTGAAATAGTGGAACAGTGTGTGGATTGATGGGCTGCTGCAATTTGGATACCTTTGTGGGTCCTTCCTTTAGAGGCATAAATTGAGCCATCCCTTCCAGATAGGCATACCATTTTCTCACGGTAGCCTTCTGAGCAATTCCCTCTGGTGGAGGAGTTCCATTGAGGATTGCTTTGAGCAGAGAGAATGGGCCTTGCACTACAATGTCCTGCGTAGTGCGAAGCTTCTCTGCCTCTTTGACGGCTCGGGTTAGGGACAAGAGTCCCTTCTCCCATTCAGAGTATCTCCTCTCAGCATCTTTAAATGCTGTTGAAGAGAACAAAAGGGCTCTGTTCGGGCCTTTGGGTCCCCTTTGGAAAATCCCGCAGTAGGAAGCATGTTCAGAAAAGCCCCGTTCTGCCCTTAAAGGGTCATGTGGGTGCAAAGGGCCCAATTTCTGGTAAGTCTTTAACTCATCCTTCAAGGCCTTTAGGCTTTCAGTGTGCCTTGGAGTCCAGTCCCAGACTCTGCTCTTTTTAAGCAAGTCATAAAGGGGACGAGCAATCACTGAAAAACCTGGAATATGTTTTCTCCAGTAACCCAATGTACCCAGGAGCCGCTGAAGCTCCCTTTTGTTATTGGGAAGTTGGCCCTTTTCAATAGCCTCAAGAGCATCTTCCGGTACTGATATTGCTCCTGCTACCCACCAGGATCCAAGAAATTTAATTTCTTGACTTGGGCCTTGACATTTGGCTTGTGGAACTTGTAACCCATTTTTGGTTAACAAGTCCCAAATCGCTGCAGCTACTGAACCCACCTTATCTTTGTCATTGCCCCCAACAAAGATGTCATCTATGTACTGGTAGACACTTACATCTTTTGGGACCTCAATGGTGTCTAATAGTGCTGCTAGGGAATTGTGTGCAATAGTTCCTGAGTGTTTGTATCCCTGGGGAAGGCGATTAAAGGTGAATTGGGAACCTTGCCATGTGAAAGCAAACTGTGGTTTGTCTTCCTCACGTAGAGGAATCATGAAGTACATGTCCTTAATGTCCAATGAAGCCATCCAAGTATGTGACGCAGCTTGGATTGCTGTCACGATTGATGTCAGGCTTGGGACTGCAGCAGTGAGAGGAAGTGTGTTGCTATTGAGCTTCCTGTAGTCAATGGTGAGTCTCCATCTTCCGTCAGGTTTACGTACTGGCCACACTGGTGAGTTATAGGGTGAGTGTGTCCTGGTGATGATTTGTCTCCTTTCCAGGTCTGCAATCACCTCCGTGATGCCTTGTCTGGCTGCTGCTGGTAGTGAATACTGTGCAACACGTGTGATACTCGATTTGGGTAAGGGTGGAGCAATTTGGAGCGTGCCTACTCGAGCGGTTTTGGCCTCTTTTGCCCCCACTCCATAGGAGCCAAAACACCACAGAGTACCATTAGGGAGGTGCCACCGTTTGCCAGCTAAAACATCAAATCCAAGGATGTTCTCTGGGTACGGACTCAGGGCAACTTCTACAAGGGTACTTCGCTTGTCACCAGGAAGCCACAACCTTGTTTTGGCTAAATGGCATGTATGAGGCATGCCTGTGACACCCTGTATCTTTATCCTTTTCCGAGATGGCAGGATCCTCAATTGTTTGGCTTGTTGCACATTCAAAACACTGATTTGTGCCCCAGTGTCAATAAGGAATTTTACAGCAGTTCGAGTAGGTCCAGTGGGAATTAAAATGAAAGGCTCTGGATCCTCAGACCATTGACAGGCATTAACGAAGCGATGAATGAGGCCTGGAACAGTCACCGCTGTGCCTAGTTTTTTGGCTTTTTATTTGGGCTCTGGCGGCGAGGTACGAAGGGATTAGCGTCCTTGTTGAGTGGAGCACTTTTAGAACTGCTGCTAACAGCTTCATCCTCCCCTTGCCACGGCGGTCACTTCGGTATTGGTCCTCTTTCCAGCTGCCGGATTTATTTTGTAAGCTCAGCACTACTCTTTTTAACAGTCCCGTTGATAATGGCGCTATCACGGATTCAGGTATATTCAAAGACCGTGCTAGTTGATACCATTTCTCTCTGGGTGAAGAGGATCTATTAGAAACACGCTGTTTATCTCTCCGGCAGCCGGCATTTCTCCCTCTGGGATTTCCGGAGTGACTGCGATCTGACTCCGGACTGCTGCTTGAACTTGCAGAAGTCGCAGTAGGGGAGGTCTTAGCACGCCGCACTTCCTGCTTTTTCCCCCGGGGTGTCGCCGCGTGGTTGCCCTTATACTCAGTATGGCGTCTGTCGCGGGGAGTCTCGGCTGTGAGCACATGATCAGAGTAGCCCAGGTCTCGGCCCTTGTGGGATAATGCCATTAGAAGCTCTTCCCAAGTTAATTGGTGTTCCCGGGAATTAGCAGAGGCATTATTCCTCTCGACTACTCGCTCAATTTCCTCCTTTTTGGCATCACAGATATTTTGAGACCGGCTGGCAGACCGCGGATTAGAACTTTGAGTCGCACTGGGTCAACTGGGGCATCTAGTGGGGAAGAGTACGCCCCGCGATCGTACATTGCTTGAACGCACGCTAGCTTTTTAATCGCGGCAGTGAGTTCGGCCGAACTTGTGACCCTCACTTCTGTTGGCTCGCCTCTATCCATAGGATCTAAACTGCCAGCCCAGTGAGCGATACGGGAAGTTAACGAGTGGTATCCCTCCGGACCCATGCCCAAAAATACTTCATGACCCCACAAACAGCCTTTTGCCTCATTACGATCCAAAATAATTGTATCCCCCCCCAATTCCATAACACGATACAAAAAGTCTGTTACCGACTCGTCCGGCTCTCGTGCAAATGTCTCTTGTAGGTCCCAAAGCTTTGCTCCGCTGTACGGGCGAACAGAAGTAGTTGTTGTCCCTCGGCCACGGCGGCCGTCGGTGTATTGCTCTTTAAGAACGGGACGCAAACGCACAGCTTTGCTCCGTATGGGTTCGTCCTCAGAACTGTAATCCATATCGTCCCGGTCAGATGGGTTTCTCTCCGTTTGGTAGTTCTGGGATTTTTTCCGGGCTTTGCTTCTCGGGGCACTACTGGCAAGCAGATTTAACTCGCGCGCCGCTGCTGACGTGCTGGACTGAACGGGTGAATCTGGACTCGCTATTTGCAGTGTTTGGAGCCTCGTCAGCTCCAAGGAGGCCGTGGATCTTAAGTCTTGGGCTGCGGTGGCGTTCGCTACCTTTAAGTCTTTTCCGCTAGACTGCGGTGGGGGTAATTCGTAAAAGGAGGGTACGGGAGATCTGGCTCCGGGCGCGACATCGTATCCGCGGGCCTCCGCGGGGCTAGGCGGTTGGGAGATCCCAGGGAGGTTTGAAACAGAGTCTGTGTCTGACCCAGCCAGTGCCTTGATAGCGGCGTTGCTTTCTTTAATTTGCAACGTTAATAAATCCTGAAGGTTGTTATTTAGTGCCTTAAACATTTCTAACTGTCTTTCCAGGGAATCATTTTTTTCCTCAAGTGTTTTAATCTTTTCCCTTAATGCAGTAAATTCGTCTTGTGCGCGCATTACACAAGCCGTGATCGCGACAACCTTCTCCTCGGTTACTGCGGTTGGGTCAGTGCATTGCTCGATCACGTATTCGGTTAATTTCGTAATGATTTGGTCCGGATTTGTCAGATTTTCTATAGCCCACTGTATATTGGATCGTTTCATTACGTATCCCATTCTGCAGAGATAGTCACTTATCGAATAACCCTGCTCGCTGCGCCATTAATGTTATGAATATGCCCTCAGAAATGAGCGGCAGAGGTATCACTACAAAAAAATTAAGTTTATTTTTATATATATATATATAAACTCTGCAACGGGGTATGTACAGTCCCCCTTCACAGGTATCAATATTCGGTTAGTGGAACTATCTTTACAAAATGTCTAGGCATAGGCACTTAAACCAAAATAATTTGCAGAACTTAGAATTAAACTGATCCGGAAAGCGGCGGGGGAGGGGGTTGGTCGGTGACCGGCAGTCCTCCACCTGGAGCGATTTCCAGGCTACCCCAACTGAAACTCTATGAAGAAGGGTCTGGCTTACTCACAAGCTGAGAGCCTCGTGGAATCCTCCCTTGATAATATTTATAGTCCGCAGAACGCGGCACGGATGTGCCGTAATGAGGATACAGGAAATGGCGCCGACCGCGTGGCTGCGTCGCGTGGCTGCTGCCTCTTCCAGAATACGGAGGCTCCCCGCTCGGGGTGGGGGGAGGCACTGTGGCAGTTCGCCAACGGTGGTTCACACGGGGTACTGTCCACGGCACTGCACGCAGTTGGGTGCAGGTGGCAAAGTACTACGAAGCCTCTTGGAGTGCTGGCTTTAGTCCCGGGCAAGGTGAACCACAACAACGCTGGTGTGCACACAGATGCAGGCTCAACACCAATGTGTGGAGGAGGGGAGAGGGCTCGTTTGCCAAACGACCCCTATTTACCATTTGCCCCAGTGAATACTGGTCCAATGAGCATCTGTTGCTAGCACAAAGATTAACCAATGAACTGGCCTCGACCAAATATGGTGTAAGCTTATGCTATACACAGGAAAACAAACATATAGCCTGACCCTTGTGTACCACAGGGGTAAGACCACGCCCAGGCAGGCAGTTTACCTGGACTCAGTGGTGCCTTCAGAAAAGAGGGGTAACAAAGGAAGGCTAACACACAGAAAAGCATGTCCTAGAAATATTCAGGAGCACAACCCTGGCCATAAGCATCATCCACTACAGGTGACCTCTTCTGAGGCTACCCCAGCTGTGACAGCCTGGGCAGACAGAAGCTAGTCCCCATGGCAGGGGGGTTGGAACTAGATGATCCTTGTGGTCCCTTCCAACCCTGACTGATTCTATGATTCTAAGTACCAGGGGGGTGAGGGCAGCGAGCAAATGCTAGGTGAGCAGCCACAAGCAAGTTTGATTTTTTTTTTTTAACATATTGTGTAGGTTCAAGCTGGGTGCCCCCCCTGATGCTGCCACATAAGACACACCTTCAGCATCCCTAGGGTCCAGCCCAGTGGGTGGACAGGGAAGCTACGTATTTCATCCCATGATGTCCTGCTCCCTTATAAAGCCACCTGCCGAGTCCTGCACTTCCTCTTTCTTCCCTCACCTCTTCTATGGAGATGGTCCCTATCTGGTATTGGGGGAGGGTCATCTTCGAGGCCTCTTGGGGCCTGGCTAGGCCGAAGGTTGGGAGAAGGGGGAAGGGTAATCTCAGATATGGCCAGCTGAGATTAGCCTAACAGTGGAAGAGGGAGGGGGAAAGAGCGAGCCCTGGGGGTTTTGGGTGTACCCGCAGGCAGGGAGAGGGAAATGTTGAGATGCTTTTGGGTATGCTTTGGCATCTCTTTTGTCACTGTGCTTGTGGTTCTCTGTAAAATATTCACTGCTTTTCCATTGAAACTTTCCACCACTTTTGCAATCTCTTTGTCTGAGTCTCATTATTTTTTCTGCCTGTGGTGGGAGAAAAGGGAGGATAGGCCCTTCAACCCACCACACAGATATATCTGTTTTCTGTTCAAAATAATATACATTCTCATCACAAAGGTTTGATTACATTCCTCATATTGCACACCACTAATTTCTGATCTGACAACACCACTAGTACTTAAAAATGCAAAAGGAGCCTTGGGTTGTTCTGCTGGTAACTAACAGTGTATTTGTCTGGGGAATATCTGACATGAGCATAAAATTCCACAATGGCAAAAAGTTCAGTATTCCACACATTCTGAGCAATTTGCTGCATAAGTCTGCAACCAGTCACCACACCACCACTACACAGGATGTCCTCCCTAAGAAAAAACAAAACAAACCTCTAACGAACATTGATATCAGCTTCACAGAAGCTGAGCTTTTGTAGCATGTACACAGATGCAGCATACTGCATAGGTTCTTCAGCTTTTTCTTTTGATTCCTCCCCTGAGATCCTAGCAAAAGCAGTGCTGATGGTCAAATGAGAAATCCTGTAAGTGGAGATAACACCTCCAGCAATGCACCTCAGAGAGCTGTTGTGTGCATGAGTTAACGCCAACTAAGCACTTAAAGCAAAGCAGCACAGGTATCTGCTGCCTCCCATTTCTTCTCCCTCCTAGGTTATTTCCTTCAGTAGAGCCACTTGTATCTTTTTAAATTTTAGGAAAAATATAGTAAATGGTGGTATATTGTCTGGAAAAAGCATTACAGTGACCTGATCACTTTTTCTGTCTGTTGCTTGACAGCCAGAACATTACAACTACTGATTTGGGACCCTGGCTGATTTCACCAGTTTGTAGAAAAGAATAAACAGGTTTATTGAAGCATTTAGAACTTTCTTTTCACTGTGCCAAGTGCATCATAAACAGAAGAAAAGTGTTATATCTACAGCAAAATAGAACAAAAAAAAAAAAAAAAAGGATGTATATAAGCATCATTTTATCCACCTCTCAACATCACAGGTCTCATACCAGGTTCTATCAAGCTTTTCTAATCCACTACAGACTCATATTTTCAGTGTTAAATGGAACAAATTAAAGAAAGTTATTTCACATGACATAGCAGTTATAGGTCATCTCATAGCACTGCCATTTCCCATAATCTTTACTCCAGTTTTGAAAGGGGAGTGTAAAAAAACGAAAGAGGACACTTCAGATTTTCCTGATTATCCTATTCATTTTCTCTATAGTGGAGTTCTAAATTAGGCAGCTGTTCATACTTCTAATTATAACAATAAATGTGATCTCCAAACGATTCATGAAGTATTCCAAGATCCTCTAAAATCCAAGTTTTCTTGGATGATTTTTACTTTTTAAAACCATGAATTATATACCAAAGGCAAAAAAGAAGAGTTAACAAAAACAATGTATGCAGCCTTCATCAATTATTAATGTGAACCAAGACATATCAATGATATTTTCTTTTTCCTCCTTACTGTACACTCTGATTCCATTTACCACTTATGGTACAATTCACTTTTGCACTTCATTTTGCTCTTTTGCCTTTTTTTTGGACATGCTTCCAGCTATGACAAGCTAAGATAAAAGTCTATGAAATCTTTCATTTTCCTTCTTCATCTTTCTTTTTCTTTATTATTCTAAGAAACAAGTCAGAATGTCCTTGAAATCAAGATGTTAAAAATAATTGCCCTCTGTAGTACTTTAAAGTACATTAGACATATGTGAACAAATTTTAAGCACATACTATAAGCTCTCAGATAAACTACAAAGTTTCTGTACTGCACCCACAGAAGAGACATTTCAGCTTATAAGATTTTTTCATAGCTGAGCTTATATAACAACAAAGGTAAGAGTACAGACTTGCACCTGGGAAAGAACAACCTCATGTATCAGTAGAGGTTGGGGACTGAGCTGTTGGAAAGCAGTGAAGGGGGAAGGGACCTGGGGGTCCTAGTGGATGGAGGGTTGACAATGAGTCAGCAATGTGCTCTTGTGGCCAAGAAGGCCAATGCCATTCTGGGCTGTTTTAGAAGGGGTATGGTTAGTAGATCAAGAAAGGTTCTCCTGCTCTACTCCACCCTGGGGAGGCTGCATCTGGAATATTATGTCTAGTTCTGGGCCCCTCAGTTCAGGAAGGACCTCACAGAAATGATTGAAAGAGTCCAACACAGAGCCACAAAAATGAAGGGAATGGAAGATCTTCCTTACAAGGAGAGACTGAGGGAGCTGGGGCTCTTTAGCTTGGAGAAAAGGAGCCTAAGGGGTGACCTCATTCATGTTTATAAGTATGTAAAGGGTGAATGCCAAGAGAACGGGGCCAGGCTCTTCTTGATAATGCTAAATGACAGGACAAGAGGCAATAGGTGGAAGTTGATGCAGAGGAAGCTACATGTAAACATGAGGAAATTTTTTTTTCACTGAGAGGGTGACAGAACACTGGAACAGGCTGCTCAGGGGTGTTGTGGAGTATCCCTCTTGGGTGATATTCAAAACCCACCTGGATGCATTCCTATGTGATCTACTCCAGGTGATCCTGCTCTGGCAGGGGATTGGACTGGATGATCTCTGGAGGTCCCTTCCAACCCTTAACATTTTGTGACTCAATGATCTTGGTATGTAACATCAGTTATTTGCTACACATTCTAACACTGCTGTGATAAAAAGAAAAAAAAAATCTTGAAAAAGAAGAAAGAGAAATATCAATGTTCCATGCTCTCGTGTTTCCCTTACCCTCCTGTTGGTTTTGATAATTAATCTCATTTAGTGTGAGTCTGTAGGAAGAAAGCGGACAGATATAATGGAAATAATCTGATCTGTATCTAAAGCAGCCAAAATCAAAACCACCAGGCATCAAAAAAAAAAAAAAAAAAAAAAAAAAAACAACAAAACACCAACCACAAACCAACAACATCTTACATTTCAGTTACAGAATTAATATGAAATAATTGTCTGTGATCACCTTGATCCAGACAAATACGCAGAACCCCTCTTTGGTAGTATGAAACTTGAAATAAATCCTGAAAACTCAGTTTAGGTATTTATTAAAATATACATCTGTTAGAGTTCTTTATAAATTTCCTGTTACGGCCTAATGGCTTTTTTTCCCCCCATGGCTTCTACGCTCTTCTTGTCTGTGCTTAATTCAATAGAGGAGGTATTGCACAGAGAAACACTGAACCTCACTTTCTCAAAATTTTCTTGTCACCTTACCATCTCAATACACCTTCCTAATGGCTATAATTTCCCTAATCAAATTCAGGCAACTGAGAGACTCTTCATTTTTTTCCCCGAGAAGCTGAATACTTTACTAGGCAGTCCAAAGAAAGAAAATAACTTATATGAAGCATCTGAAGAGTCTCATCAACAAGAAAAAATAGAATATTAAGAAATCACTAATACCTTAGAAGTCTGGGTTATTTATTAATGCAATTTCTTTGCTAATACAGACATAGAATCACAAGATGACAGAATATTAGGGTTTGGAAGTGACCTTGGAAGATAAACTAGACCAAGCCCCTGCCAGAGGATGATTGCTTAGAGTAGGTCACACACAGGAACACATCCAAGCAGGTTTTCAATGGCTCCAGAGACACCCACATACAGATAAGCTTTGAAAGAACATTTAATTTGATTTTTCAGTAGTTGAGATTTCAGGATTTATATTGTCTGATGACTTCATCACAGCTGAAAAGCCATCCTTTCCTACAACCACTCTGAAGAACTGAGCTGGATGGCCAGGCACTAGGAGTGATGGCGAGTGGGGTTAAATCCAGTTGGCCACTAATGGTGTTCCCCAGGGCTCAATATCAAGATCAGTTCTCTTTAACATCATTGTCAATTGTCTGGATGTATGAAGTGAGAGCACCCTCAATAAATCTGCAAATTAAACCAAATTGAGTGAGTGTGTTGACCTTCTTGAGGGTAGGAGGCTCTGCAAAGAGATCTGTATAGGCTGGGTTGATGGGCCAAGGTCAGTTCTATGAGGTTTAAGAAAGCAAAGTACTAGATCCTGAGCTTGAGTCACAACCACCCCCATGCAATGCTACATGGAAGACCTTATTGGTCTCCCCAAATAAGTGAAAGGAGGTTGTAGTGAAATTGGGGTCTGTATCTTCTCTCTAATATTAGGTGATAAGACAAGAGGAAAATACCTGAAATAGTGCCAGGAGAGGTTGAGTTTGGGTATTAGTAAATGTTTCTTTACTGAAAAAAATAATGATCAGGCACTGGAACAGGATACCCAGAGAGGGGCTAGAGTCATTTTCCCTAGAGGTATCCAAGAATCATGTGGACATGGCACTTTGGGACATGGTTTAACATCCATGGTGGTGTTAGGTCAATGGTTGGACTTGAACTTGAAGGTCTTTTCCAACCAAAACAATTCCTTGACTCCCTTTCCTTGCAATGTATGTGAATGATTGAAACCAGGACCATGTGTGACCACTTTGTTAGAGTGTCTGGGTTTGGTTTGGGTTTTATTATGCAGCCCTGAACACATTGTTTGTTCTCTCTCATTCAGTCACAGTGGTTCGTTAGTGAGATCTTTTTCAAGAACAAAACCAAATTGCTGGAATATATAGGTCATCTCATTTATAAGGAAGCACCAATTAAACATGTTAACACATTATTCCCTCCTTTGTGAAAGGAAAGGAACCAGTACTCATTGGTTTTGTGTTTTCTAGATTAATATAGTAAGTTTTCACCTTGAGTAATGTATGGATGCTTGGATTTAAACAAAAGAAGTATATGTGTGCTCTTTGTATGTTATTATGCACTTGGTGTTTTGTAAGGAAATCCCATTATTCTTCATCCATCAAAACCTGAAAGTAATCATTAATCCAGGTACCTAAAATGCTGCTGTATTTATGCAGCTTTCAAAAGAGAGCATCACAGTTGTTGGTGCTACTACAGTCATAGTTCTAGGATTTGTACCATAATTCACATATATTAAAAAAATGCACCATTAAGAGCTGAATTTCTAAGAGACTTTTTCCTGCTTGCTTTGCACAGAGCTTGGCTTTCAGAAGAGCTTTTCAGTCTTCCTCAAGTAGTGAAAACTGCCTTTTTCTGAGACAAATATACTTTGGGGCATTTGCACAGGGACTCTGGCCCTGATGTATATGTGTGTATTAGCAAAGTACAACATCAATAAACAAGTTTTAGAGTTTTCCCACAATTAATATTTTCAATATGTTAGCACCAAATTGTCAGTCACGGAAAGGACTAGACTGTAAGACCCAGAAACCAGAAGATTCCTACAATACACAGAATTCCAAAGCCATCTTTATGATGGAGTGGGTCCAGAGGGCGGCTTGAAAATGATCAGGAGGTTAGAGCACCTCTGCTACAGGACAGGCTGAGGGACCTGAGGTTGTTTAGCCTGGAGAAGAGGAGGCTCCAGGGAAACTAATAGCAGCCTTCCAGTACTGTCTGAAGGGGGGCCACATGAAGGATGGAGACAGACTGTTTACAAAGGCCTGCAGCAACAGGGGAGGGACAATGGCTTCAAACTAGAGAAGAGTAGGTTTATATTGGATATTAGGAACAAGTTCTTTACTATGAGGCTGGTGGAACAATGGAACAGGTTGCCCAGGGAGGTGGTTGAGGCTCCTTCCCTGGAGATATTGAAGGCGAGGTTCAACAGGGCTCTGGGAAGCCTGATCTAATTGAGTTGACTGCAGGGGGATAGGCTGGACTAGATCACCTTTGGAGGTTCCTTCCAGCCTGGACCATTCTATGGTTCAGTGAAAGGTCTCCTGGAAAGCATTAACTGACATGAAAAGGCACACAGAATGATGAACACGAGAGAACACTGCAAACAGTACAACGGTGGACAATCATAATGGTTAGTCTATTAAATGAAGTGTTCTGCACATAAAGAGGCTCTAGTTCTCTGTTCTCATACTTCTTCATTGCTTATTGCTGAAAGTTTACAGGTGTCACGTACTGTAGTTTCATGTTTATTGTACTCTACACAAGCCATTGAATTTCCACAGAGCTCCTGAAGTCCTGCAGTTTTAAAGATATGTTGTGTCAATCTTTATGTATGCATGAAAGCAGTATTTTTCATGCATCCATAGGCACATAAAAGTTTGCTTCTCTACATGAAGTAATATTGTGAGAAAAGGTGTTATCAACCATTCAGTACTCCAATTTAAAATATACTTTAAATAAAAATATATACTTAACAGAAGGACCCTGACAATAGCTAAGTACTCTGTTCACTGGAATATATATACTAGGTTGTATTCAGAAGGTTGAACCTTTAATTAAGCATGGGTTGAATCCTTTGTCCCATTGATCTCAGCACTCTATGACATGCCTGCTACAAATTTAAAAGCCACTTGCATATATTGGAACAACTTTATATCTTGTGACAAACTTTTGTACTCAAATGTTTTCACCTATCCAGCTTCCACTGATTCAGGCTGACATCTTTGGAAGAGCACAACCCAGTCTCAGGTAGCCACAATGAGATGTTCTCAACCTGCTCTTCTTACCAAAAGGACGAAAGGATGACCTATGCTGCCACCAGCACAAACACTCCGTAGGACCCAATGAAGAGTACACAGGTTTCCCAAAGCATTCATTTATATAGATTTAGAAAGATCCAGAAAATCCCCTCTCTGATATATTGCAGCCATGTATTTCTTTGAAAGTGACAAACAGCACCACATTGTTGACACCACAAGACTGGAAGACAGCACTGGGATCAGCCTGAACTTCAGTCAGGACTGTATCACAAAGAAGGTGAGCTGCCGCAGCAGCTAGCTACATGCCACTACAGCTGCTCCACTGGTGTATACCTCTAGCCTAATGCAGGTTAACTGGCTGGCTGCTCTGAGAAGCTGCATAACACAACCCAGCATAACAGAAACGTCAGGGGTAACAGTCAGTATTCCTGAAGAGACATTTGGAGGTACACAGTAAGCGCTACATTTTCCTGTTTCTCAAAGCTTCATTTATGTTACTGAACTGCAAGTTCAAGTTACCTTAGTGGATTTAGAGAGGCAACCACAGCCTGACACATGCCTACCTATACCAAAATGACATATGCATTTAGTCACATACTTTGTAAGGCATCTTTTATGCTTCACAGAATCACAGAATTTCAAGGCCTGGAAGGGACCTTGAAAGATCATCCAGTCCAACCCCCGCTGCCAGAGCAGGATTACCTACACCAGATTACACAGGAATACATCCAAACAAGTTTTGATATCTCCAGAGAGGGAGACTCCACAACTACCCTGGGCAGCCTGTTCCAGTATTCCACCACCCTCACAGTGAACATTTTTTTCCTCATGTTTACATGAAGCTTTCTATGCCTCACCTTCCACCCATTGTCCCTTGTCCTGTCATTTGGCACCACTGAGAAGAATCTGGCTCCATCCTCTCAGGACATCTCATTTGTACAACTTACCAGGCTTACTGTCAGAGACAACAGAAAACCTGTTTGACTAAGAAAATAACTAATTTTCCCTTTATTCTGAGAGGGAGTATTACCAAGATGTGGTGGGTTAAAAATTACCCCCAACATGAAATTGCCAGACCAGCTCAGTTGAAAGCAAATGAAGCTGTATTTTACAAGCAAAATTGCAATCTAGAAATATGGAATGGACCAAACGTGTACCAAATATATAATATTTACATATGTATACAATTTATAAACAACACAAGAACCCCAACAGCTTCCCCCTCCCTGCTCCCTTCCCCCCATATGCAGGAGAAGGGAAAGAGCAGAGAGCGGTTTGTTAGTACTTAGCAAAAACAAAGCAATGCAGCCAAGGTCAGCCACAGCCAAGCAAAATCCAGCTAGTATCTGCCAGAGCAAAGGACGCCGAAAAGAGAAAATCAGTTCACAAATCTAACTTTATGTGGGTAATAAAACCAATGAGATTATTTAGACTTTATCATTATTTTCCTTTTTACATCCAATGGCGATTTATTTACCTTCTCCTCCTTTCTGTTCAAGATCTTTGGAAAATTTCTAGGCATCAGCCTAAGGCTACCACACAAGAAGAATATGAAAAGGTGATAAGCATCTGCTACTAATTTTATATATTTCAGGAATTTATTCAAGGACCTTGAAATGTCATGGACATCAGGCTGTGAAATTATTATTTTGATACTATTTATAGTAAAGCATAAAGGTGCATTAGTGTTATGCTGTATGACATTTCCTAAGCAATTACTTCCCCACATTCTATACCAACAAGCTAACATTTCACAAAATATCATTTGCAGCTTTTGTTTCTTTTCTGTACTTTTAATTTAGATTGAAATGAATAGCTTTATCCAATGGCAATCTAGCCTGCATCAAAAACAGAATGGCCAGCAGGAGCAGTGAAGTCATTCTGCCCCTGTACTCAGCACTGATTAGGCCACACCTTAAGTACTGTGTCCAGTTCTGGGCTCCTCAATTTAAGAAGGATATTGAGACACTTGAACATGCCCAGAGAAGGGCAATGAGGCTGGTGAGAGGTCTTGAGCACAAGCCCTATGAGGAGAGGCTGAGGGAGCTGGGATGGTTTAGCTTGGAGAAGAGGAGGCTCAGGAGAGACCTTATTGCCATCTACAACTACCTGAAGGGTGATTGTAGACAGGTGGGGGTTGGTCTCTTCTCCCAGGCATCCAGCACCAGGAAAAGAGGACACAGTCTCAGGCTGCACCAGGGGAAGTTTAGGCTCAAGGTGAGGAGAAAGTTCTTCACAGAAAGTAATTGGCCATTGGAAGGAGCTGCCCAGGGAGGTGGTGAAATCACTGTCCCTGGAGGTGTTCAAAAAAGGCTTGGATGTGGCACTTGAAGCTGTGGTTTCGTTGTCATGAAGTGCTAGGTAACAGGTCAGACTTGATGATCTCTGAGGTCTCTTCCAACCTTGTTGATTCTATGATTCTCTGATCTCCCCAGTTTTAGTGGTCAAGTATATCACAGGTCTTGATTGCATGCATGCTTTCAAGAAAAGTATTACATTCTTAAGTATCTATTTCCCAGTTTGTTTCTCAATATTTTCAGCCACTGGTATGAAAAAAATAAAATAATAATACAGTAGAAGGCTTTTTTGAATGCATACTGGACAACAGAGTAAAGTGGGAAATTAAGATATATTGAATAAATGTTTTCTGAGCAAAAAGTGTTTCAGTAGTTACAGTGATGCTGCTTCAGACTGCATAAGAATGAACAGGTTAAGAACTGAGAGTTCTAATTTCACACCAACAGTCCTTTAAATGGACACAGCACAAACTAACTACACCAGAGCTCCACACCTTCAATAAAAGCTGGTTAATGCCCTCCCACCCCTACCCCTCCCCACCAAAAAAAAAAAAAAAAATAAATGAAGCACCCCTCAGTCCAGGGGTCTGGTCTGCAAAAGCTGCAGGCTATGTGGATGTGAGCAACTTTGGCATCCAGCCCTACACAGGAACCCCAATCCAGAAAAGGTTCTAGGTCATGCAAGTTCACCTGTGGTCCCCTTGGGTGACCTACAGACACACACATCTGAGCATCTTGAGCACCAAGACATCTCCATGCCTCAGTCTGCAACTTCTGTTTCCCAGGCAGCTAGGATTTTTCAGCCTTATGGTTTTGTTGTGCCTTAGCTACACCTATAAGGTACTTCCTTGATGCTTTACTCTTATTTATGGATTTAATTGAGTAACACAGGAAAAAAAAAAAAATTAGACTTATGATAAGTTATTTGCAAATAGCACGCACACCCTTTTAGTGTGCGGTCGTATAATTTATTACGGAAGTGATTAATACATTCAATATGCATTTCCTCCTAATGACTACTTAGTAATTGATTCATAACACTATCACTGTATTTTCCTGCAAAACACAGAGGAACATCAGGGAAATTAACTATTGCAACTGAGCCCTGGAACATGTAATCAGTTAGAACTGCTTTGCCTTCCACTTCAGGCAATAAGCAAACAATATTGTGCAATAAGTCATACGCACTGTGTTGCTAGGCACCGCACTAATGACTATTCTTAACATACATATAAGTTATTACATCCTAATTCAGATCCTGCAGTGCCTTATTACAGTTTCCCATCTAAAAAGTAAAAGTGGAACAACAAAAAAAATAAAATTAAAACCCCTCAAGTCTAGGGAAATCCTCCAAACGAAACATGGACTTTGTTAAAAACTCAAAACCAAACAGCAAAAAATCCTAAAATGCCAATTAAAAAAATAAATTATATTTCCATGAAATAAGGAGTGCAACAGAACAATAACTCAAGTATCTCGTAGTAGCATTTGATAGCAGTCTCAGACTGGGACCCCACTGTCCTAGCTGTAACCAATGTCTATAAGCCCTTACAGTCCCTACCTGAACATTTTCATCCAGGAGCCAATCTTTAGATAAAAATAACCTACAGACACATTTGCAGTGATCACACAGTGGCAAATAAATATCTGCTTTAGTTGCTCAGCTGGAGCCATTATCTTCTCCCATTGCTTCACATGTCCAGGTTTCCCTGAAACAAGTTAGGTGGGAAACAGCAGTTAATGTCTGACTGATGTTTTTTAGGCTGAGATCAGCCTGTTCTACTCTTCAGTACTTATGTTAATAATACTGTGGCTTGCCACTGAAAATATTCTGTCTGACTTCAACGTTGCCCTCCTCCACACTAACTACTGAAGTTCGGAGTGGGGTTCATTAATGTCTATAACAACCGTCCAGAGCAGTGAGGTAACCATAGAGAGCAGGACCACAAAACGAAGAAGCTGGGAAGACTTCACTGCTTCTCTGCACAAAATAAAACCAAATAAAACCCCTGCTCTTCCCCCACCCCACAATCAGAGTTCAGGTGCATACAAAAAAAAAGGGGATGCTCAGATAGAAAGAAATTACCTTGTCAATTTTATTAAAATGGAGTTTTGACGTCAAATAAAGGTTTGTTAAATGCAATGAAAATGAGGCCCAAGATGAGAGGAGCTTGGAAGATCAATGCACGAATGAAAGACTAAGAGTTATGTGCTGCATCCAAATGAAGAGAAGCATCATACATAATGCATCTGTTACCCTTCCATAAAAGCAGATGAAAATTGGTTTAAAAACCCTGCAGTTTTCTCACATAACAGGCAGGTAAGCAGTTTGTTTCATTTTATGACTAATGAGGCTTTCCAAAAGATGGAAAAAACCCAGTCAAATCCACAGATTGTAAGAACTAATTCCTAAGCACCATCACATGAAAGATGAACAGGAAACCAGACCATCTCTTCCAGATGGCATCTACAGATTATTTTGGAAATAATCTGAAGTAGAAACAAGGAGTACATCCTCAAATGGATCGTGGCACAGCTCCTCCCAAGAGCAGAGCATGGCTCCACAGCACTGAAATCATTAGTTTTAGACATGCAAAACCACTCAGCTTGCAGGAATTCTTTGTACACAAAACTGCTTTTACAATAATCTTAGACTGATTTACTGATACATACAGACTACTGTTGATGTATTGCAAAAATACAATTCAATTAAATACCTCCCCCGTACGCGATCATTAACTTCCTGCAGTATGGGATCCTTTGAGAAACAGGAAAGAACACAAACAATAAAGCAAATTACACCTATGAAGAAGCAGTAACAGTACAGTACACCTACTTGTTCAGGAAGCATCAAACAATACAAATCAAAGTGAGATGGTTTTCAGTGATTGTGTGTCTCAAAGGTGTTATATTTAACCACACAAACACATCTGTTGTACTGCATGAGCTAAACTGACAAAAAAATAAAAGTATTTTAAAAAAAAGAGGTTGAAAGTGTTCAAAACCTCCAGAAAGAAGAAACAGAAGTTAGGAAATAACTGCAACTAAATGTTTATCCAGAAAGGATGATGAAATACTGAGTTGACTGATGATTCAGTACGATGAATGACAATTAATGAGATGACCTATTTTCAGTGGAAGTTTAATAGGTTTTTTTATTTTACAATGGAAAAAATATGCTTCTCTGTCAACAGAAAAATGCATTTCTATTTACAAGAAAAGGTGAAAAAAAATGTATTTTGATCAAACATGCTGCAAAACACCAGGAACCAAATATTCTCCTGACTGCTCAGTTCTTTCACTGAAGCAAAGATTAGCGTCTTATAAAAAAAAAAAAAAAAAAAAAAACAGAAAATAACCCCACCCAAACATAAACCACAAAAAACCCATCACCAAAGACACTCCAAACAAGCAATCCACAAATAAAACCAAACAAACAGGACACAAGCAAAATCCAACAACACAACCCTGTTCTCCCCCAAAAAAGAAGTATAAAACGGGAGTATTTATTATGCACCGCCACACGAAAAAACAAATCAGCTATGCTGATGGTGGAAAGCACATGAATGTATCTGGTGATGATCACCAGATTTCCTTTAATGGATGGCCGCTATGGGACGGCAAAAAGCAGAAACTGGCTGATGAAATAGTCATCTTCAGCAGGAGGTCTGTATGAAGCATAAAACTGCCTCCCTGTGTTCAAAAACTAAGTATGACTAATGATAGCAATGAAAGATTTCCTCTGTGTGTTTTTCTGCTGCGCTGATCATGAATTTGCTTCCCACTTTGTAGTAAACAATCCCATTTTGGCAACAGAAAGATATCTTTGTCATTCCTGTAGGTATTTATCATAAATGCCTCTTAAGATGGGCTTCACAAGCTGTCCTTCAGCATTAAGGCCAGATACATGGTAAAAATTCGTGTACGCAGTTCTAACCACACAACATCCAACTTTTTAGTATAGTCAAGCATTGTTTATTTTAAGGTGCAGGTCTTGATTTCACAGTGTAGAATAGAACCTTCATTTTAATTGCTTTCACTGGGAGTGAAGAGTTCCCCACAGGTCTCAAGACAAAACACATACCACATAGGAAGTTAGTTACGCATTCTTGCATGAGCAACTCTACCAGATTGCACAACAGTCCCCAACATGCTGGGCAGCTGCACAAACTCCTCCAACACCACGTGCTTTACACATTGCAAGAGGCTTGCTGCCCACTTTCAAGAGCACTTCATGTTTTCACTGGAGTGTTTTTTGCCACATGGCATGGCCAAGCAGCAGGAGAATCTAAATACATTCCCTGCCATCAAAATAATTTAACACATGGAGGGGAAAAGAAAAGAACAGAAAAAGAAAAAAAGAGAAATGTAAAGGAAAACAACACAAGCTTTTCTCTCCTGGATATTTCTTGCAGTTCACCACAAGACTTTTGTCCTTTTCTCCCTATTCTCTTGCTATTTCCCTAGTCTCTTGGTATCTCCAAAAGTCTAGGAAGTGTGTCTATATTTGCTTTAATAGCTTAAAAATAGGCAGTCATCCTTCAAAAATATGCCCTTTTTCTGGTCAGATGGTGTAAAAGAAACTGTATTACAAACATGCTAATCCACAGAGCAGGGAACCTGCCTGAAGCCTGTTTCCTAAATCTTTTGGAAGGATGCTATGAAACTAAACATTCCTGGCCACCGTTGCAGTTTGCAGAAGGGAGAACAGGAGCTCTCAACTTCCACTCTAAATCATTAGGTTAATGAAGTATGTGTTTTCTTGGGAAGGAAATAAAACCCTTCTAGTACTGTACATGAAATATCCTCAGGATGGTATTTTTTAAATTACACTGCTGGAGGTGTTTCAAGTGGTTAGAGGTATTGAAGCTAAATAAAAGGCCCACAATAAGTGTAATTCTTCCTATCTTAGATTAAAAAAAGGTGAAACATTAAATGTGTTTGACAAAACAATTAAAGTCTCTCTTCTCATTCCTTTCTATATGGATGGGTACTGGATCACTCTGCAAAGAAAAGTAAATCCTACAGTAATCAAACAAAAACTGTAACCTAAAAGCTTCTGATGCTGAAAAACTCTGGAAATGTATTTTAGACATCCCTCCAGCTTTTGGGAGATTGTCGGTGAAATGAGAAGGAAGGAGCATTTATTCTAGCAAGCAACATTACGTACCTAGCATTCTTTTTGCTGCAACAGAGTACTTGCGTGAAAGGAAACCAGTATCTTCATATTTGGTTAGGAGAAAGCCATATTTTTTGAAAAGTATTTGGCCCTTTGGCCCAAAGCTGACCCAAGAAGTCAGACATTAAAAACATGTTCTTAAATCATATTTTATGGATAAAAAGATTCTCAAAAAGAATATCTACAGCCTGAAAGAGATTGCATTTCTTCTCCTCACCACCCCATTTTGGCATTTGTTTTCCCATTTTTATAAAGCATTAGACAGTTTTCAGGAGGATTAAGACTTTGCAACAATCTTCTTTTAAGTTTGTTTGCAAGATTCCTTTATCACCTTATTAAGTAACAATCTTGAACGTGACATCTGCATTCAGAAAGTAGTGAGGTCAAAATATTCCAGAAGGCTAAAACTCTACACAAAAAATTCTCTTATTCTTCATTGTTTCCATTCAGTTTTATAATTCCACTATAGTACGAGAACTATTATTTCTGCAATCATATGAAAAGGAGTTAAGGAAAAGAGAAACAGCAATTTAATGAGAAGAAATAATCAGCAGATACTAATAAAAAGAACAAACAAAAAACCCCACAAAAAACCCACATTTTTTCCATTTTTTTAAATATTTTTTTCTTTCCTGATAATGGAGTGTCTTGCACACCCAACCCCCTGCCAGGCACTATGATACTTCTGAGCATCAAGGCTAGCTTTCATACAGGGCACCAGTTCAACAACAGCTACTGGAGATCTTGTAAGTCTGCACTTAACACTGCTTTGTGACAAGAGAGATTGGACAAGTCTGCCCAGAGAGGTTGTGGAGTCTCCTTCCCTAGAGATCTTCAAAACCTGTCTGGACATGTTACTGTGTGACCTACCCTAAGCGATCCTGCTTTGCAGGGGGTTGGCATTTGATCTCTGGAGATCCCTTCCAACCACTGCCATTCTAGGCAGGATGTCAGGAAGAAATTCTTCACAGAAAGTGATTGGCCATTGGAATGGGCCGTCTAGGGAGGTGGTGGAGTCACCGTCTCTGGGATTGTTTAAAAAGGACTGAATGAGGCATTTAGTGCTATGGTTTAGTTGATTAGAATGTGTTGGGTGATAGGTTGGACTTGATGATCTTGAAGGTCTTTCACAACCTGGTTAATTCTGTGATTCTAAGACTCAATGATAAGCATAGGAAGAATCTTCTATTCCTAACATTCACAAGCAGTGCTATTCCCTCATGCTTGAAAAAGGAGGGATAGTATTCTCCAAATTTGAACTATCTGTCCTGTCTTGATATGACAGGACAGAGAGCACTAGTGTAAGAATAAAGATCCATCACTGTACATGATTTTACAAACAACACTGCCTGTCATAAAGAAGTGTTATAACTGTATAGCTTATAGGAGGTTTTGCTTGCATTTCTAAGGCAAAGTGGACGCACTAGTACTGATGATGACCACCTCTCTGAACACACTTCCAAAAGATTTTCTTCAAGAATCATTGTATAATCTGTTGTGCATGGGGAGAGGCTGGGGGGGTGGAGAGGGGGAAGTTGAAATCAACAGTTATAGGATGATTTAAGGTTGCTTCTCTATAGAAGAGGAGTAAATAGAAGGTTCTGCCACTTGGTAATGCCCAGTGAGATGCTGGCCAGCTACAAATAACATGAGAAGGTCTAGTGTAGATCCAAAGAAGAGGTATTCCAGGAAATACACTAATGCATCATCCATCTTCAATACAGAAGGGATGTAATTCAGTTGTCAGAAACTGACAGAAGCGACAAAACTGAAAGACATCCAAAGAGAAATTATAGAACTAAGTTATGAGTTATTTGGGATTTATTTCATTAACACGTTGCTAAATACATACTTTGAGAGGCCCTTTGATGTGAAGATCAATATACATGTGTATTTGAGAATGCAGTCACAGGAAGGCAGGTAATTAGTAAATAGTGGTTGAAGAAAATGTTAAAAGCACATATAACTCAGGGGACTGAAAAGCAGGTTTTATAAATGTCTTCATTTAAAGCGTGGACAGAAATTTTACTACCAAAGGAAGTGAAAACAAGACACTCGTGCTGAGTTGGAGAGAAATACAGAATTCTATCCAAAAATACACTGTAAAATACAGAATACATGAATTCTTAACAACTAATACATGTACAGGATACAAGAAAACCCACAAAAACCTTCCCCCAATCAGACTAAACCCCGAGCCCCAGTGCTCCTTTTCTCCAACCCTCAGTACCTCCCTTCCATTAGGCTTAAACAGGGCAAGATTGCTCAGTAAAAATTGCATCAGGCCTCTGAAGGCATAAAACAGGCCTCCTGCCCCATGTTACCAGATTAAGGTTACCCTCTGGAGAGCCAAAAGAGGGAGCAAAAGCGACCACTTTAGTGTGATAGTTTTAGGCTACACCTTTAAAGTTTTTCACAGATCTTGAACAGAGTAGTAGGAAAATGTAAATAAATCACTAGTGGTCTTAAAGGAAAATTATAATTATAAACCATCCTATTGGAAGAGATAAGGGACTAAAGCTAGTTGTACCAAAACAGTTTCTCTTCTCTTCTCACTTCCTCGGCTGGGAGATACTAATTTTGTGCTTCTGCTGGCTTCTGCTTGACCTTGGCTGCATTGTTTTGGCTAAGTCTAACGTCCCTCTGCTCCCCTCTCTTGTCCCTTTTGTACAGAGGGGTATAAGGCAGGCAGGGAAGGAGAAGATAACTTCCCCTGGTCTTTGACGAGGGAGGTCTTTGTGCTGTTTATTATACAGTATTTACAATATTTACATATTTACATTTTGTGCATATTCATTGCATTCCACTGTAGACTGTAGTTTAGTTTGTAAACGCAAGTTTCACTTGCTTCCAGCTGAGCTGGTCTAGCAGAGTTAAAGTTGCAGGTGGGTGGTGGTGGTATTTTCAACCCACCACAGCTGGCCTTGCTGCCAATTTATAGAGATAGCAGAATTATGGGAATCAATAACAAAATTACAATTTTCCAGTCCATCCCTGGACCTTTATGGTCCTCCTGAAGGACTCAGTTCTACATTGTTTTTATAAAGGCACCAGCCTCAAACCATGACAATAAAGGAACATTGGGTTTCAGCTTTGCAAGAGCCATTATCTAGAAATATCTTCTCAGGAGTATGTGCTTGCAAATATCCAGAGCTTTCTGCTTGGTACATGCCTTTTCTCCAAACTGTAACCAACAAGCTGTAAAAGCAATCCTAATCTTTCTGAATGTCATCTTGTTCCTACTGACAGGTGGGAACAGCAACCTGAAACACTTCAGAATGCAACAAGCATAGCATCTAACCTTAAGAAAAGCAAAGTCACAGACACTTAAAGTCAACTGAAACGTTTAAGACAACCATCGCTAAAATGTTAGGATAGACACAAAAACAAACAGAGTAAAAAGGCTCATCATGTCATATGTTCCTTTCAAAAAATGTTTATTTTATTTTTACAAGATGCATTTAATCATCATCTGTATTCAAAACATTGCAGTTAACAGATTTCCGTGCTCTTCTACCATATACAATTACTAAACAAAAGTACTGCTATATAGTACAGTCTATGCTGAAGCCTACTACCTCCTTATGGCATCAAAAGAAATTCCCTTTCCTTATTTGACAGCTGCTGCTAAACTAAATCTGCTTTTTGGAATCCTGGGACTGTAATCTCCAAGTTGAGATTT
Organism: Picus viridis; assembly: GCA_033816785.1. Taxonomy (NCBI): domain Eukaryota; kingdom Metazoa; phylum Chordata; class Aves; order Piciformes; family Picidae; genus Picus; species Picus viridis. The sequence goes on along the minus strand of CM066570.1, from coordinate 23,372,579 downwards.
TTTTCTTATGAATTCAGCAGCTGGAAAATCAATTTATCAACTATTAAACCCCTAGTACTTCACATATGTATATTGAACAGTTGTTTAAAAGGTGAGCAAAAAAACATGTTATGGCTAAATATGTCCCTAGACAGTTTTATACTTCAAAGTACATTTCACATAATAAGAAAAATCAGCTTACAGCTTTTCAGATTCTGAAACCTGCCTGTGTTTAAAATATCTGCATGGAGATATTTGGCTCCTTTTTTTCCCCTGCTTTTTAGGCCATGAGCACGATGACCTGAAAACTTCCAAGCCCTACTGTCATGAGCCAAGTGAATTCCCAGGTAACTGCAAAACCTGCGATTAATTCTAGCAGCATGAACTAAGGTGATTTTAATAGTCATGTAGAAAGTGAATATGGGACTGAATGCCCGTGAAGCTCATAAAACAAGCTGCTCAAGACCTTAGTGTTAATGGGTTCTTCTCTTAGAATAATATTGTGAGTAATTAACATAGTGCACTACTCACAAAGTGCAGAGCATTAAATAAAAAGCACAAGGTTGAGCTCAAGACAAATCTGATCCAGGTTACAAATGCCACTCATGACTGGAGACCAAGGTGTGATAAAAGTAATCAGAAATCTTGGGGGGAAAAAAAGAGATATGGGGGGACACCAGCTGGAGACCCTCACTAGTTGTAGTGAATCTTATTCTAACAGGCTTCATCTTTGTTTCACGAAATTCATGGTGATCTAATCTATTCTCCATGCTGTCTCATTCTGCCTACGCTGCGGTGTGATGATTTACACTACACTTTCAACTTCAAGTATGAACCCTGTGAAAGCCTTGTCCATTCCAGTATAACACAAGTGAGCATTTCCTCCACTATTACTGAGGAACTACTAAGGAAAAATGCCCATGGTGGCATCACAGTGCCTTTCTAGCACATCTGACATTTAAGTAATTCAACATGATAAGGATCAATAATTACATTGTAAACAAATCCCATAATACTTGAATCTGTCTGACAAAGAAATGTTCTCATGACAGCAACAGTTTCTGGCCAGGAACCCCATACACATATTTGTCATATTTCATCCAAGGGCATATGAGATTGATTTATTTATTTTTAAAGTAATACTCCCTGTCACAATATTATTTGCAACCAGAGGGTAACATCAAGTCTGGAAAACTTAATACAAACACAGTATATTCAAGTGTGGAAAACCTGGGAAAAAATAATGTTGAGGAGGCAACACAGAAGGTTTGCCTGTAAGGAAAGCAGTGTACTATCTGTATATTGTGTTAACAATCTTTCTTTCCTTTTTTATGAGATTTTAGTGAGAGGCCTTCCTAGAAAAATGGTTTGATATGTTTGGTTAGTATGTAAAATACAGATGGAAGGTTATAGAGAATAGTTTACTATGAAAAAGTAAATTATGGGAAAGAAGTGAAAAGTCTATGTTATCCAAAGGATAGCCCTGATAAATTCTGAGATGCAACACAAACTATTTCAGCCATATGGAGAAACAAATGTGATGGAATGAGATGAGATATATATACACAGATGTACTTCATAGTGCTAAGTACTTTGGTGCACAAATGACCACATTAAAAAAAAGATTATTCTGAACTGTACTTACAGAAAAGGCCCCCAAGTACTGACCCAAATTTAATTCTGATTTCATACTACAGACTAGCAAAACAATTTCTCTTTCACTGTGATTCAGCTAGACTACCAGTAACAGAAACTGTCTACCTCTCAAGGCACTGTGGGGAAAATGCATTGGTATTTGAGGAAGCATTCAAGACTCTCTAATAACAAATAATAGAGGCTATCAAAACATTAACAGTCATTCCACCTTACCTCAGAAAGTCTCAAGAATCTGCCAGAGGTAAAAAAATAAGCACAAATCTATTCCACTTAGCATTAATATAGTTTGCAATTTTGTGCATAAAGATTTACCTCCCAAAACCAAGCAAGGAGTAGGTACCATAAAATTTCTTCAGTTATGAACTGAAACTGCTCGGTTCAGTTATTTTGAGATCGCTCACCTACATTAACGTATGCAAAGAACTGGAGAGTAGTTTTGTTTTACATCATAGCCAGTAGCAGAATCAATATTAGAAACACTTAAAGAAACTCAAGACCTTCTGAAATTCATAGTCATTGCTGTTATTAGCCATATTCTGAGAAGAGCCATAGGCAGGCAGTTGATCTTCAATGTTTTAACCACAATAAAAGAATTGATTTTCACCAATGCAGCACAGCGGTGATGTGCCCCACGGGTGGCAAGGGAAGTCTAATAAAATAAAAATACTCAGCAGCAGAGATACTCCACTGCATCCATACATTGCATGCAGTTAGTGTCCACCACAGAGGTAAAACAGACTAAGTGACAAAATCACTTACTGCAGTCGCAGACAGCAATCCCTTTGCTCTAATTAATAACTTCGGTATTTATGATGGGCATCCGACAATCCCACCCATCCTTATATTAACAATTCCATGAAACAAGTCCTAAACACTGGCTGGGGACATTTCTGTTTTTCCTTACAAGTCTCCTGCACAAGAAACCTAGCCTTTCTGTAGCCCGCCCTTGATGTTAAGCTCCAAGCACGGATGAAATGGTAGCACCAGAGGAGCAGCTACCTGGTCATTAGACTAGTGTTGTATGGGTGCCACCCATGTTTAATGGGCAACCAAAGGGGCAACTTCGGCAATATTTTATTCCTATTGACTTCAGTGAATTCTCAAAAAGGACTAAATCTAGACTTAGTCCTCAAATGCATTTTATGCCTCAAGTACTAAGACAGAAAAGATGACAAATAACCCCCCTGCCACATCTATTGATGTGACACCAACAGCTCCAGGAGATTTTATTGCAGATCAAACCCACAGATCTTCAGTTTATGCTCAGCTTATGTGATTGATGTACTTCGAAAAAATACACAATATTTTTAAAAAAATACTCTCTGGAGGCAGGGTGTAAGGGGTGGGGGGCAGCAGGATAGGCTAGGGGGAAACAAATATAGCTATGCTGCATGGATTATATTGCAGATTATTGCATTCCCTAAATTAAGTCATGAGGCTGGGGAATAAGGTTACCTACAACACCATACACTCAAATATCCTTTCCCTGCCTTTGGGCCTTCCACTGCTTTTAAGGCTTGCTGCACCCTCTATAAAATGCTCTAAATAAATATTAGGACACTGATGGGAGGAAAATAAATCTCTCACATATAGTATGGCTAGAAGCATGGCTAGTCACAAGATTTCACACTGGACAAGGTGTAATAAAATAAGTAATGGAACATAAGTGAGGGAAAGATGTAGATGACCTAATGTCAGTTTTAAATTTTCATTTTCAGTGATTCATCCATTCCTCCTATCTGCCTCATTTGTGAAATGTGATCTGTTCAATGCTCAAACAGTGTCTAATCAAACTTGTTTTGCTTACTGTTATCAGAGCAGGGAAGAAGAATGAAGGAAGGAGAATGATGGGGCAGTCAAGTTATGTTTACTTCTGAAAATAAATTAAAGCTTAGAAAAAGTTAAACATAGGTGAGGCAAATGGACCAGAAGCAAGCAGAAGGCTGGGAAGCGTTCTCTTGTTATGGGAAGCCTCTGTGTGCAGGGTTCTGTTTTGGGGAACTGTGGACAGGACAGTTCATTCCTTGTGATACCAATGCTGCTGGCTGCAGGAGGGCAACCTCAGAACAGCATGGTTTGGCTATGCCACCAATATACCTGTTGCCTGTGTGCAGCAGCAAGGGATATCCCTCCCCAAGCCCTGCACTGCTGCCTCTGCTATGAGGGCAGGAGATGCAAAAGCAATGAGTCATTTAAACACAGCATACCAAGTATATCACATGCTGCTGCATAAGGCAGGAGTGCGAGTAGATATGAGAATGCAGTTATTTCAGGCTACCACCAACCCGGGTTCATTTAGAAGTAACAACTGAGAGGTCAAAAACAAACAAATCAAACTTATGACTTATCTCTTAAATGAGAACAGCTAGACAATGAAGCACACCAAGAATTATTAATTATTGAAAGTTAAATCACACATTTATATTAAGCTCAGTATCTTTTAAAAAAAAATACATGTTCTCAGGATTTGAGCCTGAAAAATTGTTTGCCTTTTTGGACTCTGTCATTTCAGCAATACGGCCTCTCAAGGTTTGCAGAAACAATCCACAACGTGTGGGTTCTTTGTGGGCTTGTGTGGAGGTTTTTTGTTTGGGTTTTTGGGGCTTTTTTATCAGGTTGGTTTGGGTTTTTTTATGTGTGTGTTGTTTGGGGGGGGGAGAGAGGGGGAGGTGGTGTTTGGCCCAAATAACAAAAAACACTCCCTTTTTGCTTCCCAGTTCTTCTCTTTTCATATTCCTAATAAAGGGGAGGAGGGGGAAACCTACTTAACTATGGGAGTAAAAAAAAATAAATACATTTTAAAAGAATGTCAAGTTATGACTAAAACCAGATTTTAGAGATTTTATTTTATTGCAAGATAATTTTTTTTTCATCTGAAGCACTGTAAGGGGGTGTTATGGGGACATTCTGAAGCCTATGGAGTTAACTCTATATTCCACATGCATACAAAAATTAAACCCATCTTTTCAGAAAGAAGTCCATATACAAGAAAATCTGGTGAAAGAAATAAAGTGCTCTAGTTGAAATGCAAATTCTTGATCTAATCACCTCCCTATAATCTTACACATGTGATGCTGTCAAAGGGAAAACCTGCTGGAGCACTACAATTCAGCTCATAGAAACGGTACCAGCAGAAACAATTCTGGAGAACATAAATTTACAGGCAAAGTTAATGACTTTCCTAGAATATATCAACAACCAACGTTAAGAAAGCAGCAATATATTTTATATTGTTCTTGCTAGTTTAAGCCTATAAATCAATTCAATTATTGTTAGGTATTTCTCTTCCAAAACACTACACAAAAAATTAACCATATAAATTATGGTTTCAATAATTGACTTAAAATACAGTCCCTCTGTACTGCCTGATAAGTATTGAGAGAAAAAGGTTCCTTAAGACAATCAGTGGAAGGTTCAAAAGTTCATTCCCGCTTGGAAACAGTTAGTAGTCTCCAAACCTACTCCATCATAACTGGAAGGTTTGAAAATCCATCCCTCAGTGATTTTCCATAAAGATTAAGTCTGTAGCTCCGCTCAGCCCTAATAAAGCTGAGCACATTCCACTCAACCATGCCCCACCTGCATGTTGGGGGATAGCACAAACATCCCCTCATGGTCCCTCAACTCCTGTTTGTAGTTCTGTCAGTCTCTATCCCTGTAGAGTGCATTATGGACCTTCAGGCAGCACTTAAAGGCCACAAAGTTCCAGAAGTCTTCAGAGAACCAGGGTGCCTAAGTGTGGAGTCTGGCACTCAGTTACTCTCAAAGTAAGGCTTTGCCACTTGCTTTCTGCTGTCCAAGGCATCAGAGCTAAAATGAAACTACTGTATTTGGTCCTTAGTTTCCCTAGCATCCAGGAAGGAGTAGGTGGGGAAAATGGGGTGATAAATACAGGAAATACAGCTAAAATGATCTCACCACAGCACCAGCCTGGGAGATATTTTAGTCAATCTTCATACACATTTCTGCACATGCATGAGTACTGCTCCTCCAACAATGCATTCCATAACCTACCGTTTTCCATTAAGATTGTGGGAAATGATGTTCTGTTTGATTAGAAGACCAGTTATATTAACAGGTTCTCAGATTAAAAAAGTCATCTACACACATTATTACTGCATAGGGTTGCATTCAATAGTCACATTAAAAAGCACACAAGGAATATGAAGGCCATAACGACAATTGTAATTTCAACTTTAAGAGTTTTGCACACTGTGGTGGGTTGAAATTAACCCCCCAAAAATAAAATTGCCAGACCAGCTCAGCTGGAAAGCAAATGAAGCTGTATTTACAAGCATACTAAAATCTATAAATAGGGCATGCAATGTATATGTACAAAGTATACAATATTTACATATATTTACAGCTTATAAACAACACAAAAAAAAAACCCATACAAAACCAGGGAACTACTAATAGCTTCTGCCTCCCTGCTCTCTTCCCCCACCCTACACAATTTAAAAGGGAGAGCGGGGAGCAGAATAGCTTGTTGGTACTTAGCCACAAGAAGAGTGCAGCCAAGGTCAGCAACAGCCAAGCAAAAGCTACCAGCTAGTATCTGCTAGAAGGAAGAAGCTGAAAACAGGAAGTTAGTTTACAACTAATTTTATGTCAGTTATCAGACTAATAGGATTATTTAGACCTTATTTTTCCCTTTTACACCCAATGGTAATTTATTTATATTCAACCACTTTTCTACTCAATGTGTGGAAAATTTTCCTAGGCATCAATCTAAAATTACCACACACAGAGGATGGAGTGCCTTCGAAGTGCTTTTTCAAACAGAGGCATGAAGACACAATCCACCACAAATGCATGCAGGTCACAATGCTTTAGAGGTGTGAATATTAGCTTCCATTTCAAAGTCTAACAGGTAATCTTAGCAGCATTTCCAAATCCCGTTGGGCATCTTCCCAAATTCGTTGTAAAATTTTGGCTAAGTGTGCTTATGGCCAGGAACCTTTGTTTGAACAAAGTATTTCTGGCACCTGAAAAAGCTGCTTTACAGCCAAGTACTAGTAGCATCTACAATCACTTATTGATTCCTTGAAGTACTTAAACTTCGTTCTGCATTTCTAGTGGCATTGTTTTCCTTTTGTTGCCCACAGCTGCAAGGCTAAGATCTTTAAAGATAATCTATACAGACTATAATTGTAGTTCCATATTTTAATGAGTAGGTGACTCAAAGGACAGTGAGCATATATAGATTATAGTTTTAAGTTTCATTTCACAATGTGTAGCATGTGTTATTCAAGAAACACAATGTGAGAATACACCACAACTAACCCTGTGCTAAAGAGCTTACAATGTGAATTCTGCATGGAAATCCACGCAGTTTTCAGCATAAGCCAGCCTTGCAGTGATGATGCTTAAAAGACAATTACACTCAGACATGACAATGGGAAAGGAGTAAAAGTACAGCAATAAGTGCTGTTATGATTTGAGGAGAGAGAAGGCAACAATGAAAACATGAAACATTTGTCAACACTGTTCTTCTCAAAAGCATACAATTAAAGCAAATTACCCCCATGTATGCCCTTCCCATGGTTTGGCTCATGTCTTTCATAGCTCTCAGTGTAAGTTTGAATCAACTGGACATAGATACATAGGGCATCTTCTAAGGGCACAGCAAATGCCCTCCATTTCCAGTTAGGTACATTCAGCAACCTATCTGTAAGTTCAAAAGTTAACTCCCTTGATTTGTCCTACAACAGGGACACAGGGTCCTCAGGACCTGTTGTCTTGCTGTATGGATCTGCTTTTCTGTGCTGTCCTTGCTAAGGAAGGCATTGCCTAACATCACTGTCACGGCAAGGGAAGAAGACACTCCATACATAATGGGAATCCATTGTTAAAATCTAAGCTTCATAAGGATTCTCTAACAAGTCTTTCATGGGAAAAGAAATTGTTCTGCCCATACTGCCAAAGAAAGTTAAAATATTGGCTTCAGCAGTCCATTAATAGAGACGACTGCAGATGCCTATCTTTGCTGCTCAAATTAAAAAGTTTTATGCTTAGTCTTAGTTCTATTCTTTTCCATCTTAAACACTGTCTCTAATCCTGACTTGTTCTCTTTCTCAGTACCCTAATAGTGACTCACATTTTCTCCTCAAGGTCCAAGATTTTCTTACCTGGCATTTAGAACTGTTTAACCCATTTAAATACTTTTCATAAAAGCAGCACATCAATATATGCAAAAATACTCTTTTTCACATTCCTATCTTCTACTGAGACAATGAAGAGTTTTCTCCTAATGCAGCAGAGACCAAATACATAATATCATTCAGCTCAGAATGATACAAAGGAAAAGCCTAACTCGTGCCCTTCACAAAGCCTGAGAAGTTAGTGCCAAGGGCCTCACACCCATGTGTGGCCATCCTTAGCAAATAGACTATCAGAAGAAAGTTGACATGAAGCATGTAGTCAACACTAAGTGCTGTGGGCTCTCTGTAAACTGCCTGACAGTGCATCAGCATGGTCAGCCAGACAACAGCCCTACGTGACTCTGAGAAGTCCAAGACAAGAGTTTGTATTTTACCCACAATGGCAAGGTGGCTTAAAGCACAATGAAGGTTTAAATATAGGCAGGGGGGAAAACAAGTCTACTTAGACAGCAATTCAACCCATAAAATCACTTATTAATAAGTAGGGGAGAGAAAAGTGAAGGGCCAGGAAGATGTTGGGTAGCTGGTTATACCCAACTCCTTTGAGAAGCTCAGGCAATAGTAGTAGCAGCTAGGCATTTCAGAAAGACATTTTAAAGGTTGAAAAACCTACACACCTAGCCTGGATTTATAGCAGACCCCTGGACTCAGATGATTCCATTTAACAAAAACTATACAAACGTCTTTTGCAGGTCTACCTATTCAGTTACCTTAAGTTTGAAAGACACCTGTATATATATATATATTGCAAAGACTCCAGTTGCCATAAATCTTACCTGATGTTATATTCCTAGGCATCCACAATCTGAATCTACTAGCTAAACATTTGAATCCTAATGTTTTGTGTATGAGTATATGGAGAGTATCTTTTTTGCCAGAGTTTGTCCACGAGGGGTTGCAAGATGTTAGTCACTGAAGAAACCACACTGATCATGAAACTGAAATTATTTTTTCCCCTAGAGGTTAACTCTTTCCCCAGTAATTCAGAACCAAAGAGAAGGAAAAAGCAAACTCCAGGTGAGTGAAAGGGTGAATCTCCCATCCATTTAATTCCAAGTCATCATTAAATTCAAACCTTAAGAACAGTATAGGGGTTGATGTTTCATATTAAAAGAGATAAGAAAAAAAAGTTATACTAATACAGAACTCAAAGTGTGATCCTTTTTGTAGGCTTAAGGAGATGGTTTTGTTTGCAGACTGCAATTTATTACCTTTCAGTTGTTATTCTCAAAACACTGAGAGCCCATAAAACCAATATGCTTTGCCTGATGTATCAAAAGGAACAAAGGTAACCCAGTCAAACAGAAATAGGTTCAATAAATTAGTTTCAGTGTTTTATAAGTTTTTATAAGGAAAAAACCAGGCTGCATAACAGAAATAATTTTGAGGCAAAATAATGAATACAGCAAAGAGGAAAAGTGAGAAATATTTTTCTATTTTTTTATCAAGCTAATAACACTTAGCTCTCTGGGGCAGAATAAAGACATGTTAATGTTTGTAACTCACAGCAGCTCAGAGTTGCTATTTAGAGTAACAGGTATTAAAACACAAGCATAGGTTATTCTTATTTTACATTTTCATTTTACACACCTTGTACTCAAAAACCACTACAAGGATTGATTTTGAAGTAGAAACGTGATTGTTAGGGTTGGAAGGGACCCCAAGGATCATCTAGTTTGAACAACCCTGACATGGGCAGGGACACCTCGCACTAGATCAGGTTCACATTCAGCCTAGCTTTAAACACCTCCAGTGATGAGGCTTCTAGCACCTCCCTGGGCAACCTGTGCCAGTGTCTCACCACCCTCATGGTGAAGAACTTCTTCCTAACATCCAATCTGAATCTACCCACTTGTTTTTTTTCCATTTCCCCTAGTCCTATCACTACCCAACACCCTAAAAAGTCCATCCCCAGCTTTCTTGTAAGCCCCCTTCAGATCCTAGAAGGCCACAATAAGGTCTCCTTGGAGCTTTCTGTTCTGCAGATTGAACAGCCCCAATTGTCTCAGTCTTTCCTTATAGGAGAGGTGCGCCAGCCCTCTGATCATCCCCTCATGGCCCTTCTCTAGACATGTTCCAGTACGTCCAGATCCTTCCTGCATTTGGGGCTCCAGAACTGGATGCAATACCCCAGGTGGGGTCTCACTAGAGTGGAGAAGAGGGGGAGAATCACCTCCCTCAACTTGCTGGCTATGCTTCTCTTGATGCAGCACAGGAAACAATTGTAAAAGGAAAATTCTTGCATTTGAAGGACGATTGCTGGCTATACTCACTTTAAATTGTCAAACTGCTAAACTGACCTATTCTGAACAAGAAAAAAAAAGAAGAAGAAAAAAGAGCCAAATAAGAAGCCAAGACATTTTCTTCTTGCTTACATAAGAGTACAGCCATGCCCTGCAGGTGTTCACTCTTTCATTCTGCTTCCAGGTTTGGGCTAGCTTTAAGTAATTTGGGATTTTTTTTTGTTTGGGGTTTTCATGTTTTGTTGTTGTTGCTGCTAGTGTTTTTTATTTGTTTGTTTTGTTTGGGTTTGTTTTGGGGTTTTTTTTTTTTTTTTGGGGGGGGGATTGTTTGGTTTGGTTGGTATGTGTGTTCATGATGTTGGTTTTCTCTTTTATATGTATAAAAACTCAAAGAGATTGTGTCCTAAGACTATAAAAACCTACCTGGAAGCATACTCAAAAATAGACTTTGGGGACTGCTTTGGAGAGAGTGGGAGGAAAGCCAGCAGTTACAGCTGCAGTAAGCATTTGCCCCAGAACACACATTCACCTCATTGCTTCTGATCCTTACCACCAGTCTACAGAAGTCTTTGGCTTGTACAATTGCATTTATGAAATCTCACACAGACAGTTCTTAATAGGTAAATCAAGCATGCAGATATTTACACAATGACTGAGCTTACAATATTCAATACTTTGGTATCTTATTTGTCATCTTCCAAAATACACTTAGTGATACACTTTAAATGTGTCATCCTGGTTTAACTTCCCAGGTCCTCCAGGTAAGCCAGTTTTTCATGAATGATCATTTAATTCTTCCCACTAACAGTGCCTGCTTGTGCCAACAGTTTACCGCCCAATATAAGTTTCTAAAACAGAAACCAAGATGTGTCTGTCAATTAGTCCTAACAGCCCCTTTCAGCCTGTCTGCTCTCATAAGTTCCCACCACAGCACAATCCTCAGCTCAAGACATTGTTCTAGTTTGATATGAGCTACCTTAGAGAATGAATTAATGTGCATAATAAATGTTTCAATCACCTAACCTTTATTTTCTCTTTCAATCAGCATTTGTTTCAGAGCTTTGATGATGCTGTTGAGATGAACACAAAATTTATGCCAAGGGTTGTATTGCTTTCCAGTTTGGCATCACTACTATAAGGAAACTACACCTGCTAGTTCTGGGTTGCATTTGCAGTATTAGGTTAACTGTTTCTGCCAAGCAAAACAATTCTCACTTCAGCACACCTCAAGAGAGTGAAAGTTGGGAAGTTACCTGCCACTGCTGCAGACCTAGTGGGTACCACTATGCCTTTTCCTTGTTTGCAACAGGCTGCAGAGGCAGTCTCCTCAGTCCTGTATGCTTTGACTCTTGCAATGAACACATTGAGGAGACAGTTTAAAAAACAGTCTGCCCTTCTGTGACATCTCTTGGCAAGACAATGAGAAGCATCTATGGCCAGTGAACAGAGAGGGTACACTCCATAGAAGTCATACTGCAAGGCTGAGTAACCATCACACCCTTCTATTGTCCACAATAAGCCAGACTGAAATCAAGCAACGATTCACAATATTCATCTAAACCAAATAAAATCCAAACTGACAAGGAAGAAGATAACCTTTATTTCTTTAGACATAAATCACAAAATTAAAATCTCACTTTGGAGGTGCATTTCCAAATTTCCTGGCTCACCTAAAGCCTTTCCTACATCAATAACATGTGGACTGAGAGAAGGTGGTAGAGGACTCATTTCTGCAAAACAAAGACCTATTTTTTTTTTTTGAAAGATCTAAGAGTTAGCAAGGACAGGGAGAACAATTTGCAACACATTACCAACGATGGCTAAGGGGAATTTAAACTCCTACCTTGAAAAATTGTAGTATCCACAAATGATGTGGGCTTGGGATTTTTTGTTTGTGTGTGGTTTTTTGTGTCTTTGGTGTTGCTTGGGTTTTGTTTGTTGTTGGGTTTTCTTTGGTTGGTTGGTGTGGTACTTACAACAGTGAAGCTAAGACTTGGAAAAAAACATGCTGTCTGCCCATTTTACTTTTCAACAGTTTTCTGAAGTTAAACCCTATTTTACACAGTAGGCTGGGACAAGGCAGGATATTAAATCTGCCAGGTCAGCCCAGGACTAAGGTAGTTCTGCAGGTCCATTCAAAAAAAGTGAGAGATTGGAAACATTCATCATAAGAGAAAGCAGAAGTCAAGATACCCCTGTGGTCCTAGTTTGGAAATACATTTATGGGTACAGGAAAAACTGTGCACAATCCAGCTGAGGTTTTCTTCTCCAGCATATCAGCTGACATGTCACAGGACTTCTGACCTGATAATCAATAGCAATGAGAAAATAAAATGCTTCTATGCTAACTAACATCTCTACATATACTTTGAATAACCATGAATGCACATGGATGCCTAATGATGGCAGATGAGATTTTTCTCCTTTTGTTCCCAACACAAGTTACTCCAGTTTTCTGTGGAGAACAAGCCTGCAGAAATCACAACAGTCTAGGAGAACTCTTGGGTCAGACAGACAATGTTTGCAGTAGGGGTGAAAACTCCAAATACAACAAAAAAAATTACAAAGGAAGCTGTAGAAAGTACAAATATGTCCTGTAGTTTAGAAATGCCTTTCAACAGAGAATCAAAATGGATAAAAAGAGAGGATGTGTTATTCTCTTCACTCTGAGGATATCATAAAAAAGCAAAGTACAAAAAACCCATTGGGAAACTCTGCACACAAAATTATTCTACTTCAAGTCACAATGTGTACTACAGAGGTGCTTAGCTTGATAAAGGTGAAATCTTGTCTTTAAAACTCTGCATGTTCTTCAGACTCAATCTTATTTTAAAGTAATAGTCTGAAACTTAATCTCTGGATTCAGTCATGTGGAAAATAAGTTTGGACTACTAAAATTAGGAGCAAGTCTTCCCAGAGCTTAATGTTTTAAAATATTTTAGTAACAGTTTCTGATATTTCATTTCAATGAGAGCTGAAGATTGTCCAATGCTATCTGCTAATAAAAAAAAACCCTGAAATTCCATTCTTATCTGTAAGATTAAAAGGTCCATATTTTAATATGTTGGCCTAGACAAAAATACATCACTTGTTCTTTGTCTTTGAAGGAGCTCATGTAAGAACAGGAAAAAAACAAATTTTATCTAATGATAATTCTTCCCCTCCCAAATGAAATATTAATTTTAAAAAATTAATCATAGCCTGTACCTTATTTCTCCCCCACCTCAGGAAAGTTGCTCTTCCCAGCTTATAAAAGTAGTTATTAGATCAGCCTAAAGATAACAAAGCAACAATGTAAATTAAAAGTCCAAAGCATAATACAGAACAATGAGTTTAAAAGCTATCATGCCTGCTAGATATTGGGAAATTAAGTGAAAAATCAGATGGTGACTTGATAGTCCTCCAGAAGGACACCGGTTTTCAAACCTGAAAAGAGCTATTGAACACTTCCTCTCTAATGAAAATAAAATTTAAAGGAATCACCCTTTTTTAAATTAATAAGCAAGAAAAGTAGAAATAATAGAATGAAGATACTATCATCATCAAGATGAAGGAAATAAGGAAAGTAATTTTTAAGTGAACTTCTCTTGTGGCCTCTGCAGCAAGAGAGGTAACCCTCTGATTATGCATAATCTCACATGAGAGACAGAAGAGTTCACTTCTAGCCACACAGCTCCTCCCTGAGCATTGCTTTATGAAGCAGAAGGCTGAAGTGTAATGAAACACAAAGACATTGCCCAGCACCTCTGTGAAGAGACCTTGCAATCAGATCTCTGAAAGGCACAGGAAATTGAGTCTAAGCAAAAATAAGACGACTAAATCAATTACTTTTTAAACAATACCATGTCTTTGGGGAAGACCAGAACACAGTTTTAGCTCCAAGTTTGAAACAAATCAATTTATTCAGCGTAAACCACTGACCAGGAGAAAACCAATTATTTATGCTCTATTATATGCTACATGATATTAAACACCTTTTCCATTGCCGATACCTGTGCTCACCAGAAACTGCTTGCAATTTTTAGTATCACCAAGAGGTGGCATTTGTAATATCACAGAAACACAGTTTCATCAGACGTTTTGAATAATGAGGAGTTTCTCACATGAATAAGTGTTAATGTTTGGGGGTTTTTATTGCTTGCATACTGAAAGTGACATGGCCAAGCTGTCTAACCACAGAGCAGATGACAGATAGACACAGAAAAGCCTCAAAGCCAAGAGTGTATGAATCAACTGCAGAAAAAAAAAAAAAAGAATGCACAAACTAAATTAAGAAAGAGGTCATAAAACTATCAGGCAAGCAATAAGTAGCTAGGAATAGCAACCAACAACTGGTTCAGTAAGGGGCAAACCAGTTTAAAGACAAAAATAAATCAGTTTTGCAGTTTCCAAAAGTCTTCTATATTGCTACACTGCATTCAAATATATAATTTTCTTTTTAAAGGCTAATCAAACTGCAAGGTACAGAATGTGATTTTAAAAACACTTCCACCATTTTATATTTTTTTTTTTTTAGCTCAGACTAATGGAGTATAGTAAACAAAGGTAACAATACTTATAAGACTAAGCTTAAATTCCCCATTAAATTTTCATTGTGGTTTAGTTTATTACACAATTTTAATGTCACTGCAAGCAAGGCCTGCTGGGAACAAGCAGAGGGGGGAAAAAAAAAGTAAAGGAGAAGAAAACAGTTTCAAGACTTAGTGTATACAAAGTCCTCCAAGCAGGCTGTTACACCAACAGCCTCTGGAGAGAGGTAACTCAGGGCTATCTCTGCAACACAGGATGCAAACCCACATGTTCAGTGACTTCCCAAAGGCATAAGATAAAGCAGGGAACAACCTAACTGGAAACCACTGTAATCAGTTTCCCAGCATTATACACAAGCCTGAGGATTACAGCGTCTCTTCACTACATTTTCCCCCTCAACCTCATTAGTAATTCTGTATACAAGTTCTCCCCACTCTGTCTGCATTTAATTTTTAAAAATTGTACTACAAAGATGAAGCCAATTATTACCCTTCAGAATTGTAGCACCTCGTTGATTTTCAGTATCTGTGGGTGTCCAGAAGTTTCAAATTTGTTGATCTATAGGTGGTTTTAAAAGTAGGAAAGAGGAAACTGGCTATAGCTGCTCAGTAGATCCAGCTCAAAGCATCAATCTAATTCCAGCTCAGGTGGGAGCAACAAGTGCTGTGCTCTGACTTCACTGAGGGGTGAGGAACAGTAGACAAATCAACTCTCCAGACAATAGAATTATGTGTTTCTATTGTGCTATTGGTTGTATTCAAATTACTTCACTTTGGAATAACTATCACTAAAAAGTGTTGTGGGAATAATAAAATGCAAGTAGAAGGAACAAACCTAAGGGAGAGCCACTCAGAGTTGATGTATAAGTGGAAGATGCTCACAACCATCCTGTAGGAGTAACCTTTCAGAAATTTGTAGAGGAATGTCTAGAACCAGCAAAATGAAATCTCTTATTAAAAGCTGTGGTCAAGGAATTTATAATATGCTTCCATGTATTCTCTAAACAAGGAATCAAAGCATGCATTAGTTTAGTGACAACTGCTTGCAAGAAATCTCTACTGTAGTACAGTATGCAATAGATAGAGGCTTGACTTAGTGTATACTCCACTACGAAAATAAACATTTTTCTAACTTCTCTGCTTGCACCTTGCTAGGTCCATTCAGGTGAGACTTGAAGCATCACAATGAGAACAAATTAAGCAATCTGTACATGTTTTGATAAAAGATATGCAATTCTCATTCAACACAGGACATTAAAAATAGAAATAGTTTTCTAACACTGAATTAAGGTAATGACAAGATAGACTTTTATTCATTATGCCCCAAAAAGACAAATAGAATATAATAGCTCATTAAATGAGTACTACTTTATGCCAGAAAAAAAGCCCACACAGTGTTGTGGGAATACAATCCAGAAGTACAAATCATGGAATGCAATCCAGGAATCCATGGAATATAAATCTCTGCTCAAACATAAGCAAAATTCATGTTTCTTAATTAGTAACCACATCTGACTATTTCCAGGACTACAGTGCATTGAACTCACTCCTAATAATGCTGTCTTTTGTAAACAAAAAAGAACAGCACCGAATAGTAATTACCTATAAAAATGTCATACATCTAGAGTGCAAGCCTGGGTGCAAAATATTTGCATGGCTGTATCGAGAAGCAAACATCAAAGCCTCTTAGAAGCCAGCAGGTGTTGGGAGAGGTGGTCATGTGCAAGACAGTACCCAGCAAGAGATCCACTCTTCTCCGTCGACTCTGGGCTTGTTTTGCATTCAAACACACAGCCTACTTCATTAGTCACCAGACTGACAAATAGCTAGCTAGTGTGAAGTTAATTGTAATGGGGTTTAAAAGAACAGATCTCAGTAATCTCATTTCATGGCACACACTGTGGCCCAACTTGCTCCCTGCAGTGTGGCAGAAGACAGCTTACAAAAGCTATTTGTTAGAAATGGAGCTAAAAGTTGTGGTACGTCTGTAAAGATCTGAGTCAAGCCCTGCTGAGTTTGCCTTGCCCGAGTTCACTGCTGTCAGCTCAAACCCTGGACACTCATTCCTGCTGTGCCCTCGAGAGCTGCACATGATGGATAAAGACCTTGTTTCATGACAATAGGTGGAAGCTCAGCCTGCCAGGTAAGCCTTTCAGATCCACTTTTGGAATTCAGAGAGGATCTGATCTTGCTGATGTAGCCACAAGCATACAAAACTGGATCAAACTTCTCAGCAGCATCAGTGCTAGGGCTGTTCAAAAACGACAAGGCAGCTGAGCCCCAGTTAGCTGCTTCACAACTTCTCCAGGCACAAGCAAGGGCTGAGTGTGTTCTAGAAGCACCATGGGCAGGACAGCAGAACACAGAGCCACACAGATCCACTTTGCCCATAAGCGCAGTATGCAATTCCCACTCCCAGGCCAGGAAGACTCAGACTCTCTGCTTACTCTGAGTTTAAATATGGAGCAGCTACAGCCAGGGCACTTCATCCAAGTTCTCCTGTAAACTATCTCCAGCTGCTTTGCCAAATTCCTGCAAACAGATAGTAAGTGTTTTGCCAAACCGCTGCCAGAAAACTGCTTCAGCTAATGGAGGTCAGGATGCTATTGACCAGCCTTTGCCACCAGGACACACTTCTGGCTCACATTCAGCCATCTGTAAAACAACACTCCCAGGACCTTTCCAGCCACTCAGCCCTAAGCCTGTAGTGTTACACAGGATTGTCTCAGCCTAAGCGCAAGACCCAGCACTTGGCCCTGTTGAAGCCCATATAATTAAGCTTAGCCCACTGAACCAGCCTATCCAGGTCTCTCTAAATAACCTTCCTGCACTCCAACAGATTAGCTCACACAAATTGATGCCATCTGCAGACTTACTGAGGGTGCTCTCAATCTCTGTCAAGATCATTGATAAAAAGTATTAAACAGAAGTGGCCCCAGCACTGAGCCCTTGAGAACACAAGGGCCATAGGAGTAGTGTGTTTGGTTTTGGCCCCCATTATGGAATGGATGTGAACAGGCTGGAGATGGTTCACAGAGGGGCTAGAAAAATAGAAAAATTATTAGAGAACTGGGAGGTCTGCCATGTGACTGAAGTCTGAGAGACCTAGTTTTGTTCAGCCTTAACACATGCCAACAGAATGAGAATAATTGGCCCACTGGAATCATATCCCCAGAAAAGTTGTGGATTTCTCAATACTGGACACAAGATTCGGCTGTCCAGAATACTGGGCTATTTTGCCTAGACTGTGTATTTCTAAAGAAAGGTTGAACCAGATGACCCTTGAGAACCTTTCCAACCTGATACTCTCTGATTTTGTTTTTATTAGGAAGCCATCTTCCATTTGTGGCATCCATTTAGATCCCAGAGTCATCTTTGTCAATAACATTTGCTGTCAGCTGCTTATGCTAAATCTATCATATTTGACACAGGCTAGAGTAAAACTCAGACTGAAATTTGCATCAAGATTTGTACATGAAAGACCCCAATTATTACTGTTTGTTTTACAGTCTTGTGAAAGCAGAGGTTTTGAACATTTTAAAGAATAGCACCTCTAAATAGAAAAATAGAGTGAGGTGTGTGTTTGGTAGGCATATTTCTCAATTCCTCAGAGAGAACTAAGTTGTATTCTGAGAAAATCTAAAATGCATCTAAATGGGCATTTTAAGTATTTTTAGAGGTAAGGAGGTGTGTGCCATAGTTCATATATATTTCAGTCACTCCGGTGTTTCCAGCTTTGGTGTGCCTCACTGCCTGCAAAGTCAATCAGCTTCCAACTCTCAAATATCACTTATTATTGAAGTTAAAGATTTATACATAAAGCAGTTCTGGACTCCTAATTGCTATGATCCACTGTGCATGTCTTTCCTACTCACTTAAAATACATAACCAAAAATCACAGGCTTCTACAGAGTCAGACAGATTTAAAGTGATTATTTTTTTTTTTCTTTTAATATCAGGCTGTCTTTAAAATTATTATACTCATTTTCTTCCAGGGCCTGATCCAAAGCTCAGTGAATTCAATGGAAAGACTCATCAGCCTCAATAGCATGGGAGTAGGCTTATAACACACCATATGCCAAGTATGAAAGTATCCATCTGTCACTGATCCATATCTTGTTATTGTTATGTGCATTACATCAAGGGATTAGTTTTTGAAGAGATGAAGCTTGTAAAGGAGTTGCTGGAGGAATTCATAAACAAGGTTTCATAAACATGTAAGTACACCAGAGGCACACATCAAGTCAGCAGTGCTACTGTGACTGCATTTTATGTTCACCCTCCACATCTGCAAAGAGAAGCACTTCACTATAACCTACCAGCTCAAGCCTCTGGCTTTTCTGTTGCCAGTAGAATTACAGCTGATGGATTTTTCACAAGTGAGCACCAAAGAGCTGTGTGACCTCCACAGGCAGGTGACTCAGCAGCAAAGCAGGGTAACAGCAGTGAAGGTCCCGCTGCTGGTAACATCGATGGTCAGCCTAAGTCTCACAGGGGCATCGTCATTCAACTACCTGATCTTACTCTGTCCATAAAGCAGGGAGCAACATTTTCCCTGACAATAGAAGAGAAGGATGATGACATTTTAAAAATCATGCTAGCAAAAGTCCTTCAGCAATTAAGGATCTTGCTTGTTCTGTTAATTACCCCTTTCCACATTTCCCTACATTTTGGCAAACAGACCTCAAAACAAGAGAACAGGAGGCGGGTGTTGATCTGATCTGAGGATCCCTCACCATCTCTTTTCTCTTCAAGATGAATCAGTTGTATTTGAGAGCATGCTGCAAATTCATTTCAAGTCCATCCCCTTTACTCACAATTTGAGCTCCACAGAAGCAATGCTGCTCTGAAATCAGCATCTGTGATGAGTGGGCTCCTATATTTAGGCACTTAACCTGTTCCACAATAAGACCCGAGAAATTACCCTGTTAGCACCTTTCCCCCCAAACCCATTGCTTCTCATCCTTCTCTCACAACAGCCCCCACAGCCAGCTGGCCCCCAACTCCTCCCTATAGCCTCCTCCAACAGGTGCTAAAAGCTGCCTGGCAGCAGCCCATATACACATAGCCTCTATCCTTCTCAAGTACCTCCCAATAACCACATCTGTCCCCTTTCCATCCTCTCAGTCCTTTCCCCCTACACACATTCCTCCTCACTCCCTACGAAGTCTCACACTGGCTCTCTTCCATGCTTCTTTTCTCCACCCTGTGCTCCTTTGTACTCTTACCCTAGTGACTCTCATTCCCATGCATGCCCATTTACTGTTTATTTCCTAAGTATAATTCTGCCTAACCTTTGCTGAATTTCAGTTTCTGCTGCAGGAACAACATATGTGTAAACTTAGCTTTCCTAGCACAAGCAACCATCATGGTCAGGAAAACAACTGAGAGGTAGGCCTGATTAAAGCAACAGAGCTTGACTAGGGATGATGCATGATAATGCATCAACTTGTCTTGGGTACCTCACATTTTTCTAGGCTGGGTTCCAGCTACCCAAAAGGGTTCAGTGTTTCTCCTTTGGCAAAGCTTACTTGTTATTTATCACTCATTGAACCAGCAGCATATTTGGAGTCCTATCTTCTCCAGACCCAAATAACGTGGAAATAGACAGCTACAATTAAATCTATTTCATACTGCAGTCTGACAGTCCTCTCAAAGACTAACCTAATTATCTAACACTTAAGAGATTAGCATATCAAAATATATGGCTTCAAAATGAAGCTGTACAAAATGGTCTTGTTATAAAGCAACAACAATTTTGTGTAGCGTTTGGACAAAGGGCAAGTTTAGATCTAAGATGTTGCAGACAATGGGATTAAAACAGTAGTGTTCAGCCTTTGAATATGTACCAACAACAGACAAGAACATGGAAAACCCCACTTTTACATATTTAGAATCACAGACTTGTTAGGATTGGAAGGGACTTCAAGGATCATTGAGTTCCAACACCCCTTGCCATGGGCAGGGACACCTCACACTAGATCAGGTTGCTCAGAACCACATCCAGCCTGGCCTTAAAAACCTCCAGGGATGAGGCTTCTACCACATCCCTGGGCAACCCGTTCCAGTGTCTCACCACTCTCATGGTGAAGAACTTCTTCCTAACATCCTATCTGAATCTACCCATTTCCAGTTTTGTTCCATTCCCCTGAGTCCTATCATTACCTGGCACTCTAAAAAGTCCCTCCCAAGCTTTCTTGCAGCCCCCCTTCAGATACTGGAAGGCCACAATAAGGTCTCCTTGGAGCCTTCTGTTCTGCAGACTCCAACTCTCCAATAGCCCCAACTCTCAGTCTGTCCTCATTTTATTAACTATAAGAGCCCACCAAATACACTTTGTCCATCAGTACCACAGACAGAAAAATCCAGTGTTACACACCCATTCTTGTCATATTGCCAGACGGCACAGCAGCAGCCAAGGAACCTGAATGACTAAGGAGAAGTTTATGCACTAAGCATGTTAGACACAGATGAAGAAAGGTGACAACCTTACGCAGCAGAACAGAAGTCCATCCTGCCGTTCCACAATACTGCTTCATTAGAAAAAAACAAATAAAAATTCTTCTAGGAAACCAGAAAATTCTCAATATATTTTCCCAACTGTACTCCTGCTCAATGTAAAAGATGCCATCTTCAGGAAGCCCTATCCCTACAATCTGGAAGATAAATATGTTTTTCTATTGCATGTTACCTTTCTCTCTTCCATCTACGAGCTTATGAATGTAAAGCCATTGCACACAACACTAAATCACCCTTTCTCCAGTGCTTGAAAGTTCAAATTTGTTGTTGATATGAAATTTGACCTGCCAGGCTCATATTTAAGTTCTGCAGAATTGCAGTGATTATTTTCATTAGTAGTTTGGGGGTCCCCCTTTCAATTCTTGGGAGAATGGTGGGTTTTACAGGAAACCCAGAACAAGTTCCATATTCATTTCTTAGCCTATGATTGAAATATTTCCTTTTTTTTTTAATATAATAACCAAACTAACTGCATGCTACTCATTCTCATTTAGAGTACACATTGTCACCCATTCTCCTCCTGAAAACTTCTGCCTCCCATCTTCCAGTAACATTCACTTTAAATATTTTTTTTGCAGTTTGGAGCAGGAGGGTGGAGCTAGCTGTGCACACATAGGATGTCCTTACTGGAGATTACTTTAAAAGGACTAGGAAACTGAACACAAACTTCAGGATCAGTTTGAAGCATATGGCCTGGCTCCTAAGGAAAACATTTTATAAAAAGCACAGAAATACTCTTGTAAGAATAGGTAGCCTCTCAGACAAAAAAAACCCCAAACCAGACCAAAATACCCCACACCAACTGCAACAAAGAACATGTAAAAAAACCCAATAAAAACCTAACACAGAAACACCCCCCACAAAACCAAAGCCCCCGCAAAACAAAAACCCCACACCACACAAACCCCCCAGCCGCCTTTGCTTTACTCAGTTTCCCAGGTGTTTTCCTAATTGAAGAAATTAGAATTTACCCTTGAGTGATTTTACTGAAATTATGGACCCAAATGATGACATTTCACTGCAGAGAGCAAAGCTGCTGCAGACATCACTGGACTGGATCTGTTACAGGTCAGAAGCACCATTTTGTTACAGAATTTTCTGTTAATATTGAATAACTTCATCTGGTTTACATTGATTTACTATGGGTGGCAGTGATCTGCATGGATTGCATTGACTTCATAGCCTAAATTTCTCCACTGATATCTAGTCAATAGCAAATGAGAGAGACTGAAAAATTAGTGCTTGTTTGTTTCCCTGATGCAGAACCAACACAAACTTTTCAACTTGTCCCTAGAACATCATAAAAGTCATTGATACTGTGTTGCACTGAATCAGCTGGAGGGTTTGTGTCTTGTTTGGGGCTTGCTCCCCTCCACCTTTTCTTTCCAAAAGCATACTTTATCAGAACTACCTTTTGTTATACATATTGAAGTGCTGGCTCAGGACTCACTGTGCTACACCTGCACAAAATCCTGATGAAAGATGTTTCTGGATCACAGGATTTACAGCCTGCAAGACAGATAAAGATTAATACTAAGAGGTCTGCATTGCAAAAGACAAGTGCTAAAATCTGAAGACAGAGATTGCTAAGAGGTTAGACCAGTCCCTATGCTCATTTCACTTCATGTTTAAGTGAGAGCACTGATATGTGCCTTATTTTTCATATGGAGAGTACATTTCTCAAGCTGCACCTGAGATACACTCCTCTCCCACAAAACTTCCTAAACTGAGCAGTCTCTTAACCTTCAGAAAGAAGTTATTGCAGTCACTTCCTTGCCCACTTAAATTTGAATTGGTGATAAAAGTTATACAATTTACACGACAAATTACCTAGAAATGCTGGAGATTTGTGGCTTTGTTTTGGTTTTGTTTTGTTCATGCCATTGTTTGTGGTTTTGGGTTGGTTGGTTGGTTTGGTTTTTTGGGGGCCTTCTCTGTGTAATTACTGGATAAGCACCATTTGCTCACTGTAATTTCTGTTGATTTTACAGATGAAAGCCAATACTGCTGGTTTAGCTATGCTATTGTTTTCTACCATTTCTATTTGGATCTAGTCAAAAAAGAAAACCACCACCAAAAGCACCATACACAACCAA
The DNA here is from genome assembly GCA_033816785.1 of Picus viridis. NCBI lineage: Eukaryota > Metazoa > Chordata > Aves > Piciformes > Picidae > Picus > Picus viridis. The sequence goes on along the minus strand of CM066570.1, from coordinate 23,349,393 downwards.
CTTTGGATTTTTATGAATTGCATTTTTCCTTTTCCTGCCCTTAGGTTCTCTGTAGTATCAGACAAAACTTTGACAAATCTAAGGGGGATATTTATGTCACCAAAATTACATATTAAGCTTTCACTGACCACTCCAGAAAGAGACAGAAGAAATAAGGAATTATTAACGTACTCCTTTTATTTCAGGGATTCCACATAAAAACGCACACTACCTGATCCACCAGTTCCATTTTGAGAAGACACATCTCCTGCTTCTCCACAAAGGTAAAAACCTATGTGCCAAAAACCAAGACACAGCACTGGCCATCTCAGATCAGCCTACTGAGAAAGAGTTAATTGCATGTTAAAGCTTTACCTAAAACTAAGCAAGAGATGATAGTGAAAAATAGCTTCACTACTTTCTCAGAGAAACCATTCTTGAAAGTGACTTTTGGGAAAAGATCACTGCTGTAGATGGCTTCAAGATATTGGGGGTTTTATAGCACCATTTCCAACCTTACTGCCTAATATTCTAATAATAGAACAAAATATATGCTACTAAAAATAGAACACTACTTCATTATTGACACTTAAAGCCTGTCATACATAATTTAAACTGGTTGAGAGGACCAACATCCACTTAAATATCTCTGCCTCTAGTTACACTACCACAGTAGCACCATGGTTGGAAGAGACCTCAAAGATCAAGTCCAACCTGTCACCACAGACCTCATGACTAGACCATGGCACCAAGTTGGAAGTCAAAGGGAGAAAACAAAGCCACGCTCCCCAAAAAACGCATTTCAGAGGAAAGCATAATCCTGCTACACTACCTTGATAGTAACAGTCTGTCTTCCCTGGTGGTAGAAACTATCATATAGCTTGTAACACCCAAAACGAGTCTGCAGTAATAACTGAAGAGGTCTTCCTTTTAAACACAGAAGTATAAACTGAGAATGGGTAAAGCTGTAATCAAAGGCCTCCTTCACATTTTAAATCTCCTCCACAATAGAAACAGGAGAAAAATGTTTAAACGTGCACAGTTCTTAGTGTTTATATTCTCAGTTTTGAAAAGCTGTTTTTTATTTCATCATTTTTCACACATCACAGACAAGTGTATTTTCCATTAATAATGTCAGGCTTAAAAGATGCAAGACTTGGAGAGGAAAACAGTACAGTTCTAGCATACATAAAACCTGCTCATGTTTCCTTCTTTCTAAGGAACATTGTCCATGTTTCAATTTGTTTCCTACAGTGAAAAACAAGTCATACCTTGGTAAGCTTAAAGAGAGGCTGAAAGTTTAATTGGCCTTTGTCCCCTCAACCCCCTTTACTGGATGTCAATTTTGAGATGCTTATGAAAGGGTGTCATTTGAACATTTAAAGACTGCTAACTCACCTTCCAGCAGTATGCCTTTGTATATTTACAACATGGATATTAGTAAGAATATTATAGGAAATATATGCAGACATCTGTACCATGAGGAAGTCCATGCTTTAGAGTAAAGTGAATGCCCAACGAGCCACGTTATCACTCTGTAAATCTGATACCTTGGTGCAGGCACAGTTGCTTAGATACAGAGTAATCTGGGTAACTGAATAAATCAAATTATCAATAGCCCACACAATCGCATCCTATAAAACAGTCAGCTGAAATAATCTTTAGATTAGTTAGAAAATAGCAGGTTTTACATGTCTAACGTGGAACACTAAACAATTAGACTAACACGCAGACATTTTAAGTTTTGATCATTGCAGATACATTGGGAACGTTACTCTTTACAACAATAACTGCAGGAACTACTCCTGTGAAGTATCTCTAGTCACTCTGAAGTAAACACTCAACTAAAGGCTTCATAAATTGCTATTCTCAATACAAGGCAGACCCCTTACGCAACACTTTCAATGTAACCACCAGAAACCACTTTGCTTGCATTGATTTCTCCGCGTTTGACACCATGTAAGAGTGAAATGATGGGGAAGGTTCAGCTTGGAGATGATTAATAGGAGAAAGAACAGAGGTACAGAAAATAACATATGGTAGAGAAAACAAATTAGATACTTCTAATTGCTGTGCCTTCTAATGCAAGAGCAAAGGCCAATGAAAAATTGATAAAGGAAATTTTATACAAGCTATAATTAATCTGTGAAAATCACTTCCACAAGAGAAAGCCCCACAGCTTATTAGAAAAATGTTAATGAGAGCATCTACTTGTATTTAACATGATGATAAATGAATTATTTGAAGATATATGGGGGCTCTAAGGAAATGAAGTGTAATAAGAGCAACTTATACCACCCTCATCAAGCAAATTAATTTCTACATTGCTCATGGAGCGCTGAGTTTACTATTAACAGAAGGCTATTTGATACAAGTTGATGTAACATTTTGAAGTTAACAATACTCTAGAAAACATCTATGAAGTCATAGATTTCACACTGGTTTATGTAGTGACACCTAAGGAGAGCCACTTTGGGAACTCTGCTACAAAAATCTATAACTACTTTGGTGGACATAACCTAGACCAATCTGTTCTTGCTGAGCCTACTCTGAGCAAGGTATACACTAAAAAAAGGTGGGAATGACTGAGGACAAGGGCTACTAACTGACAGACCCAGGTAGGACCTCAAATCATAAGAGAACATAGGTTCCCCCTCAAGGAAGAGTCCCTTTAAAGTCAACCAACCATCCAGAATTACCTCATTTGTGATTCCAACACACCCTTAGGGTTTTATTCTAGTAAATTCACTTAAAAGGGGAATTAAAGCAATTGCACAAAGTAAAACAATTCAGAAGAACTGGCTTTATTTAATCCATCTTGCAGGTACAGCAACCAATTACCCAGGTACTACAAACAAGTCATACTGCTTTGATTTCAGGTCAGGCCACATTAACTAGGGCTCTGAAAGGCAAGAGCAAAAGATTAATCCCTTAAGCTCTGAAAACTATGTGCTTCACCAAAAAAAAACCAAAAGCCAAACAAAAAACAAAACACCAAGAAAACCTACATACAGTGTTTCTTTACTCTTCTGTATTTTCAGGCACATCAAACATAGAACATAAGCCTGAGGACAAGTTTCTCCCACACAGAGAGTACAATTAAAACAAGCACTCATTAGGCTTAACATAGCTCTCTACTATCCTTGGACATACCTGTGAAGATCCAAAAAATAGCTGGTCAGATAAGCAATATAGAGGAAACCAGTTACATTTGACCTGTCTTCTGAAAAGCAAATCAACTGCTCTTCAACTAAATCAATCATGCTCTGCTGATCTTGTAAAAAGATGACCTTAGCTCTAAGCACAGGAAGTAATTCCCCCAAACCACTGATAATATTTGAGCTTAAAATCCACATTCTGCAAAAGCCTGCAGAAATGATGGAAATACTGGCAGAATATTGTCCTACTAGCAATTAGGCTCAGAGTATGAAGCAGCATATTTTTACCAATGATTGCTTTTTGCACAAACTACAGTTGCTACCTTCTGGACCATGATCTAAATTAAGTACTTTGCAAAGCAATTTCTTTCAGCAGAAATATTCTGAAGTAAGGAGGCTTTATTCTTTTGTTTTGATAGCTTAGTCTAATACATTTACCATAATCATAGTTCTTTATAATTAAAAGAAAACCCACAGCACAGTAAGACTACTTCCTCTAGTCATGTCATCACTAATCAATACACACACACATACACACACACACTTCATTCTTTCCATACACTTCAGGGGGAAGAGCAGCAATTCTGGTAATTCCCAGGACTTCAAATCTAACGCATGTGGTCTACAAAGGATATTTTAGCAACCTCCCAGGAGAGGCAGAGTTTTCTTACTGAACAAAGAGAAAACTAGGTTTCTAAAATTATCTGTGTTAGAGATGAGGAAGAAAGTGTGTGTGCAGCTCTTTTAGACCCTTCAGCCTTTGAAGAGTCTGACACTGGTTTGGCTTAAGACCAACATGGCAACAGACATCTTAAAACAATGTTTAATTGATTAGGATGTACAGGTGTATAAAAACAAGCAGATCCATGTAAACCTCCAGCTGGAACTCTTACTCTGATACGCTGAACATAAATGCATCTCTACTGCAGAGAAGTAAAAATATATGACCAGTAGGTCTCAGAACCACAATAAATCTTCTCTGTATTTTTCCTCACCAAAATATAATCTTCCCTCAAGAGAGCAGGGTATCACTCAACTCCGAGTTGCAAACATTTATGATTTCCTTTCTGCTCCAGGAAAGGTAATCCACCAACAAAGCCTCAGGTTTCTTGTTCTGAAGACTGTTATTTTGACCTTTATATTGAAGCTGATGCTTCAGCTATTCCCTTACCTGCCATCCAGGCAGGGCTCTTAAGCACGGAGAGCTGGGCGACACAAATAGGATTTGCCAATACCTGACCCATTCTGCCATTCAGCTCCCCGCTCCCTTCTGCAAAATAGGACAGGCTTACAAACAGAAGGATTAGCAAGCACCTGCCCAGTTTCTCCTGGGGAAGCAATGCCTACATATTCAAACAGTTTGGGTACTTGAAAGTAGTAAAGGGATGATGTATAGCGCTAAACACCAACCACCACTAGTAAAAAAAGGCAAAGCACAAAAGAATCCCAACAGCTAATACGTTATAAAACAGGAAGAACACATACCTGGAGATTTCTTTACATATTCTATATATCTTCTATGTAATTGTGGGTGTGCAATTACATGACTAAAAAATCTCAAAAGAAAATGTCTTCTTCCTCTGATCAAATTGCAAACATGGCTGTAATTCCTGCCTTGATTTGTGGACCATTTAATATGCTGTTCCCCTCACCTGTCCCTGTGTCTGTAGTAAAACAATATCCTAAATTCTTCTCTTAGGAAAGAAAAATGGAACAACTTCTCAGGCTATCAATTCTTACAGGTAAGGACTAACATGTGAAGTAGAAGAGAGATTACTGTCAAACACATTTCATTTTATAACGATAATTTGAAATATTTTTCTGTTAGAGGTTTCACTCTCAGCAAATACTGCCTCAACACACAAACAGCTGTCTCATTTCACCAGAGAGTGCATCTTCATCATCATCTCTATTCACTTCAGCTTTAAGCATAGGTCAAATACAAAGAGACAGCAGAATGAAGAAAAAACTCTTTACTGTTGGATGTTCCTACTGAACAGGAACACCTTCAACTATGACCAAAATTAATATACAGAACACATCTATAACCTGAAACAAAACCATCATTATCTTACAGAATAAACCAGGTTGGAAAAGTTCTTTGAAATCACTGAGTCCAACCTATCACCCAACACCACTGAATCAGCTAAACCATGGCACTGAGTGCCTCATCCAGTCTGTTTTTAAACACTTCCACTGATGATGACTCCACCTCCCTGGGCAGCCCATTCCCGGGGCCAGTCTTCTACATGTATTGTGCTTCCCTTTGCTTCAGGGCATGGAAGGAAAGCAATACTCAGTTGGATGACATGGCTAGAAAAGAAAGGATGCTGCTATTCTTAGAGTGCAATTCTCTCTGAGGAAAAGGGTCAAGATTCTGATAGAATAGATTAAGAAATCTGAAAAGAATGCAATGTTGTATAGATTTTAAATACCACAAAATAAATTTTAAGGAAGACGAGGTAAAGATTTCAGTTACAGAAACATCATATCAGCATTGTGTGTATCTCAGATCTGAGCTGTGTTTTAATGAATGATGCTAACATACCTCATTTGCACTTTTAGTGTTTGCCCATCCTAGCTTCAATGAGATGCATAACTTTGCATGGAATGGCAGTCTATTGCATTTCTTCCACATGACCACTTTCCACTGTGTGCAAACACTTTGTTTTCATCTATTTACACACTTTTATTTAACCCCATTTTATTTTGGAGGAAAGCCAAGCAATTCAAACTCTAGAAGTAATCAGAATTAGCAAAAAAAGTGCTTTCTACTTCTTTTCTTCCTCTACAGCTTTACTCAGATTAAATGTCCATGTTAATTTTGTTTTCCAAAGGTAAATTTGGTATTGCTTCATATCAAAAAGAAACCATCCTTGAGTCTAATGTGCTACGAAAGGATAAAGCACAGCATCCTAAAAACACGTGCTTCTGCCTAACAGTCACCCAATGACTGAAACCTGTTATGCAGGACCATCAGTTATTCTTATAGGGCAATCCCAGCCAGACATTACAGAACAAGAAACATTTCTCAATTTACAATCTGTTACCATAATAATATGGATGCATTATGGGCAGTAGCTTTACAAGATGGCATATTATTTATTCATTAGACCAAAGGGAATCTTCATAAAAGCAGTGCTCTGAAAGTTGCTTTTCTGTTTGCCCTGTCACATTCAAAGAAACCAAATGTTAGATCCTGGAAAATTCAGAGAGCTACACTTTTCTTTTAAAAGAGGGTTAATGTAAGACTACTGATTCTGCCCTAGCATTTCAAAGGAGTCCAAATTCCCCCTCCCTCCCTTCCAAGTGCCCTCATTTTCAATTTGGCAGTGCCATGTGCTTGAAATGAGTCTCAGAAGTGGCACTTAAGACCTAAACATGCCACCGGAGGAGACATGGCACCATGCTTTAGTGAGCCGCTGTCTGACATCACGAATTTGAGCAAAGGAATCTAGTTACTTTAGGCTTTCATTTGCCTCTCAGAACAGTATTTAGATGTTTTTGCTTAATGAATTTGTGTTGATTTGATAAAGCCAAAGTGGATTATGTTATTTATAGTCCTTAATTGGGCAGAATATACTTGCTGATCAGAACAATCATTGATCTCCAAGACATTTCCTGAAGTTTCATGAAATTTTGGTACACAGCACTTGCCAACTGCTTGTGCTAAATTACATCAATGAAGTGCTTTTTCTGTTGGAGATTCCATTTTATTTTCACAAACAAAATCTGGCCACACTGTAATAATTTTGTGACTAGTAAAAGCACATAGTCCCTACAGAGCTATATTTGAATGTGTCTCAGATACAGAAGTTAATGTCCTGGCACTGACTACCATGTTACAATGTCTTTAACAGGAGATTAAGCAACAATAAGCCACTTTCAAGTTAAAAATAAATGTATTAAGAAACATAAAATAATAAGAACTTTAAAGGTAGCAGGAGCTGAGTTTATAACTAACTTCACTTTATATGTATCTAGAAACCACCATCTCTATTTTTAAATATCATAAGATTTTATCATAGTGAACTGAAAGGCTCATTTCAGAGAGAGATTTCATAGGTCCACAACCTTCAGTCAAAACATAACATTATGTTGTAATTGTGACAACATACAAGCCTATTGGTTTATTTTACAGATAAAAATAGAGACCACTATGAAACTTTTATACAAGAACTTTTGGCAAAGTTACTGACTGGACCATTAAGCATTAGAATGATCTCTCTGAAACTGTCAGCAGTAAACTGAATGATGGAAGCAGTACTCTGAAATCTATGTCTGACAACTGTGAAGCAGTTTCCTTAATTTCAGCAAGAGCAAAGCAAGTTCCCTGGTATATCAAAGAGAAGCTACAGGCCAAACAGTCTTGAGATGAAAGAACAGGAGTTCAGTTATGCATCTGTAGGAGTTACAGCATTTCTTTTTTCATTAGTGCTACAGTTAAGTGTACTGTAAAGCAACAAAAAAAGAAAGACACTGTAGTGCTTCAAGAAAAATGATATGGTGAGTTTTCCCAGCTTTTACACATTCCACTGAGTAAAGTCTGTTACCAAGAACTTTGGGGAGTTAGAACATTTTCTGTAAAATCCACTACATTAGACATCTTCAGATAAAGAATAATTTGAGAATACTGCAGAAATCAAGATTCCACACATGCAAGCTGAAGGGGCTGGACAAAGAGTGTTTCAGACCACACTAGCATTCTCCAGGCTCATCCTGTTAATTGAATTAGACTGAGCACGTCTAACATACTGAGGCAATTAAGACCCACACAGGAGAACACCTTATGCTTGCCTTCGTACTGCAGCCCCTTGCACAACTCTCACTGGGCAACAGAAAGCCTCAGCACTCCACTCCCTGAGGGGCTCTAATCTGCACCTCTTCATTATGGGCATTTACCACCTTTTTGTGGGGCAGCCATGCCATCCCCCCAGAAGAGGAAACAAGTTTCATTCAGACTTGGAGACAAGCAAGCAAGAAGTACAAAGCAAAAGGCAAAGAGCATGGCTGCTCTGCATATGGATATTTTCCCCAAGATTGTATACACCCTTCAGACATTAGGCACATGGGGTTTGGGATTAAATTCCCATCATTTAGATTACAAAAGAAGCATTCCTTATATATTATAAGCAACAAAAAATAGCATCAAACAAGAGCAAGTCCCTTCTAGCTGTGCAAAACGTAAACCCCTGCCTTCTCCCTCCAAGAAGTCTGAGTGTAGATGGAACCAGTGTGTCAAAAGACAAAATTAAGGAATAGAAAAGTAGGTAATATCACTAGACACAGTTGAGAGAAATAATTAACAGGCTATTCCCAAGTTCTTCTCCAGCATCTTACATTATTCAAGTGATGGCATTTCCCTGTTTGCCTTAGTCAAGGGGACTGTAAAGATTTTCGGGTTTTAAACTAAAATACTTTCTGCTACTCAGTTTCCTCTTTTGCTTCCAGTTTCAACTCAACAAAAATGAAGATAAGTTTAAACCAAGAAAATTACCACAAATCAAATTACCAGAGTTACCATTTGTTATAAGAAAGGGAACAAACCATAGACACAAACAAAAAGAATTTAAAATCTCAACTAATGGACATTAGGGAGCATGTTAGCAGAACCACCCTATGATCCTGTCACCCAAAGTCACTGGTAAAGAAGGAACCCAGAGCAAATGAGCTCTGAAATCAGTACTGCAAAAACTAAAAGGTCTCATTAACATGAAGCCTATTACTCTCACCTTTTGCAAGTGCCAGAGACAGGGTACAAACAGATTTCACTTCATGTTACTTTATCAAGCCAGTTACATTTCTAATACCTTTCATTTGTAGTACCTACAAAAACAGTATTTTCTTCAAGGTTAGACTATGGAAGTGAAAAACTAGACTCCAGACAAATAAAACAAGCTATTTTATGGAAGAATCCATTTGCCCTGATATGAAACTATACAATCTCACATTGGAGACATGAATTCAGGGATAGATTTCTAATCCTTTCAGAAGCTACATCTCATTTTCAAATCTGTCTACACTGTAGCACTGACATTAGCTTTTGCTTTCCATCCTTCTCCAGTCATATACCTCAGTCTGACCAGCTCTGAAATTTTAAGTTCATACACTGTCTGATTTTAATCTCAATTTTATAGTAAGAAGTACAATGTTTGTCAAAAGGTGGTACTTTAGACGCAAAGAGAGGGATTTAAAGCATGTCTGTCCTCCTTTCCCAACAGCCAAACAGCTTGATTAAAAAAAAAAAGTAAATGGGTGTATCAGAAAAAAGAAAATGGCACACTTGTAGTATATAATCAAACAGATTTGTAAAGTGATCACTAATTTTGAATGCAAAGTCAGTTTTAATTAGAGTGCCCTAAATTTAGGACTTCAAATTACAGACAGTTTTATGGTCCTTGTCCCAGTAGATTTCTGGCATGCATTTGTCTTTTTCAAATACAATGTCTGTGCCCTGCAACGCACGTGGAAATTTAGCTGACCTCTTTTTAAATTGTGATGAAATTGCCTCATCAAGATTGGAAGGGCCCTCAACTCCTCTAATGCAGTTTATTCACTAAATATAGCTTTTGAACCCTAATTCTTCCATTTTAAATTAAATCTGCTAAATTAACACTGAGCATGTCTCTGCAAACACTTCAGTAATAGTGTGGATGAGATGTGTTGACTTTCAATTCAAAAGTTATCCTGAGCAGAATGCCTGAACAGAGTATCCATGGATACCCAGGTCCACCATCTCCCTCCCTGCCTAGAGTAAACTCTTAAATTACCTCTTCCTTGCTTAATTAGTACAAAACCTCATAACAAGCCACATTGCCATGGTAGAGGAAAACTGGCATGTTAAGAGTTGATAACTAGAAGGCGTGTTCACTGCATGCAGCAGCAATTACTTAAGTGCAGGACAAGCTAGTTCTGAAGGCAGATAAATAGGGTGGTTTACAAATGTACTTTTAATCATCACAGTTAAGAACTGTAGTAACAGCAAGGAATCAAAGAAAGCAATAGTAATGTTGAAGGACACCAGTAGTCGCTGTGTAACAGCTATATTAAGCTTAAAAAGAAACAGGCAGGAACATACTACCAATTTCAAGAGTGCTCTCATTATACAGAACATAAGAATTTGATTTTGATACTTGAACACCCCTGCTATTATGACTATTATAATAAAGATTTAATCTTGACAGATAAAAGCATATTCATCAGTTTAGAGAAATAAAGTGAAGTCGTTCTAATATTTCATGTTGTTTCTAAATGGAATGACACAGAAGTGAAGTATCTGTTGGGTAACTGCATAAGACCAGAAATCCAAGTTCAAGTACTACTGAAAATGAACAGGAAGTTTCTCCAATCCTTGACTGACAATTAGGGCAGGTCTATTTTTGTCAACTTCTGATTTATCTCAAAAATACTCTCCTAGGAAGAGTATGTGTGGAATGTAGCATCTCCAGCCTGGAAATCCAAGTATTGGAAATTGCATTTTCTGCAAAGTCTCTGAAGCAGTAGTAAATGCAACAGTTCTACAAAGCCTGGATCCATCCCCGAAGGCAGATTAAAGATCAAAAAACCTCAGTTGTATTCACCACCCAGGGGTACCCTTTACTTTGCTGCTCCTTGACAGACATCCTCCAGCCTAGTCAGACACCATACTACCAATTCAGACTTGTAATACACTTACGGACATCTCATAGCAATTCAGTCAGTGAAGCCTAAGTATATCCAATATCTATCCCTTTAGCTTGGCACAGCTAGAACATTTCTTTCACCTATTTTTTAAGTACCTAAAACCCACCCAAGTTCAACAGTTTTTGGGAATTCAGCATCTTTGAATTGATACTTCTACATTCAATTTAGGTCTACAGTAGAATCACCCTCCTTTGTATAAGTTCTCATCATAAGAAAGTTTAAAGTCCTGCCAAGTTACACAACACACAGTATTCTCACCTCCAAGAGAAGGACTATCCCCATCTCTTGACCATTTTCTCGATTTACTTTTATCTAGAAATCAACCAAAGACAGCGACATCTTCCAGATGTCACAAGAACAAATATTTGAAGACTTCACTCAATAACAATTCCATCATAACGAGGGATTGCATGAACACTGGCCACCATGTGTATCTCCACTTGGAGACAGAAAGACAAGTTGTGGTGGGTTGACATCACCCCCAGAATAAAATTGCCAGACTAGCTCAGTGGGATGGAAGAATACGAAGCTATATTTGCAAGCAAAACTACCATCTAGAAACATGAAATGCAATGAATATGTACAAAATATACAATATTTACATGTATTTATAAACACAAGACAGACCCCTGGACAAAACCAGGGGGCTACCAATAGCTCTCTGCCTCCCTGTACAAGGGAAAGAGAAAAGCAGAGAGTAGGTTGTTAGTACTTAGCCACAAAAAGAACATAGCCAAGTTCAGCAAGCCAGCAGAAGCACCTAGGTGGTATCTGCTAGAATGAAGAAGCCAAGAAAATACTAGTTTATACAACTAATTTCATGTTAGTTATCAGACCAAGGGGATTATTTAGACCTTATTATTTTTCTTTTGCATCCAATGGTAATTTATTTACATTCTACTACTTTCTACTCAAGATCTGTGGAAAATTTCCTAGACATCTTCCTAAAACTGCCACACATGTTTACTGATTCATTGACAGATACTTTTCCCTTGATATTATTTTCCCCTTTCAATTGTAGTTAAAAGGATATACTCCAGTAGTTGTGAAATTTAAATCCATTTGACATTTCAGCTTTCTCAAACAACTTCAAAATATTTTGTTCTCAAAGTCAGCTCATCTTCCTCCAAACATCTCTCTAAAGAGAGAAAAATTCACCCCTCAGCTGAAACTCTAGTGAGATGAACGTCATAGTATTGCAGTAATTGCTGCCCATGCACATAATGATCAATGTTATATAGAAAAGAGTTTAAATTCTGAACTACCAGCTAGGACTAAGCCTTGACAAAACAAACTTGAGGGAATTTACAGGGTGCTGTCACTAATAGTGAATCACAAAATCAATGTGTTAAGAAGAAACCTATGATGTGTCAGAAGTTGTACGACAATACAGCAGCAGCACTGTGCTTAGGTAGCTTTCTTCTGAGACTTTGAGCATTTCTTCAAGGTACTAAGCATCTTCAATTTCCATTACCATCAGTTCAAGCCAAGAAAAGTGTAATGACATGGTAGATCAGAGAAGACTAGGAATTCCTGTTCAAGTACATCATAAAGATGATACATTTCCCCAAATGGTTCTTGTAAATACTGTATTTCCAGGCTTGAGATTTTAAAATGTATCATTACATGAGAAAAGTCTGATCTACTAGAAACTTTGCAGTACAAAAAAGTTACAGGATTATTAATAATCTCATGATAACAAATCTTGACACCTATCAAGACCCAAAGGCAACCTAGATTACAGCTATGTTTCAGTGTCCAATACTGAAGGAAATAAATTCTCAGAGTTCCAAAAGCAGGGAGACCACAACTGCTATGTGCTTTCAAATATACCACAACCTAACTTAAATTATGTAATAGGAATATAGGTTTTCCTAAATTTCAGGAAATAGAATCATAGATTTGTTTAGGCTGCAAAAGATGTTTAAGATCAAGTTCAACCATTAACCTGGCAATACCAAGTCCACCATTAAACCATGTCCCTAAGCACCTCATCCACACGTTTCAAGTACCACTTCCCTGAGTGGCCTGTTCTGGCTCCTGACAACCCTTTCAGTGAAGAACTTTTCATGATGTCCAACCTATACTTCCCTGGCACAACTTGAGGATGTTCCCTCGTCTGCCACTTGTTACTTCAGAGAACAGATTAACACTTGCACTGCTGTACCTTCCTTTCAGGTGGTTCTGAAGAGCAAAAAGGTCTCCCCCTCAGCCTCCTCTTCCCCAGGCTAAACAACCCCAGTTCCCTCAGCCACTCATTATAAGACTTCCCAGTTTTGTTTGCCTTTTCTGAAGCCACTCCAACACCTTTGTGTCTTTCTCAGAGGGGCCCAAAACTGACCTCAATATTCAAGGACTGCTCTAACCAGTGCCAAGTATAGGACAATTGCTTCTCTATTCCTGTTGGCTATGCTATTTCTGATAGTTTAGGCTACTGTGAGAGACTAAAGCTCGTCTCTCCTGGTGTGACTCAAAGATAAAATCACTTGCTGCTTGCCCAGACAATAGCTGATGTGCGTTGGGCAGAGGCACTGGAAGGACTCTTGGAAGGTACAAAGATAACATTGCTCATGGGACTGCAGCTGGCCTACAACAATGGCCCAAGGGCCCAGCATTCCACACCTTCAGGACAAGATCATTTCCAGCCATCAGATACCCCAGGAAAGGGCAATGGTTCCTGATGTGAAAAGAGTGTGTGGGTAGCTAGATGGAGCAGGAGGAGGCGGAGGCCTTCCCCCCTCCATCCAGTGGCTGCCCAAACTCACCTGAGTACACAGAAAGATTTCCTGGGGAACGATACCTGGACCTAAAGATGATTTCCCAGAACGATATCCTGGGGAACAACACCTGGACACTTGCCTAAGGGCTAAAAAACTGTATAAAAGACTGGAGCAACTACTGGCTTGAGGAGAAAAATTGGAGAAGCAAGATGCAGAAGAAAGCAGACAGCACCACACGCTGGAAACATCACGGAGCAACACCACGGACCTTGGACTCTGAAAACCCTCTCTCCACCTCTGACCTTTGGTAATATAATCCCTTTCCTATTTTCTCCTTCTCCCTATTCCTTCTCTTTCTCCCTCTCTATTTTTCCTTTCTCTCTCTGTTTCTAATCCATCCACTGTAGTTATGTAATAAATAGTCTAGCTGCTGATATTTTGGCCTCGTTTGTGCCTCTAATTTCACAACACAGGAATATTCATTAAAAACCTGAATCTCTTTCCCTCTCCGTATCGAGACAGCTACTCTTGGCCTTGGCTACCCAGGTACACTGCTGGCCCATATGCAGCCAGCTGTCACCCAATACCTGCAGGTCCTTTTCTGCCGCACAGCCTTCCAGCCACTCTCCCCCAAGGCCTGTAGTATTGCAGAGGGTTCCTGTGGTCCAAGTGCAAAACCTGGCACTCAGTCTTGTTGAGCTAGATACAAGTCATCTTGGCCTATCCAGCCAGTCCAAATCCTTCTACACAGCTTTCATACCTTGAAGTATATCAACATGCCCGTCCAATATTGTGCCATCTGCAAACTCACTGAAGGTGCACTTGATCCCCTCATCCAGACCATCAATAAGAATGTTATCTGCTGTATAACACTTTGAAAGAAAATAAATCTGGTAAGAAAAAAAATTAATCATCATCATTTAGTAATTATTCTGGAAGTTTTTCCTCCACATCTTTTACCTAAGGTTTCATTTGTTGCTCTAGTAAATCAATGCAGACTGCAAAATACCATTAGGAAAATGAATACAGCAGAAGTCACATAATGGTAAAAACAACAATAAAAAACCCACTGATTCTTGGTAACACCAACTTTTCTACAGAATCCTCCACTATGGAAAAATATTACACTGCAGTAAAACATTGGAAAAGACAGATTTTTATTAAAACTTTAACACATTGAAAACACAGTTAACCTATTACTTCCAGTCTCCTCACATTTCATGCAGCACAGGTAGAACTATTCCTGTGGGCTTGTTGGAGATGAAGCAGATCTCTCTGCTAGGAGACACAGTGACTTAAATTGATAAAGCCAAAACAAAATGGAGTTTGCTGGGACTGGGCTTCGATCTTCAGTTCTGTCAAAGGATCAGTGCCTTTCAAAAAATAATAATGAAAGAGGCCAGAGTTGTTTTATCTGGTTTTAAATTGACCAAGACTATAAGTTAAACACAAGTAAGCTGTTATGGGTCTAGTGCACACAAGTAGAGAAGCCTTGGATTAGGCATACAAGCAATCCTATTTGAAGGCTACAAACACTGAAGCATAAAAATATGTGTCTTGCTGTTCTAAAACAAACATAAATTGACTACAAAGTAGGTTTGCTTTTCTTGTATACAAGAAAGAAAAAAATTGTGGCGCTTCATGTAGCATATTTCTGGTGTTAGCATTGATTAGCCCAATTATTTTTAGTCAAAGAAGAACAAACAATTAAGTTCTGTAATACCACTGCAGAAATACTTAGCAAGTACCACCATTTACAGTTGGATAGGATAGACAAAGTCAAAAGACATCTGATGTTTTTAAAAACCAAGAGGGTTTCTTTGGCTTTTTCAGGGTGTGGTGGGTTGAAATTTTCCCCAACATTAAATTTGCCAGACCAGCTCAGTGAAAAGGCAAATGAAAGCTGTATTTACAGGCAAAGCTACAACAGAATGCAATGAATACATGCGAAATATACAGGATTTACAATATTTACAATTAACACACAGCACAAGAACTCCTCTGATCCTTGACCAGGGGAAGCTATTAGCTCCTCCCTCCCTGCCTCCCCAGACACACCACCCCCTCCACACACACCCCAATACAAAAAAAGGAAGAAAGAAACAGAGGAATGTTAATACCAAAACAATGCAGCCAAGTTTAGGCACAAGCAAGTCAATATCTCCCCAGAGAGAAGTAGTGAGAAGAGAAGAAATCGTTTTGGTAGGACCAATCCAACAGTAGATCTCTCCAATGAGATTGTTTAGAATTATCTTTATTTTCCTTTTTACACCTAATAGTGATTTATTTACATTTTACTACTTTTCCATTCAAGATCTGTGAAAATTTTTTAAGGCATAGCTTGAAACTACCACACAGTGGGAGGGGATCTCTGCAGACAAATGCATGCAAACAGACATGCAACCCATTGGTTACATGTGGACTGAGAATATATAACAAGTATTAGCATGCTGGTCAAAGAGGGACAGCACCAAAGGTTGAGAAAAAGAAATGTATGTGCAAAGAGTACAGCAAACCAAACCACCCAGAATGTCAAGAACACTCCAATGAAAAATAAACACGAGTGCAGAAAAACTCCAGCATCAAAAGGCTAGAGAATAACACTTCTCCTCAGCCCAAGCAATACTTTCTAGGAATGCACTTATCCTAGTCTCAACTATGTCTAAACATTTAGATCCTATAAACACGGAACTACTGTATTCCATAAGGGGACAGTCTCCAATGTGTCCATGTGTGCCCAGAGCAGCTGCAAGGTGTCTCTAAAGACGTGTTACAAAATATGTAGGCTTTGGTTTCTCATTTGTCAGCCTCAGCAGTTGGATACCAGTGGCAGCTGCTGTTGGCTTTTGGTGTGGGAAGGAGGCACAAGAGACAACAACAGAATGTTTTTGCATTGCTTTTTTCCTTCCCTTGCCACAACTTTCTGCTCATCTCTCAAGGTCAGAGAGGACATGCCTGTTCGATGAAGAGCATGAAATTATGGAAAGTTTGCCATTTTGTAATATTTGCTGATTATTATTATTCACTTTGGGCATTAGAACCTCAAGAGTAAAACTGATGTTGACAGCCAGCCCACCACACAGTTTGTTTTCATGTGACCGTTAAGCAAAGCACAGTTTGAGACACAATACATGAAGCTTATTGATGTTAAAGCAGGTGTTCCTCTTTTTTCCCCCTTCCCTCATGATTTTGAGGAAATGCATGTTTAAACTAAGCCTTTATTACGTTTAAGAGAAGATACCAATCAGGAAGATAGGATCATTAAAATGCTAGTGACTTTAAGCTCACCTAACAATGTCCTGGTGGAGTCAAGGTCTCTTCAAATAATCATTGTCTTGGTTTTTTAACAAGCTTTGGGAACTACATATAATCACAAGAGTAGCACAGCACAGAGAGAGCTAGGCACTGAAGGGATTCTGCGGGAACATATGCAGGGAAACAGAGTGGAAAAGATACACAGGCTAGTGGAGAGATACTCTTGCCCCAACAAGCAGCATTACCCTGGTTAGCTCAGTATCAGCATCTCAGATAAATATCTAGTGACCCACAGCATCATCAGGCAGTGCTCCTGGATATAAAACCTGAGACATTCACAAGATACTTCCCATTCCATCTGCTGCTTTCACACTGCCCTCCCTTTTCCCCACCAAATCTTCCACCAGGACAGCTTCCTAGCTCCCTAAGGAGAAGATCCCAAAAGGAGTAGAGTCATTTCTTCACACTTCCTGTATGCCATCCTGCCCACAGATGCTTCTTACTCACACTATGTACAAGAACAGTTACAGTAAAAAAATAAGATGTCCAAATATTAAAATATGAATAAGAGTTTGATGTGGAAACAAAAAGGAACTACAGCTGGTAACATGGATTTTCAAAGAAGCAGGTAAAGTGACAAATGGGAGACAGAAACTTGACTAGAAATCAGAAGACCAGTAAACCTACCTTTAATGCTACTCAGTTTGCTGACTAGAGAAATAACTAAAGCATTTCTGGATATACTGCAAGGCACTTGCTTAGAAAATAAATTGGATCCAAATCTCAGAGTTCCCATTGCTGAGATGCACAGATGAGGTAACTTTGAAATAACACCTGCAATAGTTACATTTGTATCCATAAACAAACTGAACCTAAGCCAGGGATAAAGATGCTGAATTTCAGCATAGCACACCACGGGCAGAGAGTAAAGCTAACAAAACAGGGAGAAAGGACCTCAGAAAAAGCTACAGAAATCAAACAGAAATTGCTAAAAATTCAATTATGCTTCTTACAAGTATTCTAGCAATGATGGTAGTAACACTGAGAAAAGGCCAGTGTAGATAAAGAGAAAAGTACAAGGAACCATCAAGGTTGAAAGACCAGCACAGGCACGGCATAAAAATGCTAGGTATTAAATAAGAGTTAAGATACTGAAAAATGACAGTTCAAATGATACTTCCATAATCTACACTTACCCAATGTGTTACGAAAATCACATTTAAGTACTCGAACTACAGCAAGTTGGAAAGAAAGTAGGGAGGGCAAGGAGGGCAAAGATTCTTTCAGAAGAAGTGGTAAACTCAGTTACTTCCCTCTTGAAAAGGATGAAGAGCCAAGCAGACACTGCAGTCATACTGCTTGTACCTACCCATGAGTTTAATTGGCACGTGTAGATTGAGGGCTATGAAATACTCTAGTACTGCTCACTTTCAGTGGCTTCCTTTCAGTTTATTCTATTGTGATTGCACAAATACACACACTCCATATTGAGCGATATGCTCCAAACATCAGAATGTTGGACCCTTTTTTTGACATTTACCAGAAGTGTTTCTGGACTATTTCTGGAAAGGACAATATAATTAGTTCTGGATTTAACTTAATCCTGTCCAGATAATGATAATGTCATGGTAATGACCTTCAGTCATGCCCGTCAACTCTCTGGAGACATCACTACTTTGTTATTTGTCATTGGCTTACCATTCCCAGCTCTCCCCTTGAGCAGAACTAGCCTTTTATGATGTGATATATTGACCTAGAGCAGCAGCCCATACTGTTACCAGATTTGCTTTTTATTGCATTAATCTGTTCTTTATTTGTGATTAAATCTTTGTATTTAATTACTTGTTTAGAAAGTTGCAATGAAAAAGGTCAAGGCAAATGACACCAAGTCCTCAGATGTAGCTTATTACCT
The DNA here is from genome assembly GCA_033816785.1 of Picus viridis. Taxonomy (NCBI): domain Eukaryota; kingdom Metazoa; phylum Chordata; class Aves; order Piciformes; family Picidae; genus Picus; species Picus viridis. The sequence goes on along the minus strand of CM066570.1, from coordinate 23,330,686 downwards.
TTTTTCACAAACCTCTACACTACAGTAGTGCTGGCTCTTCTCTAGGAGGTGTGGTGCTGTTGGGGGTGGTTTTAGTTTTGTTTGTGGGTTTTTTTGTTTATTTTTGTTGTTTCTGTTGGGGGTTTTATCTTTCTTTGGGTTTTGTTGGTTGGGGCTTTTTTTGGGGGGGAGGGGGTGTTAGTTTCTTTGGGTTTGTTCTGCTGTTTTTATTTTTTTGCTTTGGGGTGGGTTTTTTTTTGTTTTGGTTTTGGGGTGTTTTTTGGAGGAGAGGAGTGTTTTTAGTTTAAAACCCCGAGTTGTACATATCTCCTTCAAACTTTTCTTCAGAGCAAATCGATGCTCACCAAGGCAACTGGCAGAAGCATCAGAGCACCAGCAACATTCTGAAGAATCAGATAAGGGCATCCTCTAAGAATGATGACAGTGCTTATTCAGGGGCAAAACTTTTGTGAAAACTAAGCATCCCAGACCAATTCCTGAAGAGCAAGCTGGGTAAATCCTGGTTTCCTGCACACAGTAAGTAGTTCACAATACCACAGTACATTAGGGGGTGGAAGGGACCTCCAGAGATTGAGTCCAACCCCCCTTCCAAAGCAGGATTGCTTAGGGCAGTCCACATGAAGTGCATCCAAGTAGGTTTTAGCAGTCTTCAGAGAAGGAGATTCCACAGCTTCGCTGAGCAGCCTGTTCCAGTGGTCTCTTGCCCTCACTGTAAAGAAATTTCTCTTCATACTGAGGTGAAATCTTCTCTGTTTGAACTTGAACATGTTGTTTCTTGTCTTATTAGTATATACTACCAAAAAGAGATCAGCCCCCTCTACACCCACCCAATTTGAAGACTTCTGCTACCAGTCCATCTTGTAAGTTTTCTGAGAACTCTTTCAGCTACCTGAAAACCTAGAGTTTATCTCCAAGTTAAAAGCTGCCTATAATAATGTCCTTGCAAGTAGGTGGAGGCAGTCCTAAGCATCCCATGCAAAGGTTTGATTCTTAAGAGTTGCTTTAGCTCAAAAGAGTACTCACTAGTACGTGTGATCTAATATTTGAAAAAACCTATTCCAAAAGCTTCTGAAGCATTCCATTTCTCTCCTCAGGAAGCGTTGAAGCTTACTTCTCACAGCATCCACCAAAGGTAGGTTGCAGACATAAGCAACACGTGTGCACTTGAAATTAGTTTGTGAGATTTCCCATTTTTGCAGTATTTGGCTAAGTGTGCTACCTATTTGCTGAATACTATCTGTCCTGCCTGTTTTGTTAACAGGCAGGCTCAGATGTGTGGCTTTCACTGCTGTCCAAAATAATTAGAGGAGTGCACTTGCAGTCCTGTCCCAAGTAGCTGATACATTTCCTTGACACTGTCACCACTCCAGTACTTCTTAAAAGCTTACTGTTGCATGCCTCTGGCAGATGCTTGCAACATGGGAGTTGCTACTGTTTTTCGACAGTTGTCTATAGGTAATAAAAGGTTGGTGTAATTTTTTCCCCCTTTTTAGTCAGGTATAAAACAGACAGCATAGATGAAGTTTACTGTGGTAGTTTTAGGCTATGCCTTCAAAGTTTTTTGCAGATCTTGAGCAGATAGGTATTAAAATGCAATTAAATCATTATTGGGTGTAAAAACAAAAATAATGATAATTCTATGCAATCCCATTCAAAGAGATAAGGCACTACAACTAGTTGTACCAAAACAGTATCTTCTCACTTCTTCACTCTGGGAGAGCTACTAACTCACTTATGCTTAGAATCATAGAATCAATAAGGCTGGAAAAGACCTCAGAGATCATCAAGTCCAACCTGCCACCCAAGACCTCAGGACTAACTAACCCATGGCTCCAAGTGCCACATCCAATCCTTTTTAACACCTCCAGGGATGGTGACTCCACCACCTCCCTGGACAGCACATTCCAATGGTCAATTACTCTTTCTGAGAAGAATTTCTTCCTAACCTCCAGCCTAAACCTCCCCTGGCACAGCTTGAGACTGTGACCTCTTGTTCTGGTGCTGGGTGCCTGGGAGAAGAGACCAACCCCCACCTGGCTACAACCTCCCTTCAGGGACTTGTAGAGAGCAAGGTGGTCTCCCCTGAGCCTCCTCTTCTCTAGGCTAAGCAACCCCAGCTCCCTCAGCCCCTCCTCACAGGGCTGTGCTCCAGACCCCTCCCCAGCCTCCTTACCCTGCTCTGGACATGTTCAAGAGTCTCAATGTCCTTAAACTGAGGAGCCCTGAACTGGACACAGTACTCAAGGTGTGGCCTCACCAGTGCTGAGCACAGGGCAGAATGACTTCCCTGCTCCTGCTGGCCACACTGTTCCTGATCCAGGCCAGGATGCCATTGGCCTTCATAGCCACCTGGGAACACTGCTGGCTCCTGTTCAGCTGCTGTCCACCACTACCCCCAGGTCCCTTTTGACCTTGGCTGCACTGCTTCTGTTGGGATTGGTATTAACACCCCTCTGCTCATTCCTCATGTCCCTTCTCTTGGACAGGAGTGTAAGGGGGGAGCAGACAGGGAGAATCTAGTAGCTTCCACTGGTCTTTGACCAGGGGGATTCTTGAGCTGTTTATTAATTGTAAAAACCTGTAAGTCCTGTACATTTTGTACATATTCATTGCATTCCACTGTAGGTTATAGTTTTGCTTGCAAATACAGCTTTCATTCACTTCCAACTGAGCTGGAAAATCTAATGTTGGGGGAAATTTCAACCCACTACATTTACTTTTCTTCCTATGCTGCAGTTATACCCTCACTAAAGCAAGTGCAGGACAAAGATTATCTGCCATCCAGATTCCTACACACAGGAGGAAAGATGCTACTGTCTATGAAAAATCTGACTAGATATGAAAATAAAAATTCACTGGTACTTCATTTTGGCTTTCCAATACATTTCTTTATTCAGAGTCATCTGGAGGCCAGGCACTTACATTGCTCTTTAATTATAGAAGTACAAGTGAACCAACCAAGTTCCCCAAGGGTTTAGCATGTAACACCTTTAAGTGAATTTGTTCATTTTGTTAGGTTTTTTCCAGGTCTAAGTAGGGTTTTGGTTGTATATGGGACTCTGCTTCCTGAACCTTGTGATTGCCTTGAGGAATTAGAGGGTTACTGAAGTCTGCATGTGTTTTAAGATAATTCAACACATTTTGGTGGAAAAAAAAAATCTCAAGACATCCAAAGTTGAATAATGTCTCTTCAGTTTTTACCTCCAGTGTTTTATTTCTTGGATGCTTTACTGCTTTTAATTTTGTTGTCGCGCTGCCTAAGAATTTCAGACTATAAACTAAACTGAATTATTTACCAACATAATCCTCCAGTTCACTAAGAAAAGGTACCTACAAGCTGATTAACAAGAAAAAAGCTAGAAATCTAGAATTCATTCTTGCTTTTTAAATTAACAAAGATGTTTTTAAAAGTCAGTTTGAAAAGACATAAAAACAAGCAAATAAGCAAATTAATTTGTCTCTAGACAGCTTTAATTTACAAGCAAGTACCTGAATAGGTATTTCCAGCTTCAGATGTCTAATTAGTCATTCCTTTACAATGGTGCCTGGTCCAGCTTAAAACATAATAGAACATCCTGCATGTGACTTCATCTTTGATGGGAAACAATAAAGTTAACAGATGTAATCAGCTGTTGACAAATAGACAGCAAAATCCAGGAGGTATTGAATTTTTTTTCATCCCTACTCATCTTTTCCCCCCATATTCCCCATCCTCAAAGCAGAAGATTACTTATATTACAACCTCTCTAGACCCAGCTATTCACGATCTCTTGACATAACACTAAGAAAAAAAAAGTTGAAAAAGGCATCAGGTCCTATAGTGCTTCAATTCACACATGTCAGACTTTTTAGCCTTCCACAAGGCTGCTCTGTACTGTTCTGGTCATTCTACTATTAAGAAAAAGATATTACAAAATCCATTACACTATTATAGAAGACAATCAAGCCAGTAGAAAGACTGAACAATCAGAGTTATTTAAAGTTGCCAGCAAGAACAGGTCCATTCTCTGAAAGAGCACAAATTGGAAGTGGCATTCACCAAGTTGTGTTGCTGATGGGAATAAAGTGTGAGAACAGCACTAGGGCAGGAGCAGTCATGGATGCTCAGAGACTGAATTAAGGCTTTTTCCATAGTCATGTTCAGGTAACTACTAACTTTTGAACAAAACATACCATGCAGAATCTAATAAAAGAATGCAGAGAATCTCTTAACACTTACCTGGGAACAAGCACTGATTAATAGTCAGCCAGTGTAGATTAAATACAGGGTTTGGGGGGAGAACATTTCCAAAAAAGAAGGAGGGAAACAAGAATCATATCTTTATTTTCCCCTGAAATCATACAGGGAGTACAGAAATTATGAACTACTCAGTCAAAAGTCAATTCTCTCTCTAGATGAGCAAAGTTTCCCAATACACCAAAAACTCTGGCTTTTTTTTTTTTAAAAGCAGGAAAAGCCAAAAGCCAAGCAGCAGAAAGCCCACACTGACAGGCATGGCAAGATTTAGCTGTTGGCAGCCACATGCCTGACTCCAACAAAAGCATCCTTCATTTCTCTGTACTCCCCAGAATGCTGGAGTGCACAAAGACCAGGCTTGCTCCTGGATACTACTGCTGAGGAACTGGAGACTGTGAAGCAGCAGCTAAGTCCCTCTCTTCCCTGGTAGTAAAATATGCAATGCTAACTTCTCCCAGCAATACCTATCTTGGTCCTTATTATGTGAGCAGTAACAGTCACTTCTGCCTAAACACCTCTACAGTTTTGAGACATCTCACAGAGCACTGAGCAGGAGTGGGAACCAAGACAAGTCAGACTCCAAAGCTAAGAAAGTTATTGCTATATTGCACTCGTGCGCCACTGGTTCTACCATCTAATATCAAAGTTAAGCTATAAGAGCACAAAGCTTAGAAAAAGAGGCTGGTTAAAAGCTGGAACAGATGGCTCAGCTATCACTGACCCTCAGCTCCCACTCAGAATGGGTACCAATAGGGCTTTTAAATGTTTCTGGCAATAACTGAAGGATAGCGTCACCAGGCTGATGACAGTACTATATCCTAATGGAAATAGAGGAAAGTAGTATGCCATCTACTTGTGATTTCAGTTCATCATTGGTCATGACTGTCTGTCACTGAACCACTGCAAGGATTTTCACAGGGTTAAGGGAGAAAAGAAGTTTCTGTGGTACTTTCTTCTTTATTCTATGATCTGACATCTGATGTCATTGACCAGTGGTCAGTTCTTTAAGATGTCTCAGACTCTTTGGTTCAAGAGGACATTTGCAAGTCTTTAAGAATGCCAAAACTAATTCAAACTATTAAATGAAATGCTACCAAAAGATAAATAAGCACTCTAAAATTGAGGGAAAAGCCTATAAATTATTTCTACTTGTATCACAGCTGGGCAAGTCATTACAAGACAGCTGGTAGCTGAGAGGTATGCCAGCATCAATCTATCAACCTCCATTTTGGTATATTAACATAAACCACACATCTCGTGACTTGTATTTCTTGTACCCAAATAAAGGGATTTAAAACTGCCTGATACTTAGTAAACTGGCAACCTAACACCTTTGCTTATGCTATATACCACCTTCTGAAGATCCATGACACCTGCAGTTCTCTTTTTGATCTCACTGGAAAAACAGCTGAGATTTCAATACACTTTGGGTTTAGAAGGCTTTGGAAAGAGGGCCAAAGTCACCTCATGTGTCCACATGCCCCACAAAACAATTCACAACACGCCATTCCTGTGCCCAGAAGTCTGATACCCTAAAACACATATTTGAACAATCTGCAATGCTTGAGAGCTGAGATGCTATGGAGCACCCTACTCCAAGGCATACACAGAGACAATAGCATCATTCCACTATTTCTGCACCTTGATTTGGAACTGCAGGCCATATTAAGGGTCTTGAAAGAATTTATTTTGCAAAGATTGCTGCCATTATGTCATCAAGACACCAAGCAGAAAGTAAATTCAGGTTAAGTGCCATGATACTACATATTTTGGCACCTACTCAAACTCTTGGTAAAGATTTCAACTGTAGCTTTTATAAAAGCCATTAACAGCAAATGAAAGAACACTGAAAAAATTCAAACCACACACATTCATGATCTACAGCACTTCCTGAAGTTTAATGTAGGCTGCAGATCCAGGACAAGGATGTTTTAACAAAGGCAAGGCTGCATTCATGCAAGCCTGTGGAAGCGCCACACTACAAGAAGTTTACTTTCATGCTTACTAATGCAGTTATGTAGTGCACATTAAGTGCTTTAAAACATTGTAGTGAGGCTATACTAGCCTAACAACGCAATTACAGAGTAGTTAATGGGAAGACACATCAATAGTATATCATTATAGATCCAGCATTTCTCCCCAGAGTGGCTCATTTTTAGACTGCTGATGTCCCATTGTCTACTGCAACAACAACAACAAAAAAAGGCCAGTTTTAAAAGCATTGATGGTTGATACTTTAAGAAAAAAGAGCTCACATTTGAGGTGAAGTGCCTGTTTGAAAGGCTCTTTCTTACATCTACCCGAGATCTGTCGGTGAACAAATGTTAAGTTTTGAGGATTAAAAGTTTTGTTTTTCCATCAATTATCCTTTCAGTTCTTTGCTGTGGTTTGGGTCCTCATTCTTGAGAAATATGTACAAGGGGTGCCTTCTCTCATTCCACTGATCAGAAACTGCTTTCTTCTGCATGAAGATCTCAAAGCCTAGCAACAAATACTGCCAATCAGTTCCCACTCTGTGGAGGTGGGACCACACTCAAACAGCTCATTTCTAGGTCCACTGCTACAGGCAGACTATTTTGGGCCAAATCACTGAAGCAGAACAAAAAAGTTACAGAACCTAGCTGGCTTCACCACTGGCATAGGACCTACTATCTGCCTCAGGCCCACTCAACATTAAGCAAGATGCAGTTGGCAGGCAGTCAGATGGCATGGTTGAGGCATTATTTTAATAGAAAGGAGCTCACTGCAAAGTGCTTTCCTTCTATGTGATAATTGCACAAGAAAAATGTTTTGTATTTGCATTACTTTAATAGTTCCAGTTCTTGCCAGTATTATGTTTCCAATATTATTCTGTCCAAAGCAAAAAGTATTACTGTTTGTGTAAAAGGATCCTTTGATGGATCCATGTTATATTTCTAGTTCCCTTAGAGATTTTGCAAGGCCTTTAGCAAGTCAATTCATCTATAAGGTAAAGTAGTAATAGAGTAGCTCTCAAAGGTGTTCTGTGTTGCCCCAACTTCTGAATAGCTTAATAAATAGTAATACAATCCAATGAAAATGTATAAGATATCAGAACTAATAGTGCAAGTGGGTCTTACTCAGAATCTGGGAGATCAGGTACCTCTACTCCCACAGAAAGCCAAGCAGAGTCCCCAGGGATGGGATGAAAAGCCTAGTTCTCAGGCAGTGAGTCTGCAGTGTCCTGAGCCCCAGAAGATGAGTGATGCCTTTCTTACCCCTCAGGAACAAGTGTTCAAGAGGTAGGTGCACCATTGCCAGGATGAATGTGGATGCTCTGAAAGAGCAAGCAGGACATGATAACCATCTATGAGAAACAGAACGAGGTGCTTGCTGTTAACTGGTTAGAATTATCCTCTCTGCTACACTGGACTGAAAGAGAGATGAATTAGGGAGTTTAACACAAAGCTTGGTATTGACTGACATGGCTGGCTATTCTCAGATGGACTTCATCAACTGACTACTGACTAATAGCCAAAATTTGGTCCCCCAGGCTCAGCAATATGAGAAGCAAAGCTGGACAGCTTCTACTGTCTCACAGACTATGGAACTCCCACTATAGGGGTGATAACTAATGATGGATAATTATGGGCTATTGGTTTTCAGTCTTTCAGAGAGCTTGAAGCCAGGGCTAACTTTCTTCTCACAGCTAGTAACCACATTATAAAGCAAAGTTAAGATTCATCTCTTGATCTAGCCAAAAAAATCATGTGTTATATATATTTTGACATTTTGCTGAAATTAAGTATTTAAATATTTATAAATACGGGGTTTTTTTATGGTTGCTTTTACTTCCTTCTCTTTTTTGACCACTACAGTCTAGTGTCTGCATTCAGTGCTGACACGTAAATGCTTACCACAGCCCAAAGCAAGGTGGTTTTACAAGAGAAAAAATACTCCACTTTTAAAGCAAACAGCAATACTGCTGAGCTCATGCAAAGCATACAGGAGAAACTGAATTTTCAGTCACACTGCAAGAACATCAAATTCATCACTGAGGTGTCATCCTGATAATGACCCTCATTGTCAGTAGCATAGACTTAAGGGCACAACCTTTATTTTACACAGCTCCCATTGATTACTAGCTAGTTATGAAAACTAAAACCTTCTCCACAAAAAAATCTAAATCAAGCAGACCTCAGTAGGAAGATCAATGAAATATACATGTACACATAGGTCTCAGCTACTATGTTTTGATTTAACAAGCTCTTTCAAGATCTTAAATTCCTGGAGTTGTTCACAATTACTATTACATAGCTTATATACAACAATGAAAAACTAAGTAAGAATAAGGCTGACTATACCTGCAGCCCTGCTACTGCTGAATCAGTTACCACCAAACACTTACTCAGCAATATCTGATCAGAATGGTCACTATATTACAGGATCAGAGAATGTTAGGGGTTGGAAGGGACATCTGAAAATTGAGTCCCACCCCACTTGCCAGAGCAGGACCATAGAATCTAGCATAGGTGGATAATCAACTTAAATGCATTAAAATTAATCATATACTAATTATTAAAATTGCTCCAGTAAAGTCCCAAATGTTGAAACATGCTATGAACATATTCAAAACAAAGTTCTCACTTCTTCCACTATCATGATTTTATTTGACATCTACTCCATTTGTATAGGCAATACTACACTACCACTAATTCCAGGACAGAGAAGGCATCAGAAAGAGGGGTCATAAGCATGTATGAATGCAAGCTTCGTTAAAACAAGTCATGAAAATAAGAAGAGTGCTTTAATAAAAGCAGTCTTATTTGGTCAGAAGATAGGCCAGACTAGGTTGGAAGAGACCTTCAAGATCGTTGCATCTAACTCATAATCCAACACCATCTAATCAACTAAACCATGGCACCCCATCAAGTCTCCTCCTAAACACCTCCAATGATGGTGACTCCACCACCTCCCTGGGCAGCACATTCCAATGTCCAATCTTTCTATGAAGAATTTCTTCCTAACATCCAGTATAAACTTCCCCTGGCACAGCCTGAGACTGTGTCCTCTTGTGCTGGTGCTGGCTGCCTGGGAGAAGAGACCAACCCCCACCTGGCTACAACCTCCCTTCAGATAGTTGTAGAGAGCAATGAGGTCACCCCTGAGCCTGCTCTTCTCCAGGCTAAGCAACCCCAGCTTCCTCAGCCTCTCCTCATAGGGCTTGTGTTCCAAGCCCCTCACCAACTTTGTCGCCCTTCTCTGGACACGTTCCAGCAACAACATCTTTCCTAAGCTGAGGGGCCCAGAACTGGACACAGGACTCAAGGTGTGGCCTAACCAGTGCTGAGTACAGGGGGAGAATGACCTCCCTGCTCCTGCTGGCCACACTGTTCCTAATACAGGCAAGGATACCATTGGCCTTCTCAGCCACCTGGGCACACTGCAGGCTCATGTTCAGCCTACCATCAACCAGTACCCCCAGGTCCCTTTCTGCCTGGCTGCTCTCCAGCCACTCTGACCCCAGCCTGTACCACTGCATGGGGCTTTTGTGGCCAATGTGTAGAACCCAGCACTTGGATGTGTTCAGTCTCATTCTGTTGAACTCTGCCCATCTGTCCAGCCTGTCAAGGTCCCTCTGCAGAGCCCTTCTACCCTCTAACATATCAACACCTGCCCCCAGCTTGGTGTCATCTGCAAATTTACTGATAGACTTCATCCAGATCATCAATAAAGATGTTGAACAGGGTGAGGCCCAGCACTGATCCTTGGCGGACACCCACTAATGACAGGCTACCAGCTGGATGTGGCCCCATTCACCATCAGGGTCTTCACAACACTCATAGCAGTCTCAGCTGTCACAAGGTTGCTGTGCTGAATGACTGTCAAGACTTGGTATTCATTTCCTCATGACACTTCATGTTAACAAGTCGTTAACATCAGTTATACAGACAACAGATATAGCTAACTCCAGTAAATAACTGTGGTTTACCCCTTTTCATTTCATGGCTGAGATGAGACTCTTAGGTGCAGTAATGGGTAATTGGGAGGGAAGGGGTACAAAGATTTGACAGGAAAAATACCATAGATAAAAAAAGTCACTCCAAGTTCCATCTGCCTGTACAAGTTATGACTTACTGCTCCACATAAATGTCACTCTTGATTGTAACTGATTTGAAGCAAGTTACAGTCTAACATAATATAAAGTACTTTCTCAAAGAAAAGCCAACTGTAACACATCTCATTTGGAGCCAAACATCAGTCTCTGAAGGGACAGATACTCCAGCTAGGATCACAGTCCAGAGGACACACCAGTTCCATAGATTTTATAGACCAGATGTGGCTTTTGCCAAACCAATTAAAAATTAACTTGTACCAGAGCTTAAGAAATAAGGAGTCTTTGAACCTCTGACTGTTTAACAGCTTCCTTTAACAGTATTTAAAACTCTTCTGTTGATGCTACCTCATTTTTACATACTTATGTAAGAATCAGAAGCAAAGAGGCATAACCCTTTAGCTGTAGTTAAGAGTCTCATGGGTGTATGTGACCACACATTGAAAAACAAATACACAATTCAACAATCAAATAGAAGGGAAAAGGTCATCTCTGCTAGCTAGCCTGAGAACAAGTGCCATCACTCAAGGGCAAGCAGCATAATGGCAATGAGCTACCAGATATAAAAGCACATTACAGGTAGCATGAGAGAAAGGAAATCAGGTAGGAATGAGAGGAAAATTTACAATGCAGATGGAAAATCAAAATGGATTCCCCCTTGTCTCCAGTTAGTCTCTGTCCCAGTTTGATGCCAGACAGATCCTCTCCTGCCCTGAGAGAAGAACACAAGAATGACACTCACACAAATGGATTGCAAAGGCAATGGGAAGTTTAAACAGAAAAGCTGTTAGTGTGTTACAGAAACTACAAAGCATAGTGGCAAAGAATCCCAAAGTGTACAGAGTTCCTTATGGCACACCCAAAGACCTCCAACGCTTCCTTTCTTCCCCCACTTCAGGGTATACCCAAAACCCCCACAGCTTCTCCCCCCACACACTGCTAAGCTAGTCTCAGGCTGGACAGGTCTGAGACTGCCCTCCTCCCCCCACTTCACCTCTTAGCATTAGGCCTAGTTGTGCCTACGAGGCCTTGAAATACCCACACACCCCCCCCCCCGTTACCCAATAGAGCGCATCTCCCCCAGGAGCAGAGAGGGAAGAAAGAGGAAGAGAAGGACTTTGCAGATGGATTCATAGGGCACAGGATTTATGGGTAGAAATACTGTTTCCCACGTCCACCTACTGGGTTGGACATTCAGGACACCAGAGGGGTAACTTATGTAGCAGTCCAGGAAGCACCCAGCTTACACTGCCACAGTCTCCCATGAGTCAGAAAGGTTCAGGGAAAGGCACATTTGAGAAAGTGGGTTCATAGACATATAGAACATGAATCTCAAAAAACCAAAAATCAGGTGCCTACCAAAATTAATAGCCTAGAAAAAGTTCACTAGGCGGAAAACCAGATTCCCTGAGAGATTCAGTTTTGCATACACGTACGCAAAATTAGGAGACAAAGCAAACTGTGGTGGAGTAGGAAGGTTCCCACACACACACAAAAGAATTCCACAGCTAACTCAGCCGGAGAAGCAGATGAAAGCTGTATTTTACAAGCAGATATGGAATGCAATGAATATGTACAAAAACATACAATATTTACAATATATACAGAAATATACAGCAATGTATGTAATACAGGAGACCTTTCCCCAACCCCCCTGAGGCCAGGGGGGGTTCGGCCTTTTCCTCCCTTCTCCCTCCCTACCTCCCCTTTTTCCCAAAAGGGTTAGAGAGAGAGAGAGAAAGGAAGGTAATTAAAAGGGGAAAACTTTGTTAAAGCTCAAAGCGAATGCAAAAAGTTAGCTTTCTCTTATCTGGTTAGCAAGAATCGTTCCTGCGTAGCAAGCTGTTGCTTCAGGGAGAAAAAAACAGACCAGCTCACAGTACAGGGGGAAGAAGACGACAACTGCCCCCAGACTGAAAGACCAAGCCAGAACCTACAGACGGGTTCCACCAATGAAATTGTATTAGCATATCTCTTGTTTTCATTTATATACCAAAACATTCAGCCAGAGTGTTCAGAAAGTGTCCTTCTCTTAAAGGCACAGCCTAAACCGGTCACACAAACATAGCCCTGTGTGTGTACACTAACTTAAGATATATGCCCCACTGAGCTCAAAGATTTAAAATACTTTGCTGGAAAAATTGAAGTTTATAATTCCAGTGGTGCTTCAGGAGGAACTTGCAAGCTAGAAACTTACATATCTCTTCTCCTTGAATAAGCACCTTCAAGGCTTCCTATTATAAAATATGTCTGTTTTGACTAGATATTTAATGAAGGTACTCCTTGTAAGAGTGTGTTTGTTTACATCACATTAAATATTTAATGCAATTTGTTATGGAAAAGCACTTAAAAGAAGTCTTTCTAAAGGTGAATAGCTTTTTCCATATCCTCTTAATCTCTTCCAGCAATAGCTATTAAATTTTAACTGTGTATACTGCTATATTAGAGTACATCTCTTGTAAGGGAATACAGAGAGGTGGACAGTGCTGCTGAAAACAAAATTGGAAAGCCCACCCAAAACTGAGAAATTTTGCTCCGCTACACTAATAATTTCTATGCCTGCACCACCTCCAGACAACACAGACTACCTCTGACCAAAAGTGAACTGCACTCACAGGCTTGTAGGCAAGAAAGGTCCCCATTTCATCACAGGAAAAAGTCAGGTTACACAAGTTTAGGGTACAATGGACCAGGTTTTAGAGCATGGTACAATATGAAGCAATGATTAAGAGGAAAAAAATTAATACAAAACATTTTTTTCTTACCATCAGAGTCCTACTGCATTCCAATCAATGCTTGCACAGGAGCAGAACTTACCCTGATGTATTTGGATAAGTCTCTAGTAACTATGTCAAGACAAGTGCATGAGAAGCTTAACATCTTAACTTGCAACAGCTCTGAATTAAAGGGTTTGTTTAGAAGGTTTGGTTGGTTGTGTTGAGGTTTTGTAGATGTCTAGGTGGTTTGGGGTTTTTTTTTGTTTGTTTTGATTTTTTCCCTTTTCTCTCCCCCCTTCTTTTCCTGTTACTTGATTTTAGTTTGGTGTTTTTAGAGGGGACAACTTATTTGCCTTTTCAAAAGTTTTACTACCTCTTTGTAGCACTGACTGTAAAAAAACTATCTGGTTCTTGTTCAGATCCCATACTCAGTTTGAATATACTCCAAAGCTGCAATACAGAAAGGGTCAAAACCTCCACTACACTCCCCAAACCAGTTTAAGACACTAAACACAAACCATAGGACACAGTCCAAGACTCTCAGATCTTTTGTTTTAAAGAAACTGACTCAAAAGCCTCCACTTGCAGCATGCTGAAATTTACTATTTAGTACACAACTCTTGACAGGAGAATGTAACAGCAAACACAAGCCTTAAAAAACTATATCCTTTAATCAAATTATTTCTAAGCTTCAATTAAGATGTCACTTACTGAGACAGCATGCAGCCTTTATAATCTCCAAAAGGCCAGTTACTCCTCCTAGAGCCTATTGCAAGCAACATGCATTGTTCATTTCTAAAATGAAGGTCAATAGTTTACTGGTTTTCCATAGACTATTTTCACTCCAAAACACTTATATTCCCTTTTTTCATAACACTGGAAAACTGCTAACAGAAGCCTATTGACTGCTTCTGCTAAGAACTGTCTTGTAAAGCAATTAGAGGATCCAGTTTTCCATACTATGCAGTTTACATGATTTTCACCTTTTGTTTGACCAAATTTGTCTAGTAGTAAGGGAAATTTAATTGGTATAACTAGTTCTAGGATGACAGTCTTTTCATATTGCTGGCTCACAAACTATAGAACTAGGGCTTCAAAATTTTTTGTTCAAGATTTCTGTATTAAATGTAGCAATAGTTAGTGCATTTAATACAGAGACTTCATAATTGAGGACATACACAAGAAAATGACTAGAACTCGAATCTACATCCCTTACCATGCAATCTTCTCCAAAAATAATAAGTGTTACTTGAATACTAAACTCTTCCAGGGCTACAGTGAGTTGAAGGCACCTACTGCTAATTGGTTATATAACCATTTAAGTAGGATTAGTATCATAATCTGCTGTGAAACTTGACAGTGGTAGATGCGGTTCTGCAAATAAAATACTCATTTATAAAGCCTTCTTTAAATGAAGGTGGATTATGGCATTAGGATTTCTACAATTAAATTACATCCATGCTCCTCTGCTGGGCATGGAGAGTTTAGACTAACATCCATTGCTGCAGTATTATTTGCACCATTTCTTCCCTTCTAGGGTCCTGAATTTGACCCTTCCTAAAGTAGTTTGTGTTTTCTTCATGTGTTACAGAGCCATCCATGATGCTACAATGTCTCATCTTACACACATTTTCCAACACTTTCTCTCCAGGTTTTTGGGTAACTTGCGTAAAATCCCCTTTTCTTCATCAGTGTTCCTTTTTTCTGTGGCTGTGAATCACAGATTACACAGCCCTCACTCTGCTCGTCCCTGTAATATGAAAATAGTGAATGTGTTGCCTGATGAAGAGGTCTAGGACACTCCTGTGTAGAACAAGGCAGGACAGAAGATTCTGCAGTACCACTCATGTTATTCAACCAAGATTGCTCCTTTCATCCCAATTTCCTTTCCCCCTTACCAAAAGGGGTTTGCTCTACTAGTATTTGCTGAAGTATTTTTAAAGCCCACAGAGGTTAACATGTCATTTCATCCCTGAGAGCATTACAAAAATTGTGTGAGGCTTAACTTAAGAATGTAGTACCTCCACTGCCAGCCCTAAATACTGGACAATCCCCCCGTGCAGAGCTTTATCTATGGACAGAAAACAAGTGACAATGACTCATCCTTAATTTTCAGCTCTACTAGAATGAGGATGAAGTGATTCCCTGGTCTTCATAGAGAACTGGGATTCAGTATAGTCAAATGATAGGGTTTACAAAGGGAAAAGAAAAAAATCACACAAAAGTAAAAGCCCAAAACACACAAAATAACAGGATAATGGTTTGCTCTGATGGAAGACAAGAGTCCATTTTTTATTTTTATTGTACCTTTTCCATGTTTCAGGACATATTGTCTCCTTTCCTGTTTACTAGCCAGCTAGTTATTTTATTGTACTACAAAATGCAATAAAACTGTTCATGCACCTCTGATGTCAAAACATACCAGTAGGGAAATAGCCACTAAAACACACGTGCATGTTCCCAAAAAACTATCCCAGAATGCTATTTTTCCTACTTCACAGAAGAACAGACCACAGAGATTGCCCAATCCCTACAAACAGACAAGAGTCAACTTGGAAAAGTAACTATAGATCCCCACTCAGACTGTTGTCATAAGTACACTTACTGTCCATGGCATATTTTTCTCCATACAGAGGCTTATATCCAGAGGGATGCAAGAGGAAAATGCTACAAAATTGCAACATCCAGAGGAAAAACACTGCTAAAGCTTTGGATCTTCTCACATGCCTCAGTCTCTGTTCCAATACAGTATATACCAGGTTGCATGTAGAACCTTTCCTAGTCATGGTTGCTGCACAGTGGCATGCAGATTCTATCGAGTGGGAAGAATAGGTACACTCCAAGCATCTCCAAGATATACTCCAGGGCTATGGTTTTCAACCATAGGCATTTTTATGCACAGGCACTTTTTAAAATAAAGAGTAGTCAAACTCAAGAAGAATTTCTAACAGTCTATTCAAAGACTGGAGGACTTTGAGCATAAGTCAGTTTGTGGCTAACAAAGAAGTTATGATTCTATGGCAAAACAAAAGCTCTATCAGGAATCAGAGTGGCTCAGGTTGGAAGGGACCTTAGAGATATACTCCAGCCTCCCTGACATGGACACCTGCAGGGACACCTCTCCAGTAGACTCAGCTGTTCAAGGCCTCTTCCAACCTGGCCTTGAACACCCCCAGAGAAGAGGCATCCACAACCTTCCCAGGCAACTAATTCCAGAGTCTTACCACCCTCACACTCAAGAGCTTCCTAAGATCCAGGCTGAACCTACTCTCACTTAGCCTCAAACCCTTCTCCCTTGTCCTATTGCTAGACACATTTTTTAAAAGCCCCTCTCCAGCCTTCCTGCAGAATCCCTCCAGGTATTGGAAAGCAGATTTAAGAGGGAGAAAAAAAAAAAAAATGCTCTGATAATTATCACAGTATTGACAAAGGCAGTATACATCTTGTGCATGCATTCCCTACGACTCCACTAGCACTTCAGTTTAATGTTCAGGAAGGAAATAAGACAAGCTGAACTGGTACTCTGGGTTACCATTGCAAATTTTCCTTTGAACTATGATATCACTACAGCTGTGTCATCTTTGGTAAAAGCATGGACTGAGATAATTCGAGGACATTATAATTCTGCATCTCAATTACCTCTGTTAAACATAGTCTAGTTGCTCTGTCAGGAAATTGATGGTTTAGAACTGAAAAATGTGTTAATGGACTTAGGAACACAGGTAAACACAACCTTCAGTAAAGTATGATAAATTCTGTTCTGGTTTGGAGCTTTTTAGTGGGGAATTTTTATGTACCTTAGACATATCAATTAGTTATGTTTAAACTAGCATGTGACCTCTTTGTTCTTCAAGACAAAAATACCACTAAGGTGCATCCTGTGAAAGAAAGCTATGGGTGTTAAATATTGCAAGACATTAATTTCTACTAAGAAATAAAATTTTTCTCTTTACCAAGAGTTTATTGTAATTATTGCTTTGAAGATGTGTCTACTACCAGGACTACTCTGAATCACAACTCAATGGATTTTATTACTTCTGTGGGAAAAAAAACAAATCTGAAATACACTGATCAGTGGACTCAAATTTATTAATTTCACAGAACTCTAGAGTTTGGAACTCTATTCCAAGCATCACAGACAAGACTATTTGTAGGAGACACTATGCCCATGAAACAAGTCACAAGTAACTCAAACATTACTTGAATACCAGCATTATATTTTACAAGGAAGGAATGTTATGACATTAACAGTAAGCTTTCCTGAGTTGAGATAGAAGCTCATCATCCACATACAAGCCTCAAATACAGAGCTCTTGATTAGAAAAACTTGAGCTCACTCATTACTAAATATCAAGTATGTTTTCTATGTAAAAAATTAATGCATTTCACACCTGTATTTTCTACTCTTTAATAACAGACTGAAATGTCTTGATCCATGATTGATTAGACTACCTTTGACCAAGAATATGCATTGAAGAAACAGCTGAATTAAGCTTTACAATACAATACACCAAGTTGAAAGAGACCTTCAAGATCATCATGTCCAACCCATCAACCAATCCAACCCACCTAAACAACTAAACCATGGCACCAAGCACCCCATCAAGTCTCCTCCTGAACACATCCAATGATGGTGACTCCACCACTTCCACAGGTAGCCGATTCCAAAGGGCAATCACTCTCTCTGTATAGAACTTCTTCCTAACATCCAGCCTAAACCTCCCCTGGTGCAGCCTGAGACTGTGTCCTCTTGTTCTGGTACTGGCTGCCTGGGAGAAGAGACCAACCTCTACCTGTCTACAACCTCCCTTCAGGTAGTTGTAGAGAGCAATCAGGTCACCCCTGAGTCTCTCTCTCCTCCAGGCTAAGGAACCCCAGCTCCCTCAGCCTTTCCTCATAGGGCTTATGTTCCAAAAGTTCTTTAAAAGTTCTAAAGGTACTTTAAGTTCTTATGAAGAGTACTAAATGGATAAACTTTACACCAGGGCAGAAAGAATGGAACAGATTAAATCCCATACATAATTGTATGTGGAAAGCTAACAACTTTTGCTGCCTTTCAGTGTATTAAGACTTATGTACTTGGTTCATCACTTCATTAAGTAAACTGTATACACACTCAAGTTAAGGCAACGCAATTTCTGGTTCACAACTCCATAAAGGTATGTTCATTCAAGTCACACATGTGTCTGGATGAAGTGCCTGTAACATCAGTTCCCACACTCTCATTTGAATGGAAGTGTATTAGAAGGGGTGTGACCAGTAGGTCAACAGAGGTTCTCCTCCCCCTCTACTCTGCACTGGTGAGGCCAAATCTGGAACATTGTGCCCAGTTCTGGGCCCCTCAGTTCAAGAAAGACAGTGAGGTACTCAATGGAGTCCAGTACAGAGACATAAGGATGATTTAGAGAGTGGAACATCTTCCACATGAGGAGAGACTGAAGGATCTGGGTGTCTTTAGTTTGGAGAGAAGACTGAGGTGACCTCATCAATGTTTATAAATACATAAAGGGTCAGCCCTGGGAGGAGGGAGCCAGGCTCTTCTCAGTGGTGCCCAATGACAGGACAAGGGGCAACGGGTGGAAATTGAGGTATAGGAAGTTTCACATAAATATGAGGAAAAAATTTTTCACTGTAAGGGTGACAGAGCACTGGAACAGGCTGCCCAGGGGGTTGTGAAGTCTCCTTCTCTAGAGATATTCAAAACTCACGTGGATGTGTCCCTGTGTAATCTGGTGTAGGTGGTCCTGCTCTGGCAGGGGTGCTGGACTAGAACTTTTCAGGTCCCTTTCAACCCCTGAAATGCTGTGATTCATGCAAATAGAAAAAACACAGCACAAACAAACAACAACAACAACAACAAATGTCCACCAACAGCCACTAAACAACAGATTTAATACCCATTTAAAGGCTTGATTAGGTTTAATTAATTTGACACTTGACATTCTGAAAACAAATACACCAAGTTGCTCTTTACTTTGACAAGTGTATTGTAAACTGCCAGGAGCATTCTAATGTAACTACATGAAAATATTACATTTAAAAATGTACAGCAAAATTAACCTTTTTTCCCCCGCCAATGAGTTCCCCGAGACACAGGAAAGAACTGTGTATTCCTCCTCATTCAATCACTGTCCATTAACACCTTTCTCTTCACAAGTTTTCTGTCTAGGAAGAAGCTCATAGGATACACTTGTTCTAGTACTATTTAGCAGTTAAACTTCAGAAGTTCTTTTAAACTAATGTAGCACTCCAACAATGGAACTCCTCCCCATATTCATGGTGTTATTCACAGGGATTATACTTGCCTATTTCAAGACTTCAGATCTTTATAAATAGTGCTCTGGCAAGGAACCAGTCACAGCATTAGCAACAAATAAGCAAGTCTTTCCCTCCTCCGTTAAAATCCTACTTACTGGAATACCCAAACACCCACTACTTCAAATCACTCAGGTATTACTATTACTTTTTAAAATGAAATAATATTTCTCACACAATATTTTGTTTTCAGAAAAGCCAAGAGATACTATCATGCTATTTGGGGGGGGGGGGGGGGGGCACTTTCTAGTGACTAACATGTCAGTTGCCCAGCCTACAATTCAGGCTGCTGGTAGACTATGTGGCCAGGAATCCAAATGAGTCTCTCAGTCTAGGAAGCACAGAAAGGCTGCCTGTGGGGTGGGGTTGGGGTGCTGTTTTGTTCAGTGGGCACCTCCCAAGGCAAAAATTGTCTGTTTCAGACTGAACGAAGAATCCTTCTCACTGTCAGCAGTAGAAGAGGTACTCGTGAAAAACAAATCATTAGTTTTAATTCTCTGTAGATCAATTGATGCATAGTCTTATTTGTTTCGGATGCCAGAAGGCATAACATTTTAGAACAACGAGCATTAGGTTCCTCTTTCATAATGAAACTGGGATTTCAGTGCTTATAGAGACCTGTACTTAAAAAATATCCCTTTGCATTGTTATACCTTATATAATGAATAATTTACAAAATCTGAGCAAGTGAACAGTCTAAAACTTTCAAGTACTTTCCAAGCTAACAGCTACAACAGAAAGATATTGTTAATATCAATTAAGGCGAGATCGTTGCATCAGAAAGCCTGGCCACAAAAATACAGTGCTTTCATTACACTTAAGCTCTGGAGCTTTTAAAACTGTTCTAGATTTGAAGAAGGTTTAAAATTCTTGCTCTTGAGCTCTTATGTTCTGCATATGAATTAGTTGTTTGACTGCAGTAGTCATGTGTCTATGCACTGTACCTTATCTTTTCCCATGACAGATGATTGAAATCCTGACATATCACATCACTAAGAACTTTCCAGCAGAATGTTCTACATAAGTCTAAATGAGTCAGGAATTTGGTTTAGAGCCAGTTTAGAATAAGGGAAAAATCTTAACTGCAACTGATTTTTCCCCAAAGTATCCTGAGTGAGTTTGTATTGTGAATTTAAAGAACAGAACTGGCATTCATATTCCATTCCCAGTTACTAGTTTATTATCATCTAGAGGAAATCACACAAGTCTTGGAAAAAAGTCTTGGTGTAAAGTGATCCATCTCAGATGAATGGGATTTAACTGACTTAGTCTTGCAAGAAGAATCCATTAGTATTGTCTCTGCCTCTGTTTAACCATAGCCAAATGGCAATCAGTGATGAATTAATTTTCTGCACTAACATGCAAATCAACCTCACTCCTTTTGTGGACTCATTTCTGTTTAACAGGCACCTGGTAGAAACTGTCTTGGTCCAGAGAGGGAAAGACACTCAGTTCTTTTGAATATTCCTGTGTTATGAAATTAGAGGCACAAACGAGGCCAAAGTATCAACATCTAGACTATTTATTACACAAATAAAGTGGATGGATCAGAAAGGGGGAGAGAGAATAGGGAGAGAGAGGAGGGAGAGAAGAGGAAAGGAATTTTATTACCACACCCCTCACCCCCCAAGACAGTTTGAGTCAGTGGAGGAAGGCTGCTGCAGCAGCTTCTGAAGGAGATGTTGGGTCTGTGAAGAAAGGCTACTGCAGCTTTGGCATCCTTATTGGTTGTACTGTCCTCTAAGCAGCCTCTTCAGCTCCATGAGTTGCAGTAGGCAGAACTCAAGACACAGAGAGGGGGTTCCTCTTGGTCTGCTTCTTCCAGGCTACACAGTGATGTCTCATTTTTTCTCTCCTGGTATTCGCTCCATTATTCTTCAGAGCAACATTGCCCCAGTCTTCTCCTTCCCTGTTTTCCTTCTCAGCAGCCTTGTCCAGGTCTTTTCTTTCTGTTTTCCTTCTCCTGAGCCAGTAGTTGCTCAGATTTTTTATACAGTTTTTAGGTATGTATATTCCAGAGCATATCAATAGCAGTGGCCTCTGGCCATTATTATTTTCAGGGCAGCTGCAGTCTGGTGAGCAATCTTTATCAATGCACCTTCCAGAGAGTCCTTCCAGTGGTATCTGCCCAATAACACATCAGCTACTGTCTGGGCCAGCAGCAAAGGTGATTTTATCTTTGTTGAGTCACATCAAGAGAGACAAGATTTGGTCTCTCACAAACTCAAAACTGCTATTCTAACTCAGCAGGCAGGCATAAGTCTGCCTAAGGGACAGCACTTTTACCCATCTGGTTATGTCCAAACAAATAGTTACATTGGGGATGGGTGTGATTGTTTTTTCTGTGGTGTGTTTTTGTTGTTGTTGTTGTTGTTTTGGGTTTTTTTCCCCCCTTCTTTTTCCTTTTTCCTCCAAGGAAGTAGGGAAAGTTTAGCAACTTCTAGTTTAGAACATTATACCAAATTAGCATTCAGTGTTTCCTTTAATGAACCAAATTCCTCTGATTAGAGTCTGAAAGCACAGGAGTCTGCCTCAGTAAAAGCAGCCTCAGGTTACATTCATGTTGCACAGCTCTAGTTAAGCCAGCATGCAGATGTTGAGCAAGTAGAATATTTTGGTGCAATATTACCAGGCCTCAACCTGGAGCCCTTTTCTGCACTACTGATATTTAGGAACAATAAAAAAGACCATAGCAACCATGTCAGAGGCCAGGGCATCTTCCAAGGCAACACTATTACTACTGTCACCAGCCCTCAGCGCCCCAAAGAGGGAAGGAAATAGGACTGCATTAACAAATTTAGCAAGTCCAAGATGGATTGAGAGCCAACTAGAAAGACTTTTCACATAGAAGTGTTCTTCACCCATCTGTTTGGTGCAGGAACTTGAGGAAAGAATCCCAAGCAAGCAGAAATTCCTCTTCAAATTCACAGGTTTTTCACATCACACTGACATTTCAGTCAAACTGAAGACCAGCAGTAACCAGTGAGACTTTTCCAGAACTGCTAGGTTATGAAGCTATCACTGAAATCCATGCAGCTTGATTTCCACAACTAGAAAACCTTGAGGAAGCTGGAATTCAGCTAAAGAGCTTAGTGTTTTGCAATTACACAATCCCAATCCTTAGTTATCTCCCTCTTCATGTTCAGCAAAACATTACACAAGATAAAAGGGGAAGATCACACAAAGCCTAATTGAATTAGCCTAATTGTTGTGGGTGGGGGGGAAAAAAGGCAGCATAACAACAAAAGCACTGTATAGAAAATTGTTTTCTTAGTTGCTAGGGTTTTATTTTTTCCAGGAACATTTGTGCTTACTGTGATGCTAAGTAGTCAAAAGAGAACATGCCCTTAGAATTGTAAGGCACACTTGGGACTGAAGAAACAGGTTTAGGTCACAAATGTAGCAGATAAATGCTTCACATTTTAAAGACAGTCTACAAAGCTGAAGACAGTTCACAAAACCAGTTTACAGCAGATATGGGCCATCAAGAACAAAAACACCCCACAAACTACTGAATATATATTAACCAACCTATATTACACTAGCCTACTTGCACTGGTCTTATGGCAAAGCTGAAATAGCGCATGAAACTGATAAATCCCAAACACCAAAATAAAGTGTGCCTTGGCAGAGAAAAAAAACAGGGGCAGACTCCATCTAGCAAAAAGTTAACATCAGTCATGACATCACAGCTCTACAACAGTTTCACCTCAGTGATTTCTTGTTAATGTATCATCTCAGGATGAAAGTCAGATATTTCCTAAAAATACCTTTTTGAATAAAAATATACCAGACACTCTGCAGCAAGCTTGTTTAGGACCACAGCTCTTCTAATTGTTTTCACTAATACAAGTTTACAGCTCCTCCTCCCCTCCACCATCTTACACTGCAGTAGAACACTAGGTTTGGATACTCTCATTGCTTTTCTACCTTTGCTCCTTGGGCAGCAAGGTGGGAATGAAATTTTCTAAGCAGGACAAACATCTTAAACTTCATAAAAATGCACTTCCTCTTTGATTAGGGCCACACACCTATTAGGAGAAAATAACTTTTTCAGCCTAAATGCAAACTTTCTTTAGTATCTATGTATTTCATCACTGTGGTGAGCTGAAAATTCCCCCTAGAATTAAATTTGCCAGACCAGCTCAGCTGGAAGCAAAGAAAGCTGTATTTACAAGCAAAACGACAATGAAGTGTAATGAATATGTACAAAACATACAGGATTTACAATACTTACAGGTATTTATAGTTAAACAGCACAAGAACCCCTGGTCAAAGACCAGGCAAAGCTACTAGCTTCTCCTTCCCTGCCCACCCCCCTCATCCCCCTGTATAAAAGGGACAAAAGAAAGGATCAGAGGGATGTTAGACTTCACCAAAACAATGTAGCCAAGGTCAAGCAGAAGCACAAAGTTAGTATCTCCCAGAACAAAGAAGCAAGAAGAGATTGTTTTGGTACAACTAGTTTTAGACCCCTATCTCTTCCACTAGGATTATTTAGTATTACCACTATTTTCCTTTTTATGCCCAGGAGTGATTTATTTACATTTTACTAGTTTTCTGTTCAACATCTCTGGAAATTTTTTTTTTAAAGGCATAGCCTGAAACTACCAGAATTTGATCACAGAAGTGTTTTGGATGAAAAAGACCTTGAAGATCATCAAGTCCAACCACTGAATCGATCTTCCAAAGAAAATTAGTTCATCTGTGTATTATCTGCCTAATGAACAGATTGATGTTTAAAATTGATGATTGAAACTACAGCTTCAATATCCAAATCAAAGTGTGCTTCAGATGCAACCACTTCCAGGAGTTCATGTTGATAATATTATGGCATCTGATTGCATACTACAGCAAATTCAGTCAAACTGTGCTTTTGATATCAGTCATATAGGATAAGATTATAACCTTGAAAGTCAGTACAATACTTATGCCAGATTACGCAAAATAGCACATTGCCCAAAGTGCAGGAAAAAATGTCTTATCTAAAGTAATTATACAAATTCAACAATGGATGGAGTACCACACAGACATTGGTATGTAGTAAGAGAGATTCTTTTGCAAGGAAGACTTGTATACTTCAAAGTTATTTTGGCCAGGGAGTTTCCAGCCCACCACCACTGCTGTTGACCACAAATGAGTCACCACTTCAAGTCAATGATGATTCCCACCTTACAAGGGGAGATATAAAAGCTAATATTCAAGTCTCTCAATTTGACATTCAAATTGCAGGAGATTGTTTTAATGAAAATAAACCCATTACCTTCGACCAACAAGTCTTACAGTTAATCACAACATGTGATTACTTACCCACAGGAAAGAATCAGCTGCAATACTCAAGGAAGAACTCACATACCTACAGTCAAGCAGCTAAAATGCTAATTGCTTACAGATGTTGCTGTTCTAAAGCTAGTTTAAGCCTATTGTGGTTTAGACTTACATTTGAAATATCAGAACTTTCTTAGTACACAAGTACTGCTGCCAATATATAGAAGATAAGCAATTAAAAGCAGGTTTAAAGAGCAAGACATTAAGCTTAGCATCTTCAACTGCTTTTAAATGACTTTTTGCTATTGAAATAAAAAATGCTTACTTTTGAACAAAGAATGCTTAACAGGATTTAAATTGAGATACTTTAGTAATGCTTTCACAAGGGATTTCCCTCCCCCTGAATTCTGCTCAAACTGAAATGATGAACAGAAGTGATCAGCACTTCCAAACATACCAAACCCTGTGCTATTAAATGCATAAAGGTGGGGGGAAATCCACTGAACTACCCAAAAACCTGTTTTTCAGCCTACCACTATACCAAAGATTATGTAGTACATGGTTAGATGTTCCTTCTGAAAAAAAAAGCTTGTCAAGTATAGCAGAAATAATGGAAATACCTCAAAAGAAAAATAGATAGAAACTTAATTCCAGCAAGAGAAAGGTAAGTAATCTAATTTTACCTGGAAAAGGCTGAAAGATTGATTTGAATACAATGGTTTAAATCACAGGATGAAGTTCTGAACTCAACAACATTGTATTTTCAGTCATGAAAATTTTACACATCTAAACTTACTTTCTGCAGGATATGATTATAAATATTAGCAAGAATTTCTAGTTTCACTAAATCACAGTCAGGCTAAAACCAGCAGCTCATTCTGCATGTTAGATCTCACAAATATATGTCCTGAAGTTGGATGAACAGGAACAGAAAGAAACTGTTGTGTACCACTAGCAGCTTTTGTCCTATAATTGCTTTCACAGAATGGTAGGTGCTGGAAGGGACCTCTAGCCATCATCCAGTCTAACCACCCCTCTAAAATGGGGTTGCCTACAGAGGGCTGCACAGAAGTGTCCACATGGGCTTTCAAAGTATCCAGAGAAAACAAGTCTACAACCTCTGCACAGTCTGCCTTAGTGTTCTGTGACCCTCAGAGTAAAGATGTTTTTATCTCATGTTTAGGTGGAGCTTCCTGTGTTCTGGTTTGTGTCCTTTGCCCCTTGTCCTATCATTGGGCATCACTGAAAAGACTGATCTCATCCTTTTGACACTCATCCTTTAAATGTTTATAAGCATTGATCAGATTCCCTATCAGTCATCTTTTCTCTGGTCTCAAGTGCCCCCCAGGACTTGCCTCTCCACATAAGAGATGTTCCAGTGCCTTAATTATCTCTGTAGCCCTCTGCCTGCCTCCAATAGTTTCCTGTTTCGTGAACTGAGCCCAGAACTGGACACAGTACTCCAGATGTGTCCTCACTAGGGCAGAGGAGAGGAAGAGGAGAACCTCCCTTGACCCCCTGGTCAAACTCTTAATGCAGCCCAAGAGACCACCGTCTTTCTTAGCCACAAAAGGACACTGCTGGATCATGGTCAACTTGTCCAGCTTTGTATGCTACAGGAATCTCACAGAACCACAGCTAAGACCAGGAATTTTTCTGAACACTTTATATCCAGATTTCTATTCTGTTGCTTTCAGATTCATCTCCATGGCTTTTCCTCCTCAAGTGACACAAATGCATAACCAGCAAAACCCAACTTTTGTATGCAAAAAAATATTTAAATATAAATAGAATTATCTTATATACTTAAAGCATGAGTGAGGCCCTGTATCTCCTATGGTAGGCAGGCTCATGCCCTAAAGCCGTTTTGGACAAGGTTCACAGCTCTTCCCATGCTTTTAGGAACAGATATCCTAAACAAGTATCCCCTCACTGCAGTGCACTAATGATTCAGAGCCAAATCTCCACTGTCAGTCGTGAAGGTATTTATTTTTGAAGGGGATCCAACTCTGCAGTTGGGGTAGCAATGCCACAACAGGGTGCCACTTAAGCACAGACAGATTCAGCAGATATACCACTTTTACCTTCTTGCCCAGAAGCACTCCATGAATGCCATTTCAACACTTCCAACAATGAGCAGGATGCATGTTTGGGCATAGTGAAGTCTGTTCCAGCCCCTTGGCACGCTCACATTGTACTGCTCAGCACCGAAGAGCTGTGCCAGCAGACAAGGTCACCCTATCAACAAAAAACTACACCTCAGATAGAGCATATACCCTTTGTTATGCAGAGCCATTTATCAATTCATTTGTTTTCTCTCAGACACGCTGCTAACATTCACCAGGCAGCACAGTGTGGAGGGGAGCATGACACATGCATCAGCCAAACAGCCAGAGAGCATCCTGTGCTGTTTCCTCTGCACGGACAAAGCCAGGGAACTGTCGGGTCTCCAGATGCTTGATGGAGGAGCAAAGTACCACCCACTTAAGTTATCCAGTTCAGGATATGTGCTAACATCTCTACTTAGTCCTCACAACAAATGAAGCTATCCCTAGGACAAGGGAAGAAAGGGGGGAGGGGGAAGGGCACGTTTCAGTACCATTAAAAGGTGGTACAGATAAAGTACAAAAAGAAACCGCATGTCCAAACCAGACTTGCTTAACGCTGCTTAGGGCCAGTCCCTAACAACTGTTGTTCTATACACAGAGCAGTTGTCTTCTAGTCAAAACATGAAGTCATACAGCTTAGAAGGAAATGTGGAGAGGATCAAGTCCTTACTGACAAACCTGGAACCACACAAAATCATTCACCTAAGCAAAGTCGTCATGCTGTAACAGCAGCTTGCTCAAGATCCACATAATTTTGTGCAAGAAGTTAAAAAATCAGGCCTTGAAGCCTTTTTTCTAAAAGGCTGTGTACAAGCTTATCAGAAAGCTTTTTGTTGCTAATCATGACTAGAGTTACTAAGCTCTGCGACAGTAATAAATTCTGTCTTCATTAAAGGGATGCAAGTATCAAGTCTTTATAAAGTAGGGGAAGCATTTATGGCCAATTTTTTTTTTTTTTTAGACAGAAGACCACTATCTGCTTTGAATTGTATTTACATTGGTTTTAGACCAATTTTTAACTTAGCAAGCATCCAAATGCATTTCCAACTTGATGTAGGTATTTTACCATACAGCTGGCAAAGAAATTCCAGGCAACAGAAAGCACACACTTCAGCTACATTAAATCAAATAAGTTTTGGTTTATGGTGTGCAACATCCATTTCTCCAAGCATGGTCTCCATGAGTTCAAAAACCATGAGATCAAGTATGATGCATTAGAGACCCACACTTACTAGACTGACCTGTTCAATAAGTTTGGGAAGTGACTGCAGCTTGTAACATGTTCACATTTGCAGTTGTTTTCCACCTCCTTTTGCTAACACTAATTTAACAGCAGTCAGGATAAATCTTAGCCCTCTAACCCTGAAACAGATGGGTGCTGCTATTTTACAGATTGCCAGCACCCCCACACAGATCTAAGGGAGGATACTTAGCCTAAGTCTCACACCAGCAAGGAGCAGGATGGTCCATATCACAGCATGTACATGGTTGGAAGAGACCTCAAACATCATCCAGTCCAACACTCCAGCCACCAATGAAGGATCAAAACTAAACCAAAACTAAACTAAGCACCAGGTCCACATACCACCTGAACACCCCCAGGGATGGTGACTCCACTACTGCCCTGGGCAGAGCATTGTTTGAGAACCCTTTCAGTGAAGAACTATTTCCCAATATCCAGCCTAAACCTCCCTGGTGCAGCTAATAACTGTTTCTTCTAGCCCTGTTGCTTGACACCAAGAAGTGTGCAGCCTCCTCCCCTCTCCAACCTCCCTTCAGGTAGTTTTAGAGAGCAACGAGGTCTCCCCTCAGCTTCTTCAGACTGAAGAACCCCAGCTCCTTCATAGGTCATGTGCTCCAGGCCCTTTACTGAACACAATACTGAGGTGCGGCCTCACCAGTGCTGAGTACAGTGGCATGATCACCTCCCTGCTCCTTCTCGCCACAGTGCTAACAGAAGTCAGGGTGCCACTGGTTTTCTTGGCCACACTGCTAATTCATTTTCAGTCAGCTGTATGTCTGGGAAAGGTCCAGCTCAGACACCAATCATGGTACCAGGTAGGAAATATCTTTCTACTAAGAAAATTCATAAATGAGTACCATTATTTGCCAGAATGCACTGTGAGGCAGGTGACAGGACTGATTATTTCCAACAGGCTCTTAAGTCTAGCAACTTGCATTTGGATAAAGCTCAGCTTAAAAAAGAAAAAAAAAAAAAGAACAAAATGCTGGATCAAAGACCTCTAGAGACAGTGGACCCATCTGCAGAAATCAACTATCTTCCCTGCTCAAGATAACACATTTTAATTTGGGTTTCTTAGCTTTCACTTCATTTGTGCGTTCCATTTCCAAGCCTTTAGCATCTAGGATTTTCTGCCCAAAGCTACTTCTGCAACTTGCTAAAAAGAGATAAAAAAAATTACTAACTGAGCTCCATAGATCAATCACCTTGAACCTCAGTTTTTGTGGATTGAAAAAAAAAAGGAGTTAATACTAGAAGCACCCATGCCATATACAAGAGTCCAAAAATAACTTCCCAAGGCCTGTGTCCTTATGTCAATGCATTAAAAGAACATGCTATATGAAGCCCTTGCAGTGATCACTAAATTATCCTCCAGTGCAGCCCCTCTCTCTGGCAGCACAGCTTACATTCCTCACACTTAAGCTCTGCATTTATGGGAATCTTCTTTGTAAGCCCAGACAGCACAAGCCAGTCCCTATGAGTGGAAGTGAAAAATGAATTAGTGTTGGAGCTAGTAATTATCCCCACGTAGATGAAACAGGGAAAACCAAATCCAATACTGTTGCCCAGCAGCAGCTTGTGTAATGCAATTGGTTTGTGGGGTTTCAAACATTTACTAGGTATTTTATTGCTGGTAAATGTTTAATTGTTGTCATAGACCACAAGAATTTGCTTTATCAAGAAAATGAACAGAAAACATTTAACTGAGCTTAAATTGTCCTAGTAAGTTTTAAATAAGATTGTCTTTATAATTCCAATTGTTTTACATACAATTGATGGCAGGATGACAAGTTAAATGCCATCTGTATCAACCCATTCACCTTATTGAAATATCAGTGCTCTGAGTTTGAGTAAGATATGGCAAATACAACAACACATTCTACCTTCCCCTCCCCCGCGCAGCAGCATGAAAAGCCAAAATGTGCATCTACCAGAGGTCAAATTTTGTATCCAGGCGGGCAAAAATTGCCCCCACATCAGATCAGAAAGCATGAGCCCCCTGAAGCATGATATCAATATGAATAGATTGAAAAACAAGTGGAACAGTCTTTTACAGCTACTTCAGCATTTGATGCTCTAAATCTTCCAGGACTAGCTTGACTTTCAGTTTCTAAGAACTTCCCTACTGGATCACAAAACCTTTTCTGCAAGAGAGAAAGCATCTCCTGAGAAGACTTTCACCTCCTTACCATCACTAACTTGTGGACAAGACTGTGTCAGTATTTCACTCCCAAGATCAATCTGAAGTTGTTCAAAGCAAACCCATACCCCAAAAAAAGGAAGCATACCAGCTACAAAAATAACTTACCTAAATAAGTTACAAAAAACCCAAATCAAAATGAACCTCAGGCTTGCAAACGCCATCTCACCAACTTCTCAGCTTACTTGTGCTAACAGCTGTGTTAATTTGTTATATATTATTTCTCCCCAAACCCATAGTTGGCTTTTAAGCAATACATTTCAAAGTTAGATGATAACAATGAAAGATAAGCAGGAAATCACTGTGGGGTATATTGCTGAAAAAAAGACAAACACAAACCTTCTGATGAATATCATCATGGAAATTGAATTCTTATCTCTTCAGGCTTGTAAACATCTGGGACAATTCTATGATCCTTAAACCGATCCTGCTTCTTATTCATCACAGAGCAGATCAGGGAATTGTGTCCCATTAAGAAGCACAAATGTTTGCTCCATGTCTACTGCTAACATCTAAATTCTAATACTACTGTATAGGAGGAAACTAGAAAAACATTTTACAGCCATTTGAGATTTTGCACTTGTGATACCATACATCTAACATGTCACCACTGAAGTGGATTTAGAAACAGACTTTAAGGGAAATAGAGAATATAAGAGATAAATTTGGAATGCATAGGTAACATTTCCTATCTAGATTTTCAAAAATATGTTTGCAATTACGATTTATTTTTTAAGAATGGGAAATCAAGCTGGCTATTGAAAGTAATTGCTACTTTTAGTAGAAAGGGGGAAAAAGGAGGAAGACAACAATTCCCAGGTCAAAGTTGTAAACACTTCACTGTAAAGATGGTAACTGCAACATCACTTTCTGGAAACCACATGAACCTGAATATCCTTTTGGCAGTGCTCAAGTTCTCTCATCTCCAGTCAGCAACTGTCCACACACACCATTATAAAACAACAGGACAACCCTTCAAATGAGTAAGGCTTCTATGTTGCATTCATCATACATTTATGCTCCCTAAACTGCATACAAGCTCAGTATTTAACAGGAAACATGCTGCTATAAGAGGTAACACAACCAGCCTAACCAGGACTGATTTTCTCTCACATACACCTTAGGCTCTAGAAATTGAGATAAAAGCTATAACTTGAGAGTCAAAAACAGGTCTTGGAAAAAGAACCTGAACAGCCACTCAACCCCACCATTTCCTAATGCCACTAGGGCAATACCCATCCTTTTAAGTCCTGACCTGAAAAGGAATCAGTTAGTAGTATGAGGATTTCAGTAAGGCTACTAAAATTAGAAGAAACACTTTGCAACAAGAGCAAGATATCTTCAACCCATGAATTGCACCACAGAGACTTCAGTGGGAAAGTACCAAGTACTGCAGCAGTGTCCTTACACTACCAGAATAAAAACAACATTCACTAAACCCATCACAGAAGTTCTGCCTACTACCACTCCAACAGTTTCAAAGTTAAATTTCCCGTAACAGCTCTAATTACTCTGAAACTCACAGCAAGTATTTTATTGCTGTTTCTTAGAACAACACCAACGATTTTTAGAAGTAATTTAACTGTCTTAAGGCAACATTATTTTAAGGCTTGTTTACTGGGTGAGTACATACAGCTGCAAGAAGAGTTAATTTAATTTGTAACTCCACATGCACTTGTGCTGCAAATGAGTAAAGGCTGAATGGTCTATAAATACCTTTACTACCACGGATTTGGTTTCTTTCCAAGACAAGAGGGGAAAAAAGATAGGAAAAAAAAAAAAAAAAAGGCAGCAAAGCCCAGGCACCTGAAACGTTATCTCTGGGGGCGAGTTACAGCTGCTTCCATACACAGCTTTAACAACCTGCCCCGCTATCACAAGCGACACAATCGTCCTGCTCATTTATCACAACCCAAGAAAGGGGATATCGAGAGGGAGAGGGGAGAGGAGGGGAGGGTGCACGCCAACACTCTCTGGTCGTGAGACGGACACAAACGCTCCTCCTGTCACTCCGAGTAGCGCAATTCACCTGACGAACAGGAGGATAAACCTTTTCCATGCCGCACACCGTAGGAGAAAGTTAAGCTAAGAAATCTAAGGAAGCGCTGTCAACCGCTACCTGCTGCCCCCGCCCTCCCCAGAGCCCCGGTACCGCGCCCAGTCCGCCTACTCCGCGCTGCCGCCCGCCGGCGAGAATCCCCCGTCCCCAGCCACCCCAGCTCGGGCGGGCCCCGAGCCCCTTCGCCTTCCCAAAGGATAGGAGCCCGGAGCGGCGCCTACCCGACCGGCTGCGGATGATGTCGCGAAACTCGTCGGCGGCGGCTTCGTCCCCGCCAGCGGGGCCGGGGCGTCCCGCTTCAGCCATGTCCGAGGAGCGTGGGGCTGGGGAGGGAATGAATCAGGCAGGGAAATACGACCGAAGCAAGAACAGAATGAACCCGGGACGGGCCGGGACAGGTGCAGCGCTGCCCTCCTGAAATAGCGCCGGGGCGGCGGCTCCGGCCCCCTCCCGCCCCCGCCCCGCCCGCGGTCGATGAAGAGAGGAGCAATTAGTGAGTAAGTGGCCCCACGCGGGGCAGGAATGACTGAGCAGCCCTCGCGGCACCGCCTGCGCGGCGGCGGGGCGCTAACGGGGACCGGGGCACGGAGTCGCTGCAGAATGTCAGGGGATTTCAACTTTACTGGAGGAGACCCACACAGCCGTACATCGGTGCAGCCCCTCCGCTCAGGCAGCACTGGCCTCCGCGGAGTATCTCCTCAGTAGAGGGGTGCGCGGACTTAAGGGAACCGCGTTGCCTAGCGCGGGCTGAGGGTGCCGGCGCCGCACCCCACGGCCCTGCCGCGTGAACCCCCGGGCGCGCAACTCTGCCAGACCGAGGAACAACCGTGCCTGTCCAAGCAGCGCTGAGGGGACTGGAGCCGAGTCTCGGGGAACAAATGAAAAGGACCGTCCTTTTAAATCCTCAGAAGGTTTGCACTGTTCTGAGGCTACCTGAGTGATGGTCAATTGATACCTGCAGGCTTGTCAAATCTTTCACGTCACGTGAGGACACAGAAAACGCTTCCCCTTGCGCTCGGTACGGAAAAGGGTGGCTTAGGCCCCTGTTATCACAGCGGGAGATGTTAAGGGACAAAACACATCCCCGTGGCATTGCTGCTTCGCACCCTTCCGTTAAATGTCAGTTTGGTTGACTGCCTCCAGCCCACCGTTATTCCTTTCCCTTCAATTTTCTCTCCAAACTGACATTGAGGACTTGCATTTTATGCTCCGTTTCCCTCACCTCACCAGAACCCTAAATAGTGTTCATCACCGCATGGGAGAAACAACCAGGCACAGGAAATAAATGTGCTGGGATGTACTTAAATGCCCACTTTTCCTGTGACAGAAATCCAAGCTCTTCAAAACTGCCTTAACATGTAGACAGTAAGAAGACAGATAACCTCCTAATTTTATTTATTACTTGATAGGACAACAATGCTGCATATTTAACACAAATTGAGCCTAACTGCTTTTCAGCTTTAACGCCATTCCACAGATAATTCATAAACAGATACAGAGGGACAGGAGATCAAGAACAAGCTGTAGAAAGGATGTATGCTTTCACTTGTACTTTGTGTAGATAAAGGACTTGAGTCTCCATGTGTGCCAGAGTACATCAGAAGAAATTTACTTGTCTGAGGATAACAACGTTAAATAGAATAAAACAGAATAAAAGTAGGTAAGAAAACCAGGTCAGAGACAATGAACAGTTAGAGAATGATTTTTTTATAGGCAGCAAGGCAGACGGCTGTAGTCAGATACTGAGGAAAGAGTCCCTGTGTGAAGCGGTGGGGTACATCCTCCACACAGGTGGTGTGTCACGGCTGGGTTCTGCCCTGTTGTGGTTCATGAAAAATCTTATGAGATG
The DNA here is from genome assembly GCA_033816785.1 of Picus viridis. NCBI lineage: Eukaryota > Metazoa > Chordata > Aves > Piciformes > Picidae > Picus > Picus viridis. The sequence goes on along the minus strand of CM066570.1, from coordinate 23,296,617 downwards.
AAGTAGTGGAAAGTTTTGCACAGTCTGAAATTTCCAAAAGTATTTTTCAACTTTATTTGTGACAATTAGTGTTTATTACTCTATCAAAGTAGTAAAAGAATGAAGTATTGCCAGCCTTAAATAATAAAAAACCATTACTCTGACTCAGAAAAGGCATAGAATTGTCCTCTGGTTACTCAAGGGACAGATATGTATTACTTTGACCATATTCCCATTTTCAATTCCCTCTGGTCACCCGTGGTGTGTGCCAACTCTCACAAACTTCCAGTGATGCAATTTTGGCTCTCACCACAGGGGTTCTTGCTAGAAAACCTGTCTGAGATCAAATTACAGGCTGGGCTGCAGCACAGCAGCTAGCGACGACAGCGTAATTTCTCCTCCTATATCACCCTTCTGTTTAATACTCTGTTATCACCCACCTCCAAGTTTTTCCCAAGATATCAGCTAGATTTTCTCAGTCCCACAGCAATACAGACATTCAGTAGTTTGTGTCTGTCTCCCTATATCTTGTTTTCTCTCGTTTTGAATTGGACTTTGGTTTTGCCATTCTGATGCTTTAGGGAAGTTTGCACATCATTCCTCTCCCCCACAATACGCATAGTATTGCAGAGTTTAAAATGGGATTCATGTATTCCTCAGCAGCTGATCCAGAGCCTCCCATACGTTGTCTGTTCTGTCTTTAAAACCCACATGGAGAGATGGCATAGCTGCTTCTCATTTCCCCCAGTTCATCTGGAATTGAGCTTGTCTGCTACTGAGTGCAAAATGGAGGAAAAATCATTTTGCCCCTTTATGAACAAATTGTGGCCATTATTCTTCCATAAGAGAAATGTAGAAGGAAGTAATTGGGACAGAGAAAAAAAATTTCACAATTGACATTTCTGTCACTCCAGACTGCCTGTGTCAGTAGCGCAAATCTATCTCATTACTGTGATTTGGTGACAGTAGAGCGCTGTCTTAAATGCTGAATCTGTTGTGCTTAGTTTTACAGACATAGCAAGACTTACACAAAACTTGAATTGTAGAAGTCTTAACAGATTTGGCTAACTTTATGATCACGCCTAGTCCCTTAATGTGTAAAAGCCTAAGGTTTTAGGGCTACGTAAGAAATCTGCATCCTAGCTAGTGTAGGGTGTCCCTGCCCATGGCAGGGGAGTTGGAACTAGATGATCCTTGTGGTCCCTTCCAACCCAGACTGATTCTATGATTCTATGATTCTGCAAGCACTGGCTGGTACACACAAACACACACACACACATATATATATGCATACACATGTATATGTTTATTGCACTGATATTAGTTAAGTTTGGAGAGTCTACAGTATGAATTCCCTGCCTTCTACAGTATTTTACATGGCTTTTATTATCATTATAAATATTTCTTTCCCTACAAACAGAATTCTCATTTCAGACAGAGCAGGTCTCCAGAAAGCTAATCTAATCACAAGCTTTCTGAAGTATTTAAACTTCTGAAGTCCAAATCAAGGTAAGACACTAGAGCAAAATATATTACATTCTTTTGATAAAGTTATTCCATGATGCTAATAAAAAAAATTAAATATACATATATACAAAAAGTTCTTATACACTTCCTTCCCAGAACAATTCTTCTAATAGTGAAGTTTTTCTAATGAGGCCCCTAGATATCACAGTAAAAATATTCATCACATCATAACAGACAAAGAGCCAAGAGACTGGTTTGCGTTACTTTGTCTAATCATAGCATTTGAAATTCTTCTCACTGATTTGAGCAGCAGTACATGTATGTTTTAAGTTCAGATGCAGAGCTAGACACTTAAATATCACCTTTATGCCTGTAGCACTGCAGAAACTACATTCAACATACTCCATAAATTCTGAAAACTGTCAGGTCTTTGAACCATAATTGAAACTACCATTTCCAAAACTTGGGAACATAACTGTGTGGTTGCTTTAGTATTCTACTGGTTTTGACAACGAAGTTAGGCTTGTTACTTTGAAAATCTTGCTCTTTGGGCATAAAGATGTGTATGAATGCATGTACATGTACTTCTTTGTATGTATGTATGTATGTGTGTGTGTATTTACATGTATATGTAGCATGTACTTGTTACTCATGCATGAGATACTGTGTTCAAGATTGATAATACTAGACACTGACAGTTCTTGCTAATCTGTTCTTGTTCCAGAAAGCAAGTTTCACTTAGATTATAGTCACCCATGAAAAAGGTCTCACCCTGTGCTTGCAATGTAAGCTGTTAAAACTAGTTGTTTGTCAAAAGCTGCAGTGTTGTGGGTTTAAGACTGGATGTCTTAACCAGACAGTACAGTCCTCCAGAGGGACTAGATAGTCGAGGTGTGGGCACTGGAAACTGTAATTTTTTGTTATTTCATCCCATCATGCCTGCACTCACCAACCCTCCCACCCCCATCCCCTCTACCCCATATAAATGGACAGCACAGGCTGGTTTGCCCTTTTTATGTCTCTTCTCCCAGTGCACAGTATCTCTCTGGGATTTATACAGAATACAGAATTAACCAGGGTGGAAAAGACCTTCGAGATCATAAAGTCCAACCTATCAACCAACACCATCTAATCAACTAAACCATGGCACTAAGTGCCACATCCAGTCTCTTCTTAAACACTTCCAGTGATGGTGAATCCACCACCTCACCGGGCCATTCCAATGGCCAATCTCTCTTTCTGTGTAGAATTTCTTCCTAACATCCAGCCTAAACCTCCCCTGGCACAGCCTGAGACTGCGTCCTCTTGTTCTGGTGCTGGTTGCCTGGGAGAAGAGACCAACCCCCACCTGGCTACAACCTCCCTTCAGGTAGTTGTAGACAGCAATAAGGTCTCCCCTGACCTCCTCTTCTCCAGGCTAAGCAATCCCAGCTCCCTCAGCCTCTCCTCATAGGGCTTGTGCTTGACACCTCTCACCAGCCACGTTGCCCTTCTCCAGACATGTTCAAGAGTCTCAATATCCTTCTTAAACTGAGGGACCCAGAACTGGACACAGTGCTCAAGGTGTGGCCTAACCAGTGCTGAATACAGGGGCAGAATGTCTTCCCTGCTCCTGCTGGCCACACTATTCCTGATGCAGGCCAGGATGCCATTTGCCTTCTTAGCCACCTGGGCACACTGCTGGCTCATGTTCAGCCTACTATCAGCCTGACTAATTTTCACTGCATCATTCAGGCCTGGTCGGGGAAAGCATGGAAGTATGGGGGGGCAGGGGGGCATTGATGCCTGGGGTTTTTGGCCTTGTTGATGGGTAGGTTTTGGGCAATGTTGGCCTAGTGAGATTTTGGAAAAGTCCATGTTGGAGAGCTCTGGGCCAAGGCTGAATATGAATTTTGCATATTTTATCTGGTTTTGTACTGTTGTATATAGTTGTGAACAGTACTTGCATTTAAATGCCCATTCTTTTCAATCCTGTGTGGAGCGTTTTCCTTTTGCTCCTTTGGGGAGGGGTAAAAGAGTTTCTGTCCACTCTAGAGCCACGACTCTGCAGCTGGTTTATTCAAACACTGGGTTAGATGCTATGTTTTAGGATATACTATATATATGTGTATATATGTGTGTGTGTGTGTACATATTTTGATGCCATAGGTGAAGAAGCTATTGGCTTAATAATAGACTCTAAAACAGGCTCATTTTGAGGCTGGCAATTCTGGGTGACAGGCTATCTATCTTTAGAAGAATATCTATGCTTCTAAAGTCCACTTAATTTTTTTTTTTTTAAATTGCATGTTCAAAGAGAGACTTATTGTTAGGTGTATTGAGGAAGCTGCTTATTGTCAGCTACAAGTTGGAGCGAGTGTTTGCTTATTCAAAGTTAGAATTTATCCACCATTTTTATCAATTTTTGCAATAAGTATTAAAATATTATCAAAAGCTTGTATTGGTATTTTTCCTGGCTTTCAGGTTGATAATTGAATCCCTTGTGAAGAAAGGTCCAAAAAATTAGGAAAAAATATAGCATTCTACCTTAAATTTGTTTTTAAAATCCTCCAAAATCAAGCATGCTTTTTCCAATGGTTCACTTTGTATTCTGGCTTTGTTAGGGCATTAGAGATACTTCAGAACTTTCTCTGCAGCTTGATTAGGTAAGGGAGCTGTTGGTGAAAGTCAAACAGTCTAGAAAACCATTGCCTCATCTGAAAAATTCCCCACAGGACATGACCCATTCCATATTAAATCCATTCCTTTTGACTATGTAGGATCCTGATACTCACATTATCTTTTAATTGTTTTACAAATAAAAATGGATAAGCAGTCAGAAAAAAAAATACATGAAAGCTTTCCTTGTGATAATTTATACTTTAAAATTATCACTTTGAAGCAAGCAGGATTTGTGGCTGTGTTGCAGACTTCATCTGATCTAACTAATTGATGGCAACTCCCTCATCTTAACAAGAATCACATGGTATAAATGGAAAATGAGACTCTACTGGTACTGAAAACAAAGAGGCAATTTCTTCCCATCTTTCATAACTGCTATTGGAGACTGCACATAGGGTGTTTTTTTTTTCACAGATGATTAAAAAGCTTGTTTTTCATCTTAGAATTAGTTTTACAATTTATTCAAGCAAACCCAAAAGTCAGTACTCTAAATACAGTAAGAAAACCTGAAAGCTGATTTACTGACAAGTATGCTACTAGATTGGTGACCTTCTTACCTCCTGGGAACACAAACAGTGGTGAAGACTGCACAAAATCTTGTCACAGCCTTCCTCATGAAAGTGTGCTTGCGATGAATAATGTCATGCCATTTTGCTTTTTCTGCATTTTATGCTGCTACGATGTTTGTGCAATTGAAGAATTTATCAGAAAAGCAGCGCTGAGCAGTGATCACTTCAGGTCTGATTTTCAGCATACCTAGTTCTGGAGAAAAATGTATGTTGACTCTTTAATAAAGAGGCCTTTAAATAACATAACTGCATATAAATAAATGCCAAAAAAGAAAAGAAGCATTATTTATTGCATAATGATGTATCCTGTATTAAAACCCTTCTACTAAAAAGTTACCAAATAGCCTCTCAGTTATAGGACTCATAACCATATTTACAAAGGCAATCAGCACAATGATGTATCCTGTATTAAAGTCCTTCTACTAAAAAGTTACAAAATAACCTCTCAATTAAAGGACATAACCATATTTACAAAGGCAATCAGCATTGCCTCATGCATAGTCTTAAGCACTCTCTGTGAAGTAGTGCCTAATTACATTTTCATGGCTATCATTAGGCATCTCTTGGCTTATACTGTCATATGCAGTAAATGCTTAAATATTTAGGTCCCTATCCTCAGTGATATTTAGGTGTCTAGTTCTCATTTCTAATTTATAAGAATTAGGGACCATAAAGGATCTTTTCCTAAAGCCAGACTACTTTGAATTTTCTCTCTCGGTAAGCCTGTTGGAAACTTTTGAGGAAGAAAACAGTTTGTCACAATAACCTGAATTTAACACTGCTGTGACTACAATGCAGACTTCAGTGGAATATTCTATTTTACAATTTTTTAAGCATTTTTTTCACCAAATCTTCATGCTATTTCTATTAGTATTATGGTGCCTTACAAATAATCTAGTATAAATACACCTACCCTTGGACAAAACTGCTCAGCAATTCAAAGGAATGTCCAAGTCATGCATGAAGTGTTTTATTTCCAAAGAGCCCTCATCATTATCCAAAACAGACATCACCAAACTCAGGGAAAGTTTTCTTCTCCCATATTCCAGTCTTCTCAACAATGATGCAGTAGTTACTGTAAATACCAAAAAGTGGGGGGAGTTTATGTATTTTGTTGTTGTTATTGTTGAGTATTTTTGTTTGGTGGGTTGGTTTTGTGTGTGTGTAGCAATGTTGGACTTCCTGAAAAAAATATTCCTGATTCCCTTGAAAATTCATGACAGAAATCTTGTTTTAATTGCAGCCAGATTTGATCTTGTTTTAAATCCCTCCCCCATTATAATTTGGGCACATCTGCTGAGGCTACAGTTCACAGAGATACCATTAAAGTATGATTATATGAACAAGTGATGGTTTGTTCTTTATAAAATCATAGAATGCTTTGGAGTTGGAAGAGACCTTTAAAGATTATCTAATCCAACATGCCTGCAGTGGGCAGAGATGTCTTTAACCAAACTGAGTTGCTCAGTGTCCTGTCCAGCTTGATTTTGTATGCTTCCAGGGATAGGGTATTCACCACCTCTTTGGGAAACCTGTTCTGGTGTTTCACCAGTCTCATTGTAAAAAATGGTTCTTCCCTATATCTTGCCTGAATCTACCTTCTTTAATTTTAAACCATTACCCCTTGTCCTATTGCAACAGGCCCTGCTAAAACAGTTGTGCTCATCTTTCTTATAAATCCCTTCTAAGTACTGAAAGGCCTCAGTGAAATCTCCCTGAGTCTTCTGTTTTCCAGGCTGACTAACCCAGGATTGTCTCAGCCTTACTTCATAGGAGGGGTGTTTCAGCTGTCTGATCATTTTCGTGGCCTTCCTCTGAAGGTGTATGTATTTCTTGTGGTGAGGACTCCACGGCTGGACACAGGACTTCAGGTGAGGTCTCACCAGAGCGGAATAGAGGGGCAGAATTACCACGTCTAACCTACTGGCCAGAGTCGTTTGATGCAGCCCAGAATATGGCTGGTCTTCTGGGCTGCAAGTGCCTGTTGTCATCATAGAATCACAGAAATATTCAGGTTGGAAAAGACCCTCAGGATCACTAAGTCCAGCCCATAACCCTATTCTACAAAGTTCACCCTTAAACCATATCCCCAAGTACCACATCCAAATGACCTTTAAGCACATCCAGGATTGGTGACTCAACCACCTCCCTGGGCAACACATTCCAATGCCTGATCACTTTTTCCATGAAATTGTTTTTCCTAATGTTCAGTCTAAACCTGCCCAGTTGTAGCTTGAGGCCATTCCCTATTGTTCTATCACTAATTACCTGTGAGAAGAGACCAGCACCAGCCTCTCTGCAACATCCTTTCAGGTAGTTGTAGAGAGCAATGAGGTCTCCCCTCATTTAGTTTTCCAAACTAAACAGCTCCAGATCACTCAGTCTCTCTTCATAGGATTTATTCTCCAGGCCCTTCACTGGCTTCATTGCCCTCCTCTGCATCCGCTCTAGCATCTTACATCCAGCTTTCATATGGCAGTATCCCCAAGTTTTCCACAGGGCTGTTCTCAATCCCTTCCTATGTTGCATAAAAATACAAGGAGAAGAAGGGAAAAATGTGACTGATGAATCAGCATCATTAGTATGATTAGTTTCTGATCTGAATCCTTCACAAGTGAAGTGAGTTTCAGTCTCCATTTTATTAATCTTACATGTATGTAAATGCAATTGTTTAACTTCAGGAATGTGAGTAGAGATAGAAAACAATATGCAGATAATAGCCCTGTCATGACTTCAACAGTTAATTTATATAATTAACATTTGAACATAAATTAAAATATAAAGTTTTGATGCATGAATATCATACACTTGAAGTAGAAAATTCACATGCATTCATCAAAATGTGTTAGCTATGCTTCTAGTTTCCAGATAAATTGGTAAAAGATTGCAAAAAAAAAAAAAAAAGCCTATCACCAAGCTTTCCCAGTTTTCACCATAACTTTGTTAGTAAAAGTGCACTTAGTCTGCTCTCAATAGCACTCCTGCCTACGATGGAATATATCATTCTAAGGAGCACTATTATTGAACATGGGACTTAGAAATTGTTAGAGCCTTTGGGACTTAGAAATTGTTAAAGCAAAAAAATCAAGCTGAGTAAATTTTTTTTTTGGGGAGGGAGAGGGGGAGGAAGATGGATGGGCTTCAACTTGAGAATGGAGCATAACACATTTGGTGTTTTCTTAAGTGGTTAAACTTCCAGTAAAGGAGAAGGGGTAGAGAAACCACGCTCATCTACTTTTTCATTGTTGGGAAAATTGTATTTGCCAGTTCGTGTTTGTATGAATTATACAGACCTTTTTTAACGTGAGGTTAATTAACAAGGCATTTCAAAGACTTTTCAGCTCTCTGGTACAAATCTAGCCTAGCTCAACAGCAGCTGATAATCATTACCAGTACATGATTGTTCACTTGTCTGTGTGAAATTAGTGTGCAGCCGCAATCCAATTTGAGCAAGTCGTGTTTGCACATTACTGATCCACAGTATAAATGGGAACTAATTGACTCACATCTTGGTTCTTCCAGTGAATCTGAGGACTACTATGTATCTATGGAGACTAAATATCTGCCTCTTTTGAGACTAGTCTTGGAGCAAGGCTCCATTTGGAGGTTTTGCAATGAAGTTCTCCTCCACAGAGAAAGTCAGCCTTCATCTTCCTCAACTGACTGTCAGGGATTTAAAGCAAGCACTAAATCCAAATCCTAAATATATGCAACAAGAAAACTATTTTTGAATTATATTTGTCAAGGGCTTTTTAATTATTTTCATCCTCTAGTGTATCTATAGACTGACCTGTCAACTGTGAAGCAACAGCTTTGATAAATCATTGTGATTGTAGAGGAATTTCCACCAAAATGTTTTAAATAATTGCATTTAGATTGAAGGCTAATGACTAGGAAGGGTTGCAGAAGTTATAAAGAAGCATTTGAATCTTTCCTTTTGACAGAAATGAAGGAAAAACACAGTAAGAGGTCATTCGTTTCCTGTGAGATTCTTCAATTACCTGCAGAGTTAAAAGGAAGCTTTTAGTCAGATCCATTCACGATCAAAATATCTTAGCAAGCCTGACCAACTTACATATTAACTCAATAGTACATTTTTCTGCTTCTAACATTATGGATGGTATTTTACACTTTCAAATACTTGTAAGGAAGATATGTGTCCAGTGCACTGAATCCAATTTCTTCTATTTGAAATATTAAAGGAAAGCTAGGTATAGTTGTACCTCTGCAAAGCACTGATGTATTCTACTGGGAAACTTAATGGATGCAGTCAGAAATCATTTCACATATGAATTGCTCAGCATGGCCATGGTCCTTTAACACTTCAGGACAAACCTAATTTTATACACTTGTTTGATTATTCCTACACATCGCAGGGTGCAGCAAAAGCAGGGAAGCTTCCTTGCAGCCTGGGTCTGGGATTGCAGGAGCTCAGCAAGGC